>CM047511.1:8626686-9301686 GCA_026122265.1 Ammodytes dubius | reverse complement strand
TTTGACTTTCCAAATGCTTCCTTTACTTTTTGTCCTTATGTCTTTGTCTCCTGCCACAAGTGACTGACAGGCTTGATAGCTTCTTATTGATTTCTACAAACAAGTAACAAACTAACAATGATTAAGTCCCAATTTAAATTAATCCACTTTGGAATTCGATTTAAATCTCAAATTGGTTTCAATCGAGGTTATAATGGAAGATTGAGCGCCTGTTTGGATTCAATCTGGTGACTCATCAGTATAACCTTCAACTATTGTGGTTTAAATTATCTCGCTGTCGCCAAAGCTTTGATAGTTTTAACACATTTGTCACATAATCTTTTTAGCCGTCACCTTGAAGTTACAGCTTCTTCTTTTTTTTACTTTCTGCTCTGTTTTGTCTAGTAACTGATTTATAATCCTTTTCCCCACCACTTGTTCTTATAATATTTAATTTGAAGTGGATTTCAAACCCCACTTTGGTAAATAAAAAAAAAATATATATAACATTAACAATCTCATTGCTCAGTTGTTAACTTGTATGTCTTTTCTAAGTTATTTTTGGATGGGTGTATGTGCCTATTTAATGAATAAATGTTAAGATTGTATATACCTGGCTGTCTGACACTGAGATTAGACTAATTAAGACTTTATATGGGCAAAGTTTACATTGCAGTAGTCAAGCATTGCAGCATGAACTCTGTCCTTGTAGTTGTAACTTGCTGTTAAATGATTGTTTTATGATGTGTTACATCTAAATAACTCAATACATAACAGCATTATTCTGGACTGATGTAGTGACTGGAAATGGACCAGTAAGGGTCAGAGGAGGTGATGCAGAAGACACCACAAGACAGTATGTCTCTAGGGAAGGCTGCTTTGTTGCTTCAGGCTGGCTGACAGTAAAACCACCATGGACAGCAGTGATGGAGGGAGGTTCAGTACTGACAGACAGAGGACTACATGTTGTTTGAATGTGAAGGCACACGTGTCTCTTTTTGGGGACTAGAGCAGCTTTTCTTGCTTCACACTCATCGTCTCTAATTGAATTTCCATGCAGTTGCCTCCACACACTGTAGTCATCATCATCAAAGTTTTTCAATTCAAACTCCCAGAGCTGCGATGTCATTTTATCTCTGCTTTGCTGTAACAGCATTCTTTGACAGTAATATACTGTGGGTGTGTGGAGCCACACCCTCATGGGCCTGTAGATGTATCTGCTTCCATCCAAGATCTCCATGGATATGTTGTTGTTTATCAAAATACACAACAGGCTTAACTGTCAAACTGACGAAAACATTTAGAAAAAATGTCCCAACAATTTGACTATTTTGACATGACCAGAGTAGAGAGAGCAGTCAAACAAAGTTGATCTTACAGGCAAAAAAATTAATGAGTTCTGTAGTATCAGGTTTCTATACACACTGTAGTACAACTCCGCCTTGAACTAATCGTAAGGAACTTTGAGCCCATCATCAAACATTTTCACACGAGGTGGCTGTTATCAATTATACTGAGGTCAATGTGCTGAATTACTGACTTACTGATACTGCATTCACAACTCCAACAATAACATTGTGATTTATTATAACCATCAAACTACAGAAACCTTCTGACAATCTAGCCGATTGTATTCGGTCATTACAAGTCAAAGGTTACTTAAGTCAATAAACATATGCATTTGTTCTGGTTTGGTTTCAAAACTAAATTTAGTAACTTAAGTAATAAAGAATTTAGCAACAAAGAAATATTTTATAGCACTGAAGTGTTTTTTTTAGGTGAAATGACAACTTTTCAGAGACTCAAATTTCAAATGTTGACGATGGATGACAGGACCTCACATAAAGCTCACTGAGAGATCACAACACACAGCATGGTATGGAAGCACTTTTACACCCCTCGCTTCATTGGCTTTCAGAGATCGTCTCGCTTTCCTGACTAATAATTGAGCTTGACAGTACGGTTTTCTGTTCAGAAAGGACGTTTCAGCGTGTCAGTGTGTATTAATACCCTGCTGTTACAACTGCCACACAGCAGCCCTGCACAGCTGAAGGACACATTTGGCAAATATGTTTTGGAATGTCATGATCCAGCCAGTAATCATCAGACTGACAAACAAGCATTTACAGCTGTTGATTTTATTATTTAAATACATGTAAAATTATTTAAAACATCTAAAATATGTGTTGATCCAAACTTTTACTCTACTTTATACAATCAACTGAACAATTAATCTGAAATTAAGATTTCTATCATTCTTCCTGCTGATTGTACATATTAACAGTGAGGCTTACTTTTTTTTCTGAAAGTTGCCAGCTTTAGGTAGAAGTATACATTATTTGTGTGTTTGGAGTGAAGGTGTGTCCAGGTATGCAGGTGAAAGCACCAGACGTTCAGCATGTCACAGCCTGCACTCTTTTGTCTCCTTTACTTATTTTTCCAGCACACAGACTAAACTGCCTGCAGACTGCTGGTCACTAATAATGTATCTGGCTTTCATCTATCACCATTACTGTCAAAAGACACAGTGAGCCATCCACGCACACAAAGGGATACACACTCAAACACACACACGCACACACACACACACACACACACACACACACACACACACACACACACACACACCACACACACACACACACACACACACACACACACACACACACACACACACACACACACACACCACACACAACACACACACACACACACACAAACACACACACACCAACACACACACACACACACACACACACACACACACACACAACACACACAACACACACACACACACACACACACACACACACACACACACACACAACACACACACACACACACACACACACGACACCAAGCACAGATGCCTCTTACGAATGAACAAAATATGTTTCCTCTGGCGACATTTGTGTGCATTTGCTCAACTCAAGAAATTCCAGTAATCAAGTAATGTCCAATGTATTTCTTTTATCAAGCACATCTTGAACAGCTTTTTCTTATACAATACACAGTGCTTGGACAAAGGACAGATCCAACACCACAAGCTAGATTCAATAAACTGCATATTTGTGTGGCAATCAAAGATAAAAAGGCTTGATAAAGCAGCAGCTAAAGGAGAGGAGGAACACATGGGATGTCATTTTGCCCTTAGATACCGCCACCAGCTTGTAATGCCCAACTATGACTTTATCATTATCAAGATACAAATACAGCTCGCTCTGTGCTAACTTGCTTTAGTGCTCCTGTGCCTACAAGTTTAGCTAAAGACTTTGTTGCTTATTTTCACTGTGTTAGCTTATTGAGCTGAACAGGGATCTTAAACAGGCTCACGTGGCATTGTCGGTTATAACAACTGGTCAGTTGTCCGCTCCAAGTAGTCTGTCTGACGTGCCAAGGGGAACCAGATTAAAAAAATATCTCATAGTATCGCAACACAATCAAGGTGATGTCACAAGTCATGGTCAGAGTAACATAGGGAAAGATGTGACTTTTACCATTTTAAAATAAAAGTAGTACAGTGAATGGCATTTGTTCACTGGTCCCTGCACCACAGTCAAATGCATATAGAGTCAGAATGCAGAAACAGCCCCCCCCCTTTTTTGAATCAAAATGAGAATTCATATTCTAGGTGGTCATCAAAAGACACACACATACACAAAACCATGGCTAATGAGGGAATGCAGTGAGCAGTATACAAGCATATGGGTGTCTGAAGCATCAAAGACGTTGCTCTTTGAAGCCCCCTCACCCACACAGAAGACACCAGCCAGTTCTCTCCATAGTTCTAGTTCACAATAGGTGGTCACATTAAAGCCTATCAGCTCCATATTTGAGGGGGCTACGTTTTCATTTTTCCCAATAAAAATAGGTTTGAATTTCTAATTTACTTAATTTACCTACCAACAGTCCGTTAAACATTGTAATAATACTTCAACTCGGTTCAGCTGTAAATTAAAGGGAATAAAGGGGTAATGTAATCCTTTCTGAAAACACCATCAAAGTTGTCCCTAATGGTGCTGTCAGTGGGACAGTACCTTGAGTGCTTTATGGCACAATTTTTCAGCAAATCCAATTCTGCCTTTACTTTTTTTTGTATCCATCTCTCCTTAATCAATTATAAACCACTTACCGCGATCCGAGTCAAGTTATCTAGACTGCCTGGCCTCTAACTCAAGCTCCTCTTGGGGGACCACTAGCCATCCTAATGTTAGATGGGGCATAAAATCTCTCCAGCGTGTTTTGGATCTCGCCGGGATCTCCTTCCATTTGAGCATGCCAACAGTACGACCGCAGACAGGCACACGGACTGCTTTAAACGAGGATGCTGAGCCCAGACACACATTATATTTTGGGTTTACTTTTTTTGTCTCAATTTTGTGTCACCACTAAAACACAGGCTTTGTCCATGCCCCTCTTGTTCTGAGGACCATCTACATTGTAGACTGAAGGACATTGTATGGACAGACAAACCTGTAGACGTGGTATTGCTAAGAAAAACACATTGTCCTTTACCACCCATGAAAGGACTTCTGGAACTGACCCTGGGTAGTAGGTTTATGGCAAAATTCCCTGAACCATCTGATACACCTTCAAATCTGAGACCATGGTGCCCTCAAATAAAAAGATGGCTTGTCCCGTGCAGGTAAAGAGGAAGCACCGTATACCTCAGGTGTGGAACGTGGGGGGTGAAGAGGGAACTGAGTCTCAAGAAGAAACTTGCGATTTACTGTTCCTTCATCATACCTACCCTCATCAATGGTCAGGAGCTATTGGTAGTGACCGAAAGAATCAGATCGCAGATACAAGCTGCTGAGATGAGGTTTCTCTGCAGAGTAGCTATGAGAATTTGAAATATGAGTTTCTTATGTATTTGAGATGACTGATACAAGGCGCTTAGGACTCTAAAGGGTCACTGACTCAACGATGGCGCTCATCGTTCGGTGACATCAACGCAGCTCGCTTAGAGGCAGGGCTGCTGTGCTTTGGCCCCATTCCAGAGAAAGTCCATCCAGGGTGAGGTGAGGCACACCAAAAGTGGTGATGGAAATGCAAAGCAGCACTGGTTTGGCTCGGCGCGGCCAAAAGCTTTGGTGGAAAAGAGCCACTAGTGATCACTCAGTAGAGGCTGGAGGAAGTTGCTGGAGAATGGGATATCTGGGCTGCTCTGCTGACCCTGTTGCCAACATGACCATATTCGGGATAAGCTGTATTAGAAAATGGATGGATGGACCCCATGGTGAATTTAGAACCTGTATGCTGAACAGACGTGGATCTTTGATCTTGTTATATCCAAAAACAACTCTGCACCTTCATGCTGGATCAAAAGATAAAGGCATATGGGGCCCATTAGGGATTCTGTTATTGTACAGCTGTGGCAGATTTTATCCAAAAATGAAGCTTTGTTCTATATCTGTGGGAGGGTACAAAAAAATAAATCTGCATAAAAACTATCAGCCCAACCAGTTCTCACTTTTAAAATATGGAGGCCTTTTCCACTCTTCTACAAATACGAAAAACAGACCTGAACTCTTTCCACATACTGTACTACGTAACAGCTCCCTACGTGTCAAATGTCTTTTCCACAAGGAGCCAGCCGGCCCAGAGCCTGCAGCTAAAATACCTTATCTGTCCATCTGAAAATGCCATTTTACTAATGGCCACAGCTACTGCTACATACCAAACATGCTTCCCCCACACAATCTGTCAGGGTGCCTGACTTGTGCTCTGCTGCTGTGCTACTGTGTGTGTGTGTGTGTGTGTGTGTGTGTGTGTGTGTGTGTGTGTGTGTGTGTGTGTGATTCTTGTTTAATTTCAGCCACTGTATCGTGAAACTCCTCCATGGGTCAATAATCTTGAGGTTTACTCCACCTCTATTTTGCAGATAGTACCACACAACCAACACCAAAAATGCTTTTTTAATTATTGCTGTAGTCTTTCAATGACTCAGTAAACACACGCACGCACACGCGCACGCGCGCACGCACGCACGCACGCACGCACGCACGCACGCACGCACGCACGCACGCACGCACGCACGCACGCACGCACGCACGCACGCACGCACCACACACACACACACACACACACACACACACACACAACACACACACACACACACACACACACACACACACACACACACACACACACACACACACACACACACACACACACACACACACAACACACACACACACACACACACACACACAACACACACACACACACACAGAAATCATATGCATTGGATTTGTGATGCATACAGACACACATAGAATATGATGTACAGACAGAGCAATATAACACTATACACAATAGTATTAGTTTGCATTTTTCTTTTTTTCTGTTGCTTGGTGTGCAAAATCCCCCATACCTTAGATACTTTTTTGATTAGTTCTTCTGATTCTGAAGTGTGATACAATCAATATCAAAATGTCTTTGTTCTCCTTCTGTCTGCTTGTTAGTGGGATGGGGCAGGGTTCATAGGCATACATGCACACACAGACAGACACACAAATACACATACACACACATTGAGACACACCCATCATAGTCCCCAGATGCGCTTTGGGGAGATGGGGGCTCTCTGAAGGTGAACCCCATGGTGAGCAAAGGCAAGGTGCTGTTCTCTGTGAGTGTGTGTCTGTCCTTTCATGTATTCGGTTGTCTATAGGGTATATATTTTGAGCTGGCAGTCCTGTAGACAGCCAGCAAAAGAAAGAAAAAAAAGAAAGACAGTTAGAAAGATGTCCAATGCATAGAAACTGACAAATACATTTTTTTTAAAGAACTGTTTCTAGAGGTACTTGGAAGTGTATGTTGCTCCGCCCGAAATGTAAAAAGTGTAGATTTAAAACTAAAAAGAAATGGAAAAAGGGTGGTTGGATTGATAGAGCTTGAAGAGATGGGGGGGTTAAAGGATGGAGGGATGTAGCTTTTATCTGGAGGAGGGGAAGCCAAATTAGAAATGTGGCATGATCCCCCCCTCCTGGGACTGAGTCAATTAGCCTGCCTGGAGGAGCTGCCAAGAGGCTGCATGGGGCTGGGGGAGGGTGTGGGTAAAGTGGGTGGTGGTGCTGGATAGGCCAAGGGCGTAGTATAGGCAAGAGGGTTTCCATGGGAGGGTGGGTGCATGTGGAGGGAAACTGGCTACTATAGGCAGGACTGAACACAACATGAAGGCCTCTCCTGGGTGTCGTGCGAGATATTACATATAAGAACATAATTGTCGAAAATGCAGAAGATTTGCAGAATTTCTATAGGTGGTTAATGCCTGCAGATGGAAAGTGTAAGAGCAACCAGCTTGTCAAGCCTCAACACAACTGCACATCTTCATTCAGTGTCATAATCCCAGACTGGCCGCTACAGTGTATATCATGCATAGACATGAACAAAGGCAGGTGGAACATATGAACATGTCTCTCACCTCTTTATAAAGTCAGATGCAGCCTTGCGTTTTGGCCATTATCAAAAATATGCTATTTACGAAGCCTATTTTGGATCATACATTAGATAAAAATTGGTCAAATACCTAATTATTTTAAATGATCAAGCCAATATGTCACAACAAGCGGTTTGAATAAGTTCTTTATGTTGTTCTTTGGATCTACCTTTTGAAAATTGTGTTCACTGGTTTCTATGTCGTACCAAACACTTAATTAGCTTGTTAAAAGTAAAAGACATGATGAAGCAGTGAAACATCAAGTGATAGTTTCAGCCCTACCAGTCACCTGTTCTATTGTACTCATTCTCATCTTTTCTTAAACTCATCAAAAATAGTAATAACAATTCAATTATTTTTAAAATACGTCTCTAAAAAAGTATGGAAAACAATCGTTTCTGTGGAAGCCAGATCAGTCATTACTGCACCAAATCACTGTTGGCAACACAGGATATCTTCGGCCAATACAAATAATTTAGACGGAACATCGGCAGAAAGAAAACAGACAGTTGCAATAAATTTGCACTCCAAAATTCACTTTCTCTCTCTCTGCTTTATATAAGATTGTTTTTACATTTTTTTTATCCAACTGTGATCCTGAGCAGCTGCCGAACAGCGGTAAGCAGGATTACAGGTGGTGCGAAGAGAGAAGGAATTGGAAGGGAGGAGAGAAAAGGAGGGGGAAGGAAGGGGTTTAATGGGGAAGAGGGACAAAAAGGAAGTGGAACAGGCCAAGGAAGGGAGGATGTGAAGAAAGGGAGGGTGAATACAGGGGAACTGGGTTTTATTTTTTGAAGAAAGGCGGATTTAAGGGAAATAAAAAAATGAGAAAGGGACAAAGAGTAAAAAGGATAAAACAGGATTGTAGGAAAAGCAAAGGATTCTCCCTTAAACTACCAATTATTTGCCATTTTTTATTGAAATAATAGAAATCAGGACAGTTTTAAAGGTGGAGTCAGCGATTACGGAGAATGCTTGTTGTCCAAATCAGTGAATATCTCCTCATGATCCGCTACCTGTCTGTACATTGTGTGTGCTGAAAAACAAAATCTGGTGTTACAGTAATGCACAGCCTACTATCTGTAAACTGGTATCTAAACAAAAGGGGCACACCTTAGCTAGAAACATGCCTATTTGCAGAGCCTAGGCTGTGTAGTAACTCTGGATTTATTTTTAAGCACACACACAGTGGATTATGAGTTGATATTGAGAAGAAGCGGTTTTGACAACAAGCACCCTCCAGAAAAGCTGACTCCACCTTTAAGGTTGAAACATAAATATGGTGCATGGCAGAAAACTAGCTTGAGTGCAGCTTTGCGTCCTCTCTTGGGGTCTTCTCATTAGATCACGCTCGCAGCCAAACCTGCCTGACAGAGACAGAGGAGGCGTGAGGGAACTCAGCAAAACAAAAATAAAACACCCAGCCAGTGTGTGTATGTTGGTGAGTTTACCAAATGAGACACCAGACAGTCCCAGTGTGAGTTGTATCATCACTAGTGGCAGCGGAGGGTGGCAGGTGTCTTTGAGTGACAGGTTAAAGAGGGAAGGTTGTACTGCACGCGCTCAGTGGCGTGTCACCAGGCAGGCCTGCGTCTCCTTTCCTTATCTGACAGGCACACTGCAGAACAGCAAAATCCCCTGCATAAGCCCCTGGAGCACTCCTCTGGGACATTGTGTGTGTGTGTGTGTGTGTGTGTGTGTGTGTGTGTGTGTGTGTGTGTGTGTGTGTGTGTGTGTGTGTGTGTGTGTGTGTGTGTGTGTGTGTGTGTGTGTGTGTGTGTGTGTGTGTGTGTGTGTGTGTGTGTGTGTGTGTGTGTGTGTGTGTGTAAAACAGGGACGGTTTCTGAAACTATAGGGGTGCTTGTATGTGTGTGATAATGTGTTTTTGCGTGTGTGTGTGCGTGTGTGTGTTGTGTGTGTGTGTGTGTGTGTGTGTGTGTGTTGTGTGTGTGTGTGTGTGTGTGTGTGTGTGTGTGTGTGTGTGTGTCAGGGATGCTGAGAATCTCGTTATTTTTCCCTATCTTCCTGTGTAAAGCCTCCTAATTCTAACTCACCTTCAACACTGCATGACCGTTCAAGGTGATAGGACAGGACAGCCTCGGAGTCCTAGCTCACACACTCACAGGCGCATGTACACTTCTTCAAAATGAAAAAAAAAAAATGGGAGTGCAATTACAGGTCAGCCTGGCGAAGGAGCCGGACCTAAGCCTTCAAGAAAGACAGAAGAAATTAGGCAGGATAGGAAGGGAATGAGTCTGTGTGTGTGTGTGTGTGTGTGTGTGTGTGTGTGTGTGTGTGTTTGTGTGTTTGTGCGTGTGCTTTTGCGTGTGTGCGTTTGCATGTGAGAGAGAGAGAGAGAGAGAGAGAGAGAGAGAGAGTGAGAGAAGGGGGATTAGCAGGAAAGGCTATGTAGAAAAAAGGAGCACAAAGACGATATTATACAGATACAGAAGGGGTGGAGAATAAGTTTGATTAAATAAAATGTTTGGTCCTACAATCAATATTGAGGGAGGCAGAATACTATAAATTTGATTCTGAAAAGCACAGCGTTACAAAAATGTAAATGTGAGTGGTTGTTTGCCAAAGAAAAGCTCAAACTGAAGTCTGTTACAGTCCAGTTTCTTACTGGATCTGGTTTCGAAATTGGTAAAAAATGAATTATTACTAACTGAAAGTAATCTCTAAGGAATCCTGTCTCAAATCCCATGTATATATCATCTAAATTTGAGTTTCACCTCTTAGATATCAAGTTATTTATCACTTTGTTTTATGAAATTGATAAGGATTCAGATTTTATTAAATGCTATTAAACCCCAAACCCCTATCAGTGACAGTAATATTACAGTTGTGTATCGTTTGAGTAGTGGCGTGTGTGTGGTGATGGCAACATGAGGAATGAATAGGAGCTTAAGTCCAAGTCCAAGTCAAGCGGGGAGTGTGGTCTTGCGGCGTGCCAAAACAAATCAGCACAAACCCCATCCACTAAATCAATTTTTTTTCTTCGCTTTCTACTGCAAGACTGTTCCTGTTTTGACCAACATTTTTGCAGCTATTTTGTGAATTTTTGATGACTCGGTACATTTGACAGCAGCCCCGTAGACTAAACTGCATGACTTACAAAGTGTATCCCTATTATGTTTCACCAATCAGAACAAATAGCTTTTGTGAACCTGGTTCCCTGGGGGTGAACACACTGTCTTACAGGGGAGTTCATTTCTGTACGACAAAACAACTATCTCTAAAAGGATGAAAACCAGTTTGTGAGATAGTTTTTGCTACTTTTGTTATATTTTAGTTTAGTGTTGGGTAAATCTAAATATTTCCTCAATAACCTAATTGAAAACCAACCCTGCCATACATGTTCCACCTCCACTCATTCATTGTGAACAGTCTGTGAACTGACGGTGAACTGAAACAGACTCTGTCCTCAGCCTAACCTTTACTTTAGGCCATCAGCAGGTTGAAGTGGTCTGCTGCTTTTATCTGATGACATGGAGCCACATTGCCATTTACCATCCTGCATCTACGACCTCTGTGCAGATACATAATCCTAATGGACCTCATTCATTCCAGTGTTTTGGGTTTCTGGTTTAACCTGATGAAATTAATCTACTGGTGCATCAATTAAGCTACATTCACTCCATCTACACAGCTAGTCAGACATAAACACTTTGCTTTTTCGCCTAAGGTGATCTTGTTCTTTCTTTGGTGGGTCAAATATGTAATATTGTTTACTCATTCTTGGTTAAGATATCAATGTATTTTATTATCACGATTATGTTCATTTCAATCAGTACTAACCAGATATTGTTTAAGGCCCAAGCGAGTTCTGGATCAATCTAGTTGTAATACCGTACAGCTTTTTAAAAATCTGGTCAACCAATCACTTGTGTAAGCCATTCAAGTTTGACTTTTAATGTTGTATACTACACCAAACAAAATATTGTTTTGGCACTGTGCCAAAACTCAGCTATTGACTCTTTTCACACAACCACAATTAGCTCTAGACATAAGGAGGGTGAGATTTCCCCAATGAACATCTGGATTCAATAACTATCTTCTACTCTCCTACTGCTTTGCTAATGACAACAGACCATCAGTATTTCCCCTGAGTCTAGCATATCAGGATTTTACTTACAGTATATTA
The DNA here is from genome assembly GCA_026122265.1 of Ammodytes dubius. Taxonomy (NCBI): domain Eukaryota; kingdom Metazoa; phylum Chordata; class Actinopteri; order Uranoscopiformes; family Ammodytidae; genus Ammodytes; species Ammodytes dubius. The sequence goes on along the minus strand of CM047511.1, from coordinate 9,290,116 downwards.
GTGGGAAAAATGTATTCTTCTTTATTTCTCTAGTCAACTTACTTAATGTTTCTTTTGTCAATCAAGGCATAAGATAGCTTTGTCTGAGTCACTGAAAATCAATATATTTACATTGCAGGAAGACAAAGTTCGGCCTTTAACACACTTCTTTCACGTCCTTGATTGATTTTCGGTGCCGCTTCCTCATTTCCTCTATTATCCTCTTCACCTTCAAAAGGGTGAGCTCTAACATCCGTTAAGCTGTTATCCAAACGTTGATCTACACCAGACTAGAGTAACTTACCTTTGGAACAACACAGTAATGAATTAGTGAGAAACTATCTTCACTGACCTCAGGTTCAACTCTTTTGTTATCCATCCATCCATCCATCCATCCATGTTGAGATTATCTACACATATCAAATAACACCCTTCAAAACTTCCCATCCACTCTCCTGCATTGTATCCTATAGTTGAATTTATTCCCTCTGTTTTGTCCACATGGTTTACTGAATGATAAGACGTGATGATGTAAGTGCTAAGTGCTGCACAAATATTTCATTAAAGGTTTGAGAGCTGCTGATGTAACACACTGATGCACATACAAAATGCACTAAGGTGGTTATACAACTTTAAATGGTAAAAGCTGGAGACTGATTAAGGAAGATGTAATTTGCAGGATTCTGTTCCATTACATTCAATTATGTTCTGCATACTGGGTGGGTGTGTGTGTTTAATAATCCAGAAGTGAAAGAATGTCCTGACCTGATATCCGAACTTGAGGAGAGAAACCCAGTATCATGTAAGCTGTTGAAGAATGGTGTCTGAATGTAGCAGGAAATACTACTTTTCAGATGTTTTTTAAGGTCAGTAAATGGAGAGACATTCATAGAGGGTCAGGGTTCAACATATTTTTCACACTGTAACACACGGATCTACAATTGCACACAAAGTGTCTCTTACTCACATGCACACACATGCACGCACACACGCACATGCACACACGCACACACACACACACGCATGCACACATTTTACCCTTCATTAGCCGTGAGCTCCAAATCAAGGGCATGTATCATGTGTTTATTTTTTTATCAGAAGGATCGAAAAATAAATAAATAAAATAATCCAATGAAAGTTTGATGCTAACAACCTTTTGCTTTTTATTTGAACGAGGGGAACAACCTCGGCTCCCGCCTGTCCCCTCTGGCTATATGGGAAAAAAGTCAATATTTCAAGAGAGCAGAGACACTCATTAAATATTTCAGACAAAGGGAAAACTGGCATTGCTGGCCAGTCTCTCTCTCTCTCTCTCTTCTCTCTCTCTCTCTCTCTCTCTCTCTCTCCTCTCTCTCTCTCTCTCTCTCTCTCTCTCTCTCTCTCTCTCTCTCTCTCTCTCTCTCTCTCTCTCTCTCTCTCTCTCTCCTCTCTCTCTCTCTCTCTCTCTCTCTCTCTCTCTCCTCTCTCTCTCTCTCTCTCTCTCTCTCTCTCTCTCTCTCTCTCTCTCTCTCTCTCTACCTAGCCTCATCCCCTCATCAGTCCTCTGCAGCTTCTCGTTCTGCTTTCTTCTCTCTATACTTCAAACACATAGAGAAGAAAGAAGGCAAACAGGCAAACGAGACAGAGCTAACACTGACATACCAAGAGAAGATATATATGGTCTTGACTAGACACATTATGTATTGTACCATACTATCCTACCCCATTGAGTTTCTGCTTTACACATTTGTAACCTACTTTGTGCTGACCTGGTAGATATTTCAGACTGAGGAAAGGGTTAAGAGGAAGGTTAATGGTTTTTCCCGCCGAGGAACGGTTGAGATGGGGGCTAATGGGTTTGAAGGTGTGGCTGTCGGGGTGTATAGCCATGAAGTTACCTTGGTGGTCCATTCATCACCAGGCAATCAGCAGGACCCACCTTGAACCCACAGGAGCTGTTAGGTTAAATAAATGTCCACTTTGCTGCTCGCTGATGAGAAATGATGTCTGAGTGCAACCTGTAACCAGGGCCGGGGAGAGCTATTAGATGTGTGCAGTTCTATGGGATACATACTGGGATACAAGGCGAAGTTGTGTGTTTAAGATTTTCGTCAGCAGCAACACTCACAGAAGAGCAAGGTAAATAGCATGAGCAGCGACAGATACTCTGGTCCAACTGACTATGCAAAGAGTGACCTACAGAAACTCAGGAACATTTTAGGTTAAAGAGTGCTGGCCCATACTCTGTAAAATGATTGTAAAAAAACAGATGTGGAATCCAAACTTTTCAATTAAAGCTGCAGGGTTCTCAAAAATCCCTCTATGTACTGCACTTTTTAAGGAATCTTTCGGATGCAAGCCCACACACACTGACTGATACCAACTTAGCCTTGCACCTCTATTAGGTGGACAGTCCTAATCCCCCCTAAAAATTGTTAACAATTCATGTAATAAGACCAGCATATTAATCTTTGTCCTTGTCAGAGCCAGGTGAACTAACTACATGAACCAAACGCAACCTGACCACCATTCTGGTTGCAGTTTGGGGTGTGGTATGCGAGAAGCAGGTTATGTAGCCTCAAGCACTAGCCTTAAGCAGAGATGAAGGGGGGCAGGTTGCAGAGGTTTGGTATGCTCATTTCACTCCGCACCCCAAAGTGCTTTTATATTTTCAAATTTGTAGTCAAACTTTGAAGATGACTCAGGTGACATCATTTGAGGACATTCTATAGACTTCAAACAGGTCCCTCTGAACCCACTGAAAGTATTATACATTGTCACACAATTTTGACAAGATTGGTAAGAAAGCAGACTTGCTATTTAAAATCTTTGGGGTTACTGTTTAGAGAAGCAATGGAGCAAAAAGTGACAACATAGAAATTGTAAGACAAAACACACAAAAACACGAAAAACCTAGCAATCACTGTCAAATGGAGATTCCATCAAAGCCATCAAGATGTAAGACGAAGGAGCGCTCCATGTCAGGAGCGACTGTTTATCACCTAAGATATCACCGACAACAAAGAACAAGAGCTCTTTGAATGAACATAATTAAATAACCTTAAGATAACTATCATGTAGCACCTTGTTGGACAAAGAACACACCTCACTGCAAAGGTAAATGAAGGGTTAATGTGCGCTTCAATGGTAAGATAATGGAGGGGTTACTGTGTGTGGAGTGGAGGGCTTGAAAAGAGCACTGTGACCTGCAGATTACAAGACTGAATGGGTGAGACGACAGACAAAATGCACACCTGTGAGCTTAGAAAGGCACTTATACACCCACTGACACACCAAACATTGTGGTGATTGCTGGGTATATAAAAAGCCGACGCCGATGCTACAAATAGTATGAAAGAGAACTATTTAAAGCTTTGTAAAGGCAGGGGAATTGTCATGAGGAGGATGAGGAAGAGAAAAGAGAGGGGTGGGAGAAAGGCACAGTGCTATGGGATAAGCCTATGTCATTAGTTCTGGGATTTCAGCAAAGAAAACCTGCAGAAAAGGCAGAAGCAAATGAGATTAGGGAACAAAAGTGGCAGAGTGTGGCAGGATGGAGGGAGGAGGCGCACACAACCCCGCAGGTGTAAGAGGACCAAGGACTTTTAATCTTCTGTGTGTCCACTGGTTTTGTTTATTCAATATGCGAACAATGCTTTATTGCTCAGGTACAATGTTTCGATGCCTTGCACAGAAGCTTTGAAAAATGTTTTTAAAAACTGGTCACATTTCAAAGCTGTAACATGTATTTAGACCTTATGATACCATAACTTCAGCGTTACCTCAATGCCAACTGAAAAGAGACACATTCTCTGCAAAAGCAATAATAATTTCCCTGCAAATCCCCTCACATCCACCGGCGGACTGTCAGGAAATGAAAACGTCGAAAAAACAGACACTCTCCTGCGTGCACGCCAAACTCTTTCTCCTCTCCTGACTTATGCTCAGATTAATCACCCACTCATCAGATCTAATTAACGAACCCACAAAATCCGCTCACTATAGCAGCTCCCTCCAGAAAATATTATGTTACTCAAGGAAATCACCCTGATGATCAACACAGACATGAAACCACCACACAATAAAGCACAGTTAACAGAGATACATTATTCCAACACAAACGCCTACACAGGGTGATCCCCCCCACCCAGCCCCAGTGTTAACTCAAGTAATGGAGAACCATGAATAAATATAACTGTATAAACAGCAGAGACAATCTCTCTCTCACAACTTGTACACCCCATGAGCAAACACACAAACTTCTTCCTACATCAGTTACTCATTACATTTAAGACCATAATAAAGAGCTGCACTGATATGGATATAGAGCATGGCAGATGACATTAAGACAGATAATGGAGCTCCAAGCATTCTAAGGAAATCGATCTCACCTTTATCAGCAGTGTCCTGTTCCAGTCTTCCTAGTCACTCTCCCCCCTTGGCAGGTGCCATCACGGGCAAAATAGTCCACAGGAATGGGCTGGAAGGGGCCAATTCTCTAATTATACTTTTACTCCCTCCCTTAGTCCTGTTGAGATTTGTATCACCACAAAAAAAGCAGCATGTGTGTGTGTGTAAGTGTGTGTGTGTGTGCGCACAACTCCAAAGGTCCTGGAATTCCTGAGTCCTGCGCTAAAGAGCGAGCGTGGTTCAGCTCCCTCTCTCTCTCTCTCTCCCTCTCTCTCTCTCTGCACTCCTTTTCTTTTTCCTCTCGCTCCCGGCCGGGGCAGAGAGGAGGGGAAGACAGTCAGGGGGTGGGACGGAAGACAGAAAGCCGCTTTCAGTCAACTCTTCTCTCTCTCTCCCTCTTTCCCTTCCTTCTGTCCTTGTCCTTTATTGTGTCTCTTCCTTTTCGTCTAACTTTTACGCTCTGTCTTTTGGCTTGTTCTCTGTGACTGATACTCTTTCACTGCTCAGCAGGGTGTGAAAGCAGAGTCTCTCTCTCTGTCATACACACACACGCGCACACACACTCACACCCTCCTCTTTCTTTCAACGCCACTCCCTCTGCCACAGTCCAGAGGTAGAGTCACTCCCTCGCTGTGTCACCCATGAGCTGCAGTGTCTTTTTCCTATTATGATTCCTCAAATAAATCCTCAAAGCTCTGGTTGGGACCATGTGGGTCCTTGGTTCAGTGTGTTTCTCAGTGGGACAGCAATTTGTATGGCGGATATATTTGTGATAAGGATCAGGGATGAGGCTAGGATACGGGTGCACTTGACATTTGGATGTAATCCCAGTTTAAAGTTCCTTCAAAAGTTTACACATTCTTTTAAAATGTCAGCTCACCCATTCAGTGAGTTCAGTGTTCGACACAGAAGGTGTTATTTTGGACTTACCCTGAGTTGAGTAATAGAAAGTCAGATCATCATGTGTTTGACATTCAGACATTAGTTGCATGTGTGCCATTTTCTCAACAAAAAGGACTTGACTTGAGTAATTTAGGCCCATTTCTTCCATTCAGCCACAAATGTGAAATAAAGATAAGCTGGGACAGTTACATCCCAATGGGGATCAGGGACTAACAATTGATATTATGTGGACAGAAGGAAGGATGAGAGACGTTTGTTTACAAAAATCAACACCATTTATTAATAATAACGTAAAACAAGGCAACCAAAAGCCAAAATGCTCTACAGCAAATCCCCCAAAAAAGGTGAACTTGCCCTGAACATGCAGAAACTGATCTGAGGAGGAAAGGACACCATTACAAATTAAGCAAAATTCAAACTAAAGCCTCCTTTTGAGGACGAAAAGAGAAACCCACACCACACCCGGTAACCAACCACCACCATCTTTTATAGGGACTAGACGAAAACCCTGCCAAAACCGTACCAGAAACCTTACCCACAGCATGGCCTGCTGCCAAACTGCACAAAGGGAGAGCTACCTTCTGAAAATCCCGGACGAGCCCCCAACTATGTAACGTCCCAATGTGGATCTGGGAAATAGAGTTGATGGAAGGAAGGAATATGCTTGTTTAAAAAAAGTATCAATACCCTTTGTAAAAGGTCAAATCACAAATGGCAAACTTCTACAGCTTCTACACTCTAAATCAAGGCAGTGGTCACCATCACCATCAAGCACTCATCCACGTGAAATACTTGGGGCCGGAAGCTCTTTGACATTGTAGCCTAATTCCTAGATCGTAGTTATAGCTTCTCTATATTTTCTGTATACTGATGTGTTTACTTAGCTGGCATGCTGTTCACCATTGTATTATTTTGTCCAAAAAATAAAATAAGGCTTTCCGAGCTACCAAGCTTGCAACAATCAGTTAGCAAACATGTTAGCATACCTCAGCCGCTAACTAAGTTCACACTGTTTAATCAAAATATGTAACATTGCATTCAAACCATTGCTCTGCTCTCAAACAGGAGGATCATGTAAAGTTAATGGTGCAACACAGCTAATAGATAATATAGCCTAATACATTTAGACTCTCCAGCTCTCCGTCCACTCAAAGGCCAGCACTGTCAAGTTGTCTTGCTAGTTAAGGGTTGAATCCTGATCTCAAAGTTAACCAAAGTTGAACTGTATGCAGACCTTTGGCACCCATTCATTTAGCCTCCTCCTCTGATTGGGATTATTTCATTTCATCATGAAATCTTGCCATTTAACAAACAAGCCAAAGTCTCCCCTCCCTCATGTTCCCATGAGCACTGTTCATTACTAGGGAAGCATCCAAAATGTGAATATTTAAAATCATATAGGAACAACAAAGACACCATCCCTTAACAGACGGAGGATAATGATGGATAAAAGACTAAAAAATGATATAGGAATAAAGAGCTATTAAGCTTTTCAGTAAACCTTAATAATGCCATTGACGTAGTGTCAAAGTCTGTATATCACCTGCACTATTGTTAATGATTTATTTTAAGAAGATCCACAATCCAGATAGACAGGGAAAAAGACAGATATAAATAGAGGATATACCAGCAGAGTGAAAAGCTCCACCTTATGGGGCTATGGGGCATACACACAAAACATGGATTCATGCTTGTATTTATAATCAGGTCCCAGACAGCAGGGCGCGGCACAGTATGTATCAGTGATGCGCACGACACACAACACACACACACACAGACACACAACACACAACACACACACACACACACACACACACACACACACACACACACACACACACACACACACACACCACACGCACACAAACACGATCATGTGAACACAGCAGGTTGGGGCATTCATACTGGACATGGAGATCCACACTCGTACATTTTCACACAATCATGAATGAAGGTACTTTCATGTACTGTAAGCACAAAATGCAAGCAAACAAACTCAGTCACAGGAGAAACACACACTCACCCTCACACACAAACACACAGTGTGCCTGTCTGGCGTCTAGCTGGCACCATTCAGACGGCCATCTAGAGGCCACAGAGGTAGCCAATCACAACTGCCAGTCAGCAGGTTTCATTATCACACAGATATACACACACACACAGTAGGTCCTTGGAGACCACAGACTGGCAGTGTCAGGTTAATTTCTGCGTTCAGTTTTTTACTCTGTATTTCTTTCAGCCCTCCCTCTTATTATTCGCTTTACCATACTATTTTCCGCATGTTTTATTAATATGGTTCATTTCATTTCATTCGTTTTTATTTGTATTTTGAATATTCAATATTTAAAATGAATGGTGAAAATATCCCAATGCAAACGGGTTTTAATAAATACCATTTGCATTGATAGACTTTACAAAAAGGCATGCATAATTTCCGCTGGCCATTAACCTTTTTGTTTTAGATGTATTAAATGAATTAATTATTTATTATACTCTGAACACAAAGCTGCCGTGACTCGCTTAAGATGGCAGACTATTGTCTGACCTTCATATAATTGTACACTTAGCTGGGCAACATATGCAACTGCAACTCATATTATTAGGCTACCTGTAAATTGTAGTCCGTACAAAGTAAAAAGTAGATAGCAGAAATGTGTGTGACTGGCCGTCAGTGGGCTAAAACAATTCCTCCACCTCTGCTCAGCTCTCCTCATACTTGTTTTCCTTTGTCTCGGTGGGTTTGGTGTTTGTTAAATAAATTCCTTCCTTGCAGCCTTCCTCGTTCTCTTTCTTTCTTCAGCACATTTGCACTTCTAAGCACTTGGCTGCATGTGAATACGTTTTTTTTCTTTCTCTCACATAAACTGATACCTGACACCAGACACAAAGGCTGATAAGCCTGCAAAACACTCTGATGTCACAGACCGGACATAAGCGTGTAAAAATGTCAAGCCCTGCTGACAACCTTAACACCCGCCACAACTGATCCGGCATATATTTTCCATTACAACCACAGGATCACATACATAGACCTACACATGCACCCTGCAGTGACCATGTTTTTTTTCTCTATTCCTATTCCTATTCCTATTCATCCTCATCCTCGTGTAGTCTCGAATCATTTGTTTGTGCTGGTGCATTTTCAAATTTTTGTGGTTTATAATTTATTTATCCGTTATTGATTCCCCTACTTCACAGCACACAAACACGCGCACACACACACACACACACACACACACACCACACACACACACACACACACAGCTGCAACGCCTACCCACAGTTTTTTAATTCGCATAGAAATAGGAGGCCAATTCTCTTGTCTTTTTGTGTTTTTTTAACACACACACACACACACACACACACACACACACACAACACACACACACACACACACACACACACACATACACACACAAAAACACACACTTTACCCTGTTACCTCTGTCCTTCTTCAAAGCTAACCTTTACTCAGAGACGCCTGTGGTTTTCCTTTCAGTTCCCTCTACCTTTATCAAAATCGCGTCCTCCCTTTTAGATCCTTTACCCCACCTACCAATAAGGATACTGTTGGCAACCGAATTGTGCTGCTCAGTTGAAAGGAGCCATAACTTCCTAATCCCTTTTTCTCTTCCTTCTGCCTCCAATGAGTCTTCTTTCATTTGACCTCTCTTTGGTCTATCCTTATTAACCTACATTTTCACGCTCACAAAACATTTCTTGCCAGCGTTGTTGATCTCCATCCAAATTCACCTCATTTGTACCATTTCCCTCGCTTTCCCTCCATTTCTTCTCCCTCTTTTTCTCCCACTCCACAACCAAAGGTTACCCCACCCATACACCCATCCCTCCCTCCTTTCTTCTATCCTTCCGATTCTATTCTCTGTTTGTTCAAGGCCTCTTTTAACGAAGCCAGTCTCCTCCCAGGTCTCAACAGGCTATTGTCAATACTGACGTCTGGCCTCACACACACACACAATCGCACACACTCATGTGTGAGCGCAAACGCACAGACTCATAAAACATGCACCAGAAAGTACACATGGATCTCTATAAAGGTCTCAGCCTCTTCTGTCCTTTGTCCTGTCCTCTAATCGCTCAGTTTAGCCGTTAACACTCACACACATACACACTCAGAAGGAGTGCCAAGTTCACCAGGTCTACTCCACTGAGCTCTTTTCAGGCCTTTATTCACTGAGTTAGATTGACAGGGCATTGAAACACAAAGAAAAGAACAACAGTAACTACATGTGGTTTGCATGTTGCAGTGGCGGAAGACTCCAACTGTGCTATAATGTAAACTTTTTCAGTGATTCTGGAAAAGCTTTTTATAAAAATTTATTTTTTGTCCAAATCTGTGAATATCTCTTCCAGATATGCTACTTGTCTAATTGTGTGTGCTGAAAAGCATTTTAACAAAAGTCCCTTTTTTTTAATTCTAAATTGCCAAAATATCAGTATTGCTATCTTTGTTTTCAAACATGGCTATAGTATGTGACAGGGCGTGACCAAATTATATCAGGGCAATTTAATAATGGACTGGCTCCAAGAGGCATCATGGATCATTGCTTATTTGTTGTTTAAACACACATCCACCCCTCGGTCCTCTCTCATTCTCTCAACTCACCCTCCCAGAGCAGCACTCCTGCCCATATTAATATTTCACATCCAAAACTTAAAAAGGCCTGTTACTTTACACTTCAAAGACCCCCAGTGTATGCATCAACTCCCTCATACACTCGTGTGCACACCCAGCCAGTACAAATACCCACACAGTAATGCAAACAGTAAAGGTAAACTTGCAGTAGCAGAACCATACTCCATACATACCTGTACAAATATACACTGACTGATATTTACACATAAAGAAATACAACACATGTTCACATTTCAGACACAAAATGTGGCTAAGCACACACACGAACACGCACACACACACAGACTGCTGTGCACTGCAGGCCCGGGACTGACCAGGGAGAGGTGCAGGCAGATACAAACTCCTCATTAATGATTTACGTCATGGGGATGAGAAGAGTAGAGTTGATAGATTCTGCTCTCCAAAACACTCCTATAGCGTCCTGCTTGACCAAAAACACAGCTACTGCAGAGGCTCTCATTTATATTCATGGAAATATCAAAAGAAGCCAAGGTATTACCTAAAAAATAACTGAATTGTCCGCTACACTTTAAGAATGAGCAAAGAACAAAAATGATTTCCAGTTTAGACCATGGAAAGTGCTAAAAGATTTTGGGAAGCAGTTTGAGTGTCTAAAATAACGAGCTACATTTATCATTTCAACAGTTTCATATTTGAATTTGCATTAGTAAGAAAACCCAATGACCAGATTATATTTAGGACTCTGGGAAATGAGTGTCATGTTGCACGAGAGGCCAAACAAGTCTGTGAAAAAGTCCCGGAAAGAATTCATTTTGTTCCACGCCTCTCCTATAATTATAGAAAATGATTCAACACTGAAAAATATCACATCCAAAAAACACTGGACTATAAACCTCCCTGATTGACCATGAAATAGTATTTCACTGACTTGAGGGGCCTTGACTCTATGTCAGTCCTGTTATATTTTTTGTGTTAAGCCATGTTGACCAAAGGATCTGTGTAGCCACAGCTTGAATATGTAATTATAAAGCCTGTGCATTGTAAGGATTTGGTCTAAGCTGTATGTAACTAAGACTCCACAGCCGTGTATCAGTTCTGTGATTGTTAAAGCTCACCGCATTAGTATGGCTTGCAAGTAAGCAATACGCACAAATTACAGCTAATGGTAATATCATAAAACAAAACAAAAATAAAATTGGACCAATGCTCTCAAATATCACCAAAGTCAAGAGAAATCATGCTGAGCCAGACATGAATATATGTATCAAATTTCATGTTACTTCCTCGAGTTGGTATTTAGATATGTTACATTATACAGCAGTTGGTTCTGACCGAGTGATTTGATTGGACGAGAGCGTTCTGAAGGAGTGCTGATATTAGCGAACAACATCACTCTGACTTCATGGACTTTTCACCAAACTGACAAAATCAGTCCGCTCACTGATGAGCCGGAGCTTCACTTCTGTAAACTGTGTGTCTGTGTGTGTGTGACTCAGGTTGACTGTGGCGAGTCTCTCCCCTTTGAGAGGGCATCGCTGCCACACACAGACAGTGTGCGGTAGTCACTCACACTCACGTTACTGAAGACAACAATAGTGTGTGGAGATAAACTCAGGCTGCTGAATAATACGAGCGCCGAGCGGACGCGATCCGGACGCTAGCTTTAGCCTAGCCTAGCTTTCCCACTTCATTGTATAACTTCCCCCGGGCCGAAATACACTCATAAACTCTGGGAAATGAAGCGCGCAGGGGGGTGGGGGGGGGGGGGTTGGATTGGGCAGCGGACCTTATCACCAACTAGATTAAGAGCCGCCGTTCCTTTCCTTTAGTGATTTTTACGGGACATCGGGCCGCCGTGGTTAATGTTACCAGAGTAAACAAAGCAGGACGAGCTCACTTCAAGTTGTTGCTTAGCAATGCGCTCCGCTCTGACTGCTGTTGTCGGACTATTTGTGTTGGCGGAAGCAAATACATTCTTAAATGATTAAAGATCACATTTTAAAGTTAACTTGCGAATTTAAGTTGTAAAACTGCTGTATAAAAGCAATATCACACTCGAGGTCGCATGTTGTCGCTCTATATCAGCACTGCTGTGTTTCTCTTCGGCACTCGGCCGCTACGACCGAATCACAGCAGTGCTGATATAGAGCGACAACATGCTCCCTCTCGTGTGATATTGCTTAAGTAGCTGAGAAGCTTGGCTTGCTGGTGGGGTGAACCAATAGACTGGCATTTCCATTCAGAAGAAAACCTTTAAAATGCTGTGCCAGCTTACCTGAAAGCCTATCGTACCTGAAAGAGTTGGTGATACTGTTTCCTTTAAAAAAAAAGCTACTTTCTTGCCATCAAGGACTTGAGAGCTGTCTCATTGATGGTAATTTAGACATTCTCAAAAACTTTAAAGATCTGACATTTCCCCGCTGGCAAGGAAAGGACATTTTCAAGGCCAGCGGGGAACCCAGTCCTTTGTAACTGTGAGCAGAGAATGTGTGTGTGTGGGTGTGTGTGTTGTGTGTGTTGTGTGTGTGTGTGTGTGTGTGTGTGTGTGTGTGTGTGTGTGGTGTGTGTGTGTGTGTGTGTGTGTGTGTGTGTGTGTGTGTGTGTGTGTGTGTGTGTGTGTCTGTGTGTTTGTTCCAAGCAGGTGCAGTTGCAGTGCCGAATAACAGTCGAGCCGCCGTCTGGTAGAGCCTTTGTAGGCAGATAGAATGAACCAGGACTCAGTGGTGTGTTAGAGTCATCAAAGCCTGCCAACACCGGACCCAAAACCATTTTACTGCTCTGGAGAACGCACAGCTGGGTAGATTGGAAAACCACCTGACCTCACTGAGTGTGTGTGGGGAGGTGTGTGTACAGACCTCAGTGTGAGTGACAGGTGGCAACCGGAAAATATGTGTGACGTAGGCTTAGAAGTTGTGAGTCTAATGGTTATACTGTGTGCTTGTGTGTGTGGCGCTGTATGTGTGTGTGTGTGTGTGTGTGTGTGTGTGTGGTGTGTGTGTGTGTGTGTGTGTGTGTGTGTGTGTGTGTGTGTGTGTGTGTGTGTGTGTGTGTGTGTGTGTGTGTGTGTGTGTGCGGTGGTGTGTGCAAGTGTGTGTCGCTATTGTCCTGGAGTCTGTGTAATTGCCTGGCTGGGAAACCCTTGACTTCCTGACATTTGAGCCCACAGAAATCTCTCTCTCTTTCATCATTCTCTTCTGTCTCTCTCTCTCGCTCTCTCTCTCCATCCTCCCCTCCCTCCTCTCTCTCTTTCTCTCTATGAGGGAATAGAGTGATCCATGAAAAACACAGAGAAAATCACTTGAGAGACAGTAAGAGAGACAGAGAAAAATCAAAAATGAAAGGATGAGAAGGAGATAGAGAGAAGAGGACAAAGTGTTCCCTGTGCTCCATTGTGAATGTCAAGAGTGTTCTGGGCGCTTCTCCCAGGACGTGGGGTCAACCAAGAACCAGAACCAAGAGCCAGTGATCCACGACACAGAACTGAAATAACAATGAAACTTAAGGGGGATTTCCACCCTGCCTGAGCATATCATATCCAAAGAGACTGTTTAGAGTGATGGCTCTGATATCACTACCCTTTTTGACCAAATAGTCCCAGGAACTGAGGAGTCTCCAAGAAAGTCATACGTTATAAATTAAATTTTTTTATTTGGTGTTAAATGGTTGAACAGTACATACACATATCCTCAGATGTTCCCATCACACGTGCCAGCAGCATCCTATCTGTCAGTTCTCATTATCGTCGTGTCCGAAACCTCCCATTTAAGGGAGGACAGGAATCTAGGAGCGCCCGAAAAGGTAAACACACTCGGCTGATCATCCTTCACTCCCTCCATTGCTCACTGCACAGGGCCCCTCTAATTAGATAAACTGCCTGTCCAAACAGTCAAATCACCAGCTACTGTATCTAAACTTCACCCTTCCCCTGTCCTCAGATCCTCTCACATCCATTACTCATCCGTCTGCATTTCATTCTACTACATTTACTTCTCAACTACTCTCTTAAGCCCTTATTTCCCATCAACCATCCCTGTCATTGAGACTGTCTTTCCAGGTAAAACAGAACAAGTTAGTTCAGGGAGTGTGACAAACGATGTGTTGAAGTTCAACAGTTCAGCAGCAGGAAGTAAGGTGACATTACTCTGGGCAGCTAGATTAAGACTTTGATGATCCCAATCATTCCCTGACCGTATCTGTGTTTGTTACATTGGATTACATTTAGCTGACGCTTTTATCCAAAGCAACTTTAAACTTGAGGTAGGCAGTTAGCAGTGGTATGCCTTGACTTCTAAAATTACTCCTAGAGAACTTCTACGACTCATCCAGGTGGTCACAAAAGAAACCAGAAGAACATCTAAATAACTGCAGGCCTCACTTTCCTCAGTTAAGATCAATGTTCAGGATTCCACAATATGAAAGAGACTTGGCAAAAAGGCATCTATCGGAGAGTTCCAAGGCAAAAACTACAGCTTACCAAAAAGAAGATAAAGGCTTGTCTGCCAAAAAACAGCTTGGTGACCCCCAAGACTTTTGGAGAAATATTCTGTGGACTGATGTGTCAAAAGTGGAAGCTTTTGGAATGAACATATAATTCCATAATAAGAACATCACACCAACATTCAGACACGATGGTGAAAGTGATTGTCTCAGGGTGCTTTGATGCTTAAAGACCTGGACAACTTGCTAAAATTGATGAAACCACTTAATGTCCGGCAATCAGTCCATGACCTCAAGCTCAAACGCACTTAGGGCTATGCAGCAGGACTATGGTCCGAAACACACCAGCAAGTCCACCTCTGAATTGCTCAGTAAAGTAAAACAATATAAAGTTTATAGTATAATAATCCAGTTGCAGATGTGATGAGTTTTCCAATGAATAGAGTTGAGCCCATAATTTGTTTGTGATGTGAAGAAGAGCTGCATGTGCATCCCATCCCTTACTGATAAACCCAACGTTGGCTATCTTGTTTTTTTCCAGATCTGGTAGACTGAGTGGCTCAGCTTGGCTCAGCTCTGTACACGTCCTTATCTAAACCACTCCCTCACTTATTCACCTATCACTTTTACTGTAAGTCTACTTCCTTTTCCTACTCACCCTTTGCCTTCCTAAGTCCATGTCACTGAATGTGTCTCGCTTCCTTCAAATATAACTCATGCTATAAATATAAAATATACTCATTCAGGCAGTTTGTCAAGGATCACACTCCCTTGAGTCAGAAGATCTAGTGGACAGTTGTGCAAATAATACTAGTGCATGTATATTCATACCAAATTTCACTGACATTGACAAGTGGAAATTCAAATGAACGTCCTTCGCCATCCGCTACTGTGAATGTGAGAGATCAGAAGGTGGATAGTTTGAAATGAATCTTTCATAACATCCCATCCTTCCTCTTTCCTTGCCATTTCCCCCCATTATAGGAATGCTGACGGGGCATCAGTGCCAAGTAGGACACTGACCTGACGGTGCAACATGATCCAGAGGTCTCTCATTTTCTCTTTTCCTAGGGGCTTTATTTGCCATCCATCTCTTCTTCTGGTGTGACTTTTACAGTCATCTGACACCATTCCTTTCTCTGCCTACAGAAATCTTGACACAGGCCTAATGCTGTGCCATTGATCTTCAACTGGATTTTCCCTTCTTTTCTACACCTCTACCCTAAACCGAATTATCTGAAAGCTTACATTTTCCTCTGAGTTTTGACCTCATGTTCACACATGAACAGAGCTTTGAAAACACCTTCTAATTAAGAGTAATCAGCTGTCTGTCAGAGCCTTTGCAGTGAGCTAGAATGAACCAGAAGTCAGTGGTGTGTCAGACTAATCAAAGCCTGCCAACACCAGACTCAAGACCAAAGTACTGCTTAGTAGGGGAGAACGGGGTAAGTAGGCACACTTTTTACTCTAGTGAGAATTGCTCATCACCAAAACATCTGTCAATAGCCATTCCTACATTAAATTGAAGCTTAAGGTGTTGGCTTGAAATGTGTGTCTCTCTTTTTTTCCAACTTATTGTAATGAAGAAGTAATTTACCATCAAAGACACTCTGACACATTGTGACAACCAACCCCATCAAGGGGTCGGTTGTCACACACTATAGGGTTGTTTGTCACAATGTTATCTTAATGGGAAAAATCTTAAAAAGAAGGCAATGAGGCAGAACCAAATTTGAAAGTTTAATTGCATTGTCAAGTTGACAAATAGGCCTACATAACTTACTGTAGCCTTGGCAGCTGGTCTAGTTTGGGATGCACTGGGTTGTTTTGATTTTGTAGCCCTTTTTTCTTTTGCTTGCTAGCTGCCTTTTCCTGCTCTATTCTTTCCTTCTCTGGGGTGTCAGTGAGGATACAGCTTGACAATTTCTTTCGTTATTGGGTTCCTTTTCTGGCTGCAGCCTTGAGATAACATGTGACAACCAACCCCCCAAAAAATTTGACGACCAACCCCAACCTGAATTTCTTGCTAGCATCAAGGCCAACAACCATCTGACAACTAATTAGCTTGCTAACAACAATCTAAACTATAGCTTACCCTTCACACTTTCTGAGGGTAACAAGTGTTTTGTTATAAACCCATTGTGTAAAAGCCTAGAAGAAAAATACTGAGAAGCAAAATATTTTGAATTTGACATGAAAAACACAAAACATCCTCTCACCTGAAATGCAGCTGTCTTCCACCAAGGAATTCTATGTATGTGACCTCTGATCCCAATTCTGGACCTTTTTTATATCAACATTTCAGAGCTAGCGCGCTCTGGTGGCGAGATATAACGAATGTGACATCCAACCCATGTGACAAATTACCCTGTTCTCCCCTACTAGATGTGCTGTAGTGAAAGATAGAGGAGAGCAGTCTTCAGTCATAAGTAACTGCTGCCTTCACCTTTACCTAGTGCAGTATATTTTCGGGGGTCCATCATAATAGAAACCAAAGATACAGTATATTCCATAACAGCTAATAGTTACTTGCAGACATAAAAATGAATTAATAAATTATCATCCAGATTTCACTTGGGTACTGTGCCTGTGCCCCTTTTAAGGTAAACATGGTATATAAAAGAAGAGATTTTTTTCTTATTAATATAATGACCAGCAGTAACAAGTTGTTAAGCAGCACTGCCCAGAGACATGAAGTCTACCACAGTGACCTCTTTAGATAACACGACGACCAACACTTCCACTATGACCCGTTTAAAAGGCAAGGCAAGTGACCTTGTCCTCTCAGTGGAATGACAAATGGAGATAGGAACTGAACATGCCTATACAATAACAGGCAAGTCAACAGCAAATATACATCCAATGATAAGTCTAATTTTGCCAAACAACTCACTTATCCATAGATCACTGAAGTGTTATCTCCTATTGATACACTGTCATCAGTGGTTCAAGGACAGATCATATATAAATGTAATTTTTCAGTGATTTCAGTGAGGTTTGGCGGACATGATCCACTGCATCTTCCTATCACTCATATAGTAAAAGTGTCATGGGTGAACTGTGCAGATGTTAGCTGTAGTTAGGAACGTCTGCACCGTTTGAATTAAAATGGATGGTAATAATGGATCAAAATAAAGATGTTCATGCATGCGATCCTTTGCCCTATATCCTATAATAGTGAGGACAGGACACATGTCATACAATCATTAAAGTAGTTGTATATATGTTTAGTATATACTGTATATCCCACAATGCTTTGAGAGATGATTCACTGTTGTCCAATAGAAAATAAAAATTGGCAAACTTTAATTCACTGCTTTTGTTAGTAAAATGGAAAGTGTGTGTGTGTGTGTGTGTGTTGTGTGTGTGTGTGTGTGTGTGTGTGTGTGTGTGTGTGTGTGTGTGTGTGTGTGTGTGTGTGTGTGTGTGTGTGTGTGTGTGTGTGTGTTTTGTGTGTGTGTGTGTGTGTGTGTACATCACCAGATGTTGTCAGGAAGCACAGCTATCTGTTGCTGTAATATTATTTCCTGTTTGATGACAGTTTGACCTTTTTTTGCGATATGTGCCCAAGCTTTTCTGCATGTTAATGTATGTGTGTGTGTGTGTGTGTGTGTGTGTGTGTGTGTGTATGCAAACATGTATCTACTCCTCATATCACACTGTATACACCCTCTTAGACACACACGGAGCTGTTATGACTCGACATAGATAAGCCTGGCGCTAACAGACCAAATACACTCACACTGCACTGTGGGAAACTAGAGTGTGTCTGCATAACAGTGTGTGTGTGTGTGTGTGTGTGTGTGTGTGTGTGTGTGTGTGTGTGTGTGTGTGTGTGTGTGTGTGTGTGTGTGTGTGTGTGTGTGTGTGTGTGTGTGTGTGTGTGTGTGTGTGTGTGTGTGTGTGTGTGTGTGTGTGTGTGTGTGTGTGTGTGTGTGTGTGTGAGAGAGTGTAGAAACATGCCGATGCTTCTTTATTTCCCACTGTCCAACTAAATTGTCTTGTGTGTGTGTTGGACTACCTCGTGTCCTTCCAACCTTTTTTGTCTTCATGCTTCACCTCTTTTTACAACTGAGAAATGTGTTAATTATTTCAATGCACGGACACAAACATGCTTGTGTGTGTGTGTGGGGGGGGGGGGGGGTGGTGTATGTGTTTCAGTGTTACTCAAGGACACCTAAACACTGATAAGTGGCACGACACAACAGCCCCACGCCTTGAAACCTTGAGAGCAGTCAGCCAAAGAGTCTCACAGGTTAACTGATTACACTCACACACAGTATACGTGTACACTTGCCTACACACACACACACACAACACAAGGAAATAGGCACTTGCAATGGTTAAAATAGGCTGATTGAGGACATGGTACACACATAAACACAATTTGAAAGCCACAGGATGGGACATCAGTTTATATAAAGCACCTTTGCATGATGTTTACTGGCTAAAACTGACTTAATAAAATAAAGTGTGCACTCTCTCTCTCACACACAACACGCGCGCGCGTACACACACACACACACACACACACACACACACACACACACACACACACAAAACACACACACACGGTGACACTCTCCTCTCAGCCTCTCCTTTTTTCTCTCAGTTTCCTCCCAATTCAATCTCTTCTCTCATTTTTCTTCTCCTCCTCTTCCATCTCCTGTCCTTGGCTTTTATCTGTCCCTCTCTGCTCTGTCTTTTTAAAATCACTTTCTCCTTCATTCTCTCTCTCTCTCTCTCTGTGTCCTGCCCTTGGCTCTCGTCCCACACTCTCTGTTCTGTCTGTTCCTATTATCATCTGTGGCTTTCTTTTTCTCCCCCGTCTGCTTTCCTTTATCTCCAATACAACCACCATGCACACTGTGTGTGGATGTATCCCAGGTACAGAGGGTGTGTAGCCTACTGTATGTGGGTTTGTGTACATGTGGAGGTCTGTATAATTTTAAAAGAGAGAGAGAGAGAGAGAGAGAGAGAGAGAGAGAGAGAGAGAGAGAGAGAGAGAGAGAGAGAGAGAGAGAGAGAGAGAGAGAGAGAGAGAGAGAGAGAGAAAAGAGAAGAGAAAGAGGGAGGAGAAAGTAAAAATGTGAGTGAGAGGAGAAAATATGTAAAGAATAGCCAGAAGGAAGGAAAATAAGATAAATATGCATCCTATTTCTTTTCGACCTGGACATGTTATTATGTTTAGATGCATGGTTGCATATGGAGACACAGTTGGATTTATTGCTCAATATGTCACGGGTCATGATGGAGAGTATCTGAAACTGTATTATTTCAAATGTTGTCAATTTAGCAGATGCTTTCTTGACAACTGTAACACATTTGTCACAGAATGTCACACCACTTGGCATCGATATTGTTTGCAATCTTTTTTTTAAATTGTCTCTACAGTTGTCAATTGTTACTACATTCCTCATAATGTATTTTGTCTTGGTGTAAGGGATTGCTGCCGCAGCTGCCTTCGACATAGGCGTTCTGTATTTTGAAACAGCGGTGTCAGATTCTCAGACACCAGTAAAAATCAATTTTCCTCGCTGTTGTTTATGTGGTTCTCCCCTTTGCCGTAATAAACTTTGATTGCAGCTGCGAGAGACGTGCATGTTCACAGGAGTGGTTGCGACCTGCCTTGCTGCTGCTGTCACGTTTACACCCGCAACTGCATGCTGTCTGAAAAGCACTCTCAATGAGCACTCTAATTTCTTTCTTTACGCCATTTTTAAGTTGATGCAAGAAGGTATAAATGACAATTGAGGACACATGGAAGGATAGGCCAACAAAATATGGTTACGTTAAGAGAAAATGAAAGAAGTGATTAGTATGTGTCCCTAAATAGAACACAAATATCCCAGGATAAGTGAATGGTGGATAGACATAAGAAGGGGATTCAAATGATCCCTAAAAAAAATGGGGGGAACGAGAGAGCATGGATGGATGGATGGGGGGGATTGAGTCTAAGTGCTGGAGGGAGGAGAGGAGGAAGGAATAAATGCTTGGTGAGAGGATGGAGGAGAAAGGTAGGATGAAAGGGGGTTTATGGAGGATGGGAGAACTTGAATGTGTGCGCATTGGGGATAAGACATTGACCCAAAGGGGAGAGAGTGGGTGCCAGATGGATCGGAGGAGAGATTGATATAAAGAATAGATAGAGAGCAGAGAGACATAGATAGATAAAGGTACTGAGGATAGATATATCACCATTGTTCAAGACTGTGAACTTGTGCCAGACGTGATTAAAGACTTGGCCAAAAAACACTTAAGCATGGGGTAAAACCCTTTCGCCGAAGTCTGTGTGCTAAAGGGATGAGTGGGTGGGTTAGTAGGATCAAGAGAGAAAGAGTGGAGTGAAGTGTGAGGTGGAGGGAGGGAGAGAGAGAGAGAGAGAGAGAGAGAGAGAGAGGAACAGAGGTAAAGGAGGAGGTATGCGCAAGACAAGGAGAAAGGTGAGGATCCCCTTAGCCCCTAAGAGGCTAAATAGGCTTATGTAAGGGCCCTGCAGACAGACGAAAGTCATGGCCATTTATTTCTGTTAAATGCACACACAAGCGCACCCCACACACACACAACACACACACACACACACACAAGCACACACAGAACACACTACACACACAACACACACCCTATATTCAAAACCCCCTTACACACCAACAACCAACACCCACACACACACACACACACACCACACACACACACACACACACACACACACACACACACACACACCACACACCACACACACACACACACACACAGAACCAGTGACGTGCTGGCAAGTGTCCCAGACATATCTCCCATGAGTATATGTGCACACCAGACAAAGGCCTAGATCTGCAGACACACTCTCTGTAAACATCAACACAAATGCTGATATAGGGGGACACTGGAGAAATAGAATATGAATCAATGGCAAGATAGTGACAGCATAGGCACATAAACTGGACTTGGTTCCCATGCACGGATTAACCCCCAATCTCAAGATTTGAATTAAATAATGTTTAGTTTAGGACAAGGATTTAGCTGCATTAGTTTAGAAAGCAAGTGAGAGTTGGCAGGATGCACTGTGATGAGGTAATGTATTTATATGTGAGATTAACAATTTTAATATGACGATGGTGACGCAAAGTAAACTTTGATGTAGTACTGTTTAGGAAACACAGGATGTTCTGGTCTGCCTTCCCTTAATTGTTTTGTAAGTTCCCTGGGAAAAATCTTAACCTTTGCAAAAGCATTAATAAAAACTATGTAAAAATATGGTTGTTTTCACTGATGGTCTCATTTGCAGTGAAGGTCATTTATGATCATAGAGGACTGTTGTATTAACATTTAAAGGTTCTTCGTAGGAGGTTTAACTAAAGGCTCTATTAGTACAGCGTTACAACTATATGTGACAGATTCTGTCTTTTTTTATTACTTTAATGTTACACAGGCAGCAGATGACATCCAACAAAGGGCTAGAGCCAAATCGACAACCAATAACCAGACCAAACGGTAAACAGCATGAGGTGTATTCATTCCAATTACATAATGTTTCTTTAAAAAAAAAAGCTTATACTCACACATAGGTGCATGTCTTTAAGATGCCATCTCCCTCGTATGTTTTACCACATTTCAACATCAGCATACCGGAGGTGAGAGATGAGACAGAGCTTCAGTTAAATGGTTAATGCTGTCATAAACTGACACACGTGCACAAATTGTAGAGTGATATATGCAGGTGCTGCCAGTAACAGTGGGTTTTAACGAGTGGTCTTGACTCCTGGAAATTCCCACACATTATCACCAAACTGTGGTAACTGAATGCATTGCAGGGCCCTTTCATGTGCATTTCTCACTGCTGAAGTACTTGGTGTCCTTTTTCATGCCTGCTAAATTTCAATTTATTTAAAAAAAATGTATTGAGAAGATGGACACCATTCAGTGACAAAATGGCAGTATTGATCTCAAGCAGGCAGCTAAAGAACTCCAGTAGCTTCTTCCAAGCCTGGCAGGAAGTGGCTACCTGGTTTAGCTGGGGACTTGAGCATCCCTCTAGAGCATCTCAGCATGCTAGCAAACAACCATTACTTCAGACTCAGCAATTAGCCTCAGGTTTTTGAGTCTGTGGCCTGGCTAACCTGAGTTGGCTACTAGCCCTCTACCTTCATGTCCTGTCCTGCATCTCCTTAATCAAATGAGCATATTTTTGAAAAGGCACAGACCAACATAGATGCATTTAAAAAAGTATTAGGCAGAGCAAGTTCCTTGCTGTACAAACAAGGTCAAATAGTACGCTTTGTGTGACCAATGTTTAGAAGCTTTAAAGGAATAATTCAAACATTTTGGGAAATATGCTCATGTAGTTATGAAAGACTCTCCTAGAATAATCTGAACTGGTGTTGCCCTACTAGTGGTAAAATCTAAAAACTAAGGAAAGTTGTCTCTCCATTTTTTTGCATCCAAAACATAATTTGTTTACTGGAGTGCAGCATTACTGCCTCTAAGGGATGCTAGCCAGGCTACATAATTTAGTTTTATAAATACCAAAATGGAGATTTGATCAAAAACTGTTTATTTGGTTAAGTAACAGCTGTACAACAAAATATGCAAACCAATAACCGCTGTAAAAGACAGAGAAAGTTTCCATTCCAACAAGCAAACACCAACATCCTGTCCACATCAAATGCTCTTTTTCAAATAACACACACACACACAACACACACACACACACCACACACCACACAACCACACACACACACACACACCACACACACACACACACACACACACACACACACACACACACACACACACACACACACACACACACACGAAAGGCAGAGCTGCCACACGGTCCAAAAAGCCAAAACAGGAGTGAGTGATGTCATTGTGCATGTATAGGCCTATCAGAGAATGTGGTTCATTGGTTACTTAGATCACAATTGTCCATGTGATGATTATATGGCAGTTAGATCATTTTCAGCAATGACTATCAAGAGTGTCTCATTTACTCTTCTCTCCTCCCTCAACACACGTAAACACACACACACACACACACACACACACACACACACACACACACACACACACACACACCCCAATCTAGAAGATGATGTGTAGATAAAAAAGATGGACAGATACGCCAAGAAGAGAGAGCAATGAGCAGTATAAAAGAACCAAACTTGTGTTGTGGTGTTGTGCATGTGCTGCAGTGAGCTCATCCTTTCATTGAACTAGACTGCGCTCTACTGACTCTGATGTCATGTGTTGATACATAATAGGACTGACAATGACAAACCAGCACCACTGACCAAGCAACAGATGACAAAGTACCACTCCAGACAAATTACACAGGCGGAGGAGGATGCCATCATTTTGAAACCTGTAATTTTGGACAGCACACATCCTTTAGTTATGAACATGATGATTGGTTCCCAAAGCTATAAAACAAGAGACTGCTGTTATCAATTCATAAAAGATCTGCCGGCTTGTTTCGCCAACAACAGCAGCATTGATCGCGCTATGACAAAATCTCATAAATATCTCAAAAAATACTACACAGAGGTCGAAACCAGTATTTAGTCAGAGCCGCCCACTTCATTCTTGACCCATGAGACTTCGATATGTATCGCGTGTGCTCAGAAAATGAATGGAACAATGATTCATTGAAAGAAATCGAGTCTTATTCTGTTTTTGCCCACACTGCAAATGTTTCATGGTTCTTTTAGATTCAAGTTGACATGCCTTCATCTCAATAACTTTGTTCAGGGTCGCTCTTTCCCTGCCTGCAGCTTGTCGGTGAGAGAGCTGTGTGTGTTGTGTGTGGTGTGTGTGTGTGTGTGTGTGTGGTGTGTGTGTGTGTGTGTGTGTGTGTGTGTGTGTGTGTGTGTGTGTGTGTGTGTGTGTGTGTGTGTGTGTGTGTGTGTGTGTGTGTGTGTCCTCATGCACGTGTGTCATATTATGCCAACCACATAAAAGGTAAAACTAAAAGCAGCTTTAAATTATAAATCACAATTCCAGATGACAGATTTGTAACTGCTTAACGGCACCCCATAACAATTATTTCTTTTTGGAGTTTGACAGGCCTGAAAATATGAACCAGTTGCAGCCAGAACACCAACACCTCTTGTATGAGGCTGTGTGGCAGCCTATTGTTTTTAATGAGCAACCAAAGGCCCCTACTTCCGCATTATGTCATACTAATATAGATATTCTCAACATGGTAGATGCATTATGTTAATCAGAACTAGATGGAAAGCTGCAGAAAGTAACAAATTAAAATTGCTCTTGAGTAGTACGTTTAAAATACTGAACTCAGAAACGACTCAGGCACCGCAATTAACAAAGGTTAATTTTTTAAAACTCTTTCCAGTGCTTCGTTGATTGCTATAATTTAGGAAAACTTTTCTTTTTACTTGTCTGGGTAATTGCTGAGATCTGTGAATATGGTGACATCAAAACAAAAGATTTCGACAGGGCAAGAATATGAGCAGTCAGACATTCACACAGGCTGGGATGAACCTGAAAGTAAATGAACCGTTTATTTCTGTTTAAACTGTTTTAAACACAATGTGTTGTTTTCCATTGCCTAAGAAAAAGCCTATGAGCCACACGAATCTGGTAAATATCAAAGGTAACAGTTTAACCAAGTGGTCTGTGGGCAAAATAGATGTTTACTATTGTGACATTATTACATACTTTGGGGATGCACTTTGGTCATATGTTTGGTAGGTTGGTTTACATCCTGATGCTGTACCACTCCTTTTGATTTAACCAAATGTATTCATTAGTGTGTGTGTGTGTGTGTGTGTGTGTGTGTGTGTGTGTGTGTGTGTGTGTGTGTGTGTGTGTGTGTGTGTGTGTGTGTGTGTGTGTGTGTGTGTGTGTGTGTGTGTGTGTGTGTGTGTGTGTGTGTGTGTGTGTGTAGTGGTGGTGGGGGGGCGGGGGGTTAGCTCTCTTAGCAGAATCCTTGTTGCCAAATCTATCTTTATAAGCATTTGTCTAAAAATGGTCAATTGCTTGACAAAGTGCCTGCGACAGAACAGTCAGTTGGAAAATGGAAAAAAGCAGCAGTCTGCCGTGTTGAAGTCCAATATTTTGTTGACCCAGGCGTCCCTCCACGGACTTTGTTGTTCCATAATACCATCATACTATTCCCTCCTTTGCTGCCGTCATAATTACTACGGACACTAGAAGGCTTTGCCCAGTATAAATAAGCAAAAGTCAGTTTTGGATATGAGGACTGATGCTGTCATTTTACCCAAAGTACCCTGCTAAATGTTGGAATAAGCAGTATCTTCACTACATTTCTCGTAACTGGAGTTCTATGTTTAACGGGGCATATTAAGGAAACCAAAAACAACCAAATTTCGGTTTCGATATGAGTAAGTCCTGTGTCTTTTTTGTTAAGTCATTGTTCACTGGGTATGTCTGAGTTTTAAAAGCTCTATTGGGTGCCAGTCAACTGCAGAACACCTCAACTCTACATAGGCGCAGACCATTGCCCAAATTCACGATCTGGTGGCAAGCAACAAACCCAATCTGTAGACTTGCACATTTAAAATGTATGACATCTTATGTATTGCTCTCTATCTTCCAAAACATTCTATAGATGTATGTCTTTCCACCATCTATACTAGTCTGTTCAAATCCCCATTTGGATTCTCTTCTACTTCCGTCGTTGCATCATCCTATCATCTGCTCCTGTAGTTTTCCTTCAATCCCTCCATTCGTTCCACTTCATCTCTTCCAGCAGGTGAAAAGGTCTGAAACCCTGTATTATAATAATCCCTTGGTGGGACCTTCAGATCGGTCCTCACACCCACAGTCTTCTCCCCCCCATCATCTATCCTCAAATTCGCCCTCTTCCTCCTCACCTCCTCCTCCTGCTATTTCAATTGTTGGCTTGATTTCCTTTCTTCTTTCAAACTTCTACCCTTTCTTTCTCACTCGTTGCGCCCCTTTTGTTTTAACCACTGACCTTCTCCCTCCATCTTTCTTTCATTATTTTCTTATTATACCCAGTGTGGTATTTTCTTGTTCTCTTTCTTTGATCTGTGCTTCCTAATCTCTTCCAGAGGGGATCTGTTCGCTAGTTGGTTTACACTTTTGGGGTTCTGGAAAGGACATCCATAGCATTGCACCCCATTCAGACTTACACATGTTGGTCCTTATTGCAGTGCTAGTTTGGTGCAAGACAATAACTTCGAGGACTAGGAGTAGTGTGGACTAGGACTAGTTTTAGGAGAAATATGTAGTATATCAGGTAGAGCATGGCACTAACACTGGCTGTGTTCGGACTGCCATACTAACGTCCTACTCATACTCATTTTGACTTCAATTTGAGTATGTGACGGTTGGGTATGCGAGTTTGGGTATACGAGAAATTCCCGGATGAGTACTAACTTCCGGGAAGATTTTGGGTATGAATCGATTGTATACTTTTCCTACTCAACCGCCCCACAATGCATTGGGTCAATTCTACCCGCCCAGGAAAATGAAATATTTTCGAGCAAGTTGCTAGGCAACGACATTGTTTGGGGTCCGCGATCTGACAACTGTACGTGCAGTCATTCATAAACTCTCACAATAGATAAGAGATGAAGATAAATACCTAACAACATTAGAGTTACTAAGTGAAATGAGTGAAGTGAGTCTGATAGTGGAAAGAGATTAGAACAGATTGCTGTTCCACACACCGCGGCTCGTCCAGCTCAACTCACAGACAGCTGAGTGCTGATGAGCCGGACAGAGAGCGTCGGAGGGATCCTCCGCCTCAAAAAAACATAATTATAAAACAAGAGGTATAAAACACAGATGATGAACACAGGACTGTAAAAATCGAGTTCAATATCTAACCTGTAGAGGGCGGTTATACGCTAAACAGCGTCTAAACTGCCTGAATCTTATAAGAAGAAGAAGAAATTCTTCATGGCTTGAGTATACTTCAACTGAAAACGTTTCGACGCACCTCGCATACACAATCGATCTAAGAGTAGACAGTATGTAGTATATAGATGGTGAGTGCGTAGGATGTAGGACGCTAGTATGGCAGTCCAAACACAGCCTAAGTCTAGGTTCACAGTTATATTAAAAAGCTCTGTCCGTACATCCCAAAAAAGTCTGTAGAAGCCTCTATTTAATGATTGCTACAGTTTGAAGGACAAATGTTTGTGGAGTAGTATTTGTGTTTTCCGATAATGATAAAAAATAGTTGTGCTGATTTAGATTAAGACAATCCGAAGTTTCAAGCAAAGGCACTGCCGAAATGAACCAACCACATGATGTGATCATATCCACAGTGTTGGGTGATAAAGTCTCAGGTGTTTCAGGTTATTTACAAAGCATTCACCTTCCACACTTGGTTTCTCTGTTAGATCTCTTGTTCAATTGAGTCTTTTTTATTAGTTTACACACAACGAAAGAGTAGTATTCCTTCTCATTGGTATTTAATGAGGAAAGGTTGAATGATGCTCTGGCACAACTTGCTCAGCATACTCGGCCTCATAGTTTCCTTCAGCAATTACATATCGTGTAACCGAGGTGCCTCCCTTGTTTGTCACCAGCCATAACACAGCCACACAAGCTATTTTTAAAGCCACATTTGTTGTATAGTTGATGTCCTTCAGAATAGCTGACCACATTGTGTACTAAAAGCCCTGTTTTGTGAATAGTACCAAATTGGATATGCTGCAGTTGCTCTGGATCCTTCCCACCTTGTTCAATATATAGTAAACGGACGCTGATGCTATGTTTAGCTAAGTCTAATTCTGGATAACTTTCAGTCTGCGACCTTTCTCCAACCTTCTCCCCTGCCTGTTTGGGGTCTCTTACCATCAGGTCAGCCTCTTTGTCCCTGCCAGTCTTTTCCTGTAATGTGAGTGGTGCTGCATAGCTCTCCTCTGGAAACTCCTCACTCAGCAACCTCTGTCTCACCTTTGTTTCACCCCCCATTTCAACCAGCAGATGAGAAAGTAAATACAAAAATTCTTGTTGGTGATAGTTAGTTTATGGTCTGGCCTGCAACCTTATTCTAACTCATTTCGACTGCACTCTCTCCTTGTGTTGTTTTCTTAAACTGCAATAATTCACTTAACAGGCTAGTGACATTCAATAACTAGTCATGTAGTTTGATTGTAGAATTCTTGTGAGTAAGAACACATTGTACCTCAGTCGGCTAGTATCATGCCAATAAGGAAAAATTGTTTGGCAACAACAATAGTGATTCCTCAATGAAATGTCTAAAATATGTTCAAGAATGCTCAACTTTAAGTATTTACTATACTCCTGACACAGCAGAAATATAATAACAGTACTGTTAAGGCCTAACAGAGTGGAACATGTGCTATAAATCTTCACGTACAGGATATCATCCTACTGTAGCCATACCTGTCACCCACTGACACTGACAAATGAACGGTAAATATGTGCAGTTCTGTTCAGATGGCCTTGTAGACCATCTGACACTGTGGAATGACCCAAACTCTCAACCCTAATCTGTCTCAGTATGGGGCTGTTACACACTCCAGTAGTTTTGTATTGCAGATCTAGAAAATTGTACAGTCAGCAGCTTCAACAAGTTGTTCTTTTCACCAAGCTTTCCATGAAAACACTGCATTGATCCAATTCTAAAACTCCATTATCTTTGTACCGCTCACCACTACCTTCTGTGAAAATGGTCAAAATAACATGTAAAGTAATTCTATATGGTCTCTTACTTTTTTCCCTTCGTTTTTTGCCTTACACATAAGAGAACTGCATTTTCATACAACAACACAAAGACATTTCAACTCATTATTTCTTGATTCTGTAAGTGTCAAATAAACATTTTCACTTATTACTCAGTTGAGTAATAACACATAGAGACTCATATCACTAGATGTCTTCAATCAAAACTACCATCTGTTTAAGTTACCGTGTTATACAGTAAGTGATACTGATACAGGTTCAGATGACAATGTATATCCCTGTTATAGTCTTGTTTTTTATATAATGGATGGGATGAGAAATGTTAACATCCTAATGCTTATCACTATAAATTGTGTTGTCACTTCAGACCCAAAATGCCTAAATGACTAAAACCATTTGTATAGACTAACAGCAAAAACATGGATGTAACGATTCCTGATCTTAACCATAAAATATGATGTATAGCCTCTGTAAAAGTGAGGGCCAGCAAAATGTCCTTATTTAGCATTATTTTCTATTCGAATGAGATTTTTATCATTGTTGCCAGTGTGCACATGAACGAACGTGCATGTGCCCCACCCCCACCCCACCCCCCCACACACACACACCGGACACACGGTTATAAATCTGCCCCTCTTTCCTGGCAGAGAGCTACCCCTTCCATTTCCCAACATCCTCCTAATTAACAATACACCACCTGCAACACCGTCTGCCAATCAACACATTTTTCTCCTCACCACACCTTCTCCTCTAGCCAATCACGGTTTAGAGCGTTGAGGGCCCTCCATCCATCTGGCAGCACAACGGATGATCAGTCACAAGTCACATGCTTTCCTTAAATACAATATATATACAATATCACAGTATATATGCACATTTGGGACTGCAGCTCAGGGTTTGGACACAGTGGTGTATTCCATCTTTTTGCTTTTCTTGGATCTTCATTGTAAACCTCTTTAGCTCATTATTTATTTTTTCCTCTCTGCTTTTGGCCTTATGTTTATGTCACTAGTTCTGCTTGTCTGATTCCCTTTTTTCTTAACAGCAAAGCCAGGCTGAACGTGGTAAAGTTGCCAGGCTCACCACCACCATTGGTCACTTCAAGGCAGATCAATAACATTGTGAATCTGAATGCCGTTTACTTCTGGCTTCCACAATTGTTGCTGTGTAAGCTCACAAATCAAGAGTATACGTACAGCAGACGACCTTTGTGAATGAACCTGATCTCCCCCACCCACCTCATTTTGGAAATTTGAAGCACACTATACCATTTTCTCAGTAAAATACCATAAAGATGGAATGAAAATTCCCAAGCATATGATACTGGCCACCACTCTGAACTGCTCCTGGAATATGAATCATGCTTTCAGCCTTTACCTCCCTTCTATTGTCCCCTGTATGTTTTGGTCCTCTCTCCCCTCTCTGCTCCTTATCCCTTTACCTCATTCTTTTCCTCTAAGTCAACTTTCCATCTTCTTTTGTTTGTGTTTTTACATCTGCCTCAGTGCATCACATTATTTTCTTAGTTAACCAGTTAAAACAGTGAGGGGAAAAATACAGACATGACCTCACTTTCTACTTCTCCTTCTCCACCTGTTTTTACCCTTTCCTTTACCCCTTGTTTTGTTACAGGCCAGGATTTGCATTGATGAGTTACTGTAAAAATAAGGTGTGAGTTTTGATACTCATAATGATCCACATTGTTTGCAAACCCAAACCTCTACAGAACTGAGTCTCTTATCATTTAAATGTTTTGAAACCATGCCTTTGATACGTTTTACATGCTAAGTAAACTGGTAACCAGTTCCCTGCGAATCACTTTTCTTCCAGCTTTTTTTTCTCCCATATGGCTGCACTGATGTGTGTTTTAAGAGTCAGTGTGGTTCCCTAATTTTCACACACCCTCTCCATATGGCGGCATCTCTGTTTTTTAACAGTTAACCTGCTATTTGACCCCCCCATGGCTAAAGCAGATGTCCGCCTGCTCCATGCATTAAGAATAAAGGCAAAACAATTCACCAGCCCCCTCTCTTCCTATGTATTTCCCCATTTTTTTTCTTTCGTCCATTTCCGTCTCACACTTTCCTCCTCCTCTTTCTGTTTGAGCAGTGACTGTCAACAGCAGTGAGTCATCAGTATCGGGGGCCAGTTACACAAAACATCCCAGTGCTAAAAGTAGCTCCTAACTGGATGAATCAGTAGAAACTCCCATTAACTAAAAAAAAGAATGGCCATGCCAGTCCAAACTATGACTCCGATGTTTTTCCTCTAAGAGTTTTTTACAGTTCAGCTTTTGATTAGTGATCTACTGCACTAAAACCTGCTCACAATCAGTTAATGCAGCAGGTCATGTGCTTCTCCCAGCAATGCTTTGGAAAAATACAACAATAATGAACTTCTGAAAGCTTGTTTTAGGGATGAACCTATCCGATCTTTTTTAGTTATGATCCGATATCTATGTTTTGAAATCGGCCGATACCGATATTGTCCGATATCATAATTATGATAGATTTCTTTGTTGGTGGTGATGTGATGTGTAAGGTTAGGAAGGCTTAAGAAACACAGCAATTCTAATTTAAAAGAGCAACAAATATACACAAATGCATATAGTTTTATCTTAACAGCTTTGAACTGTTTGAATGCAGAATGTCAGTAAAACATCATAAAAGTTTATATTTTACTTTGCATACGTGTCTTGTCTTGATATTAGAAAGTGTAGCTGGCAACCAGACCTTGGTGCACACATGCATGCAGACAGACTCATGTATATTACGACTAAATAATTTATGTCAGGCACATTCATTCATGCATACATCCACGTATGCATTTGCTGAGCAACCAACTTTGACAAACCCCGACATTCAGACCACCAAGGTACTGTATGTCAACAGATCATCCAGTCTAGACTTTTGTTTGTTGGGGTGTGTGTGTGTGTGTGTGTGTGTGTGTGTGTGTGTGTGTGTGTGTGTGTGTGTGTGTGTGTGATCTTTTTCAGTTCATTTTTCAACCCTTAATCTTCTGCCATGAGGGTGACATTTCCTCAATTTCCCCTTTTTTTCCTTTTCTCTCTCTCCTCCTACATCACTTGTTCATTACACCTCTCACCTCACATTTACTCCTCCAGCCCTCACATCAGTCTATCCTCCAGCTCTACAGATTAGCGTCCTTGAAAAACTCATTTTCATTTCTTCGTTCAATCCTATCTATCATTCAGTATAACCTGCTGAACTTTCAGTGATGTACATATCTCTCACTGACTCTCTCTGCTTCATCCAAGGCCACTGCTATGCGTGTAAAGCAGACATAAATAAATGATTACATCACATTAATACAGAAGAGAGACTAATACATGTTTCACCACCTTAATTCTTTAATGAATTTATCTTTTAAATCTCTCTTTTCACCATTGCTTTAAAACTCAACCACATTTTACCTCTTTGATTCCAGTTATTTAACTGCCGAGCCAAAATTTAAAAAAGGATAATTTAATTTTAAAATGTAGTAATCCTCGACTGAAGTATTGAAGTATACATGTTTCAGTGGAAATCTGAATAAACAAATGTATATATGTGTTCTTATTATAAGTATTTTGCATCAGTTATAATGGGCAGTAAAATAAGCTCAATGAGCAGGTGTGCACAATGCACTCATGCACACGTCCTTCAGTGTTGAATGACCATCGCAGTCTGAAAGAAGTGACCTGTGCAGGTGTAGAAATTCAGACAACCTGGCCACACACATTGTTGTGTCTAAAGCACTAAACGGTGTGTTGTCTTTGAATGCACAGTTAACATTCATGGTGAAATGATAGATGGTCTCTCTCTCTCTTCTCTCTCTCTCTCTCTCTCTCTCTCTCTCTCTCCTCTCTCTCTCTCTCTCTCTCTCTCTCTCTCTCTCTCTCCTCTCTCTCTCTCTCTCTCTCTCTCTCTCTCTCTCTCTCTCTCTCTCTCTCTGTCTAGCTTTTAGTTGACACGTCCACTAAAGTTTAGGTTTGCTTTTGTTGTGTCATTTTGGTTCAGATCTGCTGTATGACCACGTCAAACTTAAATAATGAAGGACAGTATTAATCATTGTTTAAATACTTGTTTATGAGACCTCATTTCTCTTCAAGATATGCCAACAGACAATTCTTGCAGCAGTCTGCTTCTCCTCAAGCCTTCATTGTTCAGACCAGACAACTTTAAGTTCTCTCCCTGTGAGAGTGCAAAGAAAAGGAGTCAATTTATCACTGCAGGTTCTTATTTAGACTGGAGTGATGAAAGCTGTTGATGACCTTACATTTCTCCCACTGGCTAAATGGTTCTAGAGGTTTTTGAATTGTCTAGATGGCCTCAGAAGTGAAAGCATCACATACCAGGACAGCCAAAAGGCCAGCCAACTCATCCATTTTTCAAATCGGAAAGCAATTTCAAATATGCGATTTGTTTGGATCTATTGTAGTCTGTGTGGTCTGTGACAGCCCCCCCACCTTCCCCCTGCTCCCGTTGTGGAGTTAATTGGGGCGTTGTGACCCGGAGTTCCTGCTCTCACCCCTAAAACACACACACCTCCCTCTCCTCTGCTCTATCACACACATGCTTTTCCTCTTTCACCTCTTCCACTCTCTCTTTTCTGCTTCTCTATTCAGCCAGCCGTTCTGCTCCGCTTTGTTTCCTTTCCAAACAAACAGCGGCCGTTTTTCTTTTTCTTTCTTGACGTTTTTGTAAAGAAATTTTTCCTGTTTTTGGCGGTACGCATGGGTTGGCTTATGTGTGTGTGTGTGTGTGTGTGTGTGTGTGTGTGTGTGTGTGTGTGTGTGTGTGTGTGTGTGTGTGTGTGTGTGTGTGTGTGTGTGTGTGTGTGTGTGTGTGTGTGTGTGTGTGTGTGTGTGTGTGTGTGTGTGTGTGTGTGTGTGTGTGTGTAGGAAGGTAAGTAGGAGAATGCAGTGAACCACAAACAACTCACAATATGTCAAATTAGTGGACGCTACACCTGCGTGCATTCATGTGTGTCAAGTCAGAAATAATCTAACCACATGACAAATGAGCTTTTTTCGCAGTGTGTTTTTCTAACAGGCCTATTTACTTTCCCATAGTTTTGACAGTTCCTTTTAATAAAGATATGTAAAGAAGAAACAACTATATTCCACTGCTGATTACTAAAAATAGCAGCATAATATAAGAGGTGGGAATAATTTTATAAAATCAGTGAACAGTGCTGCATATTGCACACACATGTTGCAAAGGCCCTCTGAACTGTAGCGAACCTTGGCATGCAGAACATTGAATCTTCTTTATCAGTGTCCAATTCCCTTTCAACTATATTCCTTGAAAATATGCGTGCCCTAGGGGTAGAACTGTTGTTAAAAAGCCTTTGAAAACACACCTTGGCAACTCTTACGAAGGACCCATGTAATGCAAGATAAATGTATTACTTATCAAATGTTCATCTTCCGCTGCATTTTCTACAATGAAGTGTAATGTTGTGACAAATCAAACACTTTCATTTGAGCATTCCCAAAACATCTCTTTTCGTGCATAATGCTTCTGCCTGATGACCCATACAGGCAGGGCTGCCTTTACCTGCCACTAGGCCCTGGGGCTGAGAGGTTTCGTAGGCCCCCCCGGGCGGCGGTCTTACAATACAGATGTGTTAAAGCCATGTTTGTCTACACCACAATATCTCTATTGATGAAATACAAAATCACTTAAGGTAACATGTAAATAACCCCCTCCTGGTCTAATGACTTTTAATAACCAAACACACAAGTTATTGAGGAGACAGCGGTGGGGTCCCAGGACCTTTTAGGGGGGTCCGGGGGCATGCCCCCCCGGAAGAAAAATTTGAACCTTTTTAAAGTAAAATGCATCAATCTGGTGCACTTTGAGAAGAAAACTAAGGCTAAATCAACTGTGTCCTATGTGAGCTATTTTCTGGAATAATTTGGAGACACAGAAATACCAAAAAGCAGAAACAAAAATACAAAGGTTTAAAAAATCCAGTCATTCAGCATTCCAATTTTTTTTAAATAATCCCTTATCCCAAAGCTACGTCTCTCTTTGAATTCTTCGTTTTGCTTTTAATGGCTCAACTCAATATAGGCCCTTAATCTGCGTTGCCCCGAACAATGTTATTTAAACAAAAATAACAAAAATTTACTGGTGAATGATAGGCCCCTTGATCTTCATAGGCCAAAAAATAATGTGATTTTTTTTTCCTTTTTCTTTACTGGTTCATGATAGGC
This sequence comes from Ammodytes dubius, assembly GCA_026122265.1. Classification (NCBI taxonomy): domain Eukaryota; kingdom Metazoa; phylum Chordata; class Actinopteri; order Uranoscopiformes; family Ammodytidae; genus Ammodytes; species Ammodytes dubius. The sequence goes on along the minus strand of CM047511.1, from coordinate 9,254,900 downwards.
CCCTGTTCTCCGTACGCCCGCCCCCTACGAAGATTAGGGGCCTATCATGAGCCAGTCAATAATTTATTGTTTTAAATGACAATATTCGGGGCCTTCTTAGATCAGGGGCCTATATTGAGACAGTAAAAAAAATAAAAAAATAAAAAAATTTTTTTTTGAGAGGCCCCTAATCTTCGTAGGCCCTGGGGCTTCAGCCCAGGTAAGCCCGTGCATAAAGGCGGCCCTGCATACAGGTTAAGACACCTCTGGAGCTCTGCTTCATTTTGGCGAAATGGGTTAATGGGAAAAATGCTCTTAGTGATTTCCTACTCTGAGATGCTTGGTTAATATTGATATGATGATAGGACAAGTAAGGATGTACAAAGGAATAGGTTTGCATGTATGGACTGGTAGAGAAAAAAACAAAATGGAAAGAGTTTGAATGTACAGTTTGTGGCAATGTATATGTCATCATTTTGAGTTATATCATGATATCCTGCAAAATATATACACACACACACACACACACACACACACACACACATATTGAGTGGGTAAAAAAACCATCACTCATCCATGAGTTTAAATATAGGCCATGTTCTTCCAGCAGAGTCAGCAAACACAAACACACCCACACACACACACACACACACACACACACACACACACACACACACACACACACACACACAAACCCACACACAACCAAGTACTTAATGGGAACGAAGTGGATGGGCCATTCGGTATAAACGTGTGTCAGGAAGCACTTTACAGCAAGATTCATGTCAAGTTGTTTTTCCTCCTATATTTCTCCCTGTCAGCTTACTGTATGCAGCAGCCCACTGGCAACATGCAGCACAGAAGGGTCTGATTTAGTCTAATTATATCTTCAGTGTCCCAGATAAAAAACAAGTATTTACCAACCAGTTAATCACACTGCTTCAAGTCAAACAGAGGCAGCTGGAGTTCAAATCAAACTTAGATTAAAAAAAGAAAGAAATGGAAACGTTGTGCGCATTTGTGCCAAGTAGTAAACTGCAATCCAGTTTTATTCTGCTGGTACACCATGTCTGAAACAGCCTGATATTCCATAGACTTTTCACAAACACTGACCATGTTCCCTGACTTTCCTTATGTAAAACTCCAACAAGAGATTGTGAAATAGGCAGCAGTTATGATAAATGTATCATAAAGTGAGTAATGTGATGAGACACTTAATGTTTGAGTAAAAGTCCCTCCATTTATGACCATACAAATGTGGTTAAGATGCCACATAGGTGTCATGATCCTGCCTGGGCCTCTTTGCCTCTGTTTTGTTTTTGCCCTTTGCCCTGTGCTTGTCTGGTGTAATTGCAGGGTTGGAGTCAGGTGTGTTAGAGTCAGGTGAAGCACTCACAGCTGCCAGCAATCACTAATTAACCACTCTTCATATACCCGCCCGACCTTCCAGACACTGCCAGATTGTAGTCTCAGTTCCTCACAGTCAGTCGTTCGTCCTATCTTACCTACCTGTTTGCAGCTCTGTTTGCATTTTGCCTCATCCTAATTCCTGTTCTCTCTGCTTCAGCTCTCCCGGCCTGACTCCAACCACCGGCTCCAACCTGTACCAGCCAGCACTTCCTCCGGACCCCTCTGCCTGCCTGCTCTAGCCTGCTCTCGCTCAATCCCCTGGACATTCTCCGTTGCTCTCCCCCTGGACCCACCCAGGACAGTAGGATTTCCCCGGATCCCGGCCCGAACCCCCAGATGATTCTTTCTAAATAAACATTCTTAAACTGGTACTGTCTCCGCGCCTGTGTCCTCCCTGTCCAGCCTTAACAATAGGTTTCTACTGAGTCAAAATGAAGCCCTATATACCTGGTACATGCCGTATAGCCATCTTGGAAGTGGCACCATTCCCTATCACCTATTGTTGTGACGAGTGTTCTATATGAAGCCTGACTTAATTTTCTCCTTTTTTTCCATTAAGACTCACGGAATAACATGACTCATTACCCTGAGTTTTTAAGGTGAAGGTATACTCTCAAATCCCCTTAAAAGCATCAACCAACCATAACTGCTCCTAAACTCTGCAAAACACATTTCATTTGACTGTTTTCTCCTATCTACTCCTCCCTTGTGCTTTATACCCCAAGCCACAACACTGCACAGCGGTATGGGTGGATGGTTTTTATAACTTTGCCTCCAGTACAATGAAAAGATGTAAGAAAAACCACTATAAATATGGGGAAAAAATTAACTTAAAAAGGCAGGGAATGACGTAACCCGAATACCTTTAGATATTGTCTTGTGTGTAGTAACTTGAATTGTCACAAAAGGCCTGTTTACCTAATAAAAAGTTGATATCATTGCAATTCATCACATCATACATTCCAGTGCTGCACAGAAACCTGCAGGCTTCCACATGCGTAACTGTCCCTGAGTCTCCATCCAGATACATTCCCTTAACTCATCCAGCTTTACTTCATCATGGAATGAGCCGGGCTGAGCTACAAGACCTCCATAAAGCTCTCACCTCTGACAGGACTATTAATCTCACAGTGAGGGAGAAGGGCGAACATGGATTGATAACAGCGGTTGTTGGGCAGGTACACTCGGTTAGAATCTGTGTCTAGATGTATTTAGAAGCCAAGAAACTTTAGGGGGGCACTTAAACCAGCACCCCATACAATTTTGTGTTGTTGCAGGCCTGTTTTTTGGCTTTAGAGGTTAAGGATGAAGTCATAAAACATACAAGAAGGCCAAAGCTGAACATATGATACTAATATGATTTCTGGACTAACAGTGTCCATGTCCCTCTGCTTTGCAGAAATAAAGCAGACTAACATTCTCTATTAAATCCATTGTCAGTTGGCTGTTTGAACCGGAGTGATATCTCCCATGTTACCCAGCACTGCTCTCTAATTCGCTCAGATAAATTAATTTGTTTCTTCTAAGAATCAATAACGTCAGATTATGTTATTACTGCTTCGTATTAACTGTAAAGAAACAGGTCAAGCGGCTCAATACATTTCTGAACCAAGACAAGTCGTGGGTGGCTGAGTGCAAACGGTTTTAAAGATCAGGAGCGACAATGTGTGAGTTGCTCAAGACTTTGCCTTGACACAGTACTAAATCAATTTATTCATTCCTTATCTTGTTTAAAAAGGAAATATTTTCCTTAATAGTATCTGTTGATAAAATTGACTCACTGTATACTGAAAAATATATTGATTAATGGAATTGTACATCTGTGTATTCTGGCTCTCTCCCAACACATTTCCAGTATCAAAGAATGGCGATGTAAATCAAGCGTACTTTCAGCATACGAACAGGCGTGTATCGTAGCGTATTTAAATGTTAATAGCAAGATAGAATAAACCTGTAAAGGACAGGTACACATTCAAGTCTGTGTCCATGTGATGGTTGGCTAATAGTGTTTGGAAATAGCTATACTGTACATTGCTACAGTTTTATGTCATGATATTGCCTTTCTACTTGGTACTTGATCGTTGGTGTTACTGATACTGAATACAGTAGCAAACTAAACCAACAATACCACAAGCAGTCAACACTAAGGATACAAAGGGTGTGTCATAACCACAGATGCCCTACAGTACGTTACTGATATGTCTGAGTATGAAGTCTGAGCACGTGTGATAGACAGCACCTAAGAAAAGAACCAGGGAAGGCAACCAAAAATGATTTATGACACATTTTTTGCCACAGACACTTAGGCAGTACAGGGTGTTTAAGTAGATTAAGGATCCCTTTACACTTTATTTAGGCCACATGCCAATCATCTCACAGATCTTCAACGTCACATTCACAACCGTTGAGAAGGAAAAGGAACTTAGAAAAAGGATCTGGGGAAATAGCTCCATATGGAAGCTGCTTCAAACAGCGTGACTTATAAAGGCAAACAGATCCGTTTACACTGTATTCAGGCCAGATGCCAGTCATTGATGAAATTAGGGAAACCTTTAGCTTTGGAGAACTTTAAAAGAAAGCTGCAAATTCAACAGCAGGCTCCTCGGATTTCAAAAGCAAATCGAGTAGGCCTCTCTGGTCTTGAAATGTAATAACTTAATAGAATCAATGCATGAATACAAAGAGTGTGTGTATGCACAGTATGAGTGAGGATGAAGTAACATGAGGGTGTGATGAGAAAATATGAATTATTAACAGTCAATGTATCACCTTGAACTACTGTATGTACTAGCAGCTATGGCTGTGTCATCAATGCATTTAAATATAATAGTTATATATGGTGACTGTGTTACTATGTTTTACACACATGGGAATGTAGAAATAAATTTAAAAAAATAAACCTACTGCAATTCGTTACACAAATAAGGAGAAAAATTGCCTTTAGGTTTAATTGTTGTAGTGCTAAGTTTTCATAATGAAAAATGTCACAAGAATATTTTACCAAATACATTTTCCCATAATCCTGATATTATCTGGGTGCATCTTGCCTCTTTGTCTAAACTGGTTGCTATATGCACTGTAAGTTACATCTATGTATTAAATTATACCTGCATTTTCTACAGATCTAGACATATCACTTACATCATTTATACATACTGCCAAATGCTCTTAAATGATAGGAAAGTACATCTTAACACGTCTGTTTTTTTTGCATACCATAAGCAAAACAAGGCCAAAAAATTCACTCCCCTTACATCTCACGCAGAGTTCCAAAAACAAGCAGTGTTATGTGTATTAGGTGTATGAGTGAAGGGGGTATCGGCTCACCTGGACAGGTAAGGACCTGTTTGGCCCACAGGAAGAAGCTGGAGGAGGAGGGCTGATGTTACCTGTGAGCTCATCTTGCCCCAGGGCTGCATGGCTGAAACTCACTTCACCTGGACCTATAGACCTATGGGGGAGCAGAAGTCAAGGCAAAGAGAAATAAGTTATGGAAGGGTTAAAAGTTTTGGGAGAAAAAAAACTCTTTGATCCATCCTGAAGTGTCCGCATCATATTAGATTGTCCTGTTAATGGTAAATGGTAAATGGACTTGTATAGCGCTATATCTCCGTTATTCACAGACTCAGAGCGCTTTACACATTGTTTTTTGTACACATTCACCCATTCACAAACACATTCATACACCGATAGCAGCAGCTACCACGCAGGGTAGGCTTTAGCACTACGGTGCTAAGCTAACTAAGCTAACTATCGGGAGCAATTTGGGGTTCAGTGTCTTGCCCAGGGACACTTCGACATGTGGCGGGGAGACGGGGGATCGAACCTCCGACCCTGCACACCAGAGGCGAGCTCCCTACCCACTTCGCCACTGCCGCCCCTGTTGAGGAAATGCGGCATAAACAGCATCCATATTTTATCATTTGACTTTAATGGAATGTGTTTCTAAAATAGATGCAGTTAACATGTTGTAGAAAATATGAGTGACAGCTATATGTGCAATGCTAAAAAGAAAAGAGGGAAAAAAATAAATTCCATGTTAACTTAAAGCTGTGGTCCCTGAGGATAACCTGTTGTTTGGCTGTCAGTGTATATTGTGAGGGGCTAAATGTCAAGGGTCAAGGGTCAGGGGCCAGAGAAATGAGCAGGGCAGTAAAGAAAGAGATGTGCAGAAGCTTGCCTTGACACCCCAGGGCCCTGACATCAGGTTTTTTTTCAGTAAACACAGACGGAGCATTTGAAGCGCTCACAGAATATACAAAAGTACGTTCTGACACATAGTCCTACTATACAGCTAGGTACAGACATGACAAGAAGACAGGTGAATATTTGAATGCAAGGCTACTCTGTGCTGACGTAGAACATGAATCTACATCACACACACACATGCATGGTGGGCTATAGGGGATATTTTAGCATTTTTCCACAACTTTTGTTTATTATTAAATCTGATGATTGGTTAGTCCACCACCTTAGGCCAGCTTTTCAGTGGTCCACAGACCTTTCTTCTAGCGCCACCATGAGGTTGACAGTGGTACAGATATTCATGAGGCACAGACAATGAATCCTCTGATGATTGTGATGGATCCTAGGACTTTCCTCTGACATCTATGCCAGTTTTACATTTGCTAATGTTTGATTAAAATGACCAAGGAAACGGATGAATTGCCATGAAATGTGATACAGAATGTCAATAGTCCTCTTTATTGTCACATGCAAGCTCAACTATTACGAAAGCAGAGTTGATGGCAAACAAATATGCTACTCAGAGGCCAGTTTCACAGACATGGATTAAGCCTAGTCCTGACTAAATGGAATTTTGAATGGAGATTGTCCATTGAAAGTACAATTTAGTCCAGAACTAGGCTTAATCCATGTCTGCGAAACCGGCCCCAAGTCTAAAAACCAAAGTATTGGACATTTTCAAATTTTGATCTAGTGGTACTGAAAGACTCACTTAATACCTGCCTCAGCTGTACATTGTGTTTAGTGCTCATACCATGTGTTGGCATGGTTACACGCTGTCATAATATTAGTATGATGACATAAGCATCAACTTTGTCTAGCGCTTTTCCAATATACTGATTGTACAGTTCACACGGAACTTGTGGCGTAACTACCTATCTACTGTCTGCAACATAACATTGAGCCAGAAGTATTGCAGCAGCTACTTTTAACAACTTTCATTAAATGAACCGCTCGGTCGTGTGTTATAAACAGTTGGATCATCTTAGAGAGAGTACCTGCAGGCTGCCGCTGTCGGGGCCTGCCAGGTCTGTAAGCCAACACTCATCATGGATCAACTATGTCTTGGAAAATATACACACCCACACATGCAAACACACACACACACACACAGACATGTACTTTAAATTTATGTTGTGAAAATATACATACAACATTGACAAGTTGACACGTGTAACATTAGCCACGAGCAGGTCAAGTAGCGACGAACGCATGTACACTTTGAGAACAAGAAAGGATTTAAGCTAGCTGCCAAATACATAAACCTCTCAAGTTTCCTATGAAGTATGAGTGAAGACATGCCAAACATAAAATACAGTGTCCTCCAAAGAACTTTGAAATGCTTTTTCAGAGGCTGTGTTCAGGTGCACACATGAAAAAGTTTGGAAAACTCAAAATTTCAAACTGTCTTGCCGACATGTTTGATTTTTCTAGAACTGTCAACATTTGAGCATGAAAACCAACCAACCTGCCTGAAAACACAGCAGACACAAACAGGCAAAAGATAAACCTCAAACCAACAGACACCCTGGAAACATTTGGGGTACACAAGGTCTAAGGTCATGTTCTCTCGGTGACCCAGAGGGGCCTGCAAACACTTAGTTTGATCCTCGGGTGTGAGCACACAGCAGTGACTGATGGGACAGCGGCAACCTGACCAGGGCAACTGACAGGTATCCACGGTAACTGACAGGCGTTGACACAGACACCGTGGTAACTGACAGGCGCTGATAGACACGCTGTTGAAAAATGAGTGTGAAGGGATGTGATCCATGCTGAGATGCAGAGAGGAGGTATTAGGCGCACAATGGGACTGGGATTAGTAATCTAACCGCGAGTATCCCTCCGCTTTGACGTTCAATAACAGTGGTTCACTTCAGGGGGTTCTTGAGACTTTGTTTGGTCTGTCTATATTCTTTAATAACTCTCTTGTGAGGGCTAATCCGACGTCCAACATGAAGGAGGGATATGTAGTGGGTTTGGGGGTGAGTTATAATAACAGACAATTCACACTTGGCTGAGTGTTTGAGTGCTAACATCACAATTGGTCGAGTGTCAGCCAAGACAATCTGTACACAGTTGCTTTTCACCTCTGTGACAACTGCCAATCACATGTACTTCCTTGCTACAAGGTCAATGGTTCCTGAACAAAAGATTGGTCAAAACCGACCAAAATATCATATAACCACTGACAGCATGCAAATATTCAATAATGCTAACAGCAATAAAAATATAAAAAATATATTTTTTGGCTTAAATGGATCCATCGTTATAATTACAACATGTCAGAATTCGTTGTTTGCCCAAGCCCTCTAGAATGACACCTAGAAGCCTTTTTTTAAACTGACACGAGTTTGAGCAGGACTACATAATTAACCTACCGAAACCATCACAAATCGCTGTTGAAAAATGTATCTGGTTTGCATAGATACGGTTAAGGTTTAGTTAGGTTCAGGCTTGTGAAAGAATGTTGTTTGGGTTAAAATAAGTACTTCACTAAGGTTAGGTAAACATTTTGGCATCATAGTTACAGTAATAAACAAGCAGTTAAGGATCTATTTTCTCAAAAGTGAATAAAAGTTTGAAAATCTGAAACATATGCAGACATCGTCACTCATTGAAGCTAATTTCCTCCTTTGCTTCCGCCGTATTTGCTATGGCCCATAGGGGGCTTCAAACTCTTGGACATATACTCACTTAAATGACTGATATGGTCACTTGGGAGGTGTTAGAGCCATTTTTGGGTTATTGTTATATTTGATTAATGGTTAATATGCAAGATTAATTCAGTATGGTTATTTGAGTTATTTGTTTGTTTACATTTAGAAATTAACTCTTTGCTTTTGACATGCTGGGGCTGCCGTAGTTGGCTTGATGAGCGCACGGTGCGCACCTGTGTGTATTTAGGAGAGAAGCCAGAAGGTAATTAGATGAACGGGAAGCGGCACAGTTTTTGGACCGCTCAGTGACAGCTCTTTTGGTTTAATTTATTGGAAAAGGCTTCTTGATCTCTCATGTTTTCTTTTGATTTTGTAAAATAAATATTGTAAAGCTGACAGACGATCTCAAGCCTTTATTTTTGGAAACCAATGGGCAAGCGTGTAACGAAAAAGCCACAATCCCGATCCAGCGTGATTATTTTGATAAACAGCAAAATAAGTCACGACAGGAGGACAATTTCTCAAATTGATAAGGTCCCTTTTTGTAGTTTGGTAGTTGGTTCAAATAAAACTGGATTATTGTTAGCATTTGTTAGCTTCTTCATCTTAAAGCGGCTACGAGTAACATTTAAATATCTTTTAAACAGCCTCATGTTTCCTCTGATAATCATAAATTACCTTTAACAGCAAACGAGACCATCAGTGCAAAGAAAGACGTTTTTATATAGTTTTTATTACTGCTTTTGGTCTGGTCGCACACCCAGTCCGATTTTCGGTTCGCTCGTGCAGGCTCTATGGTCACATATCCGTATTGGTTGCAGATTTCAGTGTGGCGCTGCAACGCGATTTGAGAAGCCTATCCCTCCAGGTGAGGGAAGGGGAGCGGGAGCCTTGTTTGAGACAGTTATTTGTCGTCATAAATGACTGATAACGGGGCTGAACCATCAAAGAAAAAAAAGAGAATGCAATGAAGAAAAGCGAAAAGGGAGAGTGAGTGATAGGCGGGCGGGAGGACGTTGCCAAGCAACGTGTATACAATTTCACGAGAGCGAAACTAGACTGCTAAATGAATGAGCGGTTGGTACTAACACAAAGTTTGCTTTGCTTCACCATCATCAGATAACCATTATCTGAAATAGTCATTATTTACATCAACAACACAAACACATTACCTCATCGTGATCCATAGCCTACTAACTGCCGTCTCTCATTCATTCGCTTTCTGTGAGGACACAGCTCCGTGAGAGAGAGAGTAGTTAGGTGACGCTGCTGAATCAACTCATTGCAAGCAGGTGTGTGTACTGACTGGCATTAGTTGATGCAGTGTCAAAACCACTCTCACGGAGCCGAAAAGAGTCCTCACACTTTCAACACACGAACATGCACTATATTGCGCCCTTCTCAGTCCACGCTCACGCGCCTGGCACGAGCATTTGCGACAGCGGGCGTCGTAAAAATACTACCGCTTTTGTCCAAAGGGGACGCCAACGTGCCTTCTTACTCGTAGTGCCTTTAACTCGTAAAAGCATTGCACTGTTATGAATCAGAGCAGGCCACACAGAACTTGAGCAAACACATCTTTTTTACTTTATAGCTTTGGTTAATGGATCCTCCAATTACATGTGTAGTAATTTACAAATTGCCAAAAAAACAAAAACAAGAACACGCATTTATGGAATAAATGATAGGTTTAGGCAAGTGTTGATGGGGAATAAATGCTAGGTTGGTATGTGCACATGACCCATTGTGTTTTCAATAAGGTGTGGCAAAACTGCATGATGCTATACCTCGCCCTCAGAGCACACAAACCGCAAGCTGGCTCACCTCCACGTGGCAAAGAATCACTGCCAACACTTCCCTGGTACTGCAAACAAAGCTGTGACCACGCAAACACACACACACACACACACACACACACACACACACACACACACACCATTCAGCTGAACCTGGCAGAACAAACATACCCGACAGTGGTGACACAAGCCAAATTAAAATATAGCACGCAGACACATCCTCCATAGCTCGGTCTACCTGGAACGCATATCAGCTTAACTGATCATCTATTGTGATATTATCAGCCATAAACAATAGAGTCTGGTAATATAAAAAGGCAGATATATTCGATTGAACTCTTTGAACTCAAACTAATCAGTATTATTACATCAGCAACTTAGTGTAAAGCTACATCTTGTAATCGGACCTCCGACCAAAACAATAACACAACAGCAATTAATAATGGTAGCAGTTACTGAAAAAGTGAATATATTACAGATATTTGATCACATTTCTTATTTTTATTAATGACACAGTAAGGTGCTGAAGCTTTGTGTTTTATTCTGTGTGGGTTTCGAATTAAAAAAATGTCTTCTGTATCTCTTTCCTCCCTTCTTCGCCACTCTATCATCGACTGTCCTCCCTTCCTTCTCTGGTCTCCCCCTCCGCTCGCTCCCGTCAAAAAGGGAAAGTATAGGGAGGGATCATGCCACATGGTAATGAAAAGGATTATTTGTTGGTTAAAAATCCTTCACGTCTCGACTAATCCCGAGCGTTCAAGTTCTGCTAAGCTCTCCTAAAGACCTGACAATGACAGGGGTGTGTGCATATTGTGCACGTGTGCGTGAGAAATATTTCCAACCCTTTATTAATGAGCTGACCGTGGTTTCATACCTTACGTCCCAAAACTGACCAATGGCACACAAGGTCACCGTCCAGCCAGAGTGTGGGCTGATCCAATCAGAGGAGAGTACAGCAGTGGGGCAACGAGGTGGCCAGAGGACACAGGGAGGAGGAGGAAGTGCTGGTGGTGGATTTACTCCCCCAAAAAAACTAAAAACTCTTATGATGAAGCATAATCGGATTCTGAAGAGCTTAGTGGGAATTTGCCCAGAGAAATTGTCTTATTATTATGGCTTCTTTGTTTCGCGGATGCCCTTATCTGTGAGGCTGAATTAGGGGGATTATTCCTTTATTCCACGCTCCAACCCATAATACTAGGGTTTCCTCGATAATTAGGTCTGAGTGCCCTTGTTCGGTTTGCCACACAGTACTGTTAGCACCCACGTTGTGCTATTATGAACTGGTACCCCATACAAGTTCATAGTTTGAGGGGTTAAATGAAAGAAATACCCCCAGCAACCCAATTTTTATGTCGTTTTTCACCAGGGACATGTTACTCTGTTGGAGGTTTTCCTACTATTGGTCAGCATCCATTAGTGAAACAACTGTTTGAATTTCAAATGTTTGATAGGGAGGCCTACAGCATTAGCAAGCAACCGTAAAGTAGCTGTAAACACAAACGGTGAGGATAAAGTCCGTACCCCTGGGAAAGGAGTAAAAAATGGCTAGCCTCTGGCTGTATACTGGAATAAAGGCTGCACAATGACAGCCTTTACTTGTGTTTTAACACTAGTGACAAGCAATAGATCATTTCTTTTCACTTTAAACAGCATGTATGTTCATGTTATTCAAACATATCAAATGCCTGAGGCTAAAGCTTGATGTGTTTGCTTGCTTATGTCAAATTTGTTCTCAGGAACATTGCAGGAGCCTTTGAAAACATGGAGATGAACAGAAAAGACTTCTGGCACTTTTCATCCCACCTGTATGATGGATCCTGTCATGCTTCGCCAAGAAACATGCAGTAAATAATGTTCAGGCTATCATTAATTTTTACTCATCTTATTTGCACATCTCTTCCACTAACTTTTTTACGTAAGTTTAGGCCGCCATTCATTCTGATGCTCCGGCTTGTCAAAGGCTATTATGAAAGGTATGAGTGGCTTACCACTCGAGTTATGACCTGAAACATGGATCTGAAAGCACTGTGATGAGCTTTGTTTTATACTTTTCTTTAAGTGTATTCTTCCACCACTAACGATGAATGGTCTTTAATGTTTGGAATGGTGTCTAATGAGGTGCATTTGAGCATTTTTTTGTGGATTTGAACCTTTAAGTTTAGGCAGCACCAGAGTGGGATACTTATTCAGGCCTGTAGTCCATCAACATTCCAGTCTGCACACTCTTACAACATAAGCACATAGTATATACTGTGACTGTATAGTAGGCCTTTTTGTTAAAAAAATTCTGTGTAACTGTTCATGCCAGTAAAAAGCATGTTTTGGCTTTATTTCTGCAGACAAAAAGAACACATCTTAAATAGTTGAAAGCAGCCACATGCAGTGTTTCAAGGGTTGGTCAGTTGCATCTCCATAATTAAGGCCAAGGCTTTTTCTTATGCATGGGCAAGGCATGGATTATAAATGTCATGTATTACCCTTTTAAACCATACAGTTAACAGGAAGGGGAGTTGTAATAGTGTTGAGGGAGGACCCTGCTAGCATGTTTAGTCTGTTTTTTAAAACACTGAGCATTTTGTGCTCGTGAACATATCTGTAATTGTGTTGCATTTAGCTGTCCTTTCCTCCAGGGTTTTTCTCCTTTTAATGCTCCACCTTTTCTCTTCCGCTCTTTCTCCACACTGCTCGACCCGGCACACTCCACACACCTGACTGACTGACTGATCTGACTGACTGACTGACTGACTGAACACATTGTGTTGAAGCATACGTGCGTGTGAGTAATTGAGTGTGACAACAGGTCAGATATCATACCTTCAGGTTAAAAGCAGGTGGTCTGGGGCAGTTTACAGTTCAGTGACTATAGTTGCCCCGTGTAGTTTTTTAACTACCATAGTTTGTTTGTGTAGTTTTTTAATTTTGCATTTGTAACACTGGCCCCAATACTCGGGACTAAGTTAGAATTATCCCAGTGCTACCATTGGCCAGTGCAGGCCTGGGTCTAATAATGGGACTTAAAACGTATGTGTGATATGCATAACACGAAGAATTCTTTCCCCCCAAAATGTAGCATAATTGAATGACATCTAATATGGAAAAAAGATAAAGCTTTCATATGTTGTGAATGCAGCGAGAAAGGAGGGGAGGGCGAGGGCGAGAGAGAGATAGAGAGACGGCTGTTATTAGCCCCCAGAAACCCATTTCTCTAAGTGCTTTATCTCTTGTCTCATTGTCTCTGTATTCCAAGGGCAAACATGTGGCAGACAAACCCGGCCTGGTCACAGCCCGTCAGCGAGAGCCTTGCTCATCCTCTAATGACTTGAGATTCAACATCCATCCCTAGCTCAGTTAAAGAGGAACAGACACACACAACACACAACACACACACACACACACACACACACACAAACCTACACACACACACACACACACACACACACACACACACACACACACACACACACACACACACACACACACAAACCCCCCACACACCACACACACACATACACAAGGCTACATTTTACAGCCTATACGTCCTCTCCATCTGTAACAACCGGCACGTAAATGCCTATGTACGCACAAACACAGAAGTCACCGCCGCCGGGTTAAATGTGACTATCGGCCTCCAGGTGCTTTTCAGTCTAAATGTGTTGAGGCTAGTAGAACACAGCAAGGACGGATACACTGACACACCGCAACAGCTGTTCTCTGTTTTTCAACATTCCTCTTTTTTCTACACCACTTTTTCTTTCTTCACCTTACAACTCTCTTGTTTCATTATACAATAATAATCTCCAACTGTTTTTCTCATCTTCTCATGAGGATGCACTGCTTGCTGGATTTTTAAAGATATAGTGCGTAACTTTTTCATATGAATGAATGGCGGTTACATTCAAGCTATCGCCAACCAGGTTGATACAAAGTCTATCAGCTCCACAAAACTCTGTCTGTATTTCTCCACATGGCAGAGTTAACAAACTGGTATCGTTGTTGATTCAACCGCTAAGAAAAAACCTGGACGTATACAGCAGAAGGATTCAAACCATGCGCAATCACAAAGGCTGGCCTCATGTAGATGGGCATGTGTTGTTGTAATCACTCATAGGGGCAACAAAAGTTACACACTATAGCTTTAAACCTGAATCTAGTCACTGTAGTTGCTTTGGATAACAATGTAAATACCAAGATTGTATTACCTTTCTAAATTCCTCTCTTCCCCTCCTTTTCTCTTTAGTCCATTCTTTCAAAATGTTTACATCCTTTCTAGGGTTTCACTATCTTGGCTCACTGCTATAGGAAATACCTAGACAGGCATTTGCAGTTCCAAACACAGGCACACACAAAGTATGCTACCCCATTGACTCCTAACCATTTCAGCCCTGCTATAGGCTCTACTCCAAGTACGGAAATGCTGCTTTTTCCCAATGACTTTGGTCTAACAAATTATAATCTGCCATTTTGTGAGTATTATAGCTTTTTAATTGTATTATAACATGATTAAAATGTCACCACTGTGCTTTCACCCTTCTTGAGACATAGTGGAACATTCGCAGAGCAAGGTTTTTGGAGAAAGTCCCTGCACTCTCAAGGGTGGACATGAACTGTGGCATTGCACACTGACCTGGTTTTCACCTTTGGCTAAATTGAAGTCCGTCCCCATCTTGCTGACCTCCATAACACCTGGCAGATACTCCAGCATTGAATAGGAGACCCGAAATTACGGTGGCTCCAGTTTGTCTGTAGAGAGGAAATGTGTACACCTATCTTTTGTAATTCCTGGAGTCATGACAGTCTAATGTCATTCCAATCCGGCACAAAAAGCTTGAGGACATATCAGATTGAATGGATTTACCAGGTTTGACAAAGAATGTGACATTTGGATATAAGTCCTGCTTGAATCAAGGTTAGCCGTTATGTCGGATAGATAGTGCATCACATACTGATTTATGCAAAGTCAAACCAAATAAGTTATTGTAATCGCATTTTACTGTCAAAAATAATGTTTGTATGTTTTTTTTGTTTGTTAATTTGTCTGTTTTACCTGAATAGCTTATAATTAAAAGGAAGAATACTGATGCTTATGCTCTCCCAGCTGAAGGAGTGTGCCATGGCCCGATGCAGGCTGAGTCACAGCAATGGAACAAGAGAAAGAAGTAGTACTAAATGTTCTGTTATAGTGATGCTGAGTGACATTTCCTTTTGCAGGTATGTTTACAATGCCGTAGTTGCCACTTGCTAGCTATGTAGCCTGCACACAATGGGCAGTGCACTTTTTTACTTTATTTAGTCAAACAAAGCTGCAAACTGAACACAATTTTATTTTCTAAAAACGTACTAGAAAAGTTCTGTAGATATGTGAAGAACTGCACATCATATGATAGATATTGTACCTATACGGCACTATTTTTTCCGTACATGATTCTAATTAGATTTTACTTTTTAATTTGACGCGTATGACAATGAAGAACTTGAACTTCCAAGTCCTGAAAGCCTGTATTTGTTAAGTTATTATTTCATTTCCACCGTACATAATGTGTTCCTGAATCTTTTCCGTTTGTGTGAGGTTCATGTTACGTTTTAGGAAACACATGCAACGTCTAAGTGCCCACACATGACGCCAAGCAAAACACAAACAAGGTGTCGGATATGCTAGAAATGGAGAAGATAAAGCGGAGCTGATTGATGGCGGAAAATCTCCTTTCCTGACTTGGCAGGTGCTCCTACCAGGTACAAAGAACGTCTGTCATTCACACGGAAAATGACTGGGGGAAAGCTCTATAGAAAATGACTGTATACAGCTAGAGTAACAGAGCTTACACACAAACAGTGTTTCCCCAGTTTCCTGGATATCTGCCTGACATCTGAGGTTCACTATAGGTGGATGCAAAAGTCACACCAAATTACACATATCAAGATACAGCTTCCATGTGACCGTCAACAAAAATGGACACGCACCCTTACACAGCAGAGAGAGAACACCGTGTCTTTAATCAAGCCTAGTGCATCTGTCAGCAATGCTGTAAACACAGGGCTTCATCACAACAGAGAGGCCTCCTGCTGTGTGGTGTCGTGTGCTGGTGTGCGTGGTGTGTGTGTGTGTGTGTGGTGTGTGTGTGTGTGTGTGGGTGGTGTGGTGTAGCAGACATGACCAAACAACACACCCCTTCATCCATCAAGTTGACAGGACAAATAAAGTGTAACATGTCTTTAAGATAAGTGGACACACGCATTATGGCCTGCTAGTCAGAATTTATAGGAAGAATTGGAACACAGCAACTGTGTAAAGGTGGAGTCAGCCATTCTGGAGCATGTTTGTTGTCAATTTGTACTTTAGTCAAAATCAGAGTATATCTCCTCACAATATGCTATGTACATACTGTGTGTGCGCTGAAGAATAATCCAGTGTTAAAACACAGCCTAGGCTCTGTAAACTGGCAAGTTGCTGGCTACGTGGGCCCCTTTGTTTACATATGCCCTTTGTTTTCAACCAGTTTACAGAGCCTAGGCTGTGTATTAACACCTGATTTTTTTCAGCACACACACAGTACGGACAGGTATCGGAACGTGAGGAGAGATTTTGACAAAAAGTGTTTTTGTCAACTGTCAACTCCATCTTTAACTTGCTTGATAAATAAAAACCTTTTTTTGAAACTGACAAAGTACTATCGAGTTAGATTGTTTTAGGCCTCGAAAAATACCTAAAATACACTTCAGATGTAGTCAGGATGTTAAGTACTGCTTAGCTGAACACACACAACACAAACACACACCAACACCACACACAACACACACAACAGACACACACACACACAACACAACAACACACAGGTTTCTCTTGGCACCCAGTGAGATGCAGGCGGAGAACGGTACAGACAGACTTTGATGTGGCGTTGCTAGAAGCTGCAAACAGATAAAACACATCAAACTGTCATGTCAGTGTATGTTTAAAATGAGGACAATCAAAGTGTGAGTGGAAATGGTAGGGAAGAAGCTCAGAACTGAAATCAGGGATGGAGGTTACATCGGAATGCTTTCAACTGCAGCTGCTTACTGGGGCTTTTTCTGTGTCTCTTGGTACAAATAATGAATGCAACAAAAGGCCAAAGGGAGGGAGTCAAAACAAACGGTAAACGCTAAACATATTTTATCTGTGTAGTCAGCAAAACATATGATGGTTGTCTGGAGGATGATTGTATTAAAATTACACAAATAAAGAAAAAAGTGCTCTGTGCTGAATGCAGAGTTTAGTGCTGTGGAGCTGTGGTGTTGTAATCAGCATGTGGGTCAACATCCTGATTACAGTCAAGCATGGCATTCCTCTTCTGTTACAGTCAGTGTGGGTGAGCCAGCAGAGAGGTGTGTTTGTGTGTGTGTGTATGTTGTGTGTGTGTGTGTGTGTGTGTGTGTGTGTGTGTGTGTGTGTGTGTGTGTGTGTGTGTGTGTGTGTGTGTGTGTGTGTGTGTGTGTGTGTGTTAGTGTGTGATCTGCTATCAGCCGCTGTGGGTAAACGTGTGTGCATATACTCACCTTTCATGTCTATACGATTGTCGTTCTTTGACTTTGTTGTCTGAAGACGCGAGTTTCCATCACAAACTCAAATTAGGGAAAGCTCTGCCACTCAAAGAGCTCTAATGTCAAGTCTGTGCACTTTTAATATCTAGAGCAAAACTGACAAAAAAGGGATGGAATGTTTGCATAGTAGCAATTACATTTCTTTAGTATTCTTAAACCTTATGTGTCTCAAATACACAGTGGTGGACCAAGAATCCACAACCCACCCAATGTATACATCTGTATACCAACCAATCTGAGTATGCCTACGTGCTCACTTGGGTGTGTATTGTCTTATGTCGAACCCACCTGCCTGTGTTGCGTACATGGTGTGTATTAAATTGAGGGGCGGGTTGATGATTTCTCTGTGGATGTGGGTTGGAGGATTACCTGCATTACCGTGACCTGATTCTTATCACCTGCACCGGCTCTCCAACACTCAGCACATGCTCTGCACCATCTCTGTCACTGATGAGATGGACGATACATTATCTGCATACCACAACCACAACACCCCGGGGCACTGTGAGAGGAAGATCAATGCCTTTAGGGGGCTGCAAATTGCAATTTTCCGACGGTATTGCATTCTTTATATACTTTGGATTTGCCCATAACAAATATACAACTCAAGGAAGTAAGTTGTGTTGACACATTAAAGAGAAATGTGTTGTAAACAGTAATTAAAAAATGCTGAGGTAATATAAAAAAGCATATTAAAATAAATATACCACTGTGGGACTGCAGGACCAGTAGATCAAAGCAAAGCTCTCGATCGACAATCCTTCCCTTCAATCCTACCCTCATATGGTCATTAAGGATATGTCATGACTAGATTGCGGGTAGCTGAAATGGGTATTCTCAGGAGGGTGGCTGGCGTCTCCCTTAGAGATAAAGTGCGAAGTTCAGTCATCCGAGAGGACCTCTTAATAGAACTGCTGCAACTTTGCGTAGAAAGGAGCCAGTTGAGGTGGTTCGGGCATTTGGTAAGGATCTCCCTAGAAGTCCCTGTACTAGGTGGAGAGATTGTATCTCCACATTGGCCTGGGAACACCTCTGGATCCCCCAGTTAGATCTGGATCTGGTTGATGTGGCCCAGGAAATGGAAAGTTTGGGGTCCACTGCTGGAGCTGTTGCCCCTCCGAGACCAGACCCACGGAAATGCGGGTGAAGATGAGTGATGAGTGGGCTGCAGGATTACCAAAGGGTACACACTTGCTAAGTCTTTTCTTCACTGGCTGTGATAAGAAGTGTGTGGGGTGAAATTGTGGTTCACAGCTTTCGTACTTTAGGCTTAATGCTTATCATTTGAAGGCAAAGTAAAGGTCATGGAGAGGGAATTGGGGGGGACAGAGAGGGGGAGAAGGCAATGCAAGAGGAGTACAAGAGCAATATCAGCTAAATTCAACTGAGAAGGAACGTGTGAGATGAGGAAGGAGGTACAGAAGGACTGTCACATAAATCTGCAGCTTTTTAGATAATAAGCTGAGGGGCCAATGAGAAAAATGAAGAGGGAAGAATTTCCACTTAACCCCTCATTTAATCTGTCCTCACATGGAAATGGCTGCCTCCTCCTCCTCCAATGTTCAATCTCATCGCTGCTCCAGGCCTCCCACTCCAACCATGTTCTCTTTCTGTCTGTCAATGCACCTTTCTCTTTTCCTTATCCATCCATCCTTCTATCCATCCATCCATCCATCCATAGAGGCAGGTTCAGACAGGCCTCCTCACCTGCACGTCTCAGTCTATAGGATTTATTGGATGACATAAAGTATAGAAATGACTGGAGGATTTGCTTTGCGGAAAAAGAAATCATCCGAGAAGTAATCATGTAAATTATTTATTTATTTATTATTCTTTCGGACAATTCCACACAATACACAATTTTCTCTTGCAAATATTCATACATCATACTTTGTGTGTCCGAAGGGAGACGGAAGAAGCCAAAGGCTTATCAGGTCCCGCCCCCATAAATGCAGCGCATGTAAACAATATGTGTTTCAGATCTTATGTGTGTGTCCTCCTCTGCAACATTGTAACACATTTAACTGCTAAAGAACCTTAGGACAAAGAATGAAAGCACAAGGTATATCTTCAATTTAAGGCTGATTGTTTTTTGTAGGACAAAACTGACAGCAGAAGGTTCCGTGTGGGATACTCAAAACAGGCAGAGATATGATGTAACCCACAAAAATGTACGCACGTATACATAACACAGCTGTGTGAGTGTTTTTTCCAGGGTGCCCCACATCTTCTCTGAAAACAGGTCCTGAGAAATTGTTTGTCTGTTTTACCTCACAAAGGTGTATGAAGCACTTCTGGCTTATAACTGTCACTTCTGCTGTGAGTAGATAAATAGCCTGGTACATGCAGTGCCATTTGTTTTTGTCACAGTGAGAATTATTGTTAACATACCACTCTGCTTTTTGTCTGCTGAAAAACAATTTTCTTTTAAAGCCTATAAATCTTGCTGTTTCACATTGTAGGCCGCAGGCTGACGGTCTGTTTCCTCACGCCTAGCAAGTTATAAATCAAAAGTCATATGTGTTTTAAATCTTTATCCACATGTTAGCCGATTTAGCTTAGCGACAGACTGAGAGAGAGGAAAAAAGGTTTTGAATACTAAGTGCAAAGCTAATTCCATAAACATTAAGTTGTGACACTATTCCATTTTCACAGATGTAGCAACCAGGGATATCGTTTCTTTCTCGTGGCATGGGTGAAATGTTAATGGTCTACTCTGCGTTCATGTCTTGAGTGTAAAATGACGAGAGTCTTCTACCCAAACATAAATTGCCGGTGCCTTCTAGCAGCTACAATTCTGAATAAGCTCAATGTTTGCAAAATGGCAAGCACCGGAAAACCTCCTCGTGTTCCAACTTTAGCATTCATGCATTATAATGGTTGAAGTTTACCACCAATGCCAACCTACTAGCTACATATTTTCATTGCCTTCCATATCTACTTTAGTTATAAGCTGAAACTGATAAACTGAGAGATGCAAAGTACATTTTCCTTGAATTATTTGCACAACTTTGACAGTTGGATTTCGGAGAGCCTGTTTATCCCCTATATAAATGACTACAGATGTTTACTATATCTAGCTAGCACCTAGCTATAGTAAACGTATTAGTATAGTTCAGTTTAAAATTATACATGATGGGTTTTCTATAGTAGTTTATGTTCAAGAAAACAATTCCACAGTATTAGGATGCGATCAAATCTTAAAGTTGTGTCTTCATTCATAATGTTGAGAAGGCAAGAAGCTGGGTAGATACAGGTGTGCTGTAAACCAGGTATTTGTATGCTGTAAATCTCTGCACAGCTCACTGAACGGACACAGGAGGGACAGGTGTTATGATGGATTAAGGAAAGGGAGAAAAGAAGATGGGAGGATAAGGCCATATACCTAAACACCATGCGGGGAAAGATACAACTGACTCAACGGACAAATGTGAAACATGGATATTTGTAAACTTTTTGGAATGCAATTTGTATGTGACCAAAATGTTGTCAAAAAAAATAAACTCTCAAAAAAACTCAGGTAACCAGATGACACATTGCATGTTTACTGGGTAAGGGTTAATAGTGCTGGGTCTTGAGGCCATCATTGTTATTCTAAATATGTACATGATGGTTGATATTCAAACATTTACTGTATTTTAGAAATACTTTTCATCCCAACATATAGTTTACATAATAGAACATCTGCAATACAATACATTCAAGCTGCGACTCATGTACCACAGTGTTAGCCTCTGGTCTTAAGTACTGTAGGAGTCACTAAAAATAAACTCGGCCCGCTTCACGTGGTCCATGGGAACATTTTTTAATTGGAAAAGCAAAACAGTAAAGCCTTGAGGTACATATTATGTTCTTTGCAAAAAATAAACCGATGCCATTTAAAATGGGTGAAACAATGCAATATGAAACTCCTAGAGATTCAAATGAATCATGAATTTAAAAAAACTAAAATGTCTCGATTGGACTCAAGGGACAAATCATAGAAAACATGGCTGTTTAATACAAACTCCCAACCTCCTCTTAAGAAACAT
Organism: Ammodytes dubius; assembly: GCA_026122265.1. NCBI lineage: Eukaryota > Metazoa > Chordata > Actinopteri > Uranoscopiformes > Ammodytidae > Ammodytes > Ammodytes dubius. The sequence continues at coordinate 9,233,201 of CM047511.1, read as the reverse complement.
TGGTCCTAACTGGCTGCTTTCATCTCTCACACAGCAGCATTATGAATAGAGTTCAGATGAGGTTCCAATATCTAATTTTATTAATTGCAAATGGTTGGAATTTTTTAATTTGCCCATCCTCCGACGATTATGAACACACCCTGACACACCAAAACCACTAGAAAGACTTTAAAGAAGTTGCAGGAGAAGGCTGCTTCAGGGGCAATTATCTCTTTTCATGTGTGCTCATATGTCTCTGTGTTTCTCTTTTTGGAAGAAAGAAACAACCCCCACACACACACACACACACACACACACACACACACACACACACACACACAACACATGCAGACTGATATATTAATAAACACAGGAAAACAGGAGTATTTGACTTGCAGGACAAAGAGTCTTTGCAGCAGCGCAGGACAGATTTTGCTCTGGGCCTGACGCTGGTTCAGACATGGGCCAGCGCTCCAGAACAATGTGCCAGCAGTAGCAAAAACAAAGCAAAAGTCTGTAAATATCACCATCCTCTGATGCCCCTCAGTGCACCACCAGGCTTGTTTGTTTCAACTTTATATAACTCTGGATTGTTTTAGGAGTTATGATTCTTTTTTATTTTGTTTCGATAATAATGTTCTTAGAAAAGCATATTCCAGAGGCACATGTTGCAACCTCAGACACAACAGTCATATCGGAATTCATGTGACTTGTATACCACTTCTGTCACAAGTTTGTGTGAACGCAGCCTGTGTCTGAACTTCAAAACTACATGACATTACATAAATTCCCTGACCATGCAATGCAAGCTCATAGAAAATCAAGTGCAATAGAGCCATTTTACTGGTTAAAGTACATGTCACAAATATTACAAACAATGTGGCAAATGATGTATCTCTGCATGTTGACTTGCATGAATTAGAAGCAGGAGAGTTTATTTTGAGGTGCTGCTGAAGTGTGTGTGCCAGGCGTGGCGGGCACCTTCACTGAATCCCCAGACAGCTGAAACTCACACTAAAATGCTGATGACACAGGGCCTCCCATGCCAGCTGGCAGGGGCCCATCAGAACCTCCACACCCATTGTGGAGGGGGAAAAAAAAGTCACAACCCCAGGGTATGCTTATCTCTGTATTGAGTTTCACTTGACACACACACCACGCACGCACAAACACACACACAACTCACGTACATTAAAACCAAATGTTAACACAATTAAAAGCTTGCGCACACATGAAAGAATAAACGCACACAGTCCCAACTCATACGCATGTGAAGACATGAGACACCACATGATACAGATACCTTTTTTGGATGCCAAATGCAAAAATGTAGTTGCACATACATAACAATAACAATAACAACACAGACACAGACACAGACACAGACACACACACACACCACACACACACACACACAGACACAGACACCTTCTTTCCTCTTGTCAAGTTCAAGGGACTGAAGTGTTTGGCAAAATAATAAATCCATTATAATATCTTCTTGCTGACTCAGAGGGCCGAGAGGCATACATAATAGAAAATAAACAACACCCAATATACACAGAGGGAGGCACTCTCAAAATGTGACTACGAATATCACTTCTACAGATTCTCTGTCGAAACACCTCTTACAGAACGTGTGAGGATGTGTTGCTGTGTCAGTAGATGGGAAGAGAACGCAATGTAAGTCTGGCTGTGGAGCAGAAGGATATATGGACAGTTCGTAATCTCATCAAATACGGTCCACTTTTCTGTTGTATTTAGTATAAATAGTCATGGTTCCAGGGGATCATTAACAGTGGCAAAAAGGTTCAAATGTATCTGTGAACGACACGTATAAAATATATAAAATCCTACATTCTGAAACAATCTCATATACTTATGCAGATACCAAAATATAATCCATACACCCTGATAGATCCTGTAGTCCAATAGCAGACTGGTACACTGTCTGTCTCGCCGTGTGTAAACCACACCACCTCACACACACACAAAGACACAGAACTTTCTTTATCCCCAGTGCCTTGCTGCCACCTCCATTCAACCAAGATCTCAATCAGTAAAACCAATTAACTCACAGGTTTGTCTCACTAAAAACCCCCCAACTATGTTATCCATCACTTCAGCAGTCTGCTTTTTTTTTCTCCCGAACACGGAATTAACATCACACACACACACACACACACACACACACACACACACACACACACACACACACACACACACACACGCAACCATCGGTGTTGTCAACATCAGCAAGTGCTTTCCTTGGGTTCCTGGGTCAAGGCCATTAGTGTGGACCACCCTGCTGACTGCACGACCACACAACCTTTCACTGAAACTAAATCCAGCAAGGGTCATTATGTAGAAACACGTACACACACGCACACACGTAAACAAAAGCAAACAAGAAATTCAACTCAGTCTCACCAACACATGTACAAATGATGTGGATACTATCTGGACTGCAAGTGTGGCATGTTTAGGCCCAGTGAATACGATGATGAATTGATGATAAAGACAAGTGTTGCCAAATCAGAAAGTCTTAAGGAAAGGTGTGCCGGGTCAAATGCTCTGACCATGAAAAATCCTGCACACTGTTTATCTCTTAATTCACTTAATAGATTGGTCCTAAAACCTTTATCACGTAAATTACATCACATTAATCTACATCTGTCTGATTAAATCTGAATGATGTCAACCAATTGTTTTTAATAAACATTGCAGCCAGGAGATACAACCACTGATAACTTATATCAATATCTAACAAAGTGGATGTGAAAAATAAATTGGCTCAGCTGTATCGGTTTATGAAAAGAGATTTAAACTGTGAGAACACAGGATAATGTGTACAATACATATAAACCTACTGGAAAATTCCACCGTGATTCTTTAAAACACGTGTTATTGAAGTAAAGTATAGTCCAAGGAGGTGAGAGCAAGGTCACGACCGTTTCGGGGCCAGATGAGTTGACTAAACGAGATTAAACCCTTAAGTGTATTTCTCATCAATCCTTACAGTAACATGTATCCTTCATTTAAATGTTATAATAACGTGTTGAAGCCCCCTACTAATTTAGAAACACCAAGCGAAATGCAAGGTTAATTATTCAGTTTAGAGCAGTTTGGCTTTTTAAACGTCAGCAATTCCAGCACAGTGGTGTGTGTGTGTTGTGGTGTGTGTGTGTGTGTGTGTGTTGTGTGTGTGTGTGTGTGTGTGTGTGTTAGATCTATATAGTCGTGCTTATGCCCTGCATGGTTTGTCTGCAAGTTCTTGTATCAACTCTATTACACCAATATGTTGTTTGCTTGTACAGTGCTGTGTTATCGTCTGTGAAATTTAAAATGATCTACAGTAAGTGGCCGCGCAGTGTGTATCTCAGTGTATTTGCACCGATCGAGTATGTCCATGCTAAGCATCTGTAATCAGCAGTGTTGTGTGTGTGTGTGTGTGTGTGTGGTGTGTGTGTGTGTGTGTTTCACTGCTTTCCTCCTGACTCAGCTGTTTGAGTGATCCAGAGAGATCAAAGTGCACAGAGTTAGATGAACACTGCAGTGAAGTTTCAGCACTGATGATAAACATGAGGAGGGACATTAATGCAGCGAGAGCGACAACCACACACACACACACACACACACACACACACACACACAACACCAACCCACACACACACATCTCTCCAAGAACATTGCATATACACCGTTGCTGATGCCCGCGTGTTGCCTACTGAATCTCAACATAGGTACAGAGGGACGGAGACAAACACACACAAACAAACACACACACACACACACACACACACACACACACACACTGTAAAAGGTCAACATACACTCATTCAGTCACACACTGTCGGTGCTCTCTTATATCTAATCCTTGATAAAATGTCTAACAAAGCAGGACCAGATACTATAAAGTGTGTATATGGGTGTGTATGTTTCATTAAGTAGGACTCAGCTTCTGCCTGTTTGCCTTTGTGCAGAGAGGGGCGAAAGGGTAATCCTGCATTTATGAAAGACACACGCATACAATGTTCTCACACACACACTCTCACTTTCTGAAACCCAACCACACACACACACACACACACACACACACACACACACACCCATACACACTCACACACACAACCCCTTGACAGTACCACATACGTGCACATAGACGTATATAGTGCACAAGAGCAGAACACTATGTATACCCTTCTATTTCTCTCAGCTCCACCCCATATGGAGCAGAAGCCCTTGGCAAACAGTCCACTGATGGATAAAGTGTTAAAGTGTTATGGACTTGAGCTGCCAATAGCAGGTTTATCTGCAGCTAGACCAACAATAGACAGATTACTGTGGTGGGAAGAAAAGGGAAAAAGCTTGGTGAGAAAAAGTGGAAACAATTCTGTAACTTTGTGTAGCCGGAAATACATTTTAAGTCGGCTAGTGCAGAATCCTAAACACAGCTAAAAACACAGCGCTTGGATGTATTTATCTTATTATTTTAAAATGTATTGCATGGTTAAAGAAAATTACATACATGATGCACTCACAAAGGCACACATATGAATACACACACACACACACACACACACACACACACACACACACACACACACACACACACACAGTATGAATCACTGAGCAGTGTAATGATAGGTGTGTCCAGGACGGTTTCACTAATGAAAGAGCATCCCATCTCTTATCAATGAATTATGCATCACACGTATTACAAAATGCTCCACTGCATAGATTATTAATGCAAACACACCCACTCTGCAAGCATGTATAGACACACACTGACACAAAATGCTGAGACGAAAAGCAAAATCTAAATGTAAAAAAATAAAAAAATAAACACATGCACAAATAACAACAAAGTCCAAAAATAAAGGTTTAAATAAGTTAAATAACACAATTCTTGCTGAAATTAGTCTAGTCTAGTAGCATGGATTGCATAGTGTATTGCTTGTTTAGAGTGTGCCAAATGTGTTCATATGTGAGTTTTTTGGTGAGAAATGTGTTGTGAAATAAGTGTCAATTACAAAAAACTGTACAAAAATATATGAGTCACCATATCAATCGTAACAAGCATAAGACAATAAAAGTAAAATAAAAGTAAAAAAATTATAAATGAGAATTAGGACCAATGAAAATGTTATCAATCAACCTGTAGTAAAATGTTCCCCTGCCTCAAATATCTCTCTATCTACAGATCAGAGGTAGAAATGTACCTATTATTGCTATCATGAAATATTGTTAAAGAAAATTCCTTTTTAAGCCGTCCGATAGACGAAAAGGAAAAACACTTTGACGAACCAAAGCGGTCAGTAGTGCATTGTGTAATACCATCCTGCCACTGTTCATATCAAGTATTCTTACCAGTGTTATGGGACATGTTTATTAGCTTTCAGTAGCTTTAACAGTCTTTGAGTTGAAGAAAGGCCAAGTACATGTTGAGACACTGAAGCGATGTAGATATGAAATACTGTGTGGATTCCAAGTTATGCCCATAAAGTCAATGCTTTGTGTTTGTGGTAATAAAGACAGGGCCGTAACATTGTGACACAGAGGTTAGCCAGGTCCAAAACCTTTATAGGTGTGTTAAAGTGTATACAGCCAAAGTTAAAGCTTTTCTACACACTGGCTCAACATCAGAGAGTAAGAACCAACTGTGTTTGAGTTCAGGGAGTCCATTCACTTTCGACTGACGTGGAGGTTGCAACCTGAAGACTTATTTTTTCTCTTATGATATTTGAACTGGACAGGGTCATGTTAGGAATTCACCCAAGGTAAGTTTGGAGAGAAATATGTGATTAAAGAACACACATTTTACTGCAGGCAATATTCCTTCAATGTATATACTGTAGGTATTTAGCGATACATTGAAATCATTATGTTTGTTCATGTGCAACAATCAATCCCTTTTGTAAATTAGTTGATATTATTTAAGATTTTGTCTAATCCTTCCACTGCTGACAGTCTCAATGACTCCAGGAGCCGTGAAAAACACTTATAGCTATCATTCTGAATTCTTGTCATTCCAGTTTCCTGACAGTAAGTGGCAATTTGGAGAGGTAAAAGTAATTGCCTGACAGAGCAGAATCATGACCGTGGGGTTAGGGAGCAATATGAAACAAAATGGATGACACTTAATGGACAGTTTGGTGTCAAGAAGAACATTTGAGAAAGATAAGTTAGAAAGCCAGACAGGTGTTTTGCTGCTTAAGTGTTGAACGGTAGAGGCTTTGGTATTGCATCACAATGTTTCCTATCTACCAAACCAATACGGTGGGGTAAACATGCTTATCCATTACTAGTTATCATATCAGTTCCAATTATTGACAAACTTGACAAAGAAAATGAACCAAAATATCTACACAGCAAAGATCACTTTTGCTTTTATGCCATTTATTAGTTTAACTATTATTGATCCTTCCTTCCAGAGTTCCCCTTTAGTATCCATAACTCATTGACATCTTTCTATTATCCATATTAATTTCACAACACTGTTAAATGCTGAGTTGCGAATGGTCAATCACGGCATTCTACGGTCCGTTATTTCTCGATAATGCCCGCTGTTAAGGATCATTCATTATCCCCATCGACCTACGGACATTGATCTTCTTATCAAATCACATCCTGCCATAGATATCTGCTGAAAATGTCTACAAACAGTTACTACTTGAATGTATTTGGAGAACAGGGAACAATACCCTTGCGTATCTTCATCTAGAACCAGGCCCTCATGGACTCCACCAGCCATTATCAGCAAATTATGGGAAAGGAATGTTGCATTTAAAAAAAAACATGGCTCTTCCTTCGATTATCTCAGATTATCCAATAAACAGGTAATTCACACTTGCGATCATCTAGTAACCAGAAAACAAACAACAACAACAACAACAGTGAGGTCAAGAGAGAGGACTATCAACAGTATGGAGGGTTTGCAGCTGCCATGTCCTTTTGGTGTAAGTTGTTCTGAGATAAGAGCATCCTAGCAAAAGGCTTAAACTGTCAGGGAGCCAAGAAATGTCTGCGCCCATATTATCCAGCATGGCACCGGGACAACAGTAGCTTAGTACGCAGCATGGGGATGGGGAGATAGATAAACGTGACAAAAGAAAGATGGAGGGAGGCCAAATAGATGGAGGAGGAGGAGAGATGAGAAAGGTTTGTGAGTGTGACAGGGTTCAGAAGGCTCCCACTGCCAAGGAGGGAATGTTCCCAGGATCTGCTGGGTTTTGTGGACTAATACAGTATAGTACAGTACAGCACAGGCATTAACATGACTAACGTGCTTTATTATATTGCTTTATTAAACAGCATGTGCAATGGCAAACAATGACGATGTTTATATTCAACTTGGTTAGGGAAAATGTAGTTACATTTACAGGCATCGTAAATCCATCCAACCGAAAAACTTGCCGGCTTTACACATTGTTATATATAGCGGGTGTCTGCCAGAAGTATATTAGATTAAAAAATACTAAACTAAATACATCTTCACCTCATTTCTTGACATTGTAGAAAGACTACAGGTTGTTGTGGATGATACCCATAGATAGTATATAATATGGATGTAGTATCCGTGCTGACCTCAGTTATTCACACGGCATCCAATAATCCTGGTTTATGCGCGTCGCCATCTTGTGAGATTTTTACTCCGCCTCACATCGGGGGGAGGGAGATACGCCCATCTAGCTGACGTATACCTCCGAGGCAAAATGAGGGACAACGGGCGGAGAGCTGTCACTCAAGAGATCGCGCCAATACATTTTAACCTCCAAAAGAATAAAAACTAGCATGGTCCAAAATAATTCACCCCCCTCAGTGTTGTCATGGAGATATGACCTAGACATACAGACTAGAATGTTTTTTTGGACCAGGCTGTAAACAGCTAACACATGAGTCAAAGAAAAATTGCTCAGTCTTGGTTCCACCCCCAGTGGCCACCGGAAAGTACTACAATTTTGGTCACTTCCTTATTGGATGCTGGTAAAAATCGCTGAGGTTGGGGCTTGATGATACCATCTTTAGTAATTACCTTCTTTCCCTCGAAGGCCACCATACCTTTTTTTTTATTTCCCCAAAAGGAGGGGTTTAGTAAGGGAGTGCTGCAATATATAATCTCACCAAAAGATGACGCCAAAATACTCCCATATTACACACAATAACTTAATAGTTGTGGCTCTGGAGTGAATTATTCCATCCTGTTTATGAATATTAAATTTGTTTGAAGACACAGCACTAGACCTGACACTTTATATTTCACAATTCATTAAAGGTGCTCCATTTATATCGGAAAAAAGATTTCACTAGACTGTTTTACTTTTTCTCTTACACAAAAAAAGGTACTCGTTTTGCTTAAAATGCACAAATCAACATATAGCCAGATTACACCTCTACGGAACCTGAATTTCCTGAAAGCATACACAAAGCAGACCCCAACGTTTTTACAGCATCCTCATAACCACCAACACACCCTGCCTCCCTCACTACACAGACAATAGCTCCACCTCTTATAGACTCAAACCCAAAGCCACCATACAACCATAGCAGCTGTGTTGTAAAGCTATGAGAACACTAGAGACTAGCCCACCGTCTGTTGTGTTTCGTCAGCATTTGACAAAGTAAACGGAAGAAGATTTACCAAAACAAAAGAGAAAAAGTCAGCAGTAATGAAAAGGAATGAATCAGAGACTAAAACAAGTAAAGGTCACTGCATACGTAGCAGTGACATAAAGGAACGACCAGTCCTTTCCTGAGCGGGGGCCCTCGCTGTTCAAACAACGTTTAACAGTCTAAAGGGTGAATCAAAAAGGGACATGGTAAAATTCTGCTTCCTCCCCAATAAGGCTTGTGGTCACAGGCTTGTGAATGAACACTGTGGACACACACAATTGCTGTTTCATGGTAAAAACTGGGCGACAAAGAAAATAACGAGGGTGGAGGGCAGGAAGAGAGTACAGAGGGGGGGGGGGGGGGGGCGGGGGGGGGATGGAAAATGTAACGAGGAATGAAAAGCTAAGGGCCACGTTTTAATGAACCGTGTCGAGTCAGACTATAAAAGAATCATTTTGCGTACTGCCTCTTTTTTTTCATAAACACACAATCGTATGTTAACGTTTCTTGGCACTCACCCAGTGTCCACAGGTGAAGGTCACGGCTCGCTGGTCTGGATGAGAAGAGGGGGAAGTAATCATTACGATGTGTGGAGAAAATGCAGATGTTGACGCTGTAGGGTGAGGATTTGATTTATTTGCCCTGCGAAAACAATTTTTTACGTTTGTTAACCATGGAAATGGAAGTTTGAACAGCCCTTTCCAGCTTAAAGAAAAAGTCAACCCTAACCCTAAATGCCCTCAAAACCTATCCAAATCCATTTCCAACCCATATCAGCCACGCATAGTTTCACAGTTTTTATTTCTTTATTCTTTGGACAATACAGAACATCACTTCCTCAATCCCATAACAAGATGACGTCTTGAAGGCCTATTTCATCTAGAAATACAACACACAGAAGAGTAAAACCTATGGATTACAGCCAGGCCTTGTCTACTGTACTCTGGATCTGAGCCCTGAAGTTTTAGCACCAACCTTGTTTGCAACTGCTTAGAAAGGACACGTTCACTTCCTATCATTCTATTTCTTCTGATTAGAACATCTGAACCTAATGTTGCCACTCTACATTTGGCTCTGGCCTTGGTAAGGTTTTTTAAGACACATTTACTATACATTATCGACCCTAGATGTTCAGAGCAGTCAAACGTTATTTTATATGCTTTAAGCAAGAAAACAAAGAAGCATATTTGTCCAAGAGTTACATGAGAAGATACAAGCTATAGACAGCATCTGGCTCGTTTAGCTAAGCATAAGAAATTGGGGAAATCAGTCAGTAGGTCTCTGTTCAAAGCTAACATAATTTGTACTAAGCTAAGCTAAGTGCTAGCTTCATATATAGCATATAGACAGGGGTTTATCAATTTTTCCACGGCTAAATGGGATATTATGTTGGAGAAAAAACTAGGCTTACCTTTGAAAAGTTCCACCACATGTCCTGACTGACATTTTTGTTACTACCTTCCTAGTAGGAGGTTGACTGAAAAGACACACAATTTAAAGACACAGTGTTTTTTTTTCTTCTGCATAAAATAACTCAACCGAGTAGATTAGAGATGATAGCCTGGAGAGACCAGCCTGATTTCGCACAAGCTTTAGATTCATCTCGCTCCCGCAGATCAGTCTGGCCTTTCTCCAATCTCCGTGGGAATGTGTCCGGTCAAAATATGACTGGGCCAATCAGGGCCTGCTTTCTGACCTAACGTTGGTCCCTTATAGTGGAAGGCAGCTTCTGATTGAATGGTGAATTAGTTGTCAAGCCATCATCACATCATCTCACAAGGTTATCCATCAATCCATGTTGACATCAACGACTACATGGACCAATCAGGGGCTGCCTACCACTAACAGACGGAAAGTGGAAAGTGGGATGTCAACTATCTATTTAACTGAAGGGATACAACCTTCTTATCCACTTGCCAGACTGACAATATTTGTTAATGCATATAGAACTGTGTAGTAGTGGAGTACATTCTAAACCTAAACATTGGAACCCTGTAAAGCGTCTTTGAGTGCCTTGAAAAGCGCTATATAAATCCAATCCATTCATTATTATTATTCATTATTATTATTCTGATGTTTTTGGATGTACTCATTTTCACATTGATTTGATTGATTTTCCTAGCCCATTCATATAACTTAAGATTTTGGGCTTGCCATGTGTACATTCCCTCTAGCACCGTCCTCAGGCCTATATATTTGTTCTCACAGGACAATTTGTCATGAAATTCAGACATTTAAAAGTGCGATTCAAAATTGATACACACGATCCTGGAGACAGCTTGTTTTCAAAATCACTTTTTGCCCCCTAAAAAATTTGATAATTTCCAGCGCACATACACAGTACAGACAGAAAGTGGATCTTCAGGGATATTCACTGTCTATTAAAAAAAGTGATTTCGCCAACAGGCATTCTCCCGAAATCGCTGACTCCACCTTTAACCTCACCTGGCTCTCCCCCACTGTTCTCTCTACCCTCATCCTGCTGTGCATTGTTCTACTTGTCCCCATCTTTCTTTGCAGCCTACTGAAGAAGGGGAAGCACCCGAAACAAAACCGACTTCCAAAAGCCTCTTTGTCCCCTAAGCGTCAGAAAACACACTTTGCACTCCCTTCTTTGTCCGTCTACCTCCTACGTACACCCAGCGTGAGCATGAGTCTTCCCCCCTGTCTCCAGCTCTCAACAATGCCTCATCTCTGTCTGTGCTGCTCTGGCCCACACAGCCCCGAATACCGCGGAGAGGCGCCCTGAACTTCTCCCTATCTATCTGGCTCATTCATTGCCTCCAACACCCAGTCGCCTATAACCATTGCATAACTCCTCTTTTTTTCTTTATCTATCGCTTCCTCCTCATCAAGACAGTCTCTTTCTCACAATCCCACTCTTTTCCTCCCTCCATTTCTGCAATTAGTGACCTCATACCCAACACCCACAGTCAGGGCCGGATTAACGCACAGGCTAACTAGGCTACAGCCTAGGGCCCGACGTGTGGAGGGGCCCTTTGATTGGTCAGACTTTTTTTTTTTTTTTTTTTTTTTTTTTTTTAGAAAGGCTTGGGGGCCCCCAAGCCCCCCCTAAAAAAAAAATTCTTGATAAATAATTCTTGAGCAGGCTACCGGGCCCTAGGCCTCATAGTAACTTTTCATGTTGCATTGTCAAAGAGCTCAAGTCACTCATGTCAATAACAGGGTCCAAAAAGGAATAAGCCTAAATATAAGGAAATAAATCATCATGGGCCCCTCAACTAGTAGGGGAGAAATACAAAAGCATAAGAAAACAGCATTAGTAGCTCTGTCTAAGGGGCTTCATGATGAGCCTTTAGGGCCCCCACACACATACAGGAATACGATTTCTATGTGTAAATTCTATGCTGTTCATAAAAAGTAGCTATCCACCCTGTATCTGTTGAAATGAGTCTCTCCATCATAGAACATCGGTCTGCAGACCAATCTACTGTACTGTTTTTACAGTAGCAGAGTAAAGAGTGCTGCCTGATTAAGAAAAATCTGAAAAATAATGTTCCTGCTGCATCTCAGGATTTGATATAGCCTCTAAATGTTCCCCTCAAAGTGCACCAGATTGATGCATTTTAATTCAAAAGGCACACATTTTCTTCCGGGGGGGATGCCCCCGGACCCCCCAACAAGGACCAGGGTCCCACAGTATCCCTAAATCCTGTGAGAAAAACTGACTTCATTAATATGTTTTTACCATTAATTGTATATGTGCTGAAAAGTCAGTGTACCTGACTGGATAGGTAGGAGTGGGGGGGCCCTTTAAGAGTCTGAACCCAGTGGCCCATCATCTCGTAAAACTCTACAATCTGTTTTCTTTTTGCGGGAAGCATGCACAAGCATGCACAAGAAATATGTATTAAAAAAAAAATTAAGTTTTTTTTTTTCAAGAAAATACAGAAAAAGTGGGGGGCCCCACACTAGGTCTTGAATGGGGCCCCCATATCATTAAGGCCGCCCCTGGTTGTACAGGTAGAGTTTGGCAGAGTAATTGAGAATAAAATCAGAAATTAAAGTAAATAACTGGATAGTGCGTCTCTTCCTCCCCTGATTCGCTTCCTCTCCCCATGAAGTCACTCCCCTATCTTTTATTTTATTTTTTATTAAATTAAATGCAGTGCATTTACATACATACATAAGTTACTCTTGAGCTAAAAAATGCTAGATGTTAATGCATATGTTATGTCCTCATTTCTTTTACAAGTTTCTGTAATAAAATTCGTTCCAAGTGAAAATTGTCCCAGTAAAGTTAATTTACCTTGAGAGTGTGATCTTTGGTCAGATAATAATTCAAAAATGAAGTGAATAGAATAGAATATAATACCTGTATTGTCATTGGCTTCATTCTTTGTGTGAATTCAGAATGGTGATGGCTTTGGGAAATAAACTGTTCTTGTTCTTGAATCTGTTCAGGTTTACAAATACACTTCATCATCAGCATCATCATTATTATTATTATTGGACGCCAAAGCGTCACAAAGGGGGGCCCCACAGAAGGAATAGCCTAGGGGCCCATGACTACCTTAATCCGGCCCTGCCCACAGTGCAGTGACTTCACCAGCTGCATTGGAGGCCGCAGAGCAAAAGTGTTGGTGGAGGCGACAGTTTTGTCTGGGACACCGGAACGAGACGGGCTAAGAGGGAAACTTCTGGAAAAACCACCTCAATGTGTCATCTCTGTCGGTAGCCCATACTTAATCTCTTCAAAATCTGCATCTGTGAATTTAATTTGTCTGGACTGAAGAAAGGAGGGAACCCACTTGTGTTGTGTCTGGGAAATTGGAGTGGTGTGAGAGTGACTGTACCAAGGCCATTTATCAAGTCTCAACCACAAGGCCACCAACGTACTGACAAACAAGAAGCTGTGTTTTTCATCCGCTTATCAAATGTCCCTTGTCTCAGATGTCTTCGAAACCTTGTCAGTATTTTCACACAAGAAAGTAGAACAGGGTTTGTTTGTGAGAATGAAGCTGTGAGATCTTAGTTGAAGGTTGATTTGCTGAGAGGGAGAGAATTCAAATCTGTAAATGTTGATCCCAAGAATTTGTGGTAAGCCTACGATGGACAAGAGATCAACAAAAGACTTTAATATCTGCAAGATAGTCAGATATGTTCCTCAAGAATTGATCACAATTACAAGTAATCCAGAACTGAGGGAAAGAGAGGACTAAATTGCCCGGTCAGGTCTGGTCTTTAACTCCAATCTTGGCTGAGGTTTTACAGTGGGTTATTTGCTCAGGCGGCCCCTTGAGGAAGGTGGTCAAGAGTTTCGTATAAAGACTCTGGAAGAGGTTTGGAGTGGTTTGGGTGGTTTACAGCTCTGAAGTGCATCCGTGTGGTTAAAAGGATTCAGATGTCACATTTTGAAATGTGGCTGTTGAACACATTGAACACTGAGTTTCTTTGACTTTTTTCTTTTTTCAGAAAGATCGAAAGCAAGTCATGCATGAAACAGAGCTCTTCATTTTAATGTGCATTTGATCTTATGCATTGAGTCTGATGCATACATGTACATTATATTTATCAATCTAAAAGAGCCATGTGATGAAATGTATCATTATCTAATGGAAAAAAAATTCACAGCTCAGGACAATTGCTACGACAGCCAGAGACTGCCATCTGCTGGACATTGTGCAAATTACATTAAGTGTTCATGTTAAGCCATCTTTGCCAGCCTGCAGTCATGTTGTATTTGTAGAAGATGTTAACACTTCAAATGTGGTCCTGCCTCAAAAGGCATTAAAATAGTGATCTTTGAAATCTGAGTGACTATTGAATCATTAGGGGTGTGTGGGGGGTGGGGGCGAGGGGTTGCTAAGTTAAAAAAAACATTGTGGTGTCAATTTTGTTGTTAAGGAACTGACAAATCATATGAATGAAAACAGGTTTGTAAAGTTTGTCTTTATTACATGCTTTTGATTTTGAAATGTTTGTTCAAACTGAGGTACACTGTAAATAAACTGTGTAAAATAAACTGTGTGTGTGTGTGTGTGTGTGTGTGTGTGTGTGTGTGTGTGTGTGTCTTTGTGTGTGTGTGTGTGTGTGTGTGTGTGTGTGTGTGTGTGTGTGTGTGTGTGTGTGTGTGTGTGTGTGTGTGTGTGTGTGTGTGTGTGTGTGTGTGTGTGTGTGTGTGTGTGTGTGTGTGTGTGTGTGTTCAGAGATGCTGGTGCAGCCACAGCACTGTGTTGAGGAAGCAGTCGGCCTGTGTGTCCAGTCTGGACAGAGAATGTCCGTCTTCTGGAAACCACAACAATCTGGAGGGACAAACAGAATGATATGCAGAGGTAAATATCTGCATAATAATCACAGGTATTAGTTTCCATGACAAGCAGGATGAGGAAAACATAACTGTAATGCCTGAAAGTAAAGCTATAGTGCGTAACTTCTGTTGCCCCCATGAGGAATTCTGAGGAATTACAACCACTGTCAGCGCATGGCTACATGAGGTAAGCCTTCAATGATCGCGCATGGATTTTATTCCTTCTGCTGTAGGTCCAGGTTTTTATATTAACAGTGGACTCAACAACTGAAACATTTCTATGGGGCTTCTTGGGATTTTTCTGAACTCTGCACCAGTGTCAGTGGGTGACACCAGTTTATAAACACTGTCATACTGCGAAGTACACATATAGTTTTGTGTAGTTGATAGGCTTAATCAACTTTGTGTTAACTCGTTTGGTGATGGCTTGAATGTAGCAGACATCCATTCATATGAAAAAGTTACGCACTATAGCTTTAATTAAAATCTTCAGTTGCATGTTTTGTTATGTTGTCGAAGGTTGACTATTGGATGTATCTGGTGTATGTTGTGTTGTACCTGACGGGTAAAGCTCTGCTCTTCAGTGCTTTGTAGAGTTCCAGGCCCTGGTGAGGAGACACTCGTCTGTCTCTGGCCCCCAGCATCAGCAGCACTGGAGCCTTGATCTAAGAGCAAACACACTGATAAACACACTGGACCAACTCAAACTTGGATTCTTCGGATTTTGCCTCTGTGGGTCTTTGTTAACACATAAACTGTTAAAGAATAAAGGAAAAAAAAGAAACGAACAACAGCTTCTTTATGAAACCATCTCCTGAGCTTTGTTATAGTGCCACTTAAGTGTTATAAAAGCTTGGCCACATGACAAGGTCCTGTGTGTAAACAACTTATGGCTGTATTAAAGATGGTTGTATAGGAGAAATAAACAGACCTTTTATTAACACTAGTACGAAAGAAGATATGTTATGGAAGCATATAGCCACAAATCTGAATCTGAAAAAACAATGTTTAGCCTATCATGTCTCACCCTAACACAGCTTCTTACATTTCATAATATAATTAACTTTCAGTGTGAGGATATGTTTGTAACTTGCACAATATTAAAAGAATGTACTTAGTGTGTGTGTGTCTGACCTTAGCAGCGTGTGTAATGGGGGACTTCTCCAACATGGCGGCCAGAGCTTCAGCAGTGGGTATCTGGTCATATGAGTACTGCAGGCCCACACTGGAGTAACGCCTGTGGAGACGCAGAGAGAGGAGACAATTCAAACTTTAAAAGTGCTTCTTATGTAAGTGTATGTACTGTATGTGTTGTGTTGGTGCATGCATCTCACCAGTCCACTATGTCACTGGTGCCCAGTAAGGTAGCAGCATTAATGACAGGGTTCCTGGCCGCACACGCTCTGTAGAACTCTGGGTACTGACCAACCAGATGACAGGATAGGAAACCACCGTGGGAACCTCCAATCACAGCCAAGCGCTCGGGGTCGAGAGTGGGGTCCTTCCGCAGTGCTGTTAGCACGGCATTCTGGGTAAAGACCCTCAAGTCAAATGATATTCACTTCAGGGAGGACACTGAGCTTTTTATGGATAAGCATATGACTGATTGAACTAAGTATATGCCCTCATCCCTAATAATCGAAACTCCAGTCCTGAAAGATTCTTAAATATTTCACACATTGTTTTTACTCATCCAGGACCCAGTTTTAGCCATCACCTGCACATCTTTAACATCCTGGCTTCCGATCTGACCAATCAGGGACAAGATGTTGTCCTGCCCGAACCCTGTGGATCCACGGTAGTTCACTATATACACAGAGACACACGCAGGGGGAGAGAAGCTACATCAGAAAACATGTGTGCTTGTGCGCTCGCGTGTGTGTGTGCGTGTGTGTGTCTGAGAGAAACAGAGGTGTCTCACCCATGAGCACAGCGAAGCCAAGTTCAGTCAGTCCCGCTGTGGTGCAGTTCCACTCGGCTGGGAACTGGGAGTGGGGGCCACCTGGGGGGACAAATACATAGGAATAAAAAAACATAGAGTAACACTATCGTATAAGCACCTAGTTTGTTCAATACTTATTTCCATCCTACAACAGATAAGTGAAGTAAACACAGACCATGAATGAAGACGACCAGAGGTATCTTGGCTTCATGGAGGGGATGAGACGGTTTCACTAAGACAGCCCCGAAGTCTAAACCAGCTGATGAGAGCAAGAGACACAGAAAGAGAGAGAGAAAATTAGAGGAGAGCAGAGCCATAAACATTGCAAGTTTTACTGTATGTAGTTAGAATGATGATCATCATCATCACTGAGTGTGAGTGTGTGTGATTCTCACAGTAGTGTGTGTTGTCCTCCTCTGGTGGAGGTGTCACATCTAGAACGGTCCAGTGGAAGTCAAAGGTGATGACGGGCCGCTGCAGGGTGTGCCAGGTCACAGCTTCACCTGACGGGGGGAGGAAACCCACCCTCTGCACGGACACACACACACACACACACACACACACACACACACACACACACAGCCCATAAAACAAAGAATTCACATTTGAATAAATGTTTCATCACCTTCCCGTTAACTATATTGTAATGTAGTGTTGGGTGTATCTCATGTACAGTGTGTGTGTGTGTGTGTGTGTGTGTGTGTGTGCTTTCTGACCAGAGTGGGAGGTGTGTTGGGGCTGGAGCAGCAGACGACCATCAGGTCCTTCTGAACTGTCAGTAGCTTCCAGCTGCCATACACCTGGGAGGGATCAGACAGACCTGCAGAGAAACCACAGAGACAGGGGAGGAGAGAGAGAGTGTGAGAGAGAGAGATAGAGATAGAGAGAGAGAGAGAGAGAGAGAGAGAGAGAGAGAGAGAGAGAGAGAGAGAGAGAGAGAGAGAGAGAGAGAGAAGAGAGAAGTGGTGAAGGAGAGACAAAAGCAGAGATAAAAAGACTGGTTTAAAGGTGGAGTCAGCAATTCTGGAGAATGCTTGTTGTCAAATTTCACTGTCAAAATCAATGAATATCTCCTCACAATCTGCACCATATCTGTAATGTGTGCATGCTGAAAACAAAACCAGTGTTAATACATAGCTTAGGCCCTGTAAACTGTAAACTGGTATGTAGACAAATGGTGTGTAGACAAGGGGGGCTACCGTAGCTAGCAACATACCAGTTTACAGAACCAAGGCTTTGTATTAACACAAGATTTCTTTAAGTTCCTAAAAGGGATTTTGAAATGATATACCCATACTAAGTGTACAGGTGTTGACATACAGAAAATGCATGTGTTTGTTCTAATTTATAAGGATAGAATTATTCAATACTAAGAATTACAGTAAGTATGTTTTGTAAATGAACTTCAGGCTCAGCAAATATAAATAAATCCCACTCTCCATGAATGGCATAGTGCACCTTTAATATAGGCATGTCTTCAAAAAGATATACCTCAATAAAAACAACATATCTTTGCTCTTGTGACGAAATGCAGTACTGTTTTACTTTGGTTTCATCCTTGGCTCTCAGTGGCCCTCATTTATCAAACTTGCGTGGAAACTGGTGCAGATTCTGGCGCAAATACCTCCCTACGCCAGGTGTCGCGTGGGATTTATCAAACAGTCGTATCTCGCCAATCTCGGCGTACGCCACGCAATTATTGATAAATGCAGCGGCTGAAAACAATCGTACCACGCCCCTATATTTTCTCAGTTTAGAGGCCTCGCCCAGAGGTTTTACGACATGGATATGCGCAATACGGCACTTCCCTGAAGTAGAAATTGACAGAATAACAGCGAAAGTAGAAAAAAAAGAGTTTCATTTCGGAGCATTAGCCTACAAGCAGCATCAAATAACGACAGAAGGCAGCAGTTAGGAAGGAAATAACTGCTGCGGTCAACAGCGTTGGTGTTGACTCAAAATCGCCACTAAAAAAAGCGTGTTGCTGTTCTGAAATGCAACCAACTGGGGGTGCGGGGCTGCGGGCATAATATAAGTGGTGGAGGAGAAAAAGACGCACCAACTGTCCGATAATGGTCCCCATAAAATAAATAGAGGTCTGCAGAGATTTGAATGATTAGAATGTATTGGCCCTTTTAGATAGCACTACTCAAAAGGGTTTTAAAAACTAAAAATAACACATTTAGCGTTTTACTGTATGACAGCATGCGCTTGGCACGAGTGGTCAGCCCGGCCGTCATCTGCACAAGCCGACCCGGCAGCGATCAGCTGTGAGAGCGCCCACTGTCCTGCTGAGCTGCTCCACCAGCAGATCGGAAAAACGTGCCGGTTAAGGTGGAAATAAATCGCTCGCTTTAGCATCAATGACACATTAAAAAAGGAACTAACATCTACAAAGTGCGTCAAATAAATGAAATGTTAAGCTGATTGTTGTGCCGTGTATTTTTTTGTATCATAAAGAGCAGTGTAGGCCTACTACATATTTAATACTTAGGCTAACATTTTGAATGAATGCAGCCCCCGTGCCTCAGTGTCCCCCCAGCTGCTCCAAAACGGAGACAACTGCCCTTACGTGTGCGCACTATTGAATCAGCTCTCCTACTCAGTTGCACACCATAAGCTGCTCATTTTTAAGTGATTAATATCTTTATTTCGGTCTTATTTGCACTGCATTTGTATTATCTTCTAATAATTGTCCAACAAAGTCATCGGCTACCCGGCACAGCCTGCACTGCGAGTCCAAGCTGTTTTCAAATTTGCGTACACGAGCTGAGAGCTGGCGTGGGATTTGAGCGTACCCTACGCTCACGTCCATATTGATAAATGCCGAGATTTGCGTGGAAATGTACGTACACCCATTTTTCTGGTCTACGCAAGATTGATAAATGAGGGCCAATGTGTGTGCTCAGTGTGTTTCTTTCTGCAACTTTTATTTTGAAATTCCCAGATAGGATAGTTGGTGGCAACATTCACCCTGCATTCCAAATCGCAAACTCTATCTTTTTTTCTATTCTACATACTACATCTGACCATAAAAATAATCTAGTTAGGATGCAGTAGGCATACAATTGCGACATACTTTTACTTATTTACAGTATTTCAGCATAACATTGCGCCTTGATCTTGCCCCCTGTTTTTTTTCATATGGAGGCTCCGTCGATGTGACGTCACTTCTGGTGCGCACTGGATTGTGGGTCAGAATCGTCCAAATAGGATGCTGTTTTCAACACTAAAAATCTCGGACGGATGTAGTAGACATCCAGGTTTTTCTAACCATACTAAATCTGTCCACAAGAATTGCGACATCCTAAATTTTTCTTCTACCATACTAAATAGTAGATAGTATGGGTATTGGAACGCAGCCTAAGCCTGTTGGACTCGTCATACCTTCCTCTCCCCTCCTGTGCTCCTGGTGATGAAGATGAGAGAGTGGAGGAGGAGGAGGAGGAGGAGGGAGCAGAGGAGGAGGAGAAGGAGGAAGAAGAGGGGAGGGGAGAGGAGGTGGAGAGAGAGGGAAGTGTGGAGTGGGAGGAAGGAAAGAAGGGGATCGGGGAGGATAGCTGGGCCGACGGGGTAAAGGGAGATGAGGGTGAGAGAGAGAAAGAGGAGGGGGGAATATAAAAGACTGAGATGAACAGGAAGATGACAGAAGAGAGAGAGGTGGAGGAGGAAGAGGAAGAGGAGGAGGAGAGGGTGGACTCTTACTATCAGACAGGGAGGTGACTTTCTTTGATCTTCTGTCGACCATGAAGAGATCCTGAGAGGGAGGGAGGGAGGGAGGGAGGGAGAGAGACAGAGAGAAATTATTAGAAAAAATGCAGAGAAAATGTGTGTGTGATAGACCAACACAAAGTTGTGCATAATTGTGAGTTTGAATGAAAATGAAACATGGTCCAATTTGACGCTGAATCTGAAGCTCGAGCTATTTTGCAAGGAAGAATGAGCAAAAATGTCAGTCTCTCGATGTGCAAAGCTGGTATAGACATTGTAGAAACTTAATAGGTTATGTCAAAACAAATTCTTCTCATAAATGTGATTGTTACCTTCCAGTTTCTGTTGGCGCTGCTGAACACCACTCTCTGGCTGTCTGCAGACCAGCAGCAGGGGGGCAGGCCTTCATACACACCTGCAAACTCACCTGAAACACAGAGATACTTAGGTTTTTAACTTATATTTGTTATAAAAAACGGACATGAAGGACTAACCCTGGTCCCACTATGATGTGTAGCGGAGGATGATCCAAATATCATTTGTCTAGTTGGTATTTGATCATAAAAATTGTAATGTTAACTTGACGGTGGTACCATTACAGTTCATCCTGAGGGGACCTGGGGCCTCATTTATCAACAGTGCGTAGAAAAGGTTCTAAATTCACTCTTACGAATGAAATTTAGTATGTGCTTAAGTACAAAAAAATCGGTATTTATCAAACGTGCGCTGGAATATCGTACGCACAACCAGTAAGTCATCAATCTTGATAAATCCCACATGTTCTTAAGTACCATGCTCGTTCACGCTCAGACCATTTGCATTCAGAAACGCCTCCAATTAACCATATATGGTCACAACACATCCCTTTATCAACCATGTGAATGTGTTTTACACCTCTCCGCTAAAATGGCAAAGAGGACAACGAAAAGAAACTTCTCCAACACATAAATGGAAACCCTTGTAAACGAGGTTGAATCAAAGCAAAATATATTTTGTTGGCTCACTTAGTGCAGGCATTAAAACAAAAGAAAGCTTGCTGCATGGGAAAATGTGATATTTTCGAGCAAGTTGTAAGGCAACAACATTGTTTGGGGTCCGCGATCTGACAACTTTACGTGCAGTCATTCATAAACTATTTCAATAAATAAGAGATGAAGATAAGTTCCTAACAACATTAGAGTTACTAAGTGAAATGAGTGATTGGCGAGTCTGGCGAGTCACCGCGGCTCGTCCAGCTCACAACTGAGTGCTGTCAGATGAGACGCACAGAGAGCATCGGAGGGATCCTCCGCTTCAAAATATGTGACACATTTAATGAATAATCAATTAGAGCTTACCTAAAAATAAGTGAGCCATATAACTATTTATTGCATTTAGGATGTTAGCTCATTTGGACGCTGTTTTGACCGTCTGTTTTCATTTATGTATTGGCGATATTATATCTACTTTCAGTTTCATTACTGAGTTGTGATCAGTGTTCTTAAAGAAACTTAGATTATAAAACAAGAGGTCCAAAACACAGATGATGATTAAACAAATGTATGACTTTATATTGCCCTAGAAATGCACGGGTGGATTTGACGCGTGGCGATTATAGATATAAAGAGAACGCTGGCGGTTCTAGTGTTAATGCAGACGTTGAAACTCTTAAATGCTTTGCTTTGTGCTTGTAATATCGCTATTCTACCACTAGATTCTGTTCGTAAGCATGGTCAGAGTTGTGCTTACATTTACACACATTCATAAGTCTAAGTACATGTTGGTAAATTCCATACTTTGCGTGGCAATGTTCTTACGCCCTACTTACGCACAGATTTGTGCGTAAGTACGGTTGATAAATGAGGCCCCTGGTTTCATGACAATCCATCTGATAGTTACTAAGACACTCACAACTACCTCCAAACTTTTCTTTTTCACCAGAAAAATTATGTAACCTACCAGTCTGTGGTCTGTTGACAACATCCAACAGTGTGGATGTCTTCCTGCTCTTCAGGTCCAGCTGTTGAGGAACAACAGTCAATGTTAACATTAGGAAAATTCAATACACACACACACACAAACACACACACACACACACACACACTTTACCTGCTGTAGACTTTGGCACTGGTTGTGAGGACCAAACACTCTGCCCTGCAGGTAGATGAGTGTGGATCCGTCCGGGCTGAGCCTTGGACAGGACACAGACAGGTTGTCCCCAGACAGACACTCTGCTTTGAGGGGAACATACAGGGATCAGCTGAGCAGAGCACAGGGAGTTCATTCACAAAGACAGACAAAGACAATGTGCTCACCACAGCTTCCATCCAGCTCCAGCTCGAATAACGCCGACCTGAAACAGAATTTTCAGAGAAAATTTAATTTCTTTTTGTACTAATTTTCACTGTTTATTTTGAGGCATGCCTTCCAAAGAGCCTGTATTTGAACATGACTCAGTGAACTAAGTGCTATCTTCTCTGTACCTGGAAACAGAAGCAAGGTTTTCTGTTTTCTTTTCAGTTTCAATTCAGCATACTACATGCATGAAAAAATAACCTCCTGTGCCTGATAACAAGGGTAACTGACTGATATTCAATCAATCAATCAATAAACTTCATTTTCACTCTAAATACACTGAGGTTTTCCGACGAGCATACACAATAAACACAATCACAAGGATAATATATTATATGACCGGTATGTTAATATGATCATTTGAACCTCTTGGACCTACCTATACAGTAGGTCCAAGAAAAGAAGTATAGAGAGTTTTACAACAAACTAATCAGTAAGAGGAATGTGTAAGATGGAATGTGCCAGAATCTGGTGATTTTTTTTCTTGATAGTCTCGTCCAAATCAAAGTTTCTATTATTAGCTCTAAAAAGTAACATTTAATACTTGATTTCTGTTCATCCGACTCAGTCAGTCATCAATGCAGTTTCCAAACCTGCGGTTGGTGCAGAAGCGCAGTCCGAGTCTGAAGGGTTCATGGTACCAGCCGACAAAAAATACTGACTGACTGCCAGGAGCCCACAGCGCCTGGGAGGGACATCGAGACACAACACACACACACACACACACACACACACACACACACACACACACACACACCATTAAAACTGAATCCAAACTAGCATGTGTTAAAGTATTGCTGATGGTGCATCATGACGGAGCAGCTGAAAGCCTGTCTGTCCTCACCTGTCCAGGCGAGACATCAGGTGGTACACCCTGCAGCACGCTCACACAGCCACTCTGCAGGTTCACCACACAGATCACTGGAACACTCTTATTGGTCAGAGCCTCGCCCCAGTCTTCACAGTACACACTCCTGTCCTGTCAAGCCAAATATGTAATAAGTACACACACATACTTTACTGTGTAGTTGATGACATGAATATCATTTCCTGGTTCAATAACTCTTATACTTATTATTCATCTCGACGCACTTCATATCCATCAGGTTTTGTGTGTGTGTGTGTGTGTTGTGTGTGTGTGTGGGTGTGTTACCTTCACACTTGCAGATTCCCCATTGTTCGTGTTTTTGCTCTTCTCAGCTACATACAGCAGTTTGCCCTCACACTGCGACCACGACAGGCAGCCAAACTGGGCTGGAAACACACACACGTACAGTATGTAACCACACAACAATACAAGAGAGCAATACTGTAGCACAAATACTGTTGAAAACACTTTATAGGCCGATGTATCCGCCTCATTGGTGATTGGGTGATGGGGTCTTATTAAGAGAAACCATGCGTCTCACCATCATCGTAGACTCTGCCGTGTAGTTTGAGAGCGGTGAGGTTGAGGCATTTCCTGAGGCCGTGGCTGTCCCATATCTAAACACCAACAACCAGAAACAACAACAGTCGGTCAAATTGCTCCAGCATCCATCTAACTAAAGGCTAGCGGTGGTGTTTATTTTATTCACCTCGAGGAGCTGGTGGCCTCCTGTTTCCCTGATGACAGCCCTGAGGCCTCGCTTAGGAGACAGTCCACTCAGTAACCTGAAAACCATACTAATGTGTTAAATGCTAAAGTGTTAATAAAAAAACTGGAGGAAAGTCATGGGTCTGCCATGGAAAGGTAATTCAACATAGCTATAACAAATAATGCCAAACACTTGAGAAGTGCATGTAAAAGTGCATATGGGTGTGGGTGTGTGTGTGTGAGAGGAGAGAGAGAGAGAGAGAGAGAGAAGAGAGAGAGAGAGAGAGAGAGAGAGAGAGAGAGAGAGAGAGAGAGAGAGCGAGAGAGTGAGTGAGTGAGTGAGTGTGTTTGTGCGTGGGTGCATGCGTGGGTGCGTGGTGCATGCGTGCATGTACTCACTCTCCAGACACAGGTACACAGGGGGCTGGTGGCAGCACAGTCCTGATGCTCTGGTGATGGTCGCTGTCTGTCAGCAGAGTCCAGCGCTGGGAGTAACGCAGTCTGGAGCCTCGCACCAGGTCGCTCTGACTCCACTCTGGGTACAGGGAGAAGATTTACCAGTCGGTTATAATGGAAAGATGTTGAGTTCTTTATTTATTATCAACACCTGTGTGACACTAACATGTAGAGATGCAAGTCCAAGAGGCCAAGTGTATCTGATTGACAGTTAACAGCAGTCAGGCTGAATGGTAGTGGTCCAGAGTAGACTTAACAGATGGGGTTACTATGTAAACCTTTAAACCCGTTAAGACTAGATGACTTGTGTGCTGCTCACCAGAGATCTAGTCTTAAGGGGTTTATAGACATTGTCACAAAATCCAAAGAGAGGTTGGAGGTCCCACTCGTTCCCAGAAGGATTTGTTTTCTTCATGCTGGCCGGCTAATCTATTTAGGGTCACACAGTATGTGCAGAGAGGAGAGCAAACAAATCCTGCCCGGACTGGCATGAAGTTTGGTTTAGACATTAAAGGCCTACTTCACCGGTTTGAATATGAAAGTGTATTGAATTCTGAGATCCTATGTAGTATAAATGTGCAAAAAAAATTAAAATCGGTTCATCCTAGCCTGAGAAAAGGCAGAAAGAGTGTTTTTTTAACCCTATATTTCTCCTTCTCGTGACATCACAGAAAGAGAAATATAGGGTTAAAAAAAAAACTTACTTTGTAAATATAACTGTGATGTCTTTTACTGTGACATCACAGTAATATTTACAAGTACGTTTTTTTTAACCCTATATTTCTCTTTCTGTGATGTCACAAGAAGGAGAAATATAGGGTTAAAAAAACACTCTTTCTGCCTTTTCTCAGGCTAGGATGAACCGATTTCAATTTTTTTCGCACATTTATACTACATAGGATCTCAGAATTCAATACACCTTCATATTCAAACCGGTGAAGTAGGCCTTTAATGTTTTCCAGAGGATGATTTTCTACAGCTCTCTGACCTGTCCTACTCTCTGGTTAACTCTTCTCCATAAGGCAGAATAATGTCTGAATGGACATGAGCAAATGTTTACTGTGGACATTCATGTTCCACATCAGCCCCCAGCAAAGCAAACTTAATTCAGACCTTGAATTTGAAAAGGTAGCTACTATTCATCCAGATTTGTTTTCTGACACTAAAAATAAAAGCTTAATGCTTTCACACCCCAAAACTGGACTATTATTATATTCCATAACATTCTATTTAAAGGTGTACACCACTGATTTTTGCAAGTTTTGGCTCCCCTACAAATCCTGTGTTGTTAAAGTTCCTGCTGATCATTTCACAAATTTGTGAAATTTCAGATTTAAAATAGTTAAACATTGCTAGTGTGTGTGTGTGTGTGTGTGTGTGTGTGTGTGTGTGTGTGTGTGTGTGTGTGTGTGTGTGTGTGTGTGTGTGTGTGTGTGTGTGTGTGTGTGTGGTGTGGGGTGTGTGTGTGTGTGTGTGTGTGTGTGTGTGTGTGTGTGTGTGTGTGTGTGTGTGTGTGTGTGTTTTCAACTTTGACATAAGCCTACTGAGAAACTTGTAGTACCCAGACCCTACTAGGCTACTTTACCTGACAAAAATACCAAAATCAAAACTGACATAAATGTATGGGGACGGGGCGCTTCAATAATTGGTAAATTATTAGCAAGTCTTCAGCAATAACTTTATGTCTGCCCTGTAGCCTACGTGCGTGGGCGTGTGTGTTCACCGTGCAGCTCACCAGTATCAACTGTGTAGCTCTGGAGCCCAGCAGGGAGCTTCTCTTCACTCACATGCCCGGACACAGGCGCAGGTAGGCCGCTGAGCTCCGCGTACAGGGCGGTGATTGGTCCGGCCTCCATCCGGATCTGCTGCTGTTGTTTAATATAACCACAACACTCTGCCAATGACGGTATCGCCTCCCCTGGGTTCAATTAAACTTCTCACAACAGTGGCTGTAACTGCACCAGCACCTCCATGTTGGATTCATGAATGGACGATACCACTTTGGTATAGTTTAGAGGGGTGCAGTGGAGACAAGTGTCCGCACGGTGGCAGCAGAGAACCACAGAGGTCGTACTCTGGACAAAAGTTGTGAGCAGTTGTAACCTCTTTATTACTACAGTAAGTGATGAAATGATTGCCATTAATTTTAATGTCATTACATTGTAGCCTTCTTCTAAATTGTAGAAACAATTCATTTAGAGTACATGTTAATTTCTGTTGAGTCATTCTTCTGTTCTGCTTGTTCCAGTCTGTCAAAATGAATGGGGGGATACTAATTATATATTATTTTATTACTCCTTTTTTTTTTTATACAAACTAACTGTAGGCTAAGGCAGACTAGAATCAACCAGCTGTGACATACATCCCTAATTGACTTAAAATTCAAAATAAACATTTAGTCTCTATGGTATACAGTAGAAACAAAATAATCTTCCTTTCAAATTAAGTTTTTGGAACTAGAAAAGAGACAAAGAAAGTGCTCATATACTCTTTATTTTATTTGATCCATCATCCATCATCCATGTCCATGTGCAACACCAGAACAGCTGAGGAGAGCGTTTAGTGGGGATGTCATGTGGGGGCCCTGTTCAAACCTGGTCCACAACAGAAACTGTGAAAGTTGACAAGCTTTCACATTTTCTGGCTAGCTGTGCTGTTATAAATTCTAATATACTGAAAAACACAACTCCAATACAACACACACACACCTCCACCAAACTCTCCGATCAGCTTGCTCTGGTTAGTGGCCTGTATGCATTCACTGCCCGTCAGGAGGGGAAATCATTCAAATGCATCTTAGGATTCAAGTATACATCTTCCCATAAAATCCCTATGTACAGTCAATATGCAATACAATACACATGGAGAGATTGTTTGACCCACCAATCTGCATTAAAAATATACATGGAGGAAAAAAAGAAAAAATTGAAATTCTTCTTGTCACCGTCATCCCATATTATCACAATTGTAAACAGTTCTTAGTATTTTTAAAGTTCCTTAAAAACCACACAGTACTGCTCTTTAAATAAATTAAGAAAGTAAAATACAATTATCCACCAGAAACGGTTAAAACGCATTTTTCCCCTCTCAAAAAAAAATTATGAACAAAGATGACATTTTAGACCCTTTGATTTCATTTTTTTTTAATTAGGCATCTTCTTGTTTATAGGTTTTTTGTGTTTTCCTTTTATGTGTTTTTATTACATGATGTTAAATAAAAATTAAAAAATAAAACACTCTTCATGCAAAACACCACACACATTTGTCTTCAAGCTTGCATTGTTTGATAAAGTCAGTTTGTGGTTTCGGCAGCTGAGGAGCCACTGGGTGAAAAAAAACAAGAGGATGACCAGGGGGGACAATGAGTTATCATAAACCCGAAGGACAATAGAGTTATATCCTGAATATTGAATTATTTGCTTTTTGTAACCAAAGTGGAAAATCTAATTAAAAAGGTGCTGTAAGCGGAATGGTTCTTTTAGCTAACTTCCTGTCTGTTACTGCAGTTAGCAGTCCCCTTGCTCGTCCCTACGTCACCACATTAATGCACTGCGGTCTTCAAGCAGCGAGTTATCTAGCATCATCTCAGATCCATAAGTGGGATAAAAACATGATAAAAACCATCAAAACAGACATTGGGAAGGATTTTTACC
This sequence comes from Ammodytes dubius, assembly GCA_026122265.1. Taxonomy (NCBI): domain Eukaryota; kingdom Metazoa; phylum Chordata; class Actinopteri; order Uranoscopiformes; family Ammodytidae; genus Ammodytes; species Ammodytes dubius. The sequence continues at coordinate 9,204,669 of CM047511.1, read as the reverse complement.
TGCTCCGCCATTGTAGGCGCATAAACATTCACCCATCTGTCGCTCTGGCGTCCACCGGCAGTGAGACCATGAGTGAGATGGGTGTCGGTTTGTAGCGTTCTCTCTTGTTATTGGATAATAATTTCGGGATCCCCCGAAAAGTTTATTAGCCGATTACATGCAGAGCAGCTGACTGAGAAATCGGCTTTATGAAACGCACACATTATGAAAGTGATCACTGTATGAATAAAGAGCGATTTAACACTTATATTATTTATAACATAAATAAACCGCTTACTTCACCTTTAAACAGTATGTGGAAACTGGTTACAGAAGTTAGGATTTAAAAGACTTGATTGAAATGTCTCCACCCATCAGCAGCAAAGGTTTCCACAGATCTGTACCGTAAAGCTGCAAATGTCTAACTCTTACAGTGAGCCTGAATACTTCCCCACCTTTGTGTTTTAATTGATCAAATTAATAAAATACCCGAAGATCACATTCAATTTTTCCGTGTAATGAAGTAATTTCAATTCATTTTCTCAGGATTTGTATTGAACAATACTGTGAGCAACTGTTGCAAATCACTCCATAAGAGTAAGCCTAATAAATGTTGGCCATCTTGAATGTATTTGCAGGTGAAGAGCACAAGTGAAAAAGCCCTGTATTGTAGTCTTTAGTGTCTGACAGCTGGAGCATTGAAGGCATCGTTTTGTATCCCGTCTCAGTGTTAGCCCAAAGGAGTTCCCTCGTCCGGTCACGCCATCCTCTTCCTTCTCTCACATGACGTCGGCCCGCTTGTCTCTGAATCTGCTCCTCTGTTTAGTCCTGGCCTTGAAGGCAGCGGAGTTGAATAGATGCTATTGGAGAAAAGAAAGAAATAAAAAGGGATGAAGTGCAACAATGTTTATATTATATGAATGACTTTTTTTTTGTAGTTTAAGGCACTTGGTAGCTGAACTTTCACTGCAGTAGCTCTTGAACAAGGTTTTAGCATAAATGCAAGAGGAGAAAAATACTGAAAAATGAAATCACACTGCGCAGGTCGAGAATGAAGGGCAGAAGAGGTGCTGTTTACCTTCTCAAAGCGAGAGATCTTGGCGGTTTTGACGGTGGCGTCCAGGATGAGTGGAGGGCCCAGGCCAAAGATGTCTCTCTGGAGTGGGTTGAACTGCATCCAAACACAAACACACAGATTAAAACATGGGTTGTGGATAAAATAGCCACCAACCAATAAAAACAATCACATAACACTGCTGAACACATTCCAGCATGCTGAGCTATATGCTACTACTGGAGCATAATGGTCCTGCTGACTTCAGTGTGTGTCTCCTGACCTGTAGCTGGTGTCTGACTCCAGACTCCTGGATCTCCTTGAAGGCATCGTAGATTCTTCTCCTCATCCAGCTGTCGATGTAAACGCTCTCCACTCCAAAGCGGATCCTCTCCTCGGTGAAGTCGTCATTCTGCAGGGAGGAAAGGAGAGTAAACCCTTTACACTGATGTATACGCTACTAGTAGGTGCACGACTTGAAAATGAAAAGACCCAATGTCCAGTAACGGATTAACGAAAGAGAAGTCAATTAATAACAAATATTAGCATTGCAGCCATAAGACATACCTCAATGTAGTGGAGCACCTCCCTGAAGATGGAGCGCTGTTTCCGCCTGTCGTTCTTGGCTCGGTGCTTGTTGCCGTCTGTGGCTAAACCCTTCAGACTTTCACACAGACTGTCGCTGTCGTCCACCTCAAAGTCCTGCACAACACCGCACGGGATTGGAACATGGAGAAAAGGCATTAAAACCAGGAAAAAAAAAACTTATTTCGCAGATAAAAATTTAAGAAGTATACAGAGCAGTATGTGTGCCCTGTCTGTCTGTCTGTCTGTACCTCTTCTATATCTCGTCCCAGCTCCACCAGCAGGGCGATGGTCTCTCCCACTGTGATCCTGTAGTTGACGTCGATGCTCTGCAGACACGCCTGAAGTTTGGGCAGGTGGCTGCAAGGAGGGAGAAATAATTATTGGTTACACTACTTACTTTTAACTGTAGATTACTTTTTACTTAAGCAACACCATTTATCAAATTGTCATGCCCATGGAAGCTTCATAGAACTAAACAGAACTGAGAACGGTGTGTAGCAGTTGCCAATATCAAACAGCCCAAGTTTAAAATGACTAAATGCTGAGCTGAAAAGTGTGTCCTCGTGGAAAACATTTGTCATTTTTTGTCACTGAGTGCACACTTGAATGTTGAAGTCTGTTTTGTATTAGCAGAAGATCAGCCACCACTTCAAATGTGGAATGGAAAAGGATTTGCTGCCAAAATTCTGGTTTGGCAGATCATTCATGCAACATATTGGTATGAAATCAATTAGAATTTAAATTAAAAACACAAAGGAGGAATACAAATCTTAAGAATGTTCCTGTGCAGTTTACACTGATTCATTCATCTCCATTGTGTTTGACTCACAGGCTGAGCAGCACTCTCAGTCTGGATGGAGGGCAGAGGGTGACCAGCAGGGACCAGGCCTGCAGGGCGGCGCTGTGGAGGCCGGGGCTGCCTGGTTTGGGTGTGGGCAGCGCTCCCTCTCTGTTGGGGTAGGAAGACATGAACACGCTCTCCAGAAGGGCCATGGACTTGATCAAGTCCTGGGGAGGGAAAAGAGGGAAAACAAAGACAAAAATTAGCACATGGTAAAAAAACTCCTGTTTAAATAATGCCACATCATGGTTCAACACCTAAGATACCTTAGCTTTGGACCAACCTTTGATAAGATTGTACACGAGACATATTAAGAAGGCTTTTGTCATTTGATACATTTGGTTTTATTCATAAGGTGTGGCGGTAACAATGGGTGAACTGATACCTTTGGGAACTAATTCCTGTCTTTCAGTATTTCCCGATCACCCCCCCCCCCTGAAAGACTTGGATGGATTCAGCCATTTAAAGCAAGTGTTTCTCACCTCTCCGTCTTCAGCAGCAGAGACGTAGCAGCACATCCCCAGAGCCCGGGCACACTGATGGAGACAGGTGAAAGAAAAGATAAATTACAAGACATATATAACAAGTACAGGTCCTGATAGAAACATCCGTTTCACTAACTTCTAAACTGTTTCTTTTGGTTTAATAACCTTGTCAATCTCAAAATATTAATAATATATAATAAATAATGTTATTTTGTTAAAATAACATTGTTAACTGTTGGGACAAAGTAGACTATTTGTAAGTAGGTCACTCAGTCCTATTAGCCTGTATTTGTTCCTACAGGGAGAGTCTCCACCCTGAGAGTTCAGTGCAAAGTCCACCTTAAAAAATTAATTAGCTCCTAGTCACAGCCACAGAATGCGTCATATATTTTAAAGTGGGATTCCCCTTTACTGTTGCAAACTGAATGACTATGCTATGAATCACTCCACTGTTGTACAACAATGGGAGTGAGAGTGAGGTCAGCTGGGAGGGAGAGAAATGCATTGCTTTGGTTTGCACCCGATGAACTCTAGTCTGAACCACATGCTTTTCCAATTTGTTGTTGTAGCTCTGCGGTCGTAATTGTCATGTTGCCGGCTGAGTTTTAAGCTGCAGTCCACATGACTACATTTTGTTGCAGAACTTACACATGCCTATGTCCTAGCTTACATGCGATTATCGATTCATTTCTGCAGAGAAGGTCGTGCCCAATATCACAGCAGGTCTCTTAACTAAGTGATGACTCACACTCTGGCGGGCTGCTATGCTGGCAGTGTTGTCATTCAGAACGGTGGTGAGTACGGGTCGCAGCATCTTGAAGCCTTCCTCTGACACGTCTCCTCCTCCCAGCTGGATGCAGAGCAGAGCAAAGACTGTGGCTGCCGCAGCCTGCTCCTCACCACTGCCTGTAGGGGACAGAAGGTTTGATCTGTTGGGTTATCCATGACTACAGCTGTTATTGACTTATTGAATGTTTGCATCACTAGCACTTAAAAGCTATAGTGCGTTACTTCTGTTGACTCCAAGAGGAATTCGGAGTGATTACAACAGAATTGTGGGCACATCTACATGAGGTAAGCCTTCAGTTATGGCACATGGTTTGTATTCCTTCTGCTGTACGTTTGAGGGCGACACCAGTTTGTAAACTGAATGCCATACTGGGGGCTTTATCTAATCTAAATTTGGCGACGGCTTCAATGTAACCGATTAATTTTTATGAAAAAGGTTTTGCACTATAGCTTTAAGGAAAGACAACACTTGAATTTTCCCTGTGTTACTCTGAACTATTGACATACTATAATCATGCTTTATCAACAGATCTGCAAAAATACCTATGCAAAATATTCCAAACAGACTTATTTAACTATCATGGCAGAATACAGCTGTATTTTTGTCTTGCCTTTTTTAAGGCTTCTTTCCAGGCAGTCACTGATGGTGAGGCGTCTCTCTGACAAAAAGTCACAAAGCACTCTGGAGGAGAAGGCCTGTCGTAATGACTCCAGACCTGCTAGACGGGTCTTAGCACTGAGTGAGAGTGAGAGAGTGAGAGAGTGAGAGAGAGAGAGAGAAGAGAGAGAGAGAGAGAGAGAAACAGATAGAATGAGGGAGAGAGAAAAGAATAAGGTTAGGATTGTTAAGTAACATTACTGCACGCGATATCTAATACACACTGGTCCTTCACACTCACTTTTCTTTTGTCTTCCTTTTTCCTATATAAAGTATATTTTATTATTGATAGTGAGTGGATAAATATAAATGTCCTCACCTTTTATCCATCAGGTTGTCTATACACTGCTTGAGTTTGTCTTCGGTTTCCTCCTGGGCAGTCAGCTCATCCACCTGCTCCGCTCCTGTGTCAATACGCAAAGGATTCTGGTTAGTGTAGTTTAATGATCCAGTTTAGGGGGGAAATTATCAAGTAATTCATGTGTCAAAGAAAGTTGATAAAATAAATTAAAAATGCACTATATAATGTTGGCAGTACCTTGACTACTATCCGAAAATAAATCTTAAAATATTCTCAAAATGCCTTTGTATGGGTTATGTGTATTTCTTTTTAACAAACCTGTGCCCTCGTCCATGACGGAGGCGGTTTCGCTGTTACTGCTGTAGTGGCTGAGAACATCAGATGTGAGCTCGTCATCGCTGGCTCCAGACTCTCCCTTGAACCCATTTTTGAGACCTAGAGGAAGAAAGAAAAAGTATATTGATTACAATTATACTGGGGAGGAGAACAAAAAAGATGGAGTCTTAGTTACCACATAAGCTGATGTAAATTTATAAAAAGGGGTAGACCAAAGTTTCAACGGGGCAAAATGCTACTTCAGTTCCCAGCAATTGAGTGTTGTGTTGTTTGTTTGACACTATTACCACTGTGCAAAATAAATTTAAAAAAAAAACATTTGTATTTCTTTTCTCTGTTGTATTGAACTCCTATTGAACTGTAACTCCTAAACTGGGGTATGATCCATTCCAAACCATGACTTCATTGTTCCATTTCACCCTTAGTGATGACTGACAGGCTGTCCACAAGTAGTTGTTAGGGAAGTGACAGTGAGTTTAAAAAAAGCTCCAACAGCACCAAGTCAAAATATATATTATATTATATAAGTTTCCAAACAAGAAACCACAATGCTGTCTATTTCATTGTACAAAATGTTGCCTCGTGGTCTGTTCTGTATCATCTTTTCCTTGGCAGGCTTCAATACAAGGGGGTGGATAAAATACAGACATGCCTTTTACTAGAGTGCCATCATGTGCGAGAGCCCTGCAGTAAATTATCCATGTAAGAATAATAAAACACACAAGGCTCCATGCTCAGATGTTGGGTGCTGACTTATTGGATGTACTTGAATGGGGCAATGTCAGGACAGAAAGAAGCAGCATGCTAAAACGAAGCAGAAGTTGGCTGCAGGCCATGTTCCAAGCAGTGACTAAAATCAGACTTAGGGAAGCTGACTGCACGCTTACCCTGCTCAGCTGTCTCTCTTTATCAGTAACTGTACACCAGTAGTTATTCTACACAGACACACTGACACACTCAGGCCCACACACACACGGATGAATGGCAAACACAAATTGGTCACCAACAAACCTGGACAGAGCTTCAAGATAAGACTGAGGACTTTCACTCTCCTTCTATGAAGCTTTGAAACACCTTTTAAGACAGTGGAAAAAGTGTCCACACCAGGGTTTATCCTGCATATAGAAAAATGTTGCTGCTTTCTAAGTCAAGTTTCATGCAGCCTCCAGCTCTGAACAAAAATCTGATGAGTGTTCTTTTTGAAAACACTATTTACTAACATGTGTCGCAGACTCGCAGGTTGTGAATTTCTATCATTGTAACTGCAATGGCAGGATTATGCTGATGTGGTATCGCTGTACTGTAATCAGCAGCATTGGCTGATAGCGATACAAGCAGTCGTCCAGACACAGTTTGAAAATCAAAATGGTTACTTTGTGTTTTCCATCACTCAATGACATCATGTCACCATGTGGGTCAATGGGATGACACTGATGGATTAGTGAGAAATCAGTAATGGTACCTAGGGCTGCATCTAACGATTATTTTGATAATCGATTAATCTGTCGATTATTTTCTCGATTAATCGATTATTAATCGATTAGCGTTTTTGTCCGTAAAATGTGAGAAAATGGTAAAATGTTGATTAATTTTCCAAAGCCCATGTTGACGTCCTCAAATGTATTGTTATGTCCAAAACACAAAGATATTTCAGTTTACTGTCATAATAGGATTAAAGAAACCAGAAAATATTCACATTTGAGAAGCTGAAATCAGAGAATTTGGACATTTTTTATTAAAACATTACTTGAAACGATTAATCGATTATCAAAATAGTTGGCGATTATTTTAGTAATCGATTAATAATCGATTCGTCGATTAATCGTTGCAGCTCTAATGGTACCACCACTGCTTTATGTCAAGCCAGGAAAATCCCTGTACACAAGACTGATTCTTAAGACTTGTGTCATGTACACCAATTTACAAAAATCCCCTTTAAAAAAATTCAAACTACATTTCTATAATGTCAAGTTGTATGATCAACCGGCCCCCAATAGCCAATATGCTACTAATATGCATGCTGAAAAGCTCCTGCTCCATGTGTATTAGAACAAGTGGGAGAGTGTGTTAAACAGGGTGTGAACAGAACAGAGGGTAAAAAGCCAATCGGGCTAAGCTAAGCTAACCCTCAGGTTTGTGCTGGTTTAGGACTTTCTACTGTTAATGGGATTACTGGAGACCAGTGCGGCCATTAGTCCATCCATTCATTCAGTGTGTACCATCCAGAATGGTCAGAATGTGAGTGTGTGTGCGTTCAGGTCAACCAGTTAACCCAGAGGTCGTTGGTGGGTTAGAGGTATTGTTGCAGCAATGCAACATGGGGGTTGTTGTTTTAAGTTACTTCACCATTTTTTTGCTGCATTTTTTTTCTCAATCATTTTCAATTCAAGTCAAATTGAAACGATGAACAATTGAGATATGAACTATTTAGGCAGTGACAGAGGCAGCTATCTTCAACCACAAGCCAAAATGCTGCTGCATGTCTGCAGCCCCTTATACATTAACCAGCTAATGCCATTGTTCTATTCTTTTGAAAATGCCATCTCCTGGAAAAATGGTGACAGAGCAGTAACATTTGTTAAATCGGATGTTTGGGTGTTGAAGCTTTAAACCCCACAAATCTCCCTGTCGGCTGCTGCTTGTGAAATATTTTACAGCTGAGCTTACTGGATAACACCTAGAGATAATAGCTTGGTGTCAATTGTGAACAGTAGGCCTACCGTAATAATGACTCAGTAGTTCTATGTTGTAGTCCTATACTTAGCTACCTATTCACCTGTGTCCCCCATGGTACATAAGCCGTTGTAAAAACAGGACGTGGCACTGCTCATAGTGCTGAGCTGGCAAGAAAAAGAAAAGCCCTTTGTCTGACTTGGGATCAGCTTGGTAGAAAAAGAGGAAGCAACCAAAAACAACAGATCATTGGTTAATAAAGTGATAAGGGAATTGGTCACTTTTTGGAGGACTGGGGGGAAGACAATGCTGCTGTGCTATGTTTGCACGGAATTCAGGGACTCCAATCTTTTGGAGGTTAAATATATTCTTGCATTTAACTAAGTGATGTAACCTCATACAAAGTTTAGTATTAAATTGTTACAAAATAAAGTACATCTACAAGCCTGCTTCCTTTGTAAACTGTAATATTCTGATTATTATAGAGCAACCTTTGAGCTCTCTCTGTCTCTCAAAGCTACTGTCCACAGCTGAGCTAGCACGCCCTTGCAGCTTGTACCAGACAGTCATTTCCCAGTCCAAGTCGTCATCCTTGAACCCCCGGCCATTGTACAGACTACTCCAACACAGCTGCACACCTTCCCATGCAGGCCTGCTGTCGGCACACTCAAGCTCCTGCCACGACTCATGTGTCATCTGCACTCTGCTACTTTATGCTTACATAGCAATCACTCTAACGGCTCCAGCTGTCGTCAAGTGACTGACGAATCAAAACCCCGAGCCAAAGGGGTGGGAGTTCATATGAGTTCACTGGCCTGCTAGTACAAGCTTTAAATACGAGACTAAATTAACCTCTGTTCCCTACAGGGACTTTTATTGAGCTGGGTATGCAATAAAAATCTAAATTTTGAAATCACTCATGCCAAATGTTGTCCTTTTTGTAAATGCTTTAGGTGGGGGTTTTGTTTTGGGTTATTTTAGATTTTTAGATTTTGGGACGTATGAGTGGAAATGGGTAGAGAGAGGGGGGAGACATGAAGTAAACGCCCAGGCCACAGTCGAACCCTGGTCCGCTGCAACAAGGACTAAGCCGTAATGCTAGCAGACTACCAGTGTGTGCCACCGGGTACAGCGTCAAATGCTTTAAGCGTTTACAACTGAAAACCCCACTGTAACTATTTCAAGCCAGTTAGCCTCATTAAAATATCTTCCATCATAAACTGTAATGCATGACATTCTTCATAAGAAACCATTTACTTTGCAGGGGGGGGGTGTTTCTATGGAGAAACAAAGACTGAGTAGCAGACAAACTGTTGCCTCCTACAACTTCATGAATGTACATCATATTCTGTCGAATTTGCAACATGTGACTTTATATCATAAACCGTTTATCATGCAGTGTGGTGATTAGTACCACAGTATATTGTTTCACTGCCATGACATTAGTAATGTGCCTGAGAGGACAAATTGACTCCAAGTCGCAATGACTGCTTCAATACAAACCTTTCTGGTGTCAGCGGCTCAGCGCACAATGTAAGAAAAAAGAGATTTGGTGGTTCCATTTCCAATGAATGGAACGGTGGGAGCACACTCAGGGTTGGGCAAGGTAGACAGCGATAAAGCAAGACTGTATGTTACTTAGCACTAGCAGCCAGTTGTAAGTGAACAGGTTGGGTGGATGAGAAGCTCAGTTGTGGATACCTTTCTTTACAGTCCTATGATGTTTGTCTTTTCAGCAGCCATCACCCATAACATTGAGTGGGGTGATAGCACATGGTGTTTAAGTGTGACATGCAAAAAGGACTGGAGAAACTCAAAAGGGAAATTTGGTGCCACTGTGAGGTGAAAGCACAAAAAAGGCCTGTCAGTCACTACAGTAAGCAGGTTTGATGTGTAAGGGAGGGAAGAGGTTAACATTTTCAGTGTAACACAGACAAACACAAGACGTTTGGCATGGGAGTGGCTGCAGGGATAACTGCATGCGATTTGGTGGGGTTCAAGGGCCTTTGGACTAGCCAGGGGTTCAAAGGTCAGAGGAGTTACCTTTCAGCGAGCCTTTTGACGACAGCTGCAGCTGAAGAACCTCTTGACGAAGAGATCCTAGAGATGACGTGTGAACGGACCAATGAAATGAGAGAGGTGTACGGATTGGAGGAAGAGTTTAGGACGAATGTGTGAATGAATGAATGGAAAGATGGGTCAAATGCAAGAATGACCATGATGTAGAAGAAAGCATCAGAAGTGAGCGGCATGTTCCCCCATTAATGAAACAATGCACTGCAAAGCACTGATGTACAGCTAAGAAGCCATAAAGCAAAGTCATCACACAATTGACAAAGATTTGAAAATATAAACAAAACCAGACATAATACTACTTTGCATAATGCTACCTTAATCCTCTAACTGAGCTCTTTATCCTGCTTCAGGTTTTGCTGTTGTTTTAAAGGCTAATTTTAACATCAGGCCAATGGACAACAGGATTAATCATTGATATTTAAATTGTTGTTGCTAAATGTGTATTGCACTTGATCATGATTCAAATAAATTGAAATCTACTCCTATCGATGCATATCTTTATTTGCCTGTCCTTTTGGGAGCTTGCACGTGCGTGCTTCCCAGGCAACGTCACTCCATAAAACGTGAGGCTGCTGTGTATAACGCCCCTCTCATAGGCACATGCACGCCCCGGCCCGCACCACCGCTGTACTTCATAAAATAAAATAAAGTTCAGATGTGACTCCAAGCAACGACTTAACAGCAAAACAATGTCAAATTGTGCGTAAATGTAATTAAATACTTTTTGCAATTGTTGAATGTGTTTTCCCCTTTACAGCAATTATGTACAACTCACTAGGCTACTTGTTTCAGTTCATGTCATCGCTGCTAAAAATATCATGCGGTCAACCAAACCCTACATGTGAAGCTTTAGCAAGCTAAGGTCCTGGCTAATGAGTAATACACGTGTAATAATTAAATGCATCGCACGTCTTGAACACAGTGCATTGATTTTACACGTATTTAAGCCAATTAAAGGGAGTGTCTTCAACATTAATGCATGTTGCACTGCTAAGCTGCAGCACAAATAATAAGCCACATGGCCGCACATGGCAGACAATTCACAAGTCAAGTATCTAAAGTTTGAGGAGCAACAAGCTGCCTCGAAAGGGTAACCATGCACACACACCATATGGAATACATCATGGACGCAAACTGCTACAGCCAGTCTGACTTTACGTTAAAGAAATGGCGATCCAGCAGCACAGCGTGTATTAATAACGCCTGTATGACTGTCATACTATTAAACGGTCATTACACTCCTGCTGGTTATGAGCCAGAGGCTGGATGGAGAGATAGCTTGGCCGCCACTGCTGCTGCTGCTACTCACCAGGCTTGCCGGAGCCACGTTTCCCCTTTTTACTCCGTGGCATTGTGATAGGCGCTTTGGTCCACAGTTCACAACAAAGCTAGCCGAGGTTAGCCAGCTAAAGTTAGCTTTGTCTCCGTCCAACTGTCAGGTCCGCCGCTCACAGGTTTGACAGCTGTTGTGAAGGCAGCAGCGGTAGATGGGACTGTGGTTTATCTACACAGCTGGGCGAAAAAGAACCCACGAATCCACCTCCTTTCACACTTGTGTTGACACTTTAGGCTAGCGTGGCTATCGTCCTTCACGACGACCACCACGTTCCGAAACTCGCCGCCTGAATGAAGAGTTGTCCGGTGCTGGAAAAGTCGCTTTCCTCAATGAGTTTGACAAACTATTATCTGTGATTGTCCCCGGGTAATCTATATCTATAACCAGGTTGAGATAATACGTTTTTTCCGAAGCGTTTGGGACGGAGTTTTGAGCACGCCGCTGTCGTCAAGTCCACCATCTTCCCCTCAGTAACTACTGAATAGACCGGTTGACGGGTTTGCCAGGTTAGTTCACTTAGCATCCCCCGTTTCCGGTATAGTCTAAAAGCAACACAGTACTTGGTGGATGAAGCGCTTGTTTTTTACATTTTTGTGAGCTCTATGATTATTATTATTCCGAAGGTGAATAAGAATCCTGCACAAAAAGGAAATATAGTGGAAATATTTGTATTTAGGCTATAATGGAAAAAATGTTCAGACATTGAAGTCAGAATTCTTAGCATTTTTAACAAAACATTTCAAAATGCTTTCAAACTAATACTGTGTAACCAACGCAATACAGGCCTATGTCCAGTTTGGCACACTTTTGGGAGTAGTCAGAATGTTATGACAAACTTGATATAGCTAGCTACTCAGGATAAAAAAGGCTGAGTTCAGACTTTTTTAAAACCTTTTCTCCCATATGGCCCCAAACAAAACCTACAATCAAATTGTTCCCAAATTTACTCAACAAAGTAATGCCAGGAGGAAATTCACATATAGAAAACATTTATGCAATGTTATTTTCCATGTCCATTTCAATAGAACATATAACAGCACATCACAGGTAAATGAAAAGCAAATTACATTTTAATAAAGATAAGATATTTTCTAATCAAATTAACACTGTTATTCAAAATGTTCACATGAAAATTCAGTTATTAAAAAATCTGCAGCAATGCACGTTTAGAAAAAAACAACAACCTATTAAATCAGTAGTTAGGCTATGTTATTATTTAAGACATTCAGAGCTCCACGGAAAGTCCAACGAGAATTATCTTGTAAGACATAAATGAAATGTCATTAGTTTCCTGACACCATAATACAAATGTACATCTATCATATTATTATATTATAAAGAGTCTAACCAATCTGCTTTGATCTGGGAATCAAGTTGCCAACCACATCCACAGAGCCAAGCAGAGTTTTCTCAGCATTTCTCTAAACAATAACGAGAATCTAACACAAAACTTCCAATTCCACAAACTGAACTGGCAGGTTTGTGTTAATGAGCAGATTCCAGGCAGGTCTTTTGTGTGGGAAGGACTATGAGCTGGACCTGTTTGACCTCCCTTGGTCAAGCTGTTTACAATGAATAATAATATGAATGGACATTTGGCGATATGGTAGCCTATTTAAAAGGACCTTAATAAAAAAAACTGCACACTTGTCTTGATTAAACATCAAACGTACCATTTGGAATCTCTTTGTTTTGTTCCAGCCGTGTAATCATCATATTTCACTAGCAAAACTACTTTTATTATACACAACAAAAAGTTAATAAAGTACTTTATTGGATCCACACAGCCTCACTGCTTTTGTTCTTACTGAAAGTGCAGGAAGTTAATTCAGTTTAACCTTCACAAAAATAATTAACTTGGTTGCGCTAACATAGCATCCACGGCCATACTCTCACACATACATTCTCAGACTCAACAATACTGGTTGTAATTTACTTCACCCAGCAGTAGGTAAAATTCTGCTGCGATTCCTAATCATACACATACATCGATGTTGCCTTGGCACAGGTAAACAGAAGGGGGCAGCGTTGGTGAATATGGGCCAAAGTGGAGGAATGGTCCAGCATGAGTGTGTGTGTGTGTGTATTTGTGTGTTTCCCCCTCCTATCCAGTATAGTAGTTAGTAGGGAAAAAGGGCATCTTGCAGACGGTGGCGGGCACTGCTTTTTTCCTGACCTCAACCTGGATGGCTGTCCCGTTCTTAGCGAACGCAGCATCCACGTAACCCATGGCAATGTTCTTTTTCAGGCAGGGAGAGGGGCAGCCGCTCGTCACCTCACCTAAACAAAGCAGCAGAAGTAAATTGTCACTATTTTTATTTTTTAAACAAATAAGAGCATGTAGGCTATAAAATGTGTTCTTACCTATGACCTTCCCATCAGGGCCCAGTATGGGTGTGTGTGGTCTGACTGGGGGGCCGGTGGACATCAGGCCCACTCTCTTCCTGGCTGTCTTGGCTTTGATCTGAGGGACGATGATGTCAGCGCCGGGGAAGTCCTTGGCCTGACGCCGACGCTTTCCTGCGTGTGAGAAGAATGGAGTTGATACACAGAACAGACTGCACTGTATAGTCAAGGCTACGGTGTTGTTGTTGGACAGAGCCAGACTAGCTGTTTCCCCCTGCTTCCAGTCTTTATGCTAAGCTAAACTATACACTAAACTAATAGGCAGCTGGCTCTAGCTACATGTTAACTGTACAGGTGTGAATGTGCAATCAATCCTATAATTACCAGAAATAGTTCAGATACAGATAAACGGATTGTCAAGTCTTGAAACCACCTAATCCTGGTTGGATACATATATTTTTTTTAAATCTTACCTATGGTCCAGACTAGGGTGGCCTCCACAGGTGTGGTGGTCTCATCTATGTCGTTGCCATAGAGACAGAGCCCCGCCTCCAGCCGTAAACTGTCCCTGGCGCCCAGACCGGCTAGCTTCACCTCACTGTTAGCGAGAAGCTTCTCTGTTAGCTCCACCACTCTGGACTGAGGCACAGAGATCTGGAACACAGATACACAGACAGACTGTGATTATGAACTGGAATATTTCAACTCATTCCTTTTTTCAATAAAAGCACAATTTGTTATTTTTTTCAATAAAGATGAATTGGTATAAACATAAGGCCAAAATAAGTAATTACACATTGTATAGTTAGGCTATTTTTTTGGTGTTTACCTACTATTTACTATACTATTTAAATATATTCAACTAAAACAGAGGACCAAGTGAGTCTTAGCAGTGAGGGAAAGAGTGATGATGCAAAGTAGAGTTTATGTGAAACAAAACAAAGACAGTCTCCCACAATCCCTCTGTTGAGAGAGATCCACCCACATCCATCCTGCCATACACAGAGCTGCAGCACAGTGGGCTGTGGGAAAATAATCCATGCGGTAAACCATTAATCTGGAATAGCCAGAAGTTTCTTTGCGAACAGAATTTTAAGACAGTGTTTAACAGCGTGAACAAGAGACATCGCCCTGTTGAGAGAGTAACAGCTAAAGGGAAGACTGTTAAGATGGCAAAGTACTAAGAACAATGTGACTAAACTCAGCTCTGTTTAATGACATTAGGCATCAAATGTGAGGCATGTGACAAGTCAGCTTTCAGATATAAAGAGAAACACATATCAGCTTTACAGCTTCCACTTATGTTTCTCATATAATTAAATGGATTCATCTTATCAGTGAACAGTGGGAACAGGCAGTCTGCTGGTTTTTCACCACTTTGGTCCAGATTGAAACATTTCAAAAAATGTTTGGAAGGCTTGCCACGATATTGTACAGACTGTAGTTCCCAGAGGATAAATCCTACTGATTTGGGCCCCTGACTCATCATGAGCCCATGAGGTTCAAATGACTTTGGAAGAAAAGTCTCAGAGAAGTTTGGAACAGACATCCATGTCCATCTCAGGATGAACTGTAATAACTTTTCCTCCAGCGCCATCATCTGGTCAAGATCATATTTTGCGCTATAATTAAGTTTATAACAACATGCCTGGAAAACTAATGACAATTCCATCAGAATCAGTTGCACTTTGTATTTAGTGCAGATTAAATGGTAGCATGCTAAACTAAAATGATGATCATGGTGAACATTATACCTGCTTTACATCAGCATGTTAGCATTGTCACTGTGAGCAGTTTGACATTAGCATTTAACTTAAAGCACCAAAGAAGCCAAAAAACACGGAAGGAAGCAGAGAGAGAGAGAGCGAGAGAGAGAGAGAGAGAGAGAGAGAGAGAGAGGAGAGAGACGTGTTGCTTACCTCCACCCCGTCCTCTCCAGTGTATCCACAGCGGGTCACCCTGCAGTTAGGAATATCAAAGACCGTGGCCAAGGTGGAGTTCATGAAGGTCAGCCTACTGAGGTCCTCCTTCATCCCCTCCTGCAGCACCAGACACATGGATGGACCTGACAACACACAAACACAGCTGATAAATGATTGACATTAACTCAGATGGTGTTTGGTGTTTTGTTCCCCCAACGGAGCCTTCAAGGCAGTGCTGGTTAAGGTTAGGGTTAGGGATAAGGTTAGGGGATACGGCCTTCCATGCAGCACTGCCTTGTAGGCTCCGTTGGGGTTACAAAACACCATCAAGCAACTCAGATGTAGAGGGACCCACATCGGGAAGGTCGAATTTCAAAACATCTATTAAAAGGTGGAGTCAGCAATGCTGGAGAACGCCTATTGTCAAAATCACTTTCCGAAAGCTGTCCGTACTGTGTGTGTGTGTGTGTGACGAAAGAAAATATGGTGTTAATATACAGAGCATAGACTCTGTAAATGGGTATGTAAACAAAGGGGGGGGCCACAATAGCTAGCAAGGTGCCAGAGGCTGTGTAGTAATACTGGCTTATTTTTCAGCGCGCACACACACAGTATGTACAGGTAGCGGATAGTGAGGAGATTTTCAATGTTTTTTAAAACAAGCATTCTCCAGAATCGTTAACTTCACCTTTAAAGCAACTATAATACACATTTCATCATAACAAATGGTCTACTAGTATGTGAAAGGGCTTTACCTTGAAGGGCTATCAGCGCTTCATCAAGGAACTCCATATCCACATCGAAACCTGCAGCTTTGAACTCTGCAAGTCTGGCCTACATGCAAAACACACAACACACATACAGACATCAAACACTTTCTGTCATTCTCTTACACTCTCGACCTGTCCGTCTTCTTACACACACTCTGGCTTTACCTTCATATGAGCCGAGTCCTTGTCGGCACAGCCAGCGTTGGAGACCACATAGAGGTAGCCCTGGTCTGTCTTTGTCACTATGAGATCATCGATAATCCCTCCTTTCTCAGTGGTGAAGAGAGACAGCGTACCCTGTGAGGCGAGGGACGACAGAGAACAAGTTAGTGGGTGAGGATTTGAAGGTAAATGCAGCATTATGCATTTGGCACACTGTCCAGGTGTTCATATTGATCAGGCTCAGAGACTCAACATGAGCATATTATCTTACGCTAAGGATAGGGTCATATTTGGCAATAAATGTTTCTGTACATTTAGTTTAAATAAAAGGTGGAGAATTGGACTGTAAGAAAAATGCATTATACAAAACTATGAGAAGTCTGCCGCTGTTCAGAGGCATTCCCAATGGGTCAGTCTAACCACAATTCTGAGCTGTGTCCCATTTCAGTTTGGCCTTTTGTGAGCGGAAAATAACAAGTGGAAGAAGAAGTAAAAGGAACTGATTGTAGTCAGAAGGAAGGCACATTTCTATGCTGCATTAGTGTAAAGGCCTTCAAGTTAAAAAAGCTTTTGAACACAATTTAAATGCCACACACGTTCCTCTTTTCGTTTAACAAGAAAACAGTCATTGTTTTAATCATGTCATTTTACATGTACTCTTTTTTAATTTAAAGCAGCTATAATAAATATTTCAGTTGGTGGAGACCAAACACAGAAGCAATAGGATAGTGAATACCAGATTTACATATACAGGGGGCCAACAACACATGACTCTAGTCCACATGAATGATCATGTTGCCCAATAATGCTCAACATGTAATTCATAGACTGTATAAAAAAGAGGTGTAAATTAAAATAAGTTCCCATATAAAGTACAGCATGCTTCCACTAATAAGTGGACACAAAGCTCAGCTATTGCAGGTTCAACATCCAACACTCCTTCATCTCACCTGGTTGTCCTTGAGTTCTGCAATATCTGCAACGACTAGAGACTCCATGAACTTCACCCTGTCTTTGCCGTGGACTTTGGTCTGACAGAAGAGAAAAGCAGAAAGGATACATTTATACTTAGCAATGGCACTTTTATGGTGTTTTGTTTCCATGGATCAGCAGAAATCTAACTAACCGTTAATAGATGACAAAGTATAAGTATTGTTTATTATTACTTGTTTACCTGCGTTGAGGAGTGCACTGTGTGTGTATATGTGCGTGTGCTTACTCTGGTCTCACCTGCAGCATGTGGCTGACGTCAAAGATGGAGCAGTGTTCTCTGGTGTGTGTGTGTGACACGATGTGACTGTCTTTGTACTGGACAGGCATTAACCAGCCTGCAAAGTCCACCATCTTGCCCCCCTGCTGCCTGTGGAAGTCAAACAGCGGAGTCTTCCTCAAGGCAACCTGGGGAAAAAGATTTTTAAAATGTAATAAAAACACAGAATACAAGAACCCCATTTGAAATACAGTGAGAGAGCACTACATTTATACATTTTATTTATTATTATCACCGTGTACAATGTATGAAAGAATATTTCGAGAATGTGTTTTCAAATTGTGGCACCTTACCAGAGTAGCACTTGTTGTACATTTTAAATGATACAATGGCAATAAAGGCACATTATTATATTAGAATTTTGCTATAGTAACTAGAAACAATATACCGTTGTAAAAACTATGTATCTTCAAGTTGCAACACTTAAATCTGCAAAAACAAAAAAAGGAAATGAGCATGTTCGGAATTCTTTCTCTCCTTGAATACACTGGATATTTAATGACAATGTGTTCTGCAAATAGAACAGTGATAAGGGACATAATAAGGCATCTTTGTTAAATATACTGCTCTGTTTATTATCCCATCTATCAAACTGTCACATGGTGGCAGATAATAGACCCGAGCAGTCTTTTCTTACTCATATACCGTTCTGTTGTTTCTCCCCTAACATCTGACCTTTGAACTAGCCGGCGTAGGGGGCTTATCAGCGCAGCAGCAGAGGTGCATTATGGGACAGAGTGTGTCGGCACTTTACATAAGACTCAATTGCTTTCTTTACAAAACCGTTCAGGTCCAAAGTCAGCTATTAATTGTAATGAGCAGAGGAAAGGTGGTTGTTCAAGTTGTAGGCTAATATGAACATGCACATGGCAACACACACACACACACACACACACACACACACACACTAAATGAACTAGTACAGATTAGGGTCAGGACTTTCACCCCTTTTGCTTTGTGCAACACTCAAAGATAATTCTTAGCTGACACTGTGTTTCACTCACACACATGTTATTTCATTCATAACCTCCATGGCAGGAAAATAGCTAAATGCAGGGATTTAATGAATTAATACAAATAATGTGGACTAGGTCATATTGACAGTGCTGTGTAGAGGCAGTCACTCGTGGTTTTAATAGAATCATCTTGTGCGGCTCAGTGAAGTGAGGCAGGCCGAGACAGTCTGCTGGGACAGATGTACATTATGTCTGCATGGACTGACTGACTGCTGCCTCTCACACACTCTCATGTTGTTATTGTAATATGCAGTAACACTGATAGAGACAGTGATTTATTCTGAAGGGCTTCTGGAGTCAAGTTCAAATGTGAGGACCACAATGTCTCCAATATCAACTCTAAACCAGCTACTGTGTACTAAAAACTTTGAATTGTATAATCAAATTCACATATGATCAAGGACATTAAAAGTATAGCATAAAGCATAACTGCTACTGCTAACGACAGTAGGCTAGATAAATCACTCATCTAAAACATAAGCATTCTTATAGTGCTTTCTCATGATAATGTTAATATAAGTTCACCATAGCCTTGTGTAAGATACTCATTGTTATTGGAATACAATGCTGATGATAACGCACGAGATGAAAACAGTGAGTAAAGTAACGTTGCAGTAGCCTACTTGGGTCACTTGCACAGACAGAAATTGACCGTGCAGCGAGTCCACTCACCTCTGCACTTGAAGCCTGCCTCTGCTGCTGCTTCTGCCCCGCACATCCAGCTCCAGCGCCCCGCAGCAGACCGTCTCTGGAAGCCCGCAGCCCGAGCCCCGAACCCCGGGCACCAACCAGCAACCGAGCCCACATCATGACACCTGATGTTCCCGCAGAAGTTTTTCTCTCTCTCAAGCACACAACACACACACACGCTCCTACTAACACTTCCGTTACTAAACTCTGTGGACTGCACACTCAGGAATTTCTGCTCTCCTGGCAAAAACACACGAAGCGGTAGCGATTGAAGGAAGGAGCAAAGGCTTCTGGGAAATGTAGTTGATGAGACTATTTTGCCCATGCGGGAGTTCAGTGGTTGATTAGTTATGCCCTATGGTCGTGCTCCATCAGATCAAAAAACTCATATAACAGATAATAAAGAATGATGATGGTGATGCTGATGAAGGCTGACAACATTATTATAAAGATTATATTGATTAATAGGCTATATCAGAAAAACGTGTTCAACTTAAAATAAGTCTTAAACTGAACAGGTCTGCAAATTTGGTCACAACCTTGATCACATACAGTTTCAGCCCCAAGTAATGGGACCATGATATGACACATCTGGCAGTTCAACAAATGCAGTAATAAAACAAATCATTTTTCAATATGCTATTTGAATGATCTATTTTAGCAATGCCAATTCCATCTTAATGTATTATGCTAAAAAGCTGTCTGGAAACCACAGCTGAAATGAAAGGAATTTCCACAGTGGCTCCATGAGAATGTTATGTGGCAGCTGGCCAAAAGACGTCACAACCTTGGAAGTCCACAGAGTGACTTCACTGATGGGTTTCCTATTGCTCGCTACTGTCTGGGAAGATCCCACACGTAGAAGTAAGAGATGGGGAGGGGGACAGGGTTTGTACGGTATGCAATTACGGAAATCAGTCACTACAAAATGCTACAAAATAAGCTGCAATTAATAATAATGTATATCTATCATAAGTCACTATTGTGCTTGCTTTTTCACAAGTGCTCGGTTCTAATTTACACAGATATCCATCATATCTTATCTCAGCTGTCCATTATTCAGAAAACAATGTTGATTTTTAATTTCCTGAAGAGGAAAAAGTGTCGTATTAAGTTGCCCACTCAACCCTGCACCCAGTGACATTTGTCCATGTGAGTATTTGTGTGTCTTTATCCAAATGTACCCCATTATGCCCTCCTACCCAGATCATTGAGTCATCCTTTGGCCTGAGACACTAATAATAACCCCATATCTCTGCTGCTATTTTAGGCTTGGAGGGCCTGCGGGGTTGGGCAGCATTTGTGTGAGTAAGTTTGGTCTGGGGGGGTTGAAAGGGGCTTGACTTCCTCTCTCTCTCCATGTCTTTAGCTCGCTCTACCTCTCTCTAACAGGGCAGTTGGAGTGGGTTAAACCGGAACATTGACCCACACAAACATAGTTTAGAAAGGGGGGTGGTACTGGGGCGTGACGCAAAACACGCTCACAAGGAATACGACCCGGAGGGCAAAACCTGGACGTTTACTTTTGTTTTTTTACACATCAAGGATTTTTACTGGAATCACTTCATCATTGTAGGGATTTAGTGTGACTTTGGCTGGATTCATTTGGCCTCTCTGTGGCTCCTATGTGGATATCAAACCTGTGGGTTGCATTACCTATGTTTTGGCACCCGGGTATATAAGTGTCATGAGACCGGCTGAACAAGAAGAGTGACAGATTGACGAGAACAAACAAGCAGACACACAGTGACGTAAGGTAAGTGGGAAGGGGAGGACTGTAATTAAATGCCTATTTTATCCAATAAAAGAGATCTGGTTTGGCTACAGTGTGTTGAATACTGTCAGGCAGTAATACAGTAAATCCTCCATGATCCATTCATTCAGTCTGCATTAGATCTGATATTGTCCTGTGGCCCTTGATTGATATTCAACCTACATTTATGCCTTTATAGGATCGACAACCAGCTGTATTAATAGCTCTAAAAAAGGCACTTTTCATATGCCCCGTTTGTTTTGTCTTCAAATAGGAAACAAGATGATCTGTATTCTTTCCCTCTCAAATAATACATCTTTACATTTCGACCTACTGCTCTATTTTACACAGAATGTCTTTAAATTCCTTCTCCCCTTTCTCTTCTACTTTCAGAGGCAACTCACAGAATCCTCATCTGTATTAATGACCTGATTGGATATTTAGATCCAAAGAAACTAGATTCTGAAAAAAACACACAATTACATTTAATAATTTTAGACGATTGGACGAACGCAGCACAGATTTAAAAAAAACTTTTGCAATTCCTGACACAGTGTCTCCTATGAAGCAAGATGAATTACATAGGCATAAAAGCAAATCATCGGCTACAAGCTCGTGTTATATTTAATCACTAAATCTTCCCCTGTACTTTGCATCTTGGCCTTGGAAAAGCTATAAATGGAAAATATCTCTGTGTAGCTGACTTTCAGAATATAAACAAGCCAATTGTAGTCTTTAAAGTTATAAAGGGTCAAGGTTTTTGTGAGGAATTGTTCATAAACAAATCTTTGGCAGGAATTTTTGGCATATCTAATCATGTGAGATGTGCATATATTTTAATCATAAACCAGCCATGCCATGTGCTGTTTACTGACACAAGATAGTTTTTCCAAAAAGTTTGAAAGCACTTGAAAGCTTACACTGGGCAAAGCTTTAGGAAGGTTATATAACTTCCAGATACAGTATCTCACAAAAGTGAGTACACCCCTCACATTTCTTCACATTTTTCTTTATATCTTTCCATGGGACAACACTGAATAAATGACACTTTGATACAATGTAAAGTAGTCAGAGTACAGCTTGTATAACAGTGTAAATTTACTGTCCCCTCAAAATAACTCGACACACAGCCATTAATGTCTAAACTGCTGGCAACAAAAGTGAGTACACCCCTTAGAAAAAATTTACAAATTGGGCCCAAAGTGTAAATATTTTGTGTGGCCACCATTATCTTCCAGCACTGCCTTAACCCTCTTGGGCATGTAGTTCACTAGAGCTTCACAGGTTGCAACTGGAACCCTCTTCCACCCATTTATGACAGCATCACAGAGCTGGTGGATATTAGAGACCTTACGCTCCTCCACCTTCTGTTTGAGGATGCCCCAAAGATGCTCAATAGGGTTTAGGTCTGGAGACAGGCTTGGCCAGGCCATAACCTTTACCCTCAGCTTTTTTAGCAAGGCAGTGGTCGTTTGGAGGTGTGTTTGGGGTCGTTATCATGTTGCAATACCACCCTGCGGCCCAGTTTACGAAGGTTGAGTGCACGTGGTCAGCGTCGTACACAGAGGTTGGCTTTGGAAAATAGACGTATGAGTGCTGCTAGCATTGCTGAAGGGCTTGAAGGGGTGGGGGGTCAACCTGTCAGTGCTCAGACCATACGCCACACTCTGCATCATACTGGTCTGCATGGCTGTCATCCCAGAAGAAAACCTATTCTAAAGATGATGCACAAGAAACCCCACAAAAAGTTTGCTGAAGACAAACAGACTACGGACATGGATTACTGCAACCATGTCCTGTGGTCTGATGAGACCAAAATACATTTATTTGGTTCAGATGGTGTTAAGAGTGTGGAGCGGCAACCAGGTGAGGAGTACAAAGACAAGTGTGTCTTGCCTAGAGTCAAGCATGGTGGTTGGAGTGTCATGGTCTGGGGCTAAATGAGTGCTGCCAGCACTGGGGATCTAAAGTTCATTGAATTCTAACATGTACTGTGACATACTGAAGCAGAGCATGATCCACTCCCTTCATAAACTGGGCCGCAGGGCAGTACTGCAACATGATAACGACCCCAAACACCCCTCCGAACGACCACTGGCTTGCTAAAGAAGCTGAGGGTAAAGGTTATGGACTGGCCAAGC
Source organism: Ammodytes dubius (assembly GCA_026122265.1). NCBI lineage: Eukaryota > Metazoa > Chordata > Actinopteri > Uranoscopiformes > Ammodytidae > Ammodytes > Ammodytes dubius. The sequence continues at coordinate 9,181,483 of CM047511.1, read as the reverse complement.
ATGTCTCCAGTCTTAAACCCTATTGAGCATCTTTGGGGCATCCTCAAACGGGAGATGGAGGAGCGCAAGGACTCTAATATCCACCAGCTCCTTGATGTCGTCATGAATGGGTAGAAGAGGGTTCCAGTTGCAACCTGTGAAGCTCTAGTGAACTACATGCCCAAGAGGGTTAAGGCAGTGCAGGAAAATAATGGTGGCAAAACAAAATATTGACACTTTGGGCCCAATTTGGACATTTTTTCTTAGGGGTGTACTCACTTTTGTTGCCAACAGTTTAGACATTAATGGCTGTGTGTCGAGTTATTTTGAGGGGACAGTAAATTTACACTGTTATACAAGCTGTACACTGACTACTTTACATTGTATCAAAGTGTCATTTATTCAGTGTTGTCGCATGGAAAGATATAATGAAATATTTGAAGAAATGTTAGGGGTGTACTCACTTTTGTGAGATACTGTATATTCAGTGAGAAGAAGGTGTTGACTGGTGGGGCGCCATCTTGAAGACAGAGAGCATCTGTTGATCCCTGGAGGTGAGATGTCCAGGCCCTCTTCCTCACAGACCACCCCTCAGTTCCACAGGGTCAGCAGCAGAGATCTGACCGAGATAGAGCTACACTCTGTGGACTCCATCAACGACCTGCACCGATTGCACCAAGAACACAGCCACAAAGGTACACACGTGCGCGCACACACACACACACCGAGCACAGCCACAAAGGTATACACCCCCCCCCCCAGAACTAACAAAAGATACACAGGTACACACATCCTGACCCACTCTCAAAGGTACACTGAACAGCCACAACACACACACACACACACACACACGTATCCACCCATACACTGCCACAAAGATACCCACACATACCCGTAACATCCACAAAGATGCACACACCATAAACAGTCTCAAGGGTGCACACAACCCAAACTCAGATCGACTCTTGTGCTGTGGGTGATTTTCAGGCACGAGGCCCCCTCGCCCTGCGTACGCACCCTCCCCTAATGGGAACCTCTACACAAGTGATGAGACAGCTGTCAGAGGGCAACCAGTCAGCGGCAAATGGCAGAGCCGACTACAGGATATGTTGACACCCAGTTCATCCCGGGCCTATGCCATGGGCTGTGCTATCATCACTTTGCTTCTGCTCACAGTTTTACTCATCTTCTACTTTTTGGGTGAGATATCAAAATTATTATTATTTTAAATAGATATTTAGTATTTATGTATTACTTTGTTTTGTTTTGTATGACCCAAAATGGAAAAAAACTGACAGTACACATTGTTTTTGTTCCTCCTCCAGTCCAGCAGGGCGACGCAGTGCGGATGCTGACTGAGGCATTGAGGGAGAAAGAGGCCACAGCCACAGAACTGTCACTGCTGATCCAAGAACTGCAGGCACTGAGACACAACCTGACAGCCATTAGAGCAGGGACATGAGCAAGATAACAGAAACTGACATGCACAAGTATAGGCCTACATAACACACAGATACACTTTTAATGTTGGACATGACATGCATTCATGAAAAAGTAAAACTGTGTTTTTACAGTGGATGTCTCCTTGAAGTGGAAACATTTGTCAATATGTTCTCTTAAAGGTGCTGTAAGCGGAATGGTTCTGTTAGCTAACTTCCTGTCAATTACTGCAGTTAGCAGTCCCCTTGCTCGTCCCTACGTCACCACATTAAGGCACTGCGGTCTTCAAGCAGCAAGTTATCTAGCATCATCTCAGATCCATAAGTGTGATAAAACATGATAAAAACCATCAAAACAGACATTGGGAAGGATTTTTACCTGCTCCGCCATTGTAGGCGCATACACATTCGCCCATGTGTTGCTCTGGCGTGCACCGGCAGTGAGACCATGGAGTGTATATAGTATATATGAGTGAGACGCATGTCGTTTGTGGCATTCTCTCTTCTGATTGGATAAAAACAATATGAAAATGACTTTTTAATGGTCTCAGATACTTTATGTTCTGTGATGGTCCTGTCATAACAACAATCTTAAAGTGGTTAGATTGAATGAATGGAGACAGTATACACCCACAACAAACAAGAGTAATGTCTTTTAAAAACTGATTATTCAGCATGATTGCTTAATAGAAGTGTTGTCACTGTGACTAAAAATCACTAACTGTATCACTGAGGACTGACAAAAAGTTGTTAAAAGCATTAAAGACAAACAGCACTTTACATTTGGGAATTTGGTTATTGTTCTTTTTTATTTCTCATGTCTTTGTTTGCTAAGTTTGCCAGTTAGATTCAAACCCGCAGTTAGTTCAGAGCCATTTAGAGTACACTGGGCTTTTTGGAAGGTGGGGCTTAAAGACACAGGCACTTAAATGGAGCGTATCAGACAGAGGCTGAAAAGAGGAGATAACGCAATGAAACTGTGAGATATATAAGTTTATAAAAGTATAAAATAAACACTGTTGAATTCAAGTATTTATTAATTTAAATTAATTTTGACATTAGTACAAAAGGATATCAATTCATTATGTTTTATGATATGGAGGCCTGACATCCACAGAACCTCCTTGGTCTTTCCAAGAACACCAAAAACAAGTTTGGATGCCTTATTCTTCCATACATTTTCATCCTACTTTTTTCGTTGACAATCCTGGCCAGTCCAGGCTGGGTAGCACTGACACATGAAGTGCTTGTGGAAAGGTTTGCCCCTGGGATCGTCTGTCAGGAGGTTGATATCGTTAGGGCCATAGGTCACAGCTTGACCCGAGGAGATCATGTGACCGGAGCTGGGGCGTCGTCTAGCGCAGCGCCCGTTGCTGTGGCAAAGATGGATGCTGCAGTGCTGGGTGTCAGACCTCAGTGACTGGACGTAGGGCCCCAGGACTGTGTGTACGTAGTCTCTGAGAAGAATGCACTGTTGCTGGAGGGGATAGGATGAGGGGAGAAGATTATACACACACATACACATACTGTCTATATAGTAACTTTCTCATTAACTTTATAAACCTTGGATTGGGCGAATTTCAGCTCTCCCCACAGCACCACTCCAGCAGCTCCCAGTGACGCACTCTCCCCCAGTGTGTGCTCCAGGTCTGTGCATGCACACACACACACATAGCTATATAATGGCTAGGATATTATGAATGACATGTGTCTATGCTAAGCCGTTAATACATCTGAATGTGTTTGAAAGGATTTAATATTTCTTTATGTTTTGCAACAACCTTACCTTATTAAGAAAGTTGAGAGAGTGTGTGAACGCTAGCCTGGCGTAGGGAAGGACTGGTGTGGCGTGATTGGTTTTGTTGCCATGGCGCCAAACTGACGCCACCCTCAAAGCCTCCAGCAGCCTGTATCTAGAGTGAAGATCACAGAAATGTCTCTGTCATGTTTTTTTATGACTGAAGCAGGTTAATGTGGGTGACATAAACATTATTTTGACAATTTATTTCTGTACACGTTTACTTGGAAGCTGGTCGCTCCTGTAAACGAGACCCCTCCAACATAATAAAAAAATGTCATAATATTTCTCAGCTGTCTGTACCTGACCATAGAGCTGCTCCCTGGCCCCTGCCAGTCTCTGTGGCAGGTAGATACTGGGATAGAGAGCGGTGGACTGAAGCCAGAGCCAGGACAGGCGCTCATTTTGTTTTTTGGTCCCCTTCTTGCAGCGTCCTGTGTAGCTCTCATCTGATCACACGTGCGGAACAATAAAAAACATAGAACGGCTTTTATCAACAATAACAGAGATAGACAATATGTAGATACAATGGAGGTCAGAACCCATCAACCAAACTGCTCAACAAACATTAGGGGTTTGCTCTACCTGTCTTCCTCTTATTCATATTAAAGCAGGTGGGAAACCCGTAAAATCCCCACAATCCCTTGGGGCGTTCTCTGACCGCCGATCGCAGCGTCTCCTCCATGAACTTGCGAGCGCCCTCCTCAAACTTTTCCCTCGCAAATAACATCACGTCTTTCTCTGATAATCGGTCTCTCCTGTCTAGCCAGTAGCTTGGACAGCTTCCTGTACTCCATCTTGGTTCCAAAGTTGGTCTCCCATAATGGCCGCCACTCCTCCCAGTCGATGACGGCTAAACCTGTGAAGTTAGGCCTCAGAGAGCTGGACATCTGAGCCACTGAGAGGTACAGGTGAGCAGAGAGGTTGCCAAGCTGTGGTATCCCTCCGTTTACCCTCCCGCCGGATCGGGACAGGTATGGGTATTTCCCCAGGCGGTCACGGTAGAAGATGGTCATTTTCGGGAACTGAAACATTATATACAGAGGATTATTACCAACTTTGCAGCTCTACACTGTTTTCTTTTAGTTCTTTTCACATGTTGTTTTGCTTCTATGGCAAATTTCCAGTCACCTCATCAACTATGTATTCAACAGTAGCAGAGGCTTTATTCAGCAAAGAAGAAAACAGGCAATGTTAGCAGCCAGCGGCTTAAAAGAAGTTAAAGAAATCCAAGCCAAAAATAAAATGGGAGCGATTAATGGAATATAGTTGAACAGCAGTGGCAAAATTGTTTCTCTGTTTTCATTCTCTACATGTTAATTCTTCTCTAATTCTATCATCATAAATCAAAAACTTTATTATTTTAAGGCACCTGGAGCCAAACGTAAGACTAATGTGTACTGTACTGTGTACTGCCCTGCTGCTGTTAACAACATTGAAACATTCACTTTTAAGGAAGCTTTCTAAATTCAAACAGTGTTTCAGGGATCCGAATCTTCCTGTCAGGAAAGTTTGTTTATTCAGTTATGAGAATATATCTCAGAAAATGTTTCAATTATCTGACACACCCAAAGTTACATAGTGCACCTTTAAGTATCATATCCATTGGTGACACACCATTCTTCAACCACTGATATCTATCATTACCTGTCCCTGGAAGCGCTGCTGTCTGTTCTCCACTATATCAAACTGTCCAGGTTCAGGTGGATGTTGTAGCGTCTGTGACACTGTGCTGTGGGCATGTTCCACACCACAGTGAAGGGCCGAGCCTGTAGGACGTGGCCAGCTGCAGACACAGCAGGCAAGGGGACAGGGGGAGAGGCTGGTAACAGGGAGGAGCAGGGGAGAGGAGAGAGGGAGAGGAGGAGGAGGAAGAAGAGAGGGAGGTGAGGCAGCACCATCGCCGCTCACCCACAGACCAGTCCTTCCTGACAGAGAGAGAAAGGATCATAAGACTACATCACGATCTATATACGTATACACACATATACTGTATACAAATACAGAGAGTTGCCTTTGGAAAATACATATACACTGTATAAATGTACATTTGTAAGAATTAAAAATAGCAATTAATTGGTTCTATGCATTCTGAGATCATATGAAAAATAAAATAAGCACAAGTCAAAGTAATATTTCATAAGATTGTCTTTATTTCTGTATTTCGCCCTTATTGAAACATCAAATGTGATGAGATGCATCGGTTTCATCAATATATCAAAGTTTTTGGAACTTAAATAAAGCTTCAGCTCTCTGGCAGTTCAACAAGGCACATTTCAGTTCACCATCACAGTATCACATGGTTAGATAGCAGCCGTTATGAACAGGATTTATTTCTGAGGAGCAGAGCCGTAAACATGGCAACAGTTAATCAACTGGTTGTGCACCAGATTCTTCCTTCAGGTTGAATATTGGCCCCATGATGGCTTCCAGACTATGAATAGAAAAACTATTCACAATTTTGTTGTATTGAAGAAAAGTTCCAACCCTATTACAAACAGGTTGAAACATTTCTATCTCACCCACTGCTTCATTGCAGAACAGGAATTCATCTTGAAGTACATCTTGTATGTACCTAGACCATTAATGTTTCCTGTATTTCTTTGGCTTAACATTTTTCTACTATAATCATTCTCTGCCTCAGAGGCCAATAGTGTGCTTAGGTTATGTGTATACACATTCTCCTTTCTTTTGATGTGTGCACACACAGTACAGTGGGTGAATGCATTCCAAAATGTATCCAAGGATCCTAATTAAAAGTCTCTAAATGTCTTTGTGCATCCAGTAGATGGGAACTCCTTTGGCGTCTCTGTAGGGAGTTTCAGTCAGAGTCTGAACTACAAGCCGCGCTGCACACTGAAGAGGGGGAGGAGGGGGGATGGAGGGAGGAGGTGGAGGTATAGAAAGAGGAGGAGGAGGTATGGAAGGAGGAGGAGGAGGAGGAGGGGGGAGGAGGGGAAGAGAGGGGGGAGGGATAGAAGGTGGAAGTAAACTAGAAGGTGGAGATGACCCTTTAAAACAAGCACTTCCTGAGTCCCTTTTCTCTTGTGTTACTTGACCATCCACTTCTGTCCTTTCCATTTCTTTCTGCATGTTCCCCTCTTCACTCGACATCTTGGAGAACCTCAGCAGCGTCTCCATGGGTACGAAGGTCGTCATGGCGCCGGCGTTCTGCACAGGTGTGGACAGCTTGTAGCCCAGGTGAGCGTAGAAGTGCTGCTTGTCATGTGTGGTCATGCACAGGCTCTTGAACCCTCGGCTCTGGGCGTAACGTTCAATCTCCTCCATTAAAGAGCGACCATAGCCCTTCCCTCGCTCCCACTCGACACCACCACGGACTCCACAAACAGGCTCTTACTGTGGCCTACTACAAGGGACAGCCTGGCATGACCAAGGAGCTTTTCGGTCTCTTTGTGGCCCTGCAAGAGGACCAGGCAGACGGGGAACTCATGACGGACTTCTGGAGTGAGTGGACCCGGGCGGCCTGGCTCCTGTGCCACTCTGAGTTGACCAGGTCCGCACAGGCAACCAGCAGGTCAGGGCGTAGGTGGATGGGGACCGCATGGATCTTCTCTGGATGGGCTTTCACATTGACTTCTCCATCCGACGTTGAGATCTCCAAGACGTTCTCGAAACATGACGGGAGATCTTCCTCTCTCTCCGCTGTGGAATTCCTCGATGTTAATGGTTCAGACCTGTGGTGGTGGGTTTGAAAAGGTGGAGTTAGCGATTCTGGAGAATGCTATTGCGTCATAATCAGTTTTGTTCAAATCAGTGCACATGTTCTTGCGATCCGCTATCTGTACGTACTGTGTGTGCCCCCCCCCCCCCCCCCGCCTTTGTTTACAGGATCTAGGTTGTGTATTAACACTGGATTTTCCCAGTACGGACAGGTAGTGGATCGTGAGGAGATATTTACCGATTTTGACAAGAAATTATTTTGACAAAAAGCGTTCTCCAGAATCGCTGACTCCACCTTCAACGAAAGTCAGTCTAAGTGTAAGAGAAGGTAGATGTTAGATGAGTTGAGCATGCTGTTCCTCAATTCAGTGGTTAGTCCGTTTACATCATGTCTATTACACAACAGGTAGTTTGAGCCAGGAAGTGTGATTGATGTAACAAAATCTTACAGAAGAAGCAGAACTTTCCTCAAGTTGAAACCATTAAGGCCCTAAGGCAGCTCAGTACATACTGTAAGAGGAGACTTATGCAGGAGGGTAAAACTAGAGTGTTGATCGCCCGTTAATCTCTGTCTGTACTCCCTGTTCCCACTTCACTGTAGGCCTCTTCTGTTTCTCTAACAGACTGCGATATGTTTGTCAACAACGTCCAGATGAAAAGTCACACGCATACTTTTTTTCTTTCTTCCCACGCTGCATAGTTTAACAGCCTGAGTGTGTGTATGTTCAAGCTGGCCAGAGTAGAATGAGAGGACCCCCCCCTCCCCCACCACCGCTGTAAATTAGTTGGAGCGTATTGCATTGATGATCATCGCAGATCTGATCTTTGAAACAATATTCGGTACAAAATAAAGTCGTCTATCCTTTTGCTTCATTAACCGGATACAAAGCTCCAGCTTGCCTAACACACTAACAGGAGTGTACTAAGAGTTGAGGATAGAAAACATCTCATTTAGAAATAAAAAATATTTTTTTTCCTGTAATTCTATGATAGACCACCACAGCTTCATTTAGCGATGGCTTGGCCGAATCAGCTGTAAATGGAAAGCTGGTGTCTAGTTCGGAAAATAATTATAATCAACCTTTAAATAATGACAACATTTACGCTCTATTCAGTTTGTTTAAACTCACAGGGTATTAACAGAAGTCCATCACAATAAAAGAGAGGATTCTCAAACAATATTTTTATTCAAGCTTACTCATAATACTGCATCTTTTGTTCAAGTTATGTTTCCATACAGGTTGTGTATATGCATTATTAGTCATTAATGTGAATGGTGTCATCATTCTTCTATCTCATTGGTCATGGGGAAGTCAACCTTTATCTATCTAACACAGCTCACCACTCAGTTTCTGGAGAAATGTTAACTAAAGTGCAGTAAAGACACATCAACCTTTCTGTTGAAAAATATTCAGGCTAATTTGAGTTTTAGCTTTCTATTAAAGTTTTGTTTTTTATTATTTGTGAGTAGAAACGTTCTTCTGAGGTGATTGCTGTTAAGAGTGAACCAACACATGGACATAACAGTGATCCGACAGTAATCGTTAAGAGTATAATACATGCAGCTTTTTCACAAGTTAAGAGTCTCAAATTCCATTAGGCTTTAAAACATTTCTAAACTCTGCAAAAGCACAGAGTTGAATTCATCTTAAAGCAGTGAGAAAACTCTGTTCAAAGAAGAAGGTCCGTGCTCGAGATAGTCTGGGTTTCATTTTAGTATTACAGAAATACAAATAAAAAAACAAAAAACAACTTTAAAAAATAAATGTAAAATAACTCACGCACCAAGAGAGAGAAGCAGAAGTCAATGGCCTGACTGTCAAGCAGCTACTGTATGAACTTGGTTCAGCTCAACACAATTTCATATTCTCACAAGACGCAAAAAAAGGGACGTTACAAAGACGCAACAGGAAACTGGCAGTTGATTGATAATCACAACTGAGATTAGCAAAAAAAACTGTTCAACCTCCAACCAGCTTAACATACTGCAGTTCCTTCCAATAACCATGCAAAATTGAAGATATACTGGGTTATGTCAGATTTAATAACTCTTATTTTCTCTCATTTAAAGGGTGTTTCAGAGTATTTTAGTTAGTGCTGCACTGCAGAGAAAACAACACTATTTAGGGATCCATATTCTCTAAACTTAATTTACCGGCAGTAATTTATGACACTTGATAGGGAACATGATGCAGAAGTCAAGCATCGTCTTTGTTTAGTTGTATCTGGATATTTGCATGTATGGCCCACCAGTGTCTCCATGAGAGCATACGTTAAAACACTGTCAGAGGCCTTTTTCAAAGCAGACTGCTTATAACTAAACCCCCAAACCACTTTTTTTCACCTTACAACCCATGTATATGGAAATTTAGTAGTGTTGTTGATTGTCCCAGGTCAAATATTTTAGTACAACAATGTTTTTTCTTCAACATTCTATGGTATAAATCTGCTGTAGGAACAGACTAGGAAAGTATGTGTGTAAATAATAAGTTTAACCATTGCTCTGTTCTCTTCACATGTTACAGTAAGCTAAGCAGTGTGAAACGTGTTTTCAGTGTAAAAATACCTTTTCTGAGATATCATTGTACTAGACTGACTCCGTCCTTTCTGAAGCCAGAAATAAGCATTTGCCTAATGTCTTTTTTTTTGTAAAATATTGACTGGACCCGCAATTAGTTTTTTCAAATATAACATTATTTCTGTTTATGTTTTCCTTCCACAGTGAGCCTTGTCATTCATGCATCCAAAGTCACATCTTGCAGGATTGTACAGGCTGAATGTAGCATTTCCATTAAACATGATACTTTAGTGGTACAATGAAGATAGTATCAAGTTAATATCTATGAAACTGTTACATATACGCCACTTTAGTAAATGGTGACGGTAGTGATGGCAATTTGACTCTGAAGCTTCGATACGTGCTTTGAACCCTAGGACTACGAACCAATAGAACCAACGCTTCGAAACTTGCTTCAAATCACGTGACATATGACGTCCGAAGCAGTAACTGCTTCACTCCCTGAATGAATCACTTACTGGTCCGCGGCTCGGTGGAGAAGCTTTGAGCAAAACAAAGAAACTGGCTCAATCCATAAGGCAGCCTACCTCAATACAAATCTTTGAGTCTCTAACCCCATCCCACATAACGTAAAGCATCGATTAGATTGGACTAGGGGATAACACACTGTCTGGGGTGTAGAGGATCGGGGTTCGAGTCCCGGCTTAGGGGCAAGGCATAGCCTAACTGCAAGTGCGATAGGCTTTTATATGCTGTTTCAATTATATCCAAGCCTACATGGACAGAAGGCTAGGCATATCCATTTAAGAACAATTTAGACATCTGTATTTAGATCAATATTTATTCGTGTAAAGATCATGATATTAAGTATTTGGGTTTGTGTGTGTGTGCGTCAAATCATTTTCAAAGCAGGGATACGTTGAATCCACTGCAGCCTCGAACTTCGCCAGCAGAGGTCACTGTCACTGAAGCTTCGAGTAATGAACCTATTTTCGAAACATTGGCTCAACTGGTTCAATGCTTCATAAAAGCTTCATTTGCCCATCACTAGGTGACGGTGAGGGACAATTAGCACAGGATTAACCTGATCTACCATCGACTTCCAGTTTTTATTATACAAGGATAGGAAGCCCCGCGTCAGCAGGGCATCAAAAAATTGGTTAAAACTCTTATTGATCCTCTCCACGGAAATCTTTAGTAAAAGGCGAAAGATTTATGCGATCTGAATAGAATCAAGAGTGTACTGAAGAGGAGACGGTGGAGTGCCCATCCTATTCTTCGTGCTAGCTTCCTCAGTTACGGTTCATGGTTTAAAGTTTTGAAGGTAACTTGAATTAATTGCGTCAACTGAAGATTTAAATCATTGTACTATATTGTGAAAAAAGACGCAACGTTTTGAGTAAAATATAAGTAGAAATAGTTCAGCAAGTTTGACAATTGCAAGACACGCGCTATGCATTGTGGGGCCACGGCGTCCACGGCCACGCCTCTACTCCTTGAACATACTCCATCTGCTGAAAATATGTTGTTATTACTTATGAATTGTATGATAATGTGACGTTTGTACGCAGCAAAGATGTGACGTGTGTTGGTTTGATTTAAGAAAAACACAAATGTTTCCATTTTTCGCAAAAACTGTAAGCAGACGCGTTTAACACTCAAAGACTAAATGTGTCAAGAGAGTAATCGCCCTCTCCTCACTCAGAGCGAAAATTACATAAAGCGTGAATTTCAGTTGGAAAATAATTGTATTCATATCCTGTGAACACTATGTGGATTTCTTTCGAAGCTGTTGTGGCTTATTATGAATTAAAAACATTTTACTTGGTGAAACAAAGAAAAAAGTGTTTTGTGGGCAGGTCCGTTTCGCACATGCGTAGGCTATAGGGCAGAAGCTACTTACTAACAAACAAACAATATATTTTGGTGTACCTTTCTCAACTCAAATATATTATTTCCCCTGTGCAGTTATCCACAAAGGCTACTGTTTATTCTAAAGTGCAGTTTATTGTGACCATCCTGTCAGGAAATGTATTTTACACAAATGGTTGCAGTTTTATGCATTCATGTCTTCTTCGTATGTTTTTACTTTAGGCGAATTAAAACAAAGCCTTATTAGAAATATTTCTCTGGTTGGAGATAGGCCATTTCCCTAGTTGCCCTGTAAGCCAACACGCTCGTTTTATGGTGTGTGCCTCCTCAAGTAGGAAATTATGATGGAATCCCGCAACAGATAAAACGGTTTTGAAACCCCTTTTCTCCCCTCCTCCTTTACAGCATCAACTTCCATGTAAGGTAACTTGAAGAGTGAAGGCTACAATAGTGACAGCTGCTTGTCGGTCCAGCATGCTAGCTAGCTAGCTGCTTTACCTTCTCTCAGACGTGCATACAAAATGCAGTGACATTTCTTAGATATTAAGAGGAACCAGACGTTTACTGTTCATTAGCGAACATAACTTTGCATTATTGTTTGTTTCTTCTCCCTTTACTGTAACGTTACCTACATGTTTGGTTTAGTCTCGCGGGTCGCAGCCGGTGCTCTTCCTCCTTAGCGAGCTCGTGCTTGATTCACAGCTGATCTGCAGTCTGCTTTCACTCAGGAATGCTTGGCATCAGCATCTGATGAGCATCAACGATATCTGCTCCAGGGTCAGTTTCTAACCGTAGACGCTGCCTCCTCTGGAAAACGATGATCCTTTCGCTGGCCTAAGCTGTCATGTATGCCTCCCTGTGTATAGGAGTGTTATTACATAGAACAATCATAAAAGAAAAAAAAAATCCCGTTCTTTTGCCTTGTGAAAATGCATTTTTCAGACAATCAAGCTTTTATTTTTAATCTTTTATCCATCGATTAAATGTTAGAATATTAGTGGGCGGACCCGATAACCTTGGCTTCTCTGCTTCCCTTCGACGATAACACAAAGTAATGTATGATATGCAATGAAAATTATGTATTATGGTAATTGTCCGGAAGAATATAAATAAATAAATAAATAAATATTAACAACACGTAAAAGAACACCAATCCTTCATTTCCTCCTCCCAGAAACATTCAAATTCAATATCACCACATTTGATGATTTGTTTTTTTTACATGATAGGAATGAATGAAAGCGTCATTTTGAAAAGTAACTAAAGCTGTCAAATATAATGGAATTAAAAGGACAACATTTGCCTCTGAAATGTAGTTGACTAGAAGTATATGTATTAGTAGGCTATCTCAAAGTTGTACTTAAGTACCCGAGTAAATCTACTTTGATACTTTCCAACACTGCCTGCAGCCAATGTGATAGGGACCACAATGGAAATAAGCCTTCGGGCTTTTTTGTGTTTGTATCCCTGGCTTTTTATGTATTTTAATGTAACAGGGTGCTGTTCTTGTTTTTATATATGAAATGGTCAAAAAAACAATCAATCAATCAATATATTGTATTAAGGTAAACTTTCATTTATATATCATCTATTTGACACTTGCAGAAACAGTCCTGCCAGGTGATTTGCTCCATAGCAAATCTCAAATGATCAGAGTTCAATCATCACCTCCACCAGTCACCTTATACTGAATATTATGTACTTAGGGCATGTTTTATTTCAGTACACCAAGTTGTGTCCATCCCTTTGGTTTGAGTGTAAAGTGCATTGCTCAAACAGTTTTACCACATTTTACACACATGGCACTGAAGCTGTTAGCTGAGACAAAAGAGGCAAGATTTTTAACAAAATGTTTGCTTTATTTTTTTTCAGTTTTTTCTTTATCCAGGACAACTCATTTCAAGGATAATCAAGGAGAAATAAGCACTACTGTTTTTATTAGAACTTTTTTTTTCTTCAGTTTTTTTAAACATTTTGTCAGAGATGGATGGTGAATTTTTTCATCATAATTGGTCAAAGTAAAACAAAAATAACAAATGAATATAGAATAACAATACATTAATAATTAATTCAATACAATGAAGTGTGGCGTCCATGATCGAATAACGGGCCCAGGAAACGTAGGGTTGTTATTGTTTTCACTGCTTCTTCAGTGGTACTGCAATAATCACCAGCACTAACTCAACTCAATCAACAACATTAGAGGAAGAAATGGAGCGTGCACACAAAGTTCTGCACCCCGGCCTTCCAAAGAGGAAACACTTTTTTTTTTATATTTAAATAATATTTTATCAAAGCTTCTGTTTTTTTTTGTATCTTCATAAAATGTTTCTAAAACTCATCTGTCTTCTTTAAACTTTTCTCTTCTCTCTTTTTTTTTGGATTCATTTTTCTTTTCAGAGATTTTTTGAAGTTTTTCGTCTCCATCTTACCACAATGTGTCCATTTTTGCAAGTGTGGTAACTTTCATGTATTTGAAAATCCCAATCAGTAACTCTATGTGTGTGACGGTGTGTGTTGTGTGTGTGTGTGTGTGTGTACATGTTGGTGTGTCCTTTGCTGAGGATTGTTGCAACAACTTTGCGTTGTTCAAGTGCTCGAGTGAATGCAAAGCCTGCACACATGAAGCCTGATGATGTTTTGTGTGTATTGAGTGGGGAGTATGTTTGTGTATTTTCTCTCATTACACTGTGTGACCCACATGAAGGTCAATTTCAAAGTCATTTGTCACACAGGGAGCTTGAAAGCTGGATCCAGAAACATGATGTGTGGCCTATAGCTAGCGCTCTCTGTGCGTTTTTGTGTGTTATGTGTGCATCTAAAAAGTGAACTCATCAAGGAGTGTGTTGAGCTAGTATGTGCACAAGGATGAGCAGACTAAGTGAGGTGATCGTGTCTCTCAGTGCCTATATAGTTGTCAGTGTTCATGTGTGTGTGTGTGTGTGCGTGTCTGACAGTCTGTTCATACTGTGTGGGCATGTGTGTGTACTCGCAGGTGAGCCATGTGTTAGCCCGGCTCAGCTTATTATGAGTCTGTATAGCCACTGCATGATGTGAGAGACTGTGTGCTTGCGTTTGTGTGTGTGTGTGTGTGTGTATGTATGTATGTGTGTGTGTATGTGATAGAAGGCACGGAGGGTTGTGTGGGAGGCTCAGTCTCTCAGGTCCATGCTGGAGCCAAACAGGGCCACCAGCTGCTCCTCGTAGTGGGCGATGTTCCTCTTCATGATCTCCTTACAGGAGCCCAGGAGGCGCTCAAACGCCTGGATGTCTATTACTGTGGAGAGAGAGAGAGAGAGCGAGAGAGAGAGAGGCAGAGGAGATATTGAGACAGAGGGTGAGAGAGAGGGGGGAGAGGGAGGGAGAGATAGAGAGACAGAGGGTGAGAGAGAGAGAGGGGGAGGAAGGGAGAGAGAGAGATTTTAGGTGTGTCTGTGTAGAGTCATCTTAGTTGTTCAAACAATCTTCCCAGCCCATACAGAGTATCCACTGAACATCGCACTACAAACAACTATCTGGACTGACATGACCATTGCCCACTGGTGCATTTTTAGAAGAAAACTAAGGGCCCGTGTCCACCTAACGCCTTTTTCCAGCGTTAAACGCTGGCTGTGCGCTCGGGAGTGTGTCTACTGAGCGTTTTTTCGACCGCTTTTTTCAAGCGTTTTATGAGCTGGGAGAGAGAGTGCTGTGATCGGGGAGAAAAAATGCTGATCGTCACCTGTCAGTCAGACCTGTCAACACTGGTTTAACTGTTTAGGCTTGCTGTTTTCTAGTTTAATCGTTACATTTTACTATGAGTAGTCTTATGAAACAGAGAATACTTTCCACCATCCTCTGTTTGGATGAGGAGTTATCGCGGCTCCTGCAAACACACACGGAGCAAGTTGTAGGCTGACGTGTGCGCATGAAACGATCCGTAGGAGATAAAAAATACAGCGAATCAAGTTTTCGCCTAATCTGCTCACACAAACGGCTCTCCTCCCTCTGTTCTGGTCATTTTAAGTCACTATTTTCGTACAGTTTCGGGTAAACAGAGACGGCAAAAGCAGTTTCTCTTCCGTCTTCCTTGTTGCCAAGGCGACGAGTCCCGACGATCTACTATCTGATTGGCCCTTTGAAAAAAGCGGTGGTGACGTCCCCGCCGCCTTTCTGAAAAGTTCAACTTTTTCAACTTGCAAATCTCGAAGCGGCCGCACAAAAAGACAAAAAACGCTTGAAAAAAACCGCTGGGCGCTGCGCCTTTTCTCAGAGCGGCCGCCTTTTCCCGAGCGACCGCTTCTCATTGGGAATCAATTGAAAAAAGCGCTTGCGGTGGGAAAAAGGCGTTAGGTGGACACGGGCCCTAAGGCTAAATCAGCTGTGTCCTATGTGAGCTATGTAGTACTATTTTCTGGAATAATTTGAGGACACAGAATTACCAAAGATTAGGAGCCTATATAACCAAAAAATAAAAATAAAAAATAAAATCTAAAATGTTGTATTTTTTATTATTATTGAAAGACTGCCATGAGATCTACCCACAATGCCTTCGTGATCGACCAGTAGATCGCGATCGACGTAATGGGCACCCCTGCAATAGACAATGCCACCTTCCTGCTCACTCAGTAAATATCGCTATCGGCCATTGAAACACCCATATTGGTGGACCACTAATTGGAGCTGAATGGTTTGATGTAGCATTAACATGTTCATTTGTGCTCAGGCATTTGTCCTTGAAGTCCTGCTCCTCCTTTTTTTAGCCCACGACAGAACAAGGCGAACGATAAGAATGCAACAGACAGCTTCTGTAGCCGCCGTACTCTTGAGTGACATTTTTCTCCACTTCAAAGTCGAGCTGCTGTGAGAGAAAGGCTATTGTGCTGCTGTAAGTACGGTAAACACAGAGTACAGTGAAATACAGACAGGTGAGTGAGTACAGCGACAGTGTGTGCATGGTAAATATTAAAGGGGAGAGCATAGGGGGGAGCACAAAGAGGGAGAGGACAGACATCACATCTACCATGAAAACACAAACAAAATAAAAGCTGTGCAGCTGAAACTATTTTTAAAAAGCGTACACAGATTTTACAACAAACAGAGGGAAGAGAGGTGACAGAGGAGCACGACCGCCTGTTGAAAACATCCTGTCCTTCATTTTACAAAAGTGAAGAGGTGCTCGTCAGTTGTAGAGCCTGAATAAGTGCACCCACTTTAAAAGCAAAATAATTACACAACGGCCCTTTACATACACAGAAAAATACAAGGTTATGCCAGACGAGATGAGGAGCCAAACCCAGATCGTGTATTAACCCTTCCATGCTCCTTTAAAATAATCACGTCTTCACACCTAAGCACATTTTTGTGCGCATAAGAAATAAGCCTATAAAAATGAAATAAATGATTGTTTTTATAAAAAAAAAATGACATGTTGTTTTAGACCAGCATCAGAACTAACCATACATATCAAATATTAATGTATTTTTTTTAAATTAACCCTTTAATTGACATGATTTGAAATTAAAAACCTCCTTTTTTTGGTTTAAAATATGCAAAATATGATTTATTTTCAAAAAACGTCATTAAAACTGGACTATTTATGGTTTGGTTATTGCAGGCTAGTGTGTGTGAAATATTAGCAACAACATTTATTTATATGCATTTTCTATATTTATGCAGCGTCACTTTTCATAAAAAAATCACGTCTTCACACCTAAGCACATTTTTGTGCGCATAGGAAATAAGCCTATAAAAATGAAATAAATGATTGTTTTTATAAAAAAAAAATTACATGTTGTTTTAGACCAGCATCAGAACTAACCATACATATCAAATATTAATGTATTTTTTTTAAAATTAACCCTTTAATTGACATGATTTGAAATTGAAAACCTATTTTTTTTGGTTTAAAATATGCAAAATATGATTTATTTTCCAAAAACGTTATGTAAACTGCACTATTTATGGTTTGGTTATTGCAGGCTAGTGTGTGTGAAATATTAGCAACAACATTTATTTAT
Source organism: Ammodytes dubius (assembly GCA_026122265.1). NCBI lineage: Eukaryota > Metazoa > Chordata > Actinopteri > Uranoscopiformes > Ammodytidae > Ammodytes > Ammodytes dubius. Next base: position 9,164,197 of record CM047511.1, on the reverse strand, counting down.
ATGCATTTTCTATATTTATGCAGCGTCACTTTTCATAAAATAATCACGTCTTCACACCTAAGCACATTTTTGTGCGCATAGGAAATAAGCCTATAAAAATGAAATAAATGATTGTTTTTTATAAAAAAAAAAATACATGTTGTTTTAGACCAGCATCAGAACTAACCATACATATCAAATATTAATGTATTTTTTTTAAATTAACCCTTTAATTGACATGATTTGAAATTGAAAACCTATTTTTTTTGGTTTAAAATATGCAAAATATGATTTATTTTCCAAAAACGTTATGTAAACTGCACTATTTATGGTTTGGTTATTGCAGGCTAGGATGTGTGAGATATTAGCAGCAACATTTATTTATATGGATTTTCAATTTTTTTTGCAGTGTCACTTTTCATAAAATAATCACACGTTCACACCTAAGCACATTTATGTGCACACAAGAAACCAGCCAATAAAAATGAAATCATTACAATTTTTTTTTAAATTATTTTACATTTTATTTAACCAGCATCAGAACCCATCACACATATCAAATATAAATGATTTTCTTTTTTAATTGAACCCTTTTAACAACACAAATACAACCAATGAACACCAAATTAGTCTACCTTAGGCCTCACATTCAAAGCAAGAGCTGCAAACAGCTGTGTAGTGTTCTTTACACACAAACTTCCCACAAGACTTGCAGCTGCAGCTTGCAACTTTGCGGTGCGAGCAGAGCACACACTGCCCTGGGGTCGGTGGGTGAGCCGCTTGGACCTGCTTGGCTTGTGGTGGGGTTACCTGCCCGAGCCCCTCGAACTAGGCTGGCGGCCCATGGTGCACGTGGGATGCATTCTCTTTGGGCCATCTGTGAGTCTACCAAGCTCTTCCGAGCTCCACAAGGAAAAGCCTCCGCTTGTGCAATTTCCCCTAGTGCCATGCCTGATCGATAGCCGTCCATGTGATGTAAGCGTTCAGCGCGCTGATGTCCAGGATGTTGAAGAACAGTGCCAAGGGCCACCGCCTGGTCGCTCTCTGGCAGCTGTATGCCGCGATCATCTGCAAAAAGGGACCAGAGACAATGGAGACAATTTTGTAAAAATACAATACAATAACCTTTATTTTAACTCGTGAGACACTGAGGTTTCCTCATGCACACCTGGCAATGACAATTACAAGGATAACGTATAATACGCAAAGAAAACAAAGAAGTAAAATAGGTTAAAAAAAAAGAAAAGAAAACACAATCAAATAGATCTAAACCATATATGAAATACTATAATTTTTACATACCTTGTCCATTGTGTCGACTCTTCCTTTGCAGCGGTTTTAGTCCAGAATGATCTGCAGCTTTTTCTTCTGCCCGCTGCTGAGCAGAAGGACGTTTTTTCCCCGCTTTGGGACGTGCAACACCAAAGTGTGCCTCTGTGTAAAAGCAAACAGCCAGCTTTCTCTGGAGCAGTTCCTCTTCTAGCCCATATGAGGAAAAAAAGTTGTTGCAGACTGCCCCCCTTCCCCCCTGTAAAACCGCCCCTGTCGCAAGTCCTCCGTCTGCTCCAGCTCGACCCTCCGTCACTGCTTCGGGCTCACCAGCTGTTCGGCCGGTGTAGACTGACACCCTCCATGCATACGCTGTTTTCAAAACGCAAGTCACCCACACATTCAACCCGTATCTGGCCGATGTCTTAGGCATAGGCCTACTGCCGGAACTAGCAGCGTCCGCTCCTTATCCTCCCTCTCCGTATTGGAGTCCGATGCTCGATCGGGCTCCTCAGGCTCTTGGTCTGTGTCCATTAGTATTACCCGCGCTTCCTCACTATTATATCGTGTCGCCATGATGCCAGGTACGAAATGAGAAGCTTTTCTCTTCTCTACTAATGTAGAGAGGAGCATTGTGCACCTGTCTAAACAAATTCTGCGTATATTTTGATTCTCACGGCTGCAGTAACTTTCATGTTCCGGAAAAGTACCTGAGTTGAATTTATTTCAAAGTTGTGCAAGGGCCAGGGGTAGATGTATTTTTTAAGTATTTTATAACAAAAAAAAATAGTGGTGCTTTGAACTTTTGCATTAAAAAATGCACATGAATGAAATGGTATGGAAAAAGGCGATTTGAAAGCCATCTGCGCTTCAACGCATTCGCTCATACGGTAATGAAGAGTGTAGGCTGAAGGCGCGCGCGTGCACATACACAAACTTTGACGTGCATTCATCCCCACACACACCTACTCGCACACCAAAACAAGAATAATGCCCTAAAACTTGTGTAACGAGAGTAGGAGACACTTAGAGTGCGTGCGCCCAATTTCGCAAAAAAACGTTTTTTTCTCCATTTGCCACATATAGTAAAAATGACGTCATCTCCAAGGAAATCCCTCGGAGCACACACTTGAAGCCCCTGGCCTCGAATGACGTGGAGAAATGAGACATTGCATGTTTTATACTTGTTATTCAAGCAGGATCAAAATGAGTGATTTCAAAGGATTTGAATGGGTTTCAATGGGACACACTTTTGTGCTTAGGTGTGATGGTGTGAGTAATTGCAGTAGGGGTGTTTAAAAAAGGCAGAACATAAAGTATACATGAAAACATTTGAGAACACCCAAAAATGCACAAACTGGCCAAATTATTAACAATATAAGCAACAAATGAAAAAGATATGCTAGAAATTATAATCCCAAAACACATAAATGTGTCTAGGTGTGATCGAAGGTTCAAACCTCAACAGCCTTTTGATATCTCATGACAACAATGCTTGTTATTAGTAGAAATAAATACCCCGGAAATTGTCAGGTAGAGAGTGGTTTAAATATGGCTCGGTGAGTGCTTTGAATTTCACCGAAACGTTTAGCTTCATGCCAGGGATTTATTGGATATTTTAAACTCAAAAGAATCGGAGAAAGAAGAGGCTAAAAGCGACACACAAAACATATGACTATTTAAAAATACTAGAAATCACCTAAAACGTATACAAACATTCTCTTCTACGACAGTGAGTTAACTATTGTTTTTGTTGTTGAAATCATTAGCGTGAGTGTGTATTTCCTCTTACCCAAAAGCTTGACATTGCCCACTGCGTAGACTGAGGCGGCCCGAGGCTTGTTAGTGACCAGGGCCAGCTCTCCAAAGTACTGACCCCTGCTACAGCGCGTTATCTCCACCTCCGCATTGTCTGCGTGGTCGGCCTTCGTCTGCACAGGGGAGAGGAGAGGATTAAAAGGTTAGGAACCACAGAGGGCCTCTTCTGTTTACTTCCCCCCCAGCGGGAAGCACTCAGGGGCTGAGCACATCCCCGCTGTTGCCAGGCAAAACCCTGGACACACATCTGCACTTGTTTTTTTGTTTTCTACCGAGGAGTGTGCGATATTGTTAAAATGTTTCATGCAAAAATTGCCCGATAAAAGGATTTAAGAAGCCTTTGTATCCGTACATATTCCTCAACAATTTTTTAAACATTTTTAAATATTCATTCTGCAAGGTGAAATACATTACATCGTCACAGTACAATCCTGGATGAAAGTGTGTGAAATAGACCCAGGAGAAGGTGAGAGGAACAGTGTCTTACTTTACTCTTCATCATGATCTTGACATCCCCAGATTCTACAACATAGAAGCAGTCGGCACTGTCTCCCTGAAAGGAAACAAAACAGACCACTGGTGAATACATTTTAAAGTGGTTATGGACGGTACATGTCAGTGCTATCGCTGAATGGAACCACATCAGCTGTATCCATCCAGTCCTACCTGTGTGATGATGCGTTCACCATCTGAGAACTGCTTGGCTCCTAATACATCCACTATCTTCATCCTCTCATTGGCCTGGACAGAGGCAGAGGGCGGGAACACAGGAGAAATAATTAGAAAGAGTGTGAGGAGAGCATAAACTCTGCTCTATGTGTGACCTGCTCGCTATACATTATCCTGCTTAGAACATGGCTACATTAACTCAAATATTTTAATTAATTGAAACAAAATATTGGTTTAAAAGAGGTTTTATTGAATTAGAAATGCTTTTATTGCTTACAATACAAAAAAATTGTTGGCTATTCCATAGCAACAGTTATTAGGCAGCTATGTGGCCAAACATATGTCTTGAATGGAGTCTTTTCAGACAATAACCATGACTTTGAAGTTCTCTGCCCTTCACATACATTCAAAGTAACTTTGGAAAGTAATGTAACTTTGTCGACATCTATCAGTGGATTGATATGACAAGGACATAACAACGTCCGCACTCCGCAGCAACAGTCTGTTATTATCGAGAAATATCGGGGCGTACAATGCAGTGATTGACCAATCAGAACACGGCATTTTATCAGTGATGTGTAATAATTTAGGTCCTAAATGTGTATCCTAGAATGTAGGATATACGTTTCAATCATGGTTTCAACTGTCGTATCATCAACAAATATGCAATGCAGGGAATGTTGCTTTGGTGGTGCGGAAAAATGTCCTGGAGCAACGTTGGACTGTGTATGGAGTATTTAGTGTTTGAGACGACTGTGTGCAACAGAAGAAAGGTTTTGTGTGGAAGGCCTTTGGTGGAACAGTGGTCACATCACAAGGCAACATTACAAACGTATACCAGGACTTATAAAAAAAATATGATCAGTGGACAGACAACACTTCCTGTAAAAGTAGAGATGCTTCTAGTTCATCTCATTTGTGACAGTTACTTGAAAAAGGCTCACAAAGGCACCTTGAGGTCTCGCTGAAGACATGGTGTCAAATTAAACCAGGACACAGTGAATATGGAACTGAAGCTTGATTTTACATTTTTTATTTTTTTTAAATTGTAAATCGAATAGCGATCAGATCTGTCAGAAAATGGGGATTCGATATTTTTTAGATATATTTTCCAAAATGGTTGAGCAGTGAGAGGCCCACATCCACTAAGACTCACCTCCAGTGATTTGAGTAAGGGCACGGACTCAATGAAGCACTCGTACATCCTCCTCTTCTTCGCGTTGTTCTTCAAAATGAGTCTACGAAATGTGGCACGGTCCTAGAGGAGAAACAAACTGTAGTAAACAAACAGCTCTTCCTAAAAGGACAGCTTGACTCAGAGTGAGAGACAGTTCTCTGTTCGGCCACAGGGAGGAGCTGCAGTAGCAGAAACCATCAAAGCAGAGCACTGGCTCCATTCATGGATAATAGAACTCCATTCTTAACATTAACATCACATCTCAATGGTAACAGAAACTGTACCGTTTACCATGCACCACTTAGAGAAAACTACCATGGAAGAGATCAAACGGAGCTTTTAAGATTTAAAAAAAAGGAGACACTTGCAGTTGGAAATTGACTGAGAGCAACAAAACAATGTGGTACGTGTTGAATTTTGACTAAATGCACTTACTTGACAAAATGGATAATTTACAACTAAACACGCATTAGAAATCAACTCCAGGTCATAAAGGAATCATTTAAAATTCCTCTTCTGAGTGTTAATAAACTTTAGAAGGATTTTAATATACTGTAATAATGCACCAGAGAATCACATATTCCATTCAAATTTTACAAATGTCTCCAGCTTTGCTGTGTGTGTGTTTGTCAGTGTGTGTGTTCTCACCAGTCCCCATAGCGCCCCCTCTGTGGTGGCGATGATGGTGGCAGCACGCGGCGTGTTGTACATTAGCGCCAGCTCCCCAAAGCTGCCCTTGTTGTCGTACTGACCCACAGTGTTTTCCGTTACCACGATGTCAAACACACCCCTGGAAAAAGAGACAGAAGAGAGAGAGAGAGAAGAGAAGGCGAGACAAAGGGAAAACATTTTGGTTTTGTTCATTGAACAATTAGCTGGTTTAAATAAACATCTCATTACAGATAATCTGTAGCCTCTGGGCAGGATCCTGTGCTAGTGTGGCACACTGGCTAAGCAAATCATCGACTGCGTTTGTTTGTGTGCACCAGTGTGTGTATAAACCTATTCAAGCAGATTCTTTCATGCACTCGCAAGTCAAAGCCCCTGCAAAACCAAATCCACACAATCCTTCTAACTATGTAATTTGTCTGATAGTAGGCATCTAAAAAGAGTTAGGCATATATATCAATCCAAATGAAAGATAATGTATTTTAAGTTTGATAAACTTTACACAAATTTGGTTTAAATGAGGCGGGCTATGCTCTGGTTCTTATTACACAATAAGTATGTTGAACCAATCACTGCAGTTCTCTGCCCAAACATTCTATAAAAACAATGACTGTTACCAGTACTCAAGTTGGGGAGGGATGAGGGGGAGATGGCATCCCCCTTAGAAATTAAGATTACAAATTCATCCCCCTTCTAAATGGGCCATCCCCCCTTCCCATTCCCTGTTATTTTATCAATGATCTTGCAAGGGCAAAAAAAAAAACTCTGCTCGCGCGCTACGCACACTCGCATCTTAGGTATCTCTGTCCACCTGTTGGGCATATTTCTATCAGCCCAACACCTGAATGGAGCAGCCGTAGAATCTCTACGTTTTCACTCTAAAGATTCAGAAATATTACAATGCTTTACTGATTTGCAAGCTAATTTATGAATAAGTTAGTACTGGCACTCCCCCCGCCCCCATTTCAAGCACTGAATATAATATAATATATAAGTATCTCTATCTGTGCTTAAACAATAATCAAAAGGGTACACCGTTGGTTTCCTACCATATGCACTGTCATCAGCACAAATGATCTGTCCCTAAACGTTAAGTCCAATCCACCATCCCCCCTGATTTTTCTTTTTACAACTCGAGTACTGACTGTTACCATGGAGACTGTTTGATAAGGTCACACCCACACAGTCCTGTCAAACGGTCTCCATGGACAGTAAACAGAGCAATTTTTTTAAAATTTTAATTATTTTTTTAATTATGAACATTTATTTTCAATCCAATTTTTATAAACACTTATTCATATCATATAGATAGATTTTTACTATTTTAGACCAGGTTTCCAGAGGCTTTAACTGTGGCTGAATTTTAAGTTGAGAGAAAATTTGCTCATTTGTGAGCATTGCTATATATCCGCATGTATCAAAAAGGTGTTTGTTATGCTTGCATACGTTTCTGACAGACAGCATTACTTGAGCAGAGCAGCTCTGTCCCCCACTCCCGCCCTGCCTCTCTCTCTTTCTCTCTCTATATGAGGATTAAACCTAGGGAAGGTAATTTGCAGCGTTGTTGCTCAGCAGGATTATCCAGTCACTTTGTAAAATAGCCTGCCCTTCTATTGGCTGCATGGCTGGGCTAAAACCCCTTGTCACTGGGGGACTATTAAATTACTTTGACTGGATTACCATGACGACAGGGACAATGATCACTTGTGTCATCAACCTACCTGAGCATTTAAAGAAGGTGGAGTCAGTGATTCTAGAGTACGCTTGTTGTCAAACACTTTGTCAAATCCAGTTGATACCGTATCTACTGTAAATCCAGTGTTAATACACAGCCTAGGCTCTGTAAAAGGACATCTTGCTAGCTATGGTGGCCCCCCTTTATTTACATACCAGTTTACAGAGCCTAGGCTGTGTATAAACAGCATCACCAGATTTTTTTTTTCAGCGCACACACACAGTACAGACAGGTAGCTGATCGTGAGGAGATATTCACACATTTTGACAAAAAGTGATTTAGTCAACAAGTGTTCTCCAGAATCACTGACTCCACAGAAACTAAGCAGTGGTAATCAATCAATACATTTCACATGAGGACTTTTGCTGAGCCAAGGAGGACAGATGCAGAAGGAAGAGCAGATATCTCTGACACAATTGACTGTGTTTACTCTAAAATCAACAAGCTAGTTTAAAGTCTGAAAAATGACTGACATATTTTTACGAGTATAGGTGAAAGAGAAATGGAAGTTTCCCAGGGACTTTGTGCTTCTTACCATACAATGGTACACAGGCCAGCTAGGGGTTTGAGCATAAGTTCTGCTCATGTTATGCCTCATAAAACTGTCAAGATGTTCCATTTTTAAAAAGGGAATCAGTTAGTTGATGCCTCACATGATGGTAGTCTAAGAGGAATGCAGTACAGATGATGAGATAATAAGAATAAATAGAAAAACATCTGAACAATGCATTAGTCTGTTTTCTTTCCTGCTTTTCTTTTTGGTTTCTTGTTTATCACTCCATCTCTGTGTGCTCACACCCCCCCCCACCCCACCCTGCCGGTGACATTAGCTACCACCCAGGCTTTTCACAGGCCAGGGACAACCTCATATAGTATATGAGCAGGCACGCGTGCTGCTCTTAAAGGTCACTGCATGTCTCTAGTACAGGGAGCCCCGCGGTGTGCAGATTGAAAGATAGCACCTGACGAGTGGCACTAGACTGCTGTGCTGAACTGATACGCGCCAGGCCAATAGACGCCAGTGAGGGATAAACAATGGACTGACAAACACTGGTAGGTCTGGTTTCTCTCGTGGAGGCAGACGTTAAAAAATGCCACCTTGAGGGCTAAATTATGCAAAGTAAATTAAGGTGAAGTAAGCGGTTTATTTGTGTTAAATCGCTCTTTGTTCATACAGTGATCACTTTCATAATGTGCGCGTTTCATAAAGCCAATTTCTCAGTCAGCTGCTCTGCATGTAATCGGCTAATAAACTTTTAGGGGGATCCCGAAATTGCAGGTGCACGCCAGAGCACAGACGGGTGAATGTTTATGCGCCTACAATGGCGGAGCAGGTAAAAATCCTTCCCAATGACTGTTTTGATGGTTTTTAATCACACTTATGGATCCGAGATGATGCTAGATAACTCGCTGCTTGAAGACCGCAGTGCATTAATGTGGTGACATAGGGTCGAGCGAGGGGACTGCTAACTGCAGTAACTGACAGGAAGTTAGCTAAAAGAACCATTCCGCTTACAGCACCTTTAATGTAAAAAGGCTGTGGCTTGTGAAGAAAGACACGCTCTAAGAGCAGTGTAGTCTTAGGGATTATCATGGAAGTTAATGCATCATTTAAAATTATTGGATAAAATTTGGGAAATAAAGACATATAGAATGCATGTTTAATTTACAAAATAAATATATAAATAAAAAATATATATTGAATTCAATATTCAGAATAGACAATGTTTTAATTTAATCTTTTTACACCTCAAAGATCTAGGGATGTTATTAACACACACGCCTTCAGCTTGACACATAATTACAGTTTTCCTGAGAGAATGTGTTATCTATCACAGCTAGTACGACAAGGACCTATTTTAATGTTCCTACCGCTATTCCAGCATTTTGGCAACAAAACCTGTCCGGTAGAGGTCTGTGTACACAGCAACAGTTTGCAATACAGCAATACCACAGGAAAATGACACACAGCCTTCATATGAGCTGTATACATGGACACAGACAACACACACACACACCCACTATAATAATTAAAACAGCGAGTGCAGTGTAAACACAAGCCGAACTTGGACACACAATTGTTACTGTCCCACACTGGTATTGCACTACTACTTGCTACTAATTGCAAAGTGCCGTAATCAAAATTACTTTTTATAAAATTATACTCAGAAATTGTTGTTGCCACTCTGCCAGACTGTCAAAATTCAACTGTGGAGTATGTTTTGAGGCTGCAATGAATCTGATTTATTTGTTTCATGTGCATTTAATGTTTTCCTAAATCTTTTGCACACAATGCACTTTTATATACCTGCGCAACCACAAGGTACAGCCTTACACCAATATAATAACAATGTTGCGTAAAAAAGTAAAATCTAAATGTGACATTACATAATGCAAGTGATTACACTGGAAATAGACAAACATCCTCTTGAAGGCAAACTGTTCACACATCCTCCCCTTTGTCAATTTTTTTGCAGTACCTTTAATCTTTCCGTCATCTAAAGTCACTTAAACATCATTTGAATGAACAGGTTTTTCCCCCACCTCTAAACAGAGCCATCCCTCCTACCTCTCTATGACGTAGAAGTTGTCTCCATCGTCTCCCTGGTCGATGACGTGCTCCAGCGGCTGAACCTTTAACTCAAACATGGCGTCCAACACTTCTGAGAACTGCTCCTGGATGGATGGAGGGAGTGTGAGAGAGACAAGGACGTCAAGACACAGCTGAGGTAGAGACAAACCGAGAGCAACAGTGTTGACGTGTGGAGTCCAACCAGAAGCTGAAAAATGGCCTCCAGCTCAATCTATTGAATTATCCCAGCGGGGGAAACTGTGTGACAAAGTACACGGCGGAAAGAAGAAAGGGGCAATTTTTCATATCAGGACACTTTCTTCGGGTCTCTATTTTCCAGACAACACTGTTGTCTCCTGGGTTTGAGTCAATACCAATGTCATAGATTTATTAGACTAGATGCCGAGTGCTACAGGATTCACAAAGGGCAGTTCATTTCTAGTGCAGCTTTTCAGCCAAAACAAACAAAGACATGATCACACAGACATTACTTTTGGAATTGATGTGCGGAAAACAGACGAGGAGAATCTACTTATGCTCGAATAAAGGAGGGTTTAAACCCAGTAGTTTTATTACGAGGCAAAAAAGGACAAGCAGATTAAACTGTGTGGAGATTATATTGGTTTGTGATTCGATGCAGACATGCAAAGATGTTGAACAAATACCTCTGTGTCCTCTTTTCTTGTAGTGAACAGCATTTCTATCTCTTGCTAAAATGTTTTTGTACTAATTTAGCTTTAGGTAAGTATATCCAATGCATATAGAAAATGCATTAGTATTTTTTAATTGCTGTTCGAAACTGTAGTTTGTCATGCTTTTTTTATTGTGTTAGAAAGTTAAATAAATGAATTCCATCACAGTTGCAGAGCAGACCTAGCCTGGCGCTACCAGACCATCGTACTTCATTTCATTTGTACAGAAGGTCTGGAAGTGCTGTAATTGGCAAACGTTAACTCACTTGGAGGCGGGTGTCTGTTGAAGTTTAAAACTATTGGATCTGCTCAGTGCCACTCTGGATTAGCCAACCAATCGCATAACGTTTGGTCGTGAGCCGGCTTTTGACGGTGCGTTCAGGGAACTCGGAAATTTCCGACTTCACTACATATTGTAGTCTATGGATCTACCGGTACCTGGCAAAGGTAACTTGCTAGAGCCTAACGTTTAGTTATTTGTACAAGAAAGGTTGTAGGCCTCCATACTTTCCCGAGCAGATGCACTGGAACACAGACAGGTCGGAACTCGGAACTACCAAGTCGGAAATTTCCGAGCAGCATTCAACTGAAACTGGAGCGCTCAGAAATTTGTTCGGAAAATCTCACTAATACGCCCCATCACCAGACTGACTACTGAAGGGAAAATGAAATTTGGGCGGAAGTAGGTAGGCGGGCGGAGCCAGGCTAGAGCAGACCCTTGTATGTACCTGAAAGTACAACAACCAATCCCTATGGGCATGAAAACACAACAAATCAAACTTTGATGTATTGGTTCATTTTATAAGTCAAGCCACCCATTGTTCAACCTAGCTGCTTTAAGCAATGCAATTATGCATGTCTGTCTACAATAAATCAATCGAAATAAACAGCTCAACATATACAGCTGGGGGCAAGCACAGATGAGAAAGAATACAAAGATGCCTGCCATGTCTGTGACGCAGGTACACTTCATTGATCTGGGTGCAGGACAAAACAACACAAGTGGAAAGACGTGGCGTGGTTAATTGGAAACTTCATGTAACAGTATAAAGTTAATATACATGTCCATTAAGTGTTGATCTACACATTATACAGGCGGCTAGTTAACTGAAAACCTCAGGAGAATAATAATAAATGCAGACGCTTTCAAGCTTTCAAACAGAACATGATATATCACCGAAGCTTTTCTGAATGCTTAAAACTTCACTGTGGATATCAACTTTATCTCATTCATTTAGTGCACAATCATGTCACCTCCTATGTATGTGTCGTGAGTTGCATTTACTTGATCTAGTGTTTTGAAGAGCAGGATGTCTCTGCAGGCCTCCTGCAGTCTGCAGCGCTGCTCGTCTGTTTTTGGGTGAACCACTCTGGGCTCCGTGTCCTCGTCGTCTTCGTCTGGGTTGAAAGCCTCCGCACACACTGCAGGAGAGACACAATGCATTAACATGGCACGTCACATTACTGTTTATTTTATTAGAAAGAGCAAAAGATACAGGTAAGAAAGTATTCTTTTTTTGGGGGGCATTTTCAAGCTTTATTTGATAGTACAGAGTTGAAATGGGGAGACAGAGAGCGAGGGGGGATTACACGCAAAAGGTCCATGGGTCTGATTTGAACCCGCGACCACTGCAACGAGGCCTGAGCCAATATGGTATGCGCTCTACCGGAGCGCTCCTAAGAAAGTATTCTTAAGCCAAAGTAAGTGTAACTAAATGTATTAAAAAAACTACAAATAACATCGACAATAAGGATAAAAAAATAAACGAGCAAGCCAACAGGTTGCAGGCAGTTTAGGTTGTGACAACCTTGTCCAAAGAACCACCAATACTTGTGGATAGGAAAATAATATAAAAACACATACAGTGCACACACCAGGACAAGGACGAAATAATTTGTCATTGAAGGTAGGTATGACTAAGCTTAATAGGTTTTTCCTCTGGAACTTGTAGCACATTAGGCAGGCCGGTCTACGGGATCACTATCAGAAAATGACTTTAGAATCAACATTAGGTACCAGTTAACAAAGTATTTCTTTATCACTTCAACTACTTAATAAATAATTGCATAACTTTTAATCCGTTTATCTCCTTACTGAACTGAGCCGAAAGGTGCAATGTTATTTACACAAATACACATTAACAGATGCTCATTGTGATTCTAAACTGATCTAATCACAACCCTCACTATAGGGAAGGGTGAGTCGTAAACACACAAGCACGCATACGAAGACACACAGACACAGACAGACACAGACGCACACTCACACAAAGAGAGGAAGATATTGTATAACAGAAAATGGCCTTCAGGAGACGCTAAGAGAGGGGACATCATTACTGCAAGACACCAAAGAGCCCAGAATTGAGGATATGACACACACACAGCGACATGTATCGCCACACTGGATGACAAACGCCGACAAGGTCATTTCAAATTGTCATTACGGAACTGTGTTTCCTCCAAACACACTCCACTTCTCACATGGCATGTATCACAAAACACGTAGGAGTTTCTAAGTGAGTGAGAGTGTGTGTGAGTGAGTGTGTGTGAGTGAGTGTGTGTGTGTGTGTGCCTGTGTGTGTCTAGCCCTGACAGTAACGTCTTATCTCTCAACATTCATTCCAATCATGTTTGGAGCAGTGTGACCTCTGGAGAGTCAGCATGTTTAACTGCTTTAGTTCAGCTTGATCTGAGCAGGTAGAAACAATGGAGCAAACAGAGAAAGCAGGTACAATGTGAGCCTGGGTGCTTCGCCAAACAGAAAGTGAAGCAATTAAATAGGAGTCATCTAAAGCGAGGACTCGATACGACCCCAACTCACAAGGGCTTAATGAGTTTATTAGAATAAATATTAGGCTTGCGGTGTTCTTCACTGGTATGAATACCATAGCAAATCTGATTGGGCAAAGTTGAGGAAAGGTTTATAAGCTCTTTTCTAGCACTTTCAAAAAAGTTTAACTTTTTCACAAACCCCGCAGCTTTAAATATATATATGGGGGGATAAAAAACATGATTATGAATTCATACATTGGCCTATCAGTAAAATAAATTACAGTCATATGAAAAAGTTTGGGAACCCCTCTCAGCCGGCATTATAATTGACTCTGCTTTCACAAAAAAAAGATAAAAGTGGTATGTCTTTAATTTACCAGGAACAGCTAAGTACTGGGATGTTTTCCAAACAAAGATTTTTTGAAAAGCAGTATTTGGTTGTATGAAATAAAATAAAATGTGAAAAACTGGCTGTGCAAAAATATAGGAACCCTTGTGGTTTTGTTGATTTTAAAGCCTGTAACAGCATGTAAAACTGATGACTTAAAACACAAAGTTGGTTGGATTATGTTGTTAAGCCTTGAACCTCATAGAAATGTCTGTTTAATCATGAGAAAATGTATTTTAGGTGCCTAAATGCAAGTTGCACTTCTCTTTGACTCTCTGCTGAAGTGAGACAGAATGGGATCATCAAAACAGCTCCCAAAAGATCTGAAAAACAAAGATTGTTCATTGTCATGGTTTAGGGGAAGGCTACAAGAAGCTTTCCCAAAGGTTTCAATTGTCAATTTCGACTGTAGGGAACGTTGTCAGGAAATGGAAGGACACAGGCATAGTGGCAGTTAGGGCCCACTCACACTAGTGCCGTTTGCCTGTTCCGTGCTGCAGGAAGATTCAGCACGATTCCCCCCCTCCCCACTCCCCCCCGCAGGCCCGTGCTCACACTGCTCGTGGCCTGGGCATTTGCACCTTGCCTACGTCACCGTGCGCGTTTAGGATTTGGAGCGTATAGTCTACTTGTAGGCTATACGACTGTTTGTGAATATTTTCATCCGGCCAAATTTGAATCATATATTCCACTTCCACATTAGAGCAAGGAGAATCCTTAAGCTATTGTTTTTTTTAAATGTAGCCTTGACGTAATAGGTCGCGGTGGACAGTCTCATATTTGTGCAGCACGCTGTTTATTATTAATATAACGGCCCGTCATCAGACCATACGTACCGGATGGTTTTATACACATCGATCGCTCTATCAAGTAATCCAAGTCAGAACTTTTTGTATGGGCAGAGATCGTTATTTTAAGTGTCTTTATAAAGTACTGTTTCCTTATCACCGGGCCGCGGAGTCCCGCTGTGTGTTGCGTTGGGTTCGTCTCAACCGCCATGCGTAAAGGCATTATTATGACAGCTGCGGGAGGAAAAAGAAAAAAATCATCTGACGAACGTGAGTAAACACGAAAACCTTTTTTCTTTGCTTTCTGCGCTCACCTATTTAGCTCTCTCCCTCTTTTATTAGCCCACACCTAGGCCTACACACACGTTAATTCTCACACATTTTATGTAGCTACAAGTCCAAGTGGTGGGAAATTCTGGTGCCGACTAGTAAGGCAGCGGACGTTAACGGACTATGCATCCTTAATAAATTCACGTCAGGAACGTCGCCTGTGCGCTTGCTTGTGCGCGTGTCATCTCATTAGCATCTGTACTTTGGCCACGGCACACCTCTCCCAGGTGTGCCGTGGCCAAGGGGCTGTTCCGTGCTGGAATACGGTTGGCGTGGTCACACTAGGCCAAACGTTCTAGACTTTAGTATGCCAATGAGCTTTGGCACGGGGCCGCGGCCGGGGCCTGTACATCGTTCAACAATTCAGCGCAATTTGCACCAAAACATCTGCTTTTTATAAAGACCGAATAACTTAATTTCTGTCTCATCAGTCCAAAGCATTTTCTTCCAATATGAAGCTGGCTTGTCTAAATGAGCTTTAGCATACTCCATGCAACTGTATCTGTGGCGTGGGCGCAGAAAGGGCTTCCTTCTCATCACCCGGCCATACAGATGTTTTGGTGCAAATTGCACTGAATTGTAGAACCATGTACAGATACACAATCTGCAGCCAGATGTTCTTGCAGGTCTTTGGAGGTGATCTTTGGGTTGTGTGCAACCATTCTCACAATCCGCCGCATATGCCGCTCTTGTACTTTTCTTGGTCTGCTAGACCTGGGTTTAACCCATTGATGACGGCTGCTGCGCGATGCCACATTGGCTCTCCTGCCTGATGCTGCATCGCGCAGCATTATTACTTTATCTAATTTTCATGGCATTCCCAGCATAGAATGCACTGTCATTGGTCCAAATACACATGAGGTGGGTTTTGTTGATTTTTTTAAGACCACGTGACCACCCAAAAGTTGTGTGGTTTGCCGAAAATCACTTCAATCAAAAAAATAAAAAATAAAAAAATAAAACAAAATAATAAAAAAAATACGCCGGCTATGTCGGCGACGGAACAGTTAGTGGCGTTTGGTGCGCAGAATCAAGGTCTACTATAGACTACTGACGAAAATCACACAACACATTGCATCTATTTATTAACAATATTTAATCATTTTCTAATTCATCTAATTTTGACGATTTTTAGAAATATTTGTTGGTTTGTAAGCGCTAAGGGAGCATGTTTAAATAAAACCTGTGAACCTTAACTTTTAAATGTATTTTATTTCATGTTTCTATGTGCTACACAGGCTTAGATATTAAGGTTTTGGTAGACTTGACAATTCGTACTATTTTTTCAGAAAACCCTCAGGCATTAAGGACATGCATCCTAGATTGCCATAGTCATCAATGGGTTAACTGCAACTGTGCCTGTGTCCTTCCTAGGGCTGCAACTAACGATTATTTTGATAATCGATTAATCTGTCAATTATTTTCTCGATTAATCGATTATTAATCGGTTAGTGTTTTGGTCCGTAAAATGTCAGAAAATGGTGAAAAATGTTGATCAATTTCCCAAAGCCCATGTTGACGTCCTCAAATGTATTTTTATGTCCAAAACACAAAGATATTTCAGTTTACTGTCATAATAGGATTAAAGAAACCAGAAAATATTCACATTTGAGAAGCTGAAATCAGAGAATTTGGAAATTTTTTATTAAAAAATGACTTGAAACGATTATCGATTATCAAAATAGTTGTCGATTATTTTAATAATCGATTCATCGATTAATCGTTGCAGCTCTAGTCCTTCCATTCCCTGACAACGTTCCTTACAGTAGAAATTGACAATTGAAACCTTTGGGAAAGCTTCTTGTAGCCTTCCCCTAAACCATGACAATGAATAATCTTTGTTTTTAAAGATCTTTTGGGAGCTGTTTTGATGATCACATTCTGTCTCACTTCTGCAGAGAGTCAAAGAGAAGTGGAACTTGCATTTAGGCACCTAAAATACCTTGTATCATGATTAAACAGACCTGTATATGAGGTTCAAGGCTTAACAACATAATCCAACCAATTTTGTGTTTAAAGTCCTCAGTTTTACATGCTGTTACATGCATTAAAATCAGCAACACCACAAGGGTTCCCATATTTTTGCACAGCCAGTTTTTCACATTTTATTTAATTTCATAAAACTAAATACTGCTTTTCAAAAAATCTTTGTTTGGAAAACATCCCAGTACTTAGCTGTTCCTGGTAAATTAAAGACATACCACTTTTATCTTTTTTGTGTGAAAGCAGAGTCAATTATAATGCCGGCTGAGAGGGGTTCCCAAACTTTTTCATATGATTGTGAAGTGTGTATATTGGCAATCACCTAACATAGACAACATGAAGCAAAAACACATGATTAGTTGAATTTTTTTAAATTATATATATATTTTTTTAAGATATTGAAAAAACTAGACAGTATTTTATTGATGGCCTTTAAGTAAGTCTGGTGGTCAATATAGAGAAAATCCAGCATTTCCAGCAATGTGTTCATTTCAAACCTTGAAAACACTAGCTTTTTACAATCAAGCATTTTCCCAATCCTTCCAGACGCTGTCCGAACCCTGAAAGTGTGAAAGCAGATCCATCATGCTGAGCTTAAGTTGCAGGAATCTCTTTCCCCTTCGCTGCCAAAACGTCTATCCGTCCCTGGCAGGGCCATACCAAAACACCGGCCAAAAAACGAGCTTCAGTTTACAAGCCCTTAGTTGACTTGTAGGGCAGCGTGATCGACTCTAATGCAAATATGTAATCAAGTCATCGTGTCCACCGTGTTTCCGGGCCAGATAAAATAAATTGTCGATGCATGTGACTGCGGTCTAATGTTTCTTCAAGTGAGAAAACAGATATTCTTAATAGCCTTGATGCTGTCCTCCTTCCTGAATGGAGTGTGCATGTCTCAACATTAGGTTTGTTCCCTCTACATCTGCTTCAAATGATTTAGCTCTGTTACGCTCTCAAGAAGCATTCCGAGATCAGCTGAGGACACAGTTCAGATAACTCTTAAAAACTTAAGTGCTCGAAAGGACCGGGAAATATCTAAAGCGCCATCCAGTTTAATCTTGCCAACACCTTAAGTCGTCGTGATTTAAAACTCCTGGGTCAGGATCTCGACTGGCTGCCATAAGAGCAGTTATTAAAGAAAGGCATTTGAATATGAAGGTTTTTCCAGGAGCTTCTGCAGTGCTTATTAACAGCTGCTGTTTGGGAGCAACAACTTTCACTTGAGGCTGTCTCGTCTACAAATTCATTCCATTTCTTAGAAAATGCTTGTGGAGAGGAGAAAACTGACCAAAATAAGTGAGTTAGCAGGATTTTTGGGATATTCTGTGCATACACATTTCTCTAAATGACATAGAACTCAATATATTTGTGGTCACTGGAAATCTTCAATATTGAATGACTTAATGCATTATTAGAGACATATGTTATATGTGAAACAAGCTAATTAGGGGGCCAAGCCCGAGAAAGGCCTGGGACCGCGTTTTGCAGAGCAACGCGGTTCCATAGCCCTGCTGGGCAGGGAACCCTATTGTTTTTGCTGGGACTTTTATTCTTATTCCTCCACCCTAAAACTGGTGCTGCAGCCCAAACCGTAAAGGGTTGGGACATGCCACTTGCATGAGTAGTTCAGACCCCCGGCCTCTCGGCATACAAAAAAATTCAGACATGCCGGCCACTAGATGGCGCTACAACAAAGGAAAACACGTTTGGGGCTATAACTCCCACACCGTACAGTCAAAAACTTTATATCCACAGATGCCCACAAGTCAGCTGCATCTTTTGAGATAGACCACGCCCATTTGCAATAAGATTTTTTGCTACGTGTCAGTCACCAAAACACACTCCTCCTAGAGTTTTCACCCGATTTGGAAAGAAACCAAAAGCAATGCATTATGCTCTACCGACTCCCACGAGTAAAAGTTGTATAAAGAATTTTTCTACAACCATCAGAAGACCAAACGGTAGCGCTTTGAAGATTTGCAGATTAGCTTCCTTGTACTACCTTGTACGTAAGTGATTATAAATCCAAAACTGTACATCGTATCAACACAAAACTTTAGACATATATTCGTGCTGCCCTAAGGAACATCCTCAAAAAGAATTGGAAAATTTCGCCCAGAGGGGGCGCAATAAACAAAAAGTTGATATCTTGTAGCTAGCCGCTTAAAACTCAAGGGAGACCATCATGGGGCATACCTCAGTCTATATAAAAAAATATGGCCAAGAAATATTAATGTGGGCGGGGTTTTTTTTGTGCCGGGAAATTCCAAAAAGTGCATTACTGCAGAGTGGCTGACAAGCGGAGTGGCTCTTTTTTGCTCATAACTCCCCACATTCAAAAATGCTCATTCACTGAAGTATGCTGCATATTTTAGCATGGCCACGCCCATTTGCAAATGGATAGATTTTCCGCTACGTTGCAAAAACTGTGTCAGTCACCAAACATACTCCTCCTACAGTTTTTGCCCGATTTGGACGAAACCAAAATAATTATGCTCTACCGATTCCCACGAGCAAAAGTTGTATAAATAATTTTTCTACGACCATCGGAAGACCAAACGGTAGTGCTTTAAAGATTTGCGCATTAGCTACCTTGTACCAAACTGCTCCTAAATCCAAAACGATTCATCCTATCAACACCAAACTTCACACATGTGTTTGTCCTACGGTTCTCAAGGTGGTTCTACATTTTCGTTAAATTGCTCCAAAAGGGGTCGCCAAAACGCAAAAAGTATACATCTCCTTATCCACTTGAGCATCTTTTTCTGCGATTTCTTTGCCTTTTGGTCTATAACTCCAAAACCAAACATCCCACATTCAAAATTTTACATCATACATCATTTACATTTTACATCCCCGGATTCCGTGAAGCGAGGGGCCGGCGGCGAGGACGACCACGCCCGCTCCCGAGTCGCGTGGGAGGCTTGGCCCCCGCTCACAACTGCTTGCAGTTCTAGTTAACTTTGGGATTCGAAATATCTCTATTTATATATTTGCTTTGAAGTACTCAAACAAGTAAACTGTTGTTGTTGCCTTTGCCTATGTTCAATAGATTTCTACTTGTATAATTGTTGAACATTGTGGTTAGCTAGTTTAGATTCAGAAAAAAGTTTGAAAGGGCACAGGGCTATGAAAAACTTATTTGGGCACAGGGTTAACCCAGTTTTAACTACGAATAATGCTTTAAAGGAATAATTCAACATTTCCAATTTATTATCTTTTTGCCTCAATCTCATGCTCAAGAAAAAAGTGACAGAAACCATCCCTTTAACTGTGTGTGCATTCTTGATGAAAAAATGGGCAAAGATGGCACATCCAAGTTAGCTTAGCTCAAACACTGGTAGTGAAGGGGGTCATTAGCCTGCATCTGCTAACAGTCACAATAAAACTTTACAACATCACTAAACAATCCTGTGTTGGGACTTGTTGGGACTTGTTTATTTATCACGTTATGTTTTATAGGGATAAACGATTTTGGGAAAATATCTAATTGGGACATTTCTTACGGATATTGGGTTTCGATTTGGGAATTTTTTTTTTAAAGACAAGTTTAAGGACTGCAAGTCTACCATTTTTATATTTTATTAAATAAAGTTATAATAGCTATGAATAATTTTTTATTTATTTGATCTTTTTCCATATTCATTCGGAATAACAGTCGCAAAGGCAGTGAGTTTCCCCTATATTAATTTTACAGCCGGGCTGCCCCGCTGTTGAATGTTGTGCCCGCTGTAAGGCTGATTGATTGAATGATTGATTTTTGTGAGAGAAGAGAAAAGAGAAGAGAGCATACAGCGCTCTGTTTTATCTCCAGAGTGCACTATGGACACCTCTTCATATTTATATGAATTAACACACCTAAAACACATTGCTGCTTGTATGCAATTAAACAACAATGGGCCCCTGTTGAGAGAGTTCCCTTTTGCAAAGAGCCTCAGAGCTATTCTTTAAGAGCCCAGAAAGATTAAATGCTCTCAGGCAAGCTGTGCTAAAATCAAAGCTTTGTTTATGGACCAACCCGGAATTGAGGAATTTTCCGAAATTTGGAGAAAGCTTGATATGTAAACTAGACAGATATTTTCCCCTGTTCGTCGCTGTGCAAAATGTAGTTCGTACTTAGTCCTCAAGAGACAATGGCACACAGACGCACAGGTTTGAAATGACAGCGCAGCGCAACATGTGAATTTTCATAAAAAACTTTCAAAGCTATTTCTCAATTCTGGGGGAAACACTACTTCGATTCGAAAATCAATTAATCATTGAACGCCCTAGTGTGTTATGCACTGTATTGAAAAGTGTTTATTGTATTTGTTCACCTGCTTTTTATATATGGATGAGCATAAAGTTAAGAAACACCAGAGGTTGGCAGTTTTTTGAATATACGGTATATTCGATGTATTACGGCTTAATCTAAATCAGATTTAGTCAATGACTATATCGCGTACATCTCACACAAATTGTTCTGTAATTATTTTTTTAACTGATGCTGGAATGAGACTTATTTTCTCTTGCATACTCCATACAGCTCTCTTCCTTTCACACTCATAAAAAGGAAAAGAAAAATTGTTTGTGTGTGTGTGTGAGACGTAGAGGCTATGTATTTATCTGGAGCCTGAAAGTAGAAACTGCTAACAGAAGACGGAGGGAGAAAAATTGCTTCATTACAATGTACAAGGGCTTCTATGTTTACAACTAAGATGAACAAAGGAGTAGCTTTTCATTTAAAAGGCCACATATTATGCTCCTTTTCAGGTTAAAAATTGAAAATCAGTTTTCATGGTGTGGTGTCTAAAAGAGCCCTTTATATATTTCCTTTATAGACGTTTCAATGTGTCTTAGGGCCCGACCGATTTATCGGCCGGCCGATTATGTCGGCCGATTATCGCATATTTCGGAATTATCGGCATCGGCCGTTTTTTTTTTTTTTTTTTTTTTTTTCAAGCAATCGTGTATGAAATGTATTGCTGCCCTGGATGTAGCCTAAATGAATAGCATTAATGTGGCCTATTTACAGCAGCAGGTGTGTTGTAATACATTGGATTAATTTACACTTGACAGTTCCCCCTGCAACCAATAGCAGAGGCATTGGTCATCGCTTGACTGTTAATAATAATAATAATTTATATGGTGCTTTTTTGGAGGTCATTCCTCTGCATCATAGAGAATCATACATGTAGAAAAAGAAAACAAAATACAGAAAAAATTTAAATAAGGTTTGAATTGGAGTCAGGTATCATTATGCTTCCTTAAAGAGGTGAGTTTTGAGTTGACTTTTGAATTAGTTTATTGAGTCTGAGACCCTGTTTCCACCTGGCATTAATATGTGGTTTTTAGGATCCGATCGCGCTAACTACAGGTGGAAACACGCTCAATGCGCATTGAATGCGCATTGAAATTATCCACATTCGGAGGTGGTTTGAGACCACATATCCACATACCCATTAACAGTGGAAACACGTATGTGTATCTCATACACATTAGGCCCCGCCCACTCAACTGCGGCGAGTGACTGGGCGGAAACTCGTACTCATTCACGCGACAATTCACGTCATAAAAGCGCACCGTTGCAGGTAATTTATTATACTATCTATGAGGTAAACACATAGACATTATAAAGGATCCTTTATAATGTCTATGTGTGATACAACTGTGGTCAAGCCAGCGGTCTCTTGTTTTTGCATGGTCAAACCAGCCGCTTCTTTATTTATTCCCCCCGTGTTGTTGAGAGCACAGAGACGGCTCGGTGCAACTGATAGAGACAGTGAGCGAACAGCTCTGGCTGCGGCAGCTACGTGACATCGTAGCAGTGGGACACAGTGTAGCCAACTGATTCATTTAATGACGAGGAAAAACACCACACAATAAACAGTGCCGCGCTCACATTTTCGCCAAAACACACTCTTGCCGAGGTGACCATAGACATTATAAATTTATAATGTCTATGGTCGTGGATGGTCAACACTTCTTCTTCTTCTTCTTTTATTTCCGGCAGACTAGGCAAGGGCGGGGCACTGCTGCCCCCGCAGGTTAAAAACAACAGTATAAGCGGAAATGATGTACGAGCTGATTTCCATACAGCGCGGGGAATTCGAATCCGGATCGCAAACGCGCATAGAAGACGCATTGTTAAGGCCAGGTGTGAACAAGCATATTACATTTACATATAACGATCGGATTCCTCAGAACCACATATTAATGCCAGGTGGAAACAGGGTCTGAGATGCTGATGTTTGGGGGGAGGGAGTTCCAGAGGATTGGGTGCAGTAAGATAAGATGCATAATGTCTGAATTTAGACATATTTGTTACACTTTATTTTTTTTAGACAATGCGTATTGCAATAAAGAAAAAGTTCCTGTACATATTTTCAACAGTAAAGGGTATACATATATTTAAACCTGCAGTGTGTAGAATTTTGGGTTTTATTTCCTAGCAGATTTTGTAGAAAGTAATTATACTATCCATAAATACATTTAATTTAGTGCATAATCGCTGAATTTTTTTTTGAATTATTATTTTTTCCATTAGAAAGGGTCTCATATATGTCCATATTTCTGCATATTTTGGACCAAGGCCTAGTGCCGCCATCTTGAAAGTGTCATAGTTGGAATGTCATCAGGTGCATTATTTAACATTTAGAATTGTTCTTGTCCTTGAAGGCCACTGTAGCTTCTGTTATTATTCGAAAGGGTTGGGGTTACCCAGGGAGTGTTGCATTCTAGAACTTTGTAGAACTTTCTTGATTATGTCATATTACACACTGCACCTTTAAGGGTTCAAAAAAGTAACTTTTTTCAATACATAATTTGGGGATTTTTTATTTTTTTTTATCTGCCGATTTAATCGTAATTTTTCTCTGAAAATAATCGGCATCGGCACTCTAAAATCAATATCGGTCGGGCCCTAATGTGTCTCCCTGAGGAACAACCTTGTACACCTTAGAAACTACAAATGAGAACTTTTTTTCAAAATAATTAAAAACAATCTTTTTGGATTAACATCTCTGGGAAACATGATGAGCATCACAGTGACAATCCATCTTTATTGATGTACTAACAGGATTTCTACTCAGGGCTTAAAAAGGATCTTTATGTCTAACAACTCTAAACAAGGTATAATTATTTTTATCAACAAAAAACAACAACTTTATTGACAACATTCTAACAACAAGGAACTCTATAACTAGATGTTTAATAGCAACACAAAAGTACAAAAAAGTTGACAACCTGCTCAAAGTAACACCATTCTCTCTACGACCAGCCTTTACGGCACTGCGGTAGAGAATGGAGGGTCAACAACACACAGTGACAGTGGGCCAGCAGTGCAGATAAACATCCTGACACACCCAGAGCTTAATCAAAGTGCAGCTCTCTGTGACGGCTGACGACATTCAATTACTCATGTGTAAACAGTAGACGGGTACGACCAAGCGTGAGAACACAAGAGCAGCGTACGCACAAGACCACAGAGGCCAAGGCAGACGCACAGAGGAGCCACACTCGCAAACACCCGTAACACACCACAGGGATGCTTATTAACGCCCATTGACATGCACCACATACGCAAATACGCCTAATAAAAAAAGGCTGTAAACAGGGTTTTGGCAGAGATGGACACAAATCAGTAAATCTGTCATTTGGCCTCAACATGGCCTCAACATGTGTGACACATCGGTGATGTATGACATGTCATCCCTGGTGTGGGGTTACACTTAAGGGACATTACAGACACACACACACACACACACACACACACACACACACACACACACACACACACACACACACACACACACACACACACACACAGCTTACCTGACACTCTCCTGCTGAATCTGCTGGGTGGTGGAGCTGTGTAGAGCGAGAGAGAGAGAGAGAGAGAGAGAGAGAGAGAGAGAGAGAGAGAGAGAGAGAGAGAGAGAGAGAGGTGAAATTAATATAATTGTCTTTACATAATGACATTTAATATGACTTTGTGATAGCTTTGATTTCCTCATTACCTGCTAACAGAGAGTAATCATAAAAATTATTGGAGCGGGAAAAAAAGGGGGATTTAGAAAAAGGGCCAAAAGGCATACAGTGAGTCAGAGTGAGAGCCAGCATTGAGAGAAAGATACAGACAAGATACAGGCAAGAAGAGGTGAAGAGATAAAACACAGAACACGCTCAAAGACACAGGTGCATATGAGAGACAGAGCGTGACTAGGAGGACCATGAAATGAGAAAGAAAAAAATACATTCTTTATACACATGAATGCAATTGTGAGCAGTGCCCTACAGCAACCAGAATTATATCTCACACACACACCCACGTTGTTCATGTCTGTGAAATAAAATAGAAAAAAAAAAAAAAAGAACTTAAGCATTAATAATCGGCCAGTTCTTTCTCCAACCATGGACAGGTACCATATCTTTATTTTTGATGCCAGTATCAAATATTTCTGGTTTCATTACAAATGAGCAAAGAGGTTTTGCCGTTGGTGTATGTTTTGACTGGTCGAGCAGCCTCAAGCTGTTGCAATACACTGTACGGATGCACAGCGCTGTTGGGACACAGCACCGAGATGGTACATCTGATGTCTGTCTATTTTAAAATTCAACATTCAAAAGGCTTCACAACAGCAGGCCAAACTGAAGGGTTCCCTTAAGCAACACACAGACACAGGAGAGCGGTTGAGTATCTGACCCTGATCTCTGACCGTATGGAGATTCCTGCCAGGGAGATGACTCGCATTACAAATATAGCATTAAAAAGCCTGTCGTCACCGATCCCTGCTGTATGCTCTTTCAGACCTCGTTTAGCGCCCAACAGTGCTGTTCAGAATGCAAACATTGTGCCAATGAATTTGTTTATATTCACACTAATACTTATTTATTATATGAGATACTGATCATGTTGGCCCACGAGGAGGCCACATGTCTCTTACACAAGACCGAAAAAGAGCTAATATACCGATTATGTGAGATAAGTATAGCAGCTGAGAAAGTAAAAAGAACAACCCTCTCTCTTTCTCCACCTCCACCTTTCTGAAAACACAGGTCAGTCTTATCTCCCCGTATGACGTCATAAGGGGAAAGCACAGCCCCCTCATTACACACCTAACCTAGCACTACCTCCCTCTGTGATAAGCACACCCTCAGAGACCCCTGAACCTAACAGTTGGATTCAAACTGGCATTTCAGAGCAACTTCAATATGACCATTCTCCCCACTTTTTCTTCTTTTAAATCTATGATTTCTGATTTTCACCATCACCACTGCATTTGTTTTAACTGAATTAATTTTTTTAAGCTCTTTTATTGTAATTCTTTATTTCTTTTGATCTTTTTTATCTTGCTAGGATTTTGTGTTTCTCTGTTTTATTCTGTCACTCTGTTGTTATTGTTGTTGTTGTGTTTGTTGTGCGCTCGTCGGCGTTGTAAATGAGGGGAACCTCAATGCCTTTCGAGTTTGTATAAATAAAGGTTTTCATTCATTCATTCATTCATTCATTCATTTAGATTCAGGGCCAATAGAGCAAACTGGACCTTTGAGAAGGAGGGGCTTTGCTAAGATGGAACATTTCAGACAGGCATGAAAACAGTTTCTAGTAGAAAACAAAATGACAATTTGGAACCTGAAAATAAGCATACTATGTGACCTTGAAAAGTAATTAATAAAAAAAAAGGTTCAAATGTTTTCGTCAGCATTCATTTCATGTTTCAGAGTTTGGCAATAATGATGACACTGATGATATAATAGAGGAGCCAGATTGAATCAATGTTTGTAGCAACATAGAGCCAAACACAGGAGGAACATCCTGTGAGAGGCAGAGGAGGCTTCCTGGAAATGTCTGAACAGCAGCCCTAATCCAGATTAATTTCTGGTCATGATTTCAGCGCTGTGCACTTGACACTAGACCGTATTCATCAGAGTACAGGCAGCGTGGAAGGACACCTCTGTATATGAATATGCATCACGAGATAACCAATTCTGTGTGTGAAACTAAAGGGCTTTGTGTGTACAGTGTACAGCCAACACATGGTATGTCAGCATTCTGTGTCCGGATCCTGACCTTGTGCAGAACTTGCATCATGCGTCTATAGTGTTATCCTGAACTTGTGAATGTGTGTTACAGGGTGCTAATTTACACACGCACAGAAGATGAGGCCAGGCTCCTAAACACCTGCTTTCTAACACTGGCCTGTTATTAGCCAGCATGGACTCGGCTCACTGTCGCACACACACGCACGACACACACGGTCTGTGTCTATTGCTACCTTATTACCATCCTGTCAGAGTCCATTAGATCTAGACTGTGAAGACAGGAGTCTTGGGGAAACTCACACATTCACACCACTTTTGCCTGGTCACCTGGGAGTTGGGCAGAGTTTAACACTCTCCATGAAAAGCACTATTACTATCACTCAACACAGATCCTACTGCTGCTGCACTGACATCTGTTGCATTTGCAAAGGAAATCTTCTGTTTAGGCAATGACCTAGAACAGTCTAGTAAATACTAGTTACAGGTACATAGGAAATATGCATCAAGAGCAACTTCTACATTTCAACTCCATTTGTATGCACCTGTTAACTTTCACATACACACCAGGAATTCAGACCGGTTTGGCAAATAGCTCCAACTTCCTGAACCCTCATTCTGCCTGCCCACATGTTAGCCTTTAACGTTGTTTAAACACACAGTAAGAATTTACAGCACGACAACTGCCAAACGAGTTACAACCCCAAAAGGACCAAACACCAGCTGAACTTGTCCTTGGCAGAAAAGGGATTTGTCCACGGGCCAGGGTACATCCTGACCATTAACCAATCAAAACAGAGCAAATCCATGGCTCCATTAAACAAGCTCCTTAATGGCAGCTCGTTAAACTGGCTCTAGTCTACACGGAACAGTGGCTTGTCTGTGGGTCTCTGGGTTTGTCACAAGACTTGTTGGTGAATGTTAATAAACATCGCTGGAAGTGCTGGAGATTGACACAGGAGAAATGTCTTATAAGTAAGACCCTCCAAATGATTCTGAACAATAGCATTTGTTGAGAGTGTTTCTTTTCATTTCATTAATTGATTAAACATCTTCTGGTGCATGTTGACATAATGTGTTTATAGCTAATGGCCACTCTGGCCATATCTTTATACAATTCATTTAATCTTCTGAGGACATCTTAGAAGACCGCTGTATGCATCAGGAAATTACTATATGTTAAGAAGTACAAGTCATGCAAGCCATACTATACATATTTCACACATTCAGAATGTATAACTCAACTGTAGATATACAATAGTTCAAAGTAGGGCATTTCACTGCTCTGTGTTTGTTGTGTGCTAAAGGGCACAAATAATTCAATCAATCATTCAATTGAGTAAAAGTTGCGGCTTTCCCCCCTCATGTGACATTTTACATGGGATGAGTGAAAACACATGACTCTTGAACTAACTCTAAAGTAGCCAACTCTACACATAAACAAGATCTAGGCATCAGATGGTCAAACAGGTCAAATATCAAAAGGAAAAAAATGTAATAGAAAGATCTTCACTTATACTGAGTCTGTCCCTCCCTTTATCTCTTTGCTTTTACTTAAACTCCGTTCAAGTGGCAGTGCTCCCAGAAATCCTCCTCACAACGACCACAATGAAACCGTTATAATTGTCTGTTCAACTGTGAGGACAGTACAATACATGGTTGACTTGGATAACCTCATCACAAGCCACTAAAACATAAAACAACCTTCAGATTTAATTCTACAACAGCTTGATTCTTACAAACGACCTCTTCTCCTTTCCATTAACGTGTCAATTTCAAGCCTCTTTCTACAAAAGGAATACAGTATTAGAAGTAATACACTCCAATAAGCTCAACGCTATTCTCAGTGTCTGCAGCTTCCTCCTCTGTCACTTATTGTATACCTCGCCCCCTCAGCTGTTTTGGAAGGAACAGACCTTCCTTCCCCCGTATATTGCTCCCAAAGCTTCACGACTTCTCTGCCTCCATCTTCTCTTTAGCATCCAACTTTAGAGTCTAACTTTATCTCCTTAGCGACAGGGCATAGATCTGTCTCTAGGCATTGGTTGCAGACGATCGTGACAAGATGAAGAAAAACTGAGACTATTGCATGATATATTTTCTCATCTAATGTCTTGACCTGTGTTCATGTCAACCCAAATAGCAGTGATTAGCCAGTAGCCTCCTGTTCCGTGCAGGTTCATAGTAAGGTTATACTTTGGCAGGCAACTACACCATCGTGGTTAGACTGCAGGCCGTCATTCTCAGCTAAATTATACGCCGACTGAATTTTCTTAGGTGACATTGTGTCTAGGGCTGGCCCGAATTATTCGAATATTCGAATATTCGTTCGGAAAATTAGTATTCGGAGCTTAAATTAGTATTCGGAGCTTCGTTTTTTTTTTTTTTTTTAATAATTTTTTTTTTCAAAAATTTTTTTTGCAAGAAGCTAGTACTGCAATATAATGTCATCAAATAATTTTATATTAGGATATAAAAGTTAGTAATATTGTAGTAGTAGTAGTAGTATTGCTCATTTAGGAGGATATTACATCACTAAGTGTCATAGCTCATCCATTACTTCACCTCCGAGCGCGTAAATCTTCAACAAAATATGCAGATACTGTCAAAATCGGTTCCAGGGAGTATATAGGGATTATTAACGTTTAAAAAAAAAAAAAAAAAAAAAAAAAAAAAAAAAAAATCTTTTTAATTTTTTTTTTATGTATTTTTTGATGGTGTGTTTTTCTGGAACGAATATTCGAATATTCGCTCGGAAAAACCAACGAATATTCGAAGTCTGAAAAATGGTATTCGGGCCAGCCCTAATTGTGTCTACTCATGTCACCAATATGTAATTTCTGATATGAATGAACGTCAAAAAAAATTACTAGAGCAACAATTACAGTAACACCTCTTCTTTTATTTCCACTAATTGTTGACAGTTTGTCTTTTAATGAAGGTTGAATTGAGTCTTCTTCACAAATAACAATCAGCACAGCTCCCCTCCCATGCTACCTGTTGTGCTCTCAAAGTAATGCCCAGTTGAGCAGTGTGGTGGCAAAACTATGACGAATGTGTCTGGTACGTTACAGTGTGTTTTCACATGTAATGGCAAAGCAAGTCAGAGCCTGTGCTACCAGATTACCCCTAACCTGAGACTGATCTTTGACCAACTGAAGAATATGGACGCAAGAAATAACAGTCATGCGTTGCAAAACTCTATAAGGGCTCTGGTAAAATATCGATATGGCAATTAATCGGTATATTTATTTTTGCGATATCTGTATCGTATTGTCAGATCCAGTATCAATATTTTAGGGAAACAAATTCAGATTTTAAACAGGTTGTGAACTACAACCTCCGATCAGGCTAGTTGCCTCCAATTGCCAGGTTTAAAAATTTGAATTAAGTTTGCGCTTAACTATTAATATAATGTCATGAATTAAGACAACTCACATCTTACACAGCAACTTGTTTTTCAGCTCTGTTTTTACATTGTCTTTGAACTATGTGGAATATTGCAACATATCGCAATATGCATTGTATCCCAATGTATTGTGATATATCAAATCGTGAGCTATGTATCGTGATGCCTATCGTATCGTGAAATCCTTGCCTATACACAGCCCTGATGCCTATTCACCATGATTCCCATTTTTAAAAACCTGGACCTCTTTTCATCCTTTACTGCTGAAAATCTAATGTTGTTGCAGTATGTCCTCTAACTATTGCCTCTCTGGAGGAAAATCATCTGACATTATGGAGCTAACACCTGCCCTCGTTGCCCTCCACCCTACTGCCCACACAGTCATCCTGCATGTTGGAACTAATGACGTAATGGACAAACGGTCATACCAACTGTTTGACAATCTACAGAGTCTGGCCCTCACCCTGGAGAGCCTGGGGAAATTCTGTATATTTTCCGGCCCCATTCCCACGTCATCCAAAAGCCCTGAGCGCTACAGCCGTCTTTTGGATTTCCATGAACGACTGGAGTCCTGGTGCTCGGGCAACTCTCTGGGCTATATTAACAACTTTGACTCTTTCTCTAGACACACACTACTCAAATATGACGGCCTCCATCCCAATGCCAAAGGTATTAAAGCACTTACTAATCACTACATTCATCACATCGCATCTTGGCATAATTCGGACTGATATTTACCACAGCACGACCCTACCAAATCATCCCCCATTAAAAAAGATCTCCCCAGGGATCCTGCTGAAATATCCCCCAATTTAACTCATAACAACACCTCAAATTGTCCTTCATTCATCCCAGACATCACTGACCCCCTCTGCTCTAAACTAAATTCCCCACAAATTCTTAAATCAAGAAAGGGCTTGGGTTTTCTTCATCTAAATATTAGAAGTTTATTGCAGCATGATAAATTAGACCATGTAAAGATTTTAGTGTCCCAGGCAGATCCAGATGTCTTGATTCTGACTGAATCCTGGTTAAAGAAGAGTACAGATGACTCTATTGTGGCAATTAATGAATACAATTTATTCAGAATAGACAGAAACGCAAGGGGTGGGGGAGTGGCTGTCTATGTTAAATCCTGTTATTCTGTAACACTTTTACATGCTGTCTCTGTTCCAAATTGTTTTGAATTTATCGCGCTAGAATTATCTTTATCATCAAATGATTGTTTTGTTGTAATTGGTGTGTATAGGCCCCCTTCTGCTGTAAATAGCTCCTTAAACGATCTAGCACATATGCTCTCCAGTTATGTAAATAGAGAGGTAATTGTGATGGGTGATTTTAACGTTGACTGGCTCTCTGGTGCCTCTGAACCTTTCAAAGAAATCTGTAGCAACGTTAATCTTACACAATTAATAACTGAGTCCACAAGACCCAATCTAAAAAACCCAGCAAAATCAACTTTAATCGATTTAATCCTATCAAATAAAATAAATAAAATAGTCTCAGCTGGTGTTTTTGAGCTTGGGATTAGTGATCACTGCCCAGTGGCCTGTATCAGAAGTATTCATTTAAAAAGATCTCAACCTAAAATCATAATT
The DNA here is from genome assembly GCA_026122265.1 of Ammodytes dubius. NCBI lineage: Eukaryota > Metazoa > Chordata > Actinopteri > Uranoscopiformes > Ammodytidae > Ammodytes > Ammodytes dubius. The sequence goes on along the minus strand of CM047511.1, from coordinate 9,132,329 downwards.
AAGCGTAATTTTAAAGGTTTTAATGAGCAAGCCTTTTTAAGTGATCTCCGTCATAGTGACATTCAACTCACTACGGAAATTTCGGATGTTGAGTTAGCCTTAGACTATTTTATCAATACTTTCACCTCAATTATAAACAAACATGCGCCCCTTAAAAAGCATAGAGTAAAAAATAGATCAAACCCCTGGTTTACAAGTGAACTGTCTGATTTATTTTCTGAAAGAAATAAAGCATGGTCTCTAGCTAGACGCTCTGGAGATAATACTAATTGGACTATTTTTAGACAATTTAGGAATAAGTGCACAGCCATGGTCAGGAAAGCCAAATCCGAATATTACCTTGAATTAATCTCCGACTGCTACTCTAACCCTGCACTATTTTGGAAAGCTGTGAACTATAATAAAAACAATTCTAGCACAGTTCCCACTCAGATCAAATTAAATGGTCACACTCTCAATGATCAAAAAGAGATTGGCTTAGCTTTTAATAAACATTTTGTAGCTGCTGGTCAACTCTTTCAAAATGGAGGTTGTACACCTTCTACAACCAGTAGTAACGTACCGCCTGTCTCTCAAACTCCTATTTTCAGCCTTGATCTTCTTCCCACAAGTGTTGTTGTAGATGCGCTCCTCGCCATCAACCCCAAGAAGTACATGGGAGAGGACAATTTGGACCCGTTTTCAATCAAGCTTTCGACACATATAATATCAAAACAAATAACCCATATTTTTAATCTTTCCATCTCCTCTGGAATAGTTCCTAAAATTTGGAAAAAAGCTCACGTAATTCCTTTACATAAAGGTGGTGACAAAAATAATCTTAATAACTACAGGCCAATTTCCAAACTCCCATGCCTGGCAAAAATTCTAGAATCACTTATTAATAATCAGTTAAAAACATTTCTAACTAGTGCTTCCATTTTGAGCCCATTCCAATCTGGTTTTAGGGCAGGCCACAGTACTGTCTCTGCTGTGACTTTGGTTGTAGACAACATTGTTACAGCATTAGACAAGAAAAAGCACTGTGCAGCACTTTTTATTGATCTTTCAAAGGCCTTTGATACTGTTGACCACCATTTGCTTTTACAGAGGCTGCATGACATTGGCTTTGATCATTCTACATGTAGCTGGTTTAGGGATTATCTCTCTGATAGACAGCAGTCAGTTAAACTCGGAAGATACCAATCTGAGTTTTTAACTGTTACAAATGGTGTCCCACAAGGCTCAATTTTAGGTCCAGTTCTTTTCACAATTTATATAAATAACATTGTTTCATCGCTAAAAAACTGTCACGCCCATCTATACGCTGACGACACAGTACTGTATTGCATTTCCGATTCGGTGCACCAATCTATTCAGAACCTACAAAGCTCTTTTAACACCCTGCAGGACTGTCTAGTGGACCTCAGGCTGGTTCTAAATACAGACAAAACCAAATATATGTGTTTCTCCAGAGCAAGAACTACAAATTTGAATGATTTTAATATTTTTACAAATAATGGATTTTTAATTGAAAGAGTCACAGAGTACAAATATCTTGGCATCTGGTTAGATGATAAACTCACTTTTAATTTTCATATAAAAAATCTTGTTCGTCGACTACGACAAAAAATTGGCTATTTTTATAGGAACAAAACCACCTTCCCTTTATTTAGTAGGAAAAGGATTATTGAGGCAGTTTTCATGTCTGTCCTTGATTACGGTGATGTGGTTTACCGGCATGCATCACATTCATGTCTTAAACTCCTGGACTCTGTTTTTCACTCTGCTTTAAGGTTCATCACAGGAGATGCTTATGACACACACCATTGTCTTTTATATGAAAAGGTTGGGTGGTCCTCCCTTAAAGAGAGACGTGACGCACATTGGCATGTTTTTATTTACAAAGCCTTGACCGGGAAGCTTCCTCGTTATTTAACTGAATTGCTGCAAATCTCAGATGGGCTTTATCAGACCCGCTCCACTGACATGCTTATGCTTTATGTCCCACAAGCCCGGTCTGAGCTAGGAAAGACAGCTTTTAGCTTCAGTGCCCCTGACTCCTGGAACAACTTACAGCAACAAATTAAACTAAATAACTTCATATCCTTTAACCAATTTAAACAAACTATTTTAAATCTGCCAAACTCTACCTGTAACTGTTTTAATTAGGCTATATTACTCTCACCCATTTAATTTTAATTGCTACCACTTAATTTCACCACTGTGTAAATGTTTCAATTGTTTTTCTCTTCACCTGTTGTTGTGTATTTGATGTATTTGCGTTGAATATTGTTTATGTATTGTTGTTTTTCCTTTGAATTTGTTTTGAACTCGACATCATTGTAAATGAGGGTCACCCCTCAATTGGTCTCTCGAGGATAAATAAAAGTTAAATGAAATGAAAAAATGAAATATAAATTAAAACTTTTTTCTTCAATAATTATTTTCCTTTTGAACAGCTCTTCCCCCTGACCTTAACCTTTCGATTCTGTCGTCTTTCATGTTATGCTTCTTCTCCTGTGAGTTGCTTCCTAACTGACAGGTGAAAAAGGCGACTTGATTGAGGTATGACGTATTGAAGGATGCACTTTGCCAACAGTGGAGTTAGCAGTGAGTAAACGTCACATTACAAGCAGGGTTGGGAACGTTACTTTAAAAAAAAGTAATCAGTTATAGTTACTCACTACTTGCTCCAAAAAGTAACTGAGTTAGTAACTGAATTAGTTTATAATAGAAGTAACTAGTTACCAGGGAAAGTAACTATTTGCGTTACTGTAAAAAGATAAATAATAAAAATTGCTAGCCTATATGTCAAAGAATTTGGAGCAGTTTTCACAAGCCAGTTGAAATGAGTAGAACAGACAAGTAGCTTGTAGGCTACATAACCTTCGATAATTATTGCACATAATAAGTGCAGGATAAGAGGTTTATCCTGCACTTAAAGTAGGTTATTTTGTTCTCAACAAAAGTAAACATTCTTTGACGTTAAACAGCTGTTGCGACCCGCGAATCGCTGCCGTTTAATAACGTGCATAAATTATAACTTAGCATATAATAGAGATCGGGAAACTCCAAGCTCTTACTCACAAAGGCAACACACTCAGGGAAAGCTAGTTTCAACCGTGGATTGATAAGTGGTTACTGCGGCAACTCGCACGCTCACACAACAGAGAGAGAAAGAAAAATAAACGTCACTAAACAGGCGCTCCGGCTGACTAACGTGACGGCGCTAACTGACAGTTGTAATGTCATCCACACCGAATAAAACACATCTTAATACACTATAAGAAATAACAATCACTTATATCGTTGTTAACCCACCTAGTCTCCTCACTAGCAGTTTGTGTATGGAGCCAGGGGTGCGTTCGGATTACAGTTTATTCAATCAATTCACAGTAACGCACCGCATTTAACGATCAGTAACGATAACGGCGTTGTAACGCCGGAAACAGTAATTAGTTAGATTATCCCGTTGCTGAAAAAATAACGGTGTTATTCCCAACACTGATTACAAGTAGACTGTTCATTCAGAATTGGTGTGAAAAAAGGGGCCCAGTGTGTCCGCTGACCGTGAACTATGTGCCCAGTTTGTATCTGCATGGAGACCTTTGATGCATTTCTCTCTTCCCTCATTTCCTGTCATCTGTCATAGAATATGAGGGGCCTGCGAAAAGGCAGCATACTGTTTAGTGTGATTCACTACCTATCTAAGCAGAAAATTGATTTTTCACATGAGCAGAAAACAGTAGCTGCTTTATAGTTAGAGAAACACATTCAGTGACTTAATATCTTTAGAAAATGGGTAGCAGTAAGAAGTGTAGGTGACAAACAATTACAATTAGTGATAAAGTAAATGAAACGAAACACCACCAGGGTTGTTCAAATGGGTTCATTTACACAAATCATGGCAATACCTGTGAAAATAATAAGAACATTTATAACAGCGACATCATTGTTACCCGCGTCTAACTCCACCTTTCTGTTTCCTCCACTACAATTGCCATCCCCCTTTCAAAACATCTATTACGTGTAACATAGCAACCCCAGCAGAAGGAAACATTCCACACTGCTTAAAATGATTTGTTTTGATCCGAGTCAAACTCATGAACAGGTCAGATCGCTGCAGGTGCCGGGGCAGCGAGGCACAGAGATCAACAGAAAGGCACAAGCACACACACACACCACATCACGCAACTGAAGATCCACACACGGACAAAGCTGCTCACGCATGGGAACACACATCAGTTGTGTTTTATTGAAAAAAGGTGTAAAAGCACACATTTCTGCTATTTGTTATACTTGGTTCTTGTCAACATGATAGTACAAAGTGGTTGTGGGGCTATTCACGCTTGGGTTCCACATTTTTTTCCAGTTAAGACTGAGAGCTCAGGTTACCTCGCCGTTTGTAGCTCCCACACTCTACCTAAGCACATTATTATGGTGAAACGGAGACACACATAAGCCCTAGGAAATGAATACAAATTCAGAAAATAAGAGATGTAGTTTTTTTTCGCCTTGTTCTTGTCCTTCGCTGGGAGCATTTGAAAGCAAATGACAAAATAACCTAGCTTGATGTTTAGGCCGATTAGAAAACATATCATGTATTGTCTCAAACAGTGACATCAAATGCCGTTTTGGCTATGAAAAACTAGGAAGACGGACACATACAAAAATAATGTGTGTGCATGCTCTAGCCTTTGTGTGTGGGTGCAATGTGTGAAGGGCTCTCCATACAGTCATGTGACTGGGGACGGGAGGGAGGAGAGTGGACTGTGGCTGTATCAAGTGGTATGCCTGAAGTTGCCTTGGCGACCAAACACAAAGAAGATCTCATCACCATAACAACTCTACCCCCTTCACTCCTCCTCCCCCCCACCCCTTCTCCAATATCCAAGTGGCAGATCCCCCCCATCCCTCCCTACACACCCACTCACTGCATTAACAGATGGATATGCAGGGATGAGACAGGAAGACAGAGGGAGACCCAGAGTGGGAGACGGGCCAGAATGGGTGACTATATAAGAAAAACAAACATGAGGAAAAGAGGAGAAAAAAATAAACATAGCCAATACTAATGTGATGGCAGTGGTGTGTGTATAAGCCTGTTGATATAGAAGAAGAAAGGAGAGGGATAGAGACTACAAGGATGGACAGAAAGCAAAGCAGCTACAAGTCTGTTATCTGTTGTATGAGTGTATAGAGCGAGACGGATAAACAGACACAGGATAAAAAGGATGACCGTAGCAGTTGATAATTGGTGATTCAGAAAATCATGTAGAGAAACAATCACAAAGGAGGAAAGAGAGAGAGAAAGAGAGAGAGAGAGAGCGAGAGATAATTAAAAAGCACACTGAGTGAATAAGTGAATAAGAGAAAAGGGGTAGCGATTCATCCATCAGCTGCCTGGTGTTTTCCATTGATTTCCTCCTACAGCCAGTCTCAGTGTATAACTGTCTTGTCTACTCTTGGCCCGTCAATACATCAGCCAGTCTCCGCTTGAGACACTTCAATTGTCAATACTATACATTTTGCTATCTGCTTCAACAGAATGGCTACAGAGCGGTCGCACCGATGAAGAGACACACATGACAGACAGACAGGTCCGGAGACACAAAGCACTGCCTGCCTTTCAAGCAGGATATAGTTAAAAAGGAGGATAGACAACATGAACTGAGTGAGGACATGTCTGTTATTTGTCCGCCCACCTGTTGCCACTCACACCTCCCGGTTTCCTCTCTTTCCACTCTGCTTCCTGGAAATAGAAGCAGGAAAAACACAGGGACATTTTGGCTTTAAAAAAAAAGGCCAATCTGTCCATTACATAAGCCACTTTGGGGGGCAGGGAGTCAACCACCATTTGGAGCATTTGATCTATTTGACAGAATGAATTTGGCAAAAGGAAATAGTGACAGGGGCTGAATCATGTTTGGGGATGGGCGTACGCTGTGCTGTCTTTCTGCCCATCACTAAAAAAGAAATCATGCAGACTATGAATGGTGCCTTCCTATGCATTTATTGCAGTAAATGGGGAGTATCGAGCAGTTTGACTTTCAAATTCAAAAATGTATTTTAACGCACAGACATTCTCTTGTGAGAATTATTCCTTTTAGACAGCAATTATTTCTGTCACCTAAATGGCCAATTTGTGTCCATTTTGTGTTTCGACTAAAAGGTTCACCTGTCATTTATTGTTCTTTCTTCACAGTCAGAAACGGTTCAATTTCTACTTTACTTAAAAATGGGTTTCGGCATGCCACTTGCAAAAAAGGAAATACACATTCTTTATTTCGTACCTGTGTATAAAGTTTGTCTAAACAGTATGACTTTACGTTTCATAGCAAATATAACAAATGTGTTGCCCTTTTGGAAACCTTAGTAATAAATAATTGTATTATTATCTAACAGGTTGACCTACAGTCTATTCAGTAGAATGTTCTATAGTCAATCTTTTTTTTTTAAATCAAGAACGTTGAATGTCCATCTGTAGCGCAGAGATGATAGGTTTGTTTTGTCATTGTTTCTGTGCACAGAAGGAAATTAGCTTGAAGCTGAATGTGGTACAAGGCATCTCTTCCAATTGTTTGAGTTGAATGTATTTTGTACATTTGTCCCTGAGACAAATAAAGATAAACATTTCTTTTTTTAATTTAATCAAATTAATTTATATTTTTTGGGCTGGTATTGAAGTGAAGATCTGCCAGACATTGTTTTATTCTCTTTATTTGTATTTGGACTTAAAATGTTAAGACTTAATCATTAATCAAGTTTATATAGTCATAATTATCTCTCCATGCTTCTATCAATCCCCCTAACAAATTGCATCTCCCCATATTTCTCTTCCTCGACAGAAGCCCCCTGCCATCTGTTCCTCCTCTTCCATCTCTCCACTCTCCTCTCCATCTCCTCTCCTCATTCCTCTCCTCTCTCTTCTCCTCACTCTCTCTCTCTCTCTCTCTCTCCTCTCTCTCTCTCCTCTCTCTCTATCTCTCTCTCTCTCTCTTCCTTTCCTCCTCTCAAGGCCTGATTGATACCAGTGGGGTCAGCTGTGGAGCAGGGAGCTTCCCTCACGTGTTGCCTCCCCTCCAGAGAGAGCAGCCTCAGACGTCACTGACAGCCTCTCCTGGCACGCACACAGACATACGCACATGCAAATAGTTACGACCTGACACACACACACACACACACAACACACACACACACAGTAGACGAAACAACTGCAATCGCATACACAAATGAGGTGGAAGACACACAACAATTGGCAAGATCCAAAGCAGACTCAATAAAACTACAACATCAGCTCTAGTCTCCTACTGCAAATCCACTTGTACACAGAAATGCCTCCAGTATCGGGCTTTCAAAGTGCAGAGAGAGGATTTTGTTGGGGTTTCCTCCAATATATAAAACGGTTGAGTGACTTGGAGCCAATTTTCATCACAATCATCATGATCCCTTATCAATAAATCTTTCAAATTCTCTCCTCGTTTCTTTTGCCTTCTGTCCCCCTTCATCGCTCCCCCAAGACCCACACGGAGAGCGACACACATTAATCGTCTCTTAAATCATGGTCTCCTCCCCAGGGAAGATATATGTAGTCTGAGTCTGGCTCTATATGTCAGCAGTAGTCAGTGTACGCTGGAGTGCTGACCTAAGCAGAATGGACTCCAGGGCTCTGCAGCTTACACTACAGTACCCAGGCTAATGTGGGCAAATCTAATCAAAAAGCACAATGTCTGCAATGCACAAGTTTTGATCAATTTGCACACAATTACACATGCAGGCGTGAAACTTACTATGGAACGCACTATATGTGGACAGAATGCATACTAAAAAGGCAGAGTTGAAGAAAGTAGAGGTTTAGTTTATTTGTTAGTTTAGTTTATTTGTTAGGGACAGTGCATATTCATGAACAGCTGTAACATTTACAACTGTAAAATGCCAGATTTTAGCAAAAATGCTAGATTTCATCTAGGTGGTACACAAACACACAAAGTGACATATATTACTGGAGTAATATATCTTTTGGAATAAAAACTTGAGTGTAGCGCCCCATCACAAGTGAATAAATATATCAGAAAATGTAACACTAAAAAAGGCTGTTAGAGATTGCAATGTTATGTGGCTCATTAGGCTAATTATATCTGAAATGAATTTAAATGTTTTCAAATAAACTGACAGTGATTTTCACGCAGATTTGATGTACTGTACCAAAGGAAACAGTATATTTAAGCTGTCTGTTTCCGATTCGCAAAACTCCATTGCCTTGAATATACAATTGTTTCCATTGTCAAAGCTATTATACCATTGGCATAGTAAAACACAAACAGATAAGTCTTGCAGCCGTCATGTAAATGTCTTGCTATGGTGCCTCGTTCTCAAGTAATTCTTGAGTGACTGCGAGGCTGACAATGTAACTAAAAATGTAACTTTGAACACTTTGAAGCAGCTATGAGAGGAAGCAGATATTATATTGAAAAGAACAAGCTGTTGACATCTTTTGTGTCATTCAAGGTCAAATATATAGCACAAAGGTATCGTGCTGCTGACGCAGCTTGTCTGCTGGCTGTGGTGCGTCATACTTGAGCCAAATTATCAGTTTGAAAGAACATGTCAATTATTGCCTCTAGCAAATTGGGGCCTTACAGAACTGTTTGAGCACATACTCAAAATACTGAGTCCTATAACTGTATTTGGGATAACATCTATAGGATCATGATTTGCAGTGACATTCTTGATCATAATCACAGTGTGTCATCCGTACTGCCAGTGGCTGTTTGTATCATATGAGAGTCAGCTGGAATACCAGTAAACTGAAGTCAATAGCTTGGCGAGACCTGATCTCCCAAGCTTTTAATTGGTTTGTCTCCTTTAAATCAGTCTCTCTCTGGGCTTTCCCCATCTCTGTGGGGAGGAGTCTGCTCAAAAAATGCACGGGCCAATCGGGACCTGAATGTACTCCTGGCCACGAAGATTGGAGAAAGGCCAGAGTGATCTGCAGGAGAGAAATTAATGTGAAGCTTGCAAGATCAGGCTGGCTCTCTCCAGGCTATATTGTTCTGTAAGAGACTGGGAGTTGTCTACAATAATAAATCAGTAATGCCTGGAAATGTATGGTTTGATAATATTACAGGAGCACAGAGGCAAAAATGAGAAAGAAATCCACAGTAAATGAGCCATGACAGGTGTAGCACTGACTGGGAAAGGGTAGTGGTGTACTATACAATACATGCAATCTCAATGAAATAACTAAGTTTAAACAAAAGGTTCCCTCGGCCGAATGTAGCAGACTGCACAGCTTTGGGGCACACGTACAGTGCAACAGTGTACCGCAAACGATCAGCAAAAATACTTTTTGACAAAATCAAGTATTTTACAAATACAAACTTGTAGGAGAAACACCTTTGACCCTTGTCTGCTTAGACGGTCAACAGGAGGAACTGGTATTGTCATATAGTTGAACAGTTAACCATGTTATTGAATTATAGGGCTGGGAAAAATAATCGATTCTCCGATTAATCGCGATTCTCTCTCGAACGATTCTGATACATTTTTTTTATTTTTTTATAATTATTATTATTTTTTTAATATATTAGTACTTCCTGCGCCATTGCACATGCACACCACACATGTGCGAGTTGTTTACAAACGTGGCTACAAAAGGGCTGAGAGCACATTTCAGGCACAGGGCCACTCAAGGTGCTTCACAGGGTTAAAATCAAATAAAGAATACAAATACAAAAAAGGAACAAATTTAAAACATGGATAAAAATACAACATTTAAATAAAAGAATTAAAACATTTTACAAAAAAAAAAAAAAAAAAATTACAGGTTAAAAGGGAAACAAGAACGTTTTGAGACCCGATTTAAAAGAGCTGAGAGTCTCAGCGGACCTCAGACTCTCTGGCAGTCCGTTCCAGACATTGGGCGCATAAACGCTGAATGCCGCCTCTCCCTGTTTAGTCCTAGCTCTGGGGACTTTTAAAAGACCTGTCCCAGACGACCTAAGGGCTCTGGGCGGCTCATAACGTATCAGCAGATCAGTAATGTATTTTGGCCCTAAACCATTTAAGGCTTTGTAGACCATCATCAATATTTTAAAATCAATTCTTTGAGTGACAGGAAGCCAGTGTAAAGACCTAAGAACTGGGGTAATGTGATCTACTTTTTTGGTCCTAGTGAGGACTCGAGCAGCAACGTTCTGAATTAGCTGAAGCTGTCTGATTGATTTTTTAGGAAGGCCTGCAAAGACACTATTACAGTAGTCAAGTCTACTAAAAATAAATGCATGGACAAGTTTTTCTAAGTCCTGCTGAGATATTAGCCCTCTAATTCTTGATATATTTTTAAGGTGGTAGTAGGCTGACTTAGTAATTGATTTAATGTGTTTTTTGAAATTCAAGTCGGAATCTATCACTACTCCAAGATTTCTAGCTTGGTGTGTGCTTTCTAACATAACAGATTTAAGCTGTGCGCTGACTTTTAATTGTTCATCCCTGGCACCAAAGACAATTACTTCAGTTTTGTCGCTGTTTAATTGAAGAAAGTTTTGGCACATCCAGTCATTGATTTGTTCAATGCATTTACTTTGTGCTTGAATCGGACTATAGTCTCCTGGTGATATGGTTATGTAAATTTGTGTCTCGTCTGCATAATTATGGTAGCATAATTTGTTTTTGTTCATAATCTGAGCTAGCGGTAGCATGTATATGTTAAACAGAAGAGGCCCAAGAATGGAACCTTGGTATTAGAGACGAATTATCTGTTGATTGTCTTTTAATGATCATCACAAAAGTAGGAAGTGATTAGCAAACTCTGAGTAGCAAACTCAGATGTGTATATAAATATATTTTGAAAATCACACATGGGTATGTACATAAAAAATGTTTTGCATTGAGATGCATTGAAAATCGATTTTGAATCGAATCGTTGACCTCGGAATCGAAAGGTGCCAAGAGATTCCCACCCCTATTGAATTATGGATAATATGCCTCACACACACTCCCTCCAACACAAGATAAATGAGCAAGCTGGTTGCGCAAAATCTCCAGTTTCTCAGCTCTGTGATTTATGGCAGTGAGGACTTGTTTGCACGTTGAATTTATTACACAGAAGTTGTAAACAGAGAGACGTACCAGGCTACAGGATATCACCAACAACACTCGGGAAGGGAATATACATCAACATGCACACACATATATACAATATTGGCACTGAGCATATCACACACACACACACACACACACACACACACACACTGTTGGGGTTTCCTGTGAGACAGATGTACAGCAGGGGCCCTCTAGATTACTCAAATAATAGCTTTTATTTTTAACTGAACCCTTTTCATAGTTGTTTCACCCCGTATGTTTTAGCTTTTCTGCTTCTCAATCATGCTACGTTTTTTTACAACACAAAAAAATGTCCACCATTTCTTTGTTTGCACTTTAACAGTTTTGTGTTTGCTTTCTTGTTTGCCATAACCTTTGTACATATTTATTTTCTCTGGTTGGTCTCTCTCTCTCTCTCTCTCTCTCTCTCTTTTCTCACAGCTAACACCTCCCTCTTCTCCCTATGTCATGGAGCTTCCACCATTCTTCTCACGCTCTGCCCTGTTTCAGTCCCTGATTCCCACCATGCATGCAACTCCCTTCTCTCACTCTCTCTTTACCTTTCCCATTATCTAACTCTGTCCATTTCCCTCCCACAAAAAAAATATTCTCCCTCCTCCTCACCATTGCCCCATATCCGACGCTACTCTCTTTCCCAGTAACCAACCCCTCTCTCTGTCTCTCTCTCTCTCTCTTCCTCTTGCTCACTCTTCAGAGGACTTCAGCCCTTAAAAGGAAGTAGCCGTGTCCTGCGTACAGCGCCATTGTTAACCCTTTCCCATGCTCAGTGGTATTAATGGAGATTGAATGTAAAGAGGAAGGTGCAATAGCTTAATAAAATAAAAGAAGGAAACTTAATCAAACGGTCTGGTTCAGAACACCCAAACAAAGCCGTCACCTCTTGTGTTTGCTTGTTTAAACAATGCCATAACTCTCTCAACACTCTCAATAAATTGTTTTCTGTCTGGCCCAAGCCTATAATAACCGCTGAACTAAATCTGACTAGGCAGAAGTAACTCTAAACCATAGACAAGTAACTCACACTTTTCTAAATAACTTATTCCTACTTTGACTATGGCCCTTTGTGAATAGCATAATCAGACAAAGGTGTTGACAGAAAACAAAGTTGTACAGCCCAAACATTATCAGCCCACCGGCTACAGTTGTATGCTTTCGGTAGCAGCAGTAATGGCAGCGCTAACTGTAGTCGTGCATAATCAATTTAGCAGCTTTTCTAAAGTATCTTACGGTAGCATGAGAAAGGGCTTATTGAGTGCCTGTGGAAATCCCCCCTTGACCCTTGGTTGTTAGGGTTGTTATGCATTACCATTCAGTTCCCAAAGGCCAGCAGTGGATGTAGTGAAAGAAGCAGAAGTGTCATTGTTTCATACATACAATACGATAAAGGGGTGGTATTATTCAATTACTGGACCAAACAAACAAGACGTGGCAGCAAGACGAAACAGCTTTTAATGACAACTTCATTTTAAAGTTGTTTACCTCGTTAGTTTCTGATTGGACCTGTCCACTGACTGTCCTACAAAAGGGCTAGCTGGGAAAATACTGTAGCTCTGTAGAATTTTTGTACGCCTGATGTCCAGTTCCATAATAACAGAACATGACATGACATAATTATTTACAATCGCTAACTTGTAATGATAACATTAGTGTAAATGGGGTGACAGAATATTAAACTTTATACCAGCTCTCAGTTAAATCCTGTTTACTTTACGAGGGCAACAAGGCATTTGTTTAGAGCTGAGGCACTGTGCTAGCATAGAAGCTATGACCAACAACTATGGGTGAGACCAACACAAATAAACTTACTGTTGAATATTTATGTGTTGTTTTTTCGAGCCTCTTTTCTCAGAGATGGAGCATTTAGCGGTTTGGAAGTGATACATTTCTCAAGAGAACTTACTAGCACAAGAGTGATTACTTCTCTGTGCGTAAAACAAAGCTTGTCTACAGTGTGAATGTGTGTAACTGGCTGCTGAATATTATGTACAATATAAGTTGCATTCTTATTATGAGGCTATAGTTACAAACTTTGAAAATACCACAAATGTGTTTAAGCATTACTATGAGTCAACTATGTGTAGCATGCCATGCACCCTTGATGGCGTTTCCATCTTTGCACAGGTTATCAGTGGCAGCCGGTACGATTGTAAAGATTCAGCACATGAGGAATGTTACCTGTCCCTCTGTAGAATGTGACATTGCAGAATGCGGGAGAGAGTAATCCTTTTTTTGATCTTATCTGGTACACCGTTTATCAAACTAGCTACAAACTTAGCTACGGTTTCTGCTACATTTACAGTCCCAAACCCTGCAAAGGCTTATTTCATTAAAACATATTGCCTCTTTTGTCACAAGGAGACTCTACAGAAGATGGGCGTGTAATTATTTTTGGTTTCCTGACACACAGTGTAAGAGCTGCGACCCTGGAGACATTACATGGATCAGTATTATCGGATCGGAGTAGCCTGGGATTCTGTTTGCGGCAAAGGCAAGCCGAAATACATTAATAATTACAATGACTCAGCCCCACCCCAACATCTGGCTCTATAAAGCGTCAAGTCTCAAGACAAGTAAAGCGATATGTCTCCATATCCCCAGGATGATGCTTTAATGTATTCATTTGATGTGTGCGGGGTTGGAAATCGGATGGCATTAACACAGAAGTCATAGCAGAACATCAGCCAGAGACAGTCCAGTGTGGTGGTAAATAAAACGTCAAACTGCAGAGGAGAACATTAGCGGGCAGCCTGCGGGTAGGATAGCTCAGCATGCTCTCACCAAACCACTGGGGTGTAACATAAACAAAGGCCAATCTGCTCTCCCATTACGTGACCATTTACAGTCACAAAAGAACTCCAAAAAACCTCCACATTCTCAAGCGCCTATGTTTAGAGTCGGGCCATTAAATGCAATGCCGTTTGATGTGCTCTTTGGGTACTACTTGTTGTGTGCTGTGGAAACTTTGCACGTACACTTGTATGGTTACTTTAAATCTCAGTATTACTGCAGCCATAAAAAACACCTAACGGAAGCCACTTCAGTCTGGTTAACCTGTGTCATGCTAAGTATGTTTCATGTAACAAGTTCTATTACAGGAAGAAAGGTGGTTTATATAATCTAAAACTATAAATATACAGGCTTTAACAACATGAACAGAGAAGTCCTTGCTTGTCGTTTTCATCTCTCCCTCTTTTTCTCTCTCCCAATGACAACTCTATTCCTCACTGAAACACACAGTAAACAGTGCAGCTGCCCTTTAAGAAGATAAATATTAAAAGGGTTACCCAAACACACACTATCAGAACTGCAATACAAAGCCAGCGATATGTAAGTCTATATCAAGGCTATGTAAATACACTGATACAGATACAGGAGGGGGCTGTGAACTAGCAGTGACCTCCTGACTTTCCTTGTCTAAGTCCGGATCAGACAAGGCCACTGCCCGTCACTGTCACCGCCAGCAGCCATTGGCCATGAGCAGTTTCAATGTCAGTGGTTTCTATGATGACCATGGCCGTGCTAGGCTAGGACACTATGTTACAGCAGAATTTACACACTGTTGAGGATTAAAATGAATGTAGGTTAATTAGCTATTTCATTTAGCTATGGTAAATAGTGAAAACGGTTACCGATGTCTAGACCAATCACAGCCTACATTATACAACATGAAATTATTTTTTCTTCTAAAAAACTAAACAAATGAGATTTATATATCTAATTTGCATTTTGTTCATTTTGCTACATTTTTGAACTTCAACACATCCATCCAAGTTTTAGATCGGTTGACCTGGTTTCTAAACTGGGTAGTGTGGGTTTGGTGTTACGTAAAAAGGAACAAAGAAATTAAAGGGAGGGTGCAGAATTTATATTATATACCACATTTTCACATGTGAGCTGGACTCTTCAGTAGACGAGCCAGAATGATGTGTGAGGCGGGGTGTGATGCAGCCCTGCTGCTCTTTGTCTGTTCAGCTGTCTGCTCTAACAGCCAATTTGGCAGGAAACCAACCATCATCCCTTTTCTCAAACTCGTATTAGTCACAGGTGAATACTAAAGTTCGCCCTGGTCTATGGTTGCTGTGAAGGCGCTAGCTAAATGTCATTCCCCATTCTCCATATTGTATTGGATGAGACACGCATTTGAACACATTGACTGAATCCAACATTTTTAATATCTCTTTTTCGAGTCAGCCTGCTTCAAGAGGCTGGGTTTCTA
Organism: Ammodytes dubius; assembly: GCA_026122265.1. NCBI lineage: Eukaryota > Metazoa > Chordata > Actinopteri > Uranoscopiformes > Ammodytidae > Ammodytes > Ammodytes dubius. The sequence goes on along the minus strand of CM047511.1, from coordinate 9,117,007 downwards.
AAAAAAAAAAAAAAAAAAAAAAAACTCAAATCTAAAGCTCTGACTTGGAACTGATCAATCACATTTCTCTTCACCCAGAAATCCAATGCATGGTCACGTGTTTTTTTGAGCAGACACTTGAGGGCCACGGATAACCAAAAATAGCTTGAGTGACTGGCTGTCTTTTTAAATTTTTAGTGGCTGCAAGTTTGACACACACGCCGACCTGTCCACCTGAGGCCTGTCTTTCAACCGACTGTCACAAGACTCTTTCACTCTCTGAATGAAAACAGGTGGGTATATCTGGGCAGGTTAAGAATAATTTGTCCTGTGTGCTGTCCAGTGTTGGGAATAACGCCGTTTAAAAGAACGGCATTAGTTAACGCCGTTCTTTTTTCAGTAACGGGGTAATCTAACTAATACTTTTTCCGTCGTTACAACGCCGTTATCGTTACTGAACGTTAAATGCGGTGCGTTACTATGAATTGATTGAATAAACTGTGTAATCCAAACGCACCCCTGGCTCCATACACAAACTGCTAGTGAGGAGACCGGTGTGTTTTAAGTTGTGTTTTATTCAGTGTGGATGACATTATAACTGTCAGTTAGCGCCGTCACGTCAGTCAGCCGGAGCGCCTGTTTAGTGAAGTTTCTTTTTCTTTCTCTCTCTGTTGTGTGAGCGTGCACGTCGCCGCAGTAACCACCTATCAATCCACGGTTGAAACGTGCTCTCCCTGAGTTTGTTTGCATCGCCCTTGTGAGTAAGTGCATGGAGTTTCCTGATCTCTATAAATTATAATTTATGCACATTATTAAACGGCCGCGATTCGCCGGTTGCAACAGCTGCTTAGTGTGTCATCACGAGCCGTATATTGCTATTGTTCTTTTCCTGGGATGATCTGTATGCTGCTGTGCATGTTAAAGAAGGAAATAAACATAGGATAAATCCTTACTCCTCCTCTCATCGTCTCATGCTTCATAGTCTGACGTTTTTGGCCTTAAGTGTTGTTTTAGCCACCCCTGAAGTGAATCCAGTGATATAGCAGATCAGCACGGTACATTCAGCAGTTTCCTCTACTACTTTTGTTGAGAACAAAATACTTGAAGTGCAGGATAAACCTCTTGCTGTCTATTGAAGGTTATGTAGGCCTACCTGTCTGTTCTACTCATTTCAACTGACTTGTGAAAACTGCTCAGAAAAATCGAAATTTGTTGACATATAGGCCTAGCAGCTTTTTTTTTTTTTTTTTTTTTTACAGTAGGCTAACGCAAATAGTTACTTTCCCTGGTAACTAGTTACTTCTATTATAAAGTAATTCAGTTACTAACTCAGTTACTATTTGGAACAAGTAGTGAGTAACTATAACTAATTACTTTTTTAAAGTAACGTTCCCAACACTGGTGCTGTCAGCCTTTTTTACAGTTCCCAAGGCAAACACATCATGTTTGGAATTTGTCTTAACAATATCTAGATCTGCTCAAATTGCCAAAATGGTAGACAAACCCAGATGCATTTGGCTGGTGTATAAAGTTGATGCTAACCCTAAAGTCTCTACCTCATTCAGTCTTTTCTCCTTCATGTTGTCCTCGTTTCACTTTACTGGTCCCCCAGTTAATTGTTAATTCTCTCTCTCACCATGCCAAAGACGGTTCTACTAAACCTCCCTTATAACCCCTGCTCTTTAAGCCATCTTGTCTAATGAGATTGGGCCTGTACGTCCAGACCAACACAAGTGGATTGAGAGGAGGAGAGAGTTCAGAGAAAACAGGATGAGAGAGTAATGGCCGACATGTAATGACAGGCAGAATAAGGACGTGGTTGTCAATGGTCCTGAATGGTAGAGATCTAAATGAATGAATGAGAATGAGGGAGCGAGAGATTGAGATATAGAAAAAAAGAAAGAGAGAAAGGGAGAAAGAGAGAGAGAGAGAGAGACACACACACACAAAAGCCTACTTGTAATTCACTTTAACCACAGCTAAGAGCCTTACAACAAACCCTTCAATGGAGGACGAATCGAACGGGTTACTGTGACCTGTTTTCACAAGGAGAAAATGATGAATAAATAAAAAAAGAATGCTACTATGCTAGTTAAACAGAGTAGCCCAGAAACATTGGCAAATTTACTCTTATCTCTCATTGCTAGGTTGGGAAACCCTGAGAAACAAGAACTGTGTTGTAAGCAGTGACGTGCGGTGAGGTCAGTGAGTGGGTAGGCACTGAGTTCTGAAAGCCAGATTTCTCTAAACCTATATATTGTTAAATCAAAAACAATAAACAACAAACAGGCACGCACGGCCGATTTCAAATAAGTTCCTCCCTTTCTTTCTTTCTTTCTCTCTCACTCACACACACACACACACACACACACACACACACACACACACACACACACAGACGGGACGTATATGAAATGTCACGACGGTGACTTCAGGTTTGCCCGTAGCCTACTGTAGTTTGGTCTAAATGATTAAACATCGCATCCATCGACTTAACGGACCCGTCTCTCACACCGAGGGCCGAAAAAAACGTAAGGCAACAAGTCAAACCTTCGCCGATTCAAACTACCGGTAGGCTACTACTTCTATTTAACTTAAAAATAAAAGACAGCATTCATCATTATGTAGGACTACAGCATAACTGATGGCAACTCCACTCCATAAACGTTATCTTAATATATAAAGTACCAGTAGCATATGCCCCATGGACCTGTCCAGCATCAGAATGTAACCATTTATCCACATTGCAGAGCTTAGGTTTGTCCGTCAGTAACAATGAAAACACAACTGCTCAATTGAATATAAAATGCAGAATGGATTGCACTCGGTATCAATTCATCCAACTTTATTGTTAAATAAACCCCCAAAAAGTTTCTGACTCACCAATCTGACTCCCTGGCTGTAGAAATAAGCAAGACGATAGTAATCCAGTGACAGTCTGACTGACAGCACAGCTAGCTAGCATTCTTCCGTTCATGTAGGCTACCTGTCCGTTTGAAATGCTCGAACATTGTTTGTCCCTGTTGCTGCTGTACACCGTCCAAGGCTGGCGCAGGCCTTTCTCTTGCTATTCATTCTGTTCCCTTTTAAATTATAATCCAATTTGTTAAAATTCCTCCAGTCTGAAATATCTGCGGACACGGCAGCTGCAATGTTGACTTAAAAATCCGCGGGGGTAACAACGTAATGACGTTGGCCTAAGCTGCGTAAATGTCTAGTAATATCTCGATTTGAATTGGTCCATGAATGATATGTAACGTAAAGGCTTATGTGGCATACCATTTACGTAAAAAAGGCACAAAGAATTATGCTTATTTGCGTACATGTTAAATGATACAGAATCAAGTGCGCATGCGCGAAAACTTTTTTTTTCTTGCCGTCCACAATGAATAGGCGCAAAGCATGGACATATAAAGAAATGGACACCGTATTGAAACATGGCGCCCATTCATTCCTATGAAGCTGCTCATTGGCGCAGAGAAGCAACAAGGAAGCTGCCATACTGCTTTCATGTGAGCCCCTGTGAGCCTGGCACACCCCTAAAGCATGACGCGCAGGGTACGTTTCATTCTCGAGCAGTGTAACGTTATAATATGTCCGTGCATTAAGCTAAGCGGGACGGGCACAGTTGCATTGTTTATCGACCATGGAAGTATAAGTTACTAATCCCCGATGATTCTCTGTATGTAATCTTTAAATTACAGCCCGTCGTTGTAAAGTAATATAGTGATAAACGAAGATTCCTCCCGCCATCGGAGGCCGGGCCGGCCGAAGCAACGGTTGTTTCACTACGGCTCCTTTTAGCGGCTACACGCCTAACGGCTAAAACTGAAAATAAAACGGCTATAAAACGCTTTCGGTGGCGTTTTGAAAAGCGAAAACTTCCATCCTATTAGTACATGGTCTAAAGAAAAGTATGAGCCTTTGATTGATATCCATAAAAATTTAGCGGAGATACATTCTTGTTTGACGAAATTGTATTGGGAATGAATGGGGCTGAGCTCATTGATCGCCATTTTGATTAACGGACCCGTCCCAGACAGTCTAATGCGTGTTATACCAGGCGTGGCCACCTGTCCATGCTGGTTGCTCGGAAAAGGCACAATCCTGGGGGCCTGGCGCAAAGGCACTGATTCTTTGCCGTACACAATGAATGGGAAACAGCAAAGGCACAATATTTTTTTGGCGTAACTTACTAACTGCCACGTTTCTAATCAAAACGTCTACACTTTTTTAAAGTAATCGCGGATTACATGTAAAGATCGAAATAATTAACAGTAATAATACAAATATAAGTTTATTAAATAAAAAAAATATTTTATTTTATTTTATTTTATTTATTTATGTTTGCACACGGCGCCAGGGTAGGCACTGCCTACCCTGCCTACCCTGACCGCACGTCACTGGTTGTAAGTTTATATCTTACTGTCAACCATGTGGATTAACCAACCAGTGTGTAATATGCGCACAATACAGGGCTTTAATCCCGCCACTGGCTACATGTACGTTGCCTGCAATGGTTGAACTACTGACCTTATTTTAAATGGGCCCATCCGTAAGCTGTTTACATGTTTTTTTCTTATAGAAATAGTTCATTCATATCCATGCTCATCATTAGCATAGTCTGATGAATGAGACCGACGTGTCTGTATTAAAACATCTCAGCCTCCCTCCTTTATTCTGCCTCAAACCCTATGCTGCCATCGGTTTTTTTCTATCATGGTTTACCCTTTATCCAAATTATGCAAGAACACAGACTGCTCCGAGCTCTATCTTTTTAAACACATATATACATGAGCAGACTCAACTGGGAGATGGAGCTCCAAAAAAGTCGGTTGCCCTCAAGGAAAGATACAGCCCTTGAAAAATGGCCACACAGGAAGCACGTTTGCAGAGAATGAAATAGAGGCAAAGGGGGCTTATAAATGACAAAACAATGGAAGATAATACAGAGTAATGTGTTTATGCAAGGGGAACATCTTTGGCATGCACTGTAAAAAAAGAAGAAAAAAAAGTAGCCTGCCAGATGTGTAACAAAATGTTGTGAAACCTCAAGCGCAGAATCCTAGGTGGAATATGTTCATTCTTTCTTTGGCTAAAGAATTTTCCTAAATGGTTTAATACTGGGTTATTGTTGTGGCTGGTATACCATCATACAAAACAACTGAAATAACTAGAGAAAGGGATGCCATTTGTTAAACTGGATAGTTTAAGCAAAAAGAAAAGGGCTGAGGATGCTAAACTCTCCCTGTTACAGCTCTGGGGATGTGGAGCCGCTCACAACATTGATCGACGGATGACTGATTTCCACATTATCTGTAATTAGACAATTGTCCACCCACCTCCTCCTCTGTTTAATTCTGCTGCATGTTTCATCTCTTCCTTCCTCTCTTTATATCTACATCTCCCTCTCTAACTTTGTCCCTCCTATCCCGTGCCCTTTCTCGCGTCATCCCCTCTGTACTCACATTTCTTCTCCCAAGAGAAGCATCAATACATAGCCATTAACTTACAGCAACAGTAGATCCGCCCAATGCTAGTTTAACAATTAATTTGATTTCATTTTCATGCTTTTAAGCATATTTCCTCTAATCAATTAACTTAGTGAAGTAATCAAATTAGCAAAAATCATATATTTTTTTATCTGAAGACCTTTAAAGTCTCACTTTAAAATCGTTCACCCTCCTATCTCATTCTTCCCCCACCCATAAAAGTCCCTCTGTTGTTTCACTCATCCCTCTCTCTGTACAGAGAGGAACAGGGGTCAGTCTGAGTCCATGGCATTTGAGTGGCTCTCTCTAAACATCACCCACTTGTGCAAGGCATCGATGCTAACTCTTGCTTAAACACTTGAACATCAACGCTGCCATCTGAAAGTGTGACTTAAGGCAGTCTTCTCCTTCAATATTTATTGAAGTCCTCACTTCCACACAATGTTTGTTTTGGTATTATGTATTACCTTGTCTCCATGTCTCGGTTGATGTCAAATAAAAAATGCATGAGTGTGCAGCGAGGGGTAACACACCATCTCTTATTGGATGACACACAATAGGAGGTTAATGAATTCACATGAAAGCTTTACGTTATGTTCATTTGCTTAATGGCTTCATATGGACTGGCGAGGCAGTGTGTAGTAGACCCATATACTGTGTTTGTTTGTGAAAGGAGGTGGGGGCGTGTGAACTCCAAACAGGAACAGCAGAGCAGATGAGGATGTACAGCCACTAGCTAAAGGCCTGTCATCCCCCCCTCGCTCCATTTCCTCATTTTTCTGCAGTGGCACTAAAGATTCATCTTTAGGACAGGGAATGAGGAAGTAGCAAAGTTGAAATGATTTCTATCAGTAAACGCTAAGTGAACAAGGTTGTCCCACCGCCGGCTCTGTGACCGCCTCCTCTGTCTGTTTGTAACTGGCTCTGGATATCTATTTGATTTATTAGTTTTCCTTTCATCCGTTTTTTTTCCTCCTTTGTACTCGCGCAGAGTAGGACCAGCAGCTTGCCACTATGGGATTCTGATATAATCCTTAATACCAAAGAAACAAATATGCTGCTCAGTTTATGAGTTTAAGCCAGCCACAAATGTCCTTGTTGACGCACAGACACGCCGTCACACACATGGAGATTAGATAAAGGCAGCTACAGGAGGACACAGATATGCAATGTCTCATTTTTGCACGTGATACAAAAGTGTGTCCTTCTGCCTTAAACTTTGTCCTAAATATTGACAAAAGATACTTATCTTGCCCTGTTGAGTCACAATCACTTGTCTTTAGCATCATTGTGCATTTGTTCCTTATTTAAATAAACCAAATATAGACACAGAAAGGGATACAATTTTAAGAACAAATAGGCATGTGCTGCAATATGCTGACAATATGCTGACAGGAAGATTAGAAAATCTAACAGAAAAATAAAGAGGGAGTTGGAGGTGGAGTTGGAGGTGGAGGAACAGGTTCCACAGAGAAGAAGAGAGATAAGGCTGCAAAAAAACTCAAGAAAGAGAAAGAGATAAGAAAGGCAGAGGAGGATGAAAGCGGGCATGTACACAGGAAGGTATTCAGTTCACACCAGCAGACTACCAGCAGCATGGATTTCAAAGGAATGACGCAAAAACAGAGACACAAATGAGACAGTTATGCAGACAGGGTGATCAACAGGTAGAGCACAGTTGAATAGAGGAAAACCTTTGGTCACCTATTTTGCTAATTTTCAGGTTCATAATTGTAATGTGAGCTTCTACTAGAAGCTTTATATTTCACACAGTTCCATTGCTGAATCTTCTCTTTTCACCCAATCAAACACACATTCATACACCGAAAGCTGCAGCTAGCTACCACGCAGGGTGCAAGCTAACTACCGAGAGCAATTTAGGGTTCAGTGTCTTGCCCAGGGACACTTCGAACCACCGACCCTGCACTCCAGTGGACAACCACCCTATCCGCTTCGCCACAGCCGCTTAAGTGCCCTTTAAACCCTGGAGTCAAAAAGGCCCAGTCTCTGCTCTGCTTGGCCCTAAATCTAATTGCCAGTTTGAATCTAACTACCAGCTAGATTTAAAGGTATCTGGGGCTGTGCTTATCAAAGGTGGAGGTAGTGCTAGGTTAGTCTGGTAATGAGGGGTTCTCCCCTTGTGATGTCATGAGGGGAGAGAAATCTGACTTGGGTTTAAGATAGGTGCAGCAGGTGTTGAAAAAGAGAGGGTTGTTTTTTGGGAGTCTCTAGTCACATCGAAGACCCTTATTAATGTTTAAAAAAAATTGCATTTACCCTAATAGCTGACATTTAAGGAAAGAAAACACACACCACACACACACACACACACACGCAAAGCAACACAGATCTAGATCAGTTAATAGACATACAGCCAGCTGGTCGACAAATGCAGAGAGCCAAAAGGACTTTTTTGTTTTCAATTGGGTAAAAAATGAAGGAAACCAGAGAGACAGAAATGGAGACCAGGAGACAAGTGAGGGAGAAAGACAGGTACTATATTAAAAAAGCAGTGAGAAAGCCGGATTGTGAAGTGTGAGCCGTCTGAGGGCTTTTCCACTTAGCACTGTCAATCAGCTGGTCCAGCAGGTCTCTGAAGGGATGCTGCTGCTGCTGCTGCTGCTGCCTGGGCGCCATTACATTTGTCTGCAGGCTGACAGCACACAGGACACACACACTGCAGCCTGCTAATCAGGTCACCTGTTGCACAATGCTGCACTGACACACAACAACACACCACACACACACACACAAACAACTATACTGACACACAAATGTACACAGTGAGTGATGGGCATTGGTGCACGCATGCACTCCTTCTCCCTTTAAATCCTTTATACAACTGTAGCACACAAGGTACACACTGAGTGTCGGTCATTCATTGGTGCACACATGAGCTCCCGTTCCCTTTTAATCGTCCATACAACGGTGACAACACACACACACACGGCAGGGTAATGAATATGGACATTGCGGCTCTCGCTTCTTGCACTAATTACAAGCGCCCATAGGGATCCATTTGATTTCAATTTGATAGTCCAGACAAAGAAGTGAACAACGAGTGAGTAAATAAGAAGAAAATACAGAATCAGGAAAGAAAATAGAGGGCACATGAAAGAAATAGGGCTCTCTAGGCCTTTCCATGTCATATTAGTTACTATATCAAGTGAACACACAGCTTTATCGGGAGAGCTGGAAGGGATATTATATTAGTGAGAGGAAGGAAGAGGGAGACAGGCAGGACGGCAGCGGGCGAGGGGAGGGACAGAGACAAAGTGAGAGCCAAAAATTGTGGAGGAGGTTAAGAGAGCGAGGGAGGAGACAGAAAGAGGTCAGAGAGACAGAATTTCACCGAGTGGTGTTTGATCGTGACCAGAGCGACAACAAGCCCGGCCTTGACCTAGTAGATAAAGCGCTTTCTAAAAAAAAACTGGTCAAATAAACAAGAAAAAAAATGAATTGGCTATTAATGTCACTACAGCTGATTTGGTGTAGAAGTAAACATGTCAGCGTAAAGTTATAGGACGGTCGTAATTTAGTGAAAAACCAACTGAGTCCAAATAGACCACAGTCCAACTGCTTGTCTGGCTGCTGTGATGAAAAAGGAAACACTTTACTGGCTCCTGTTGATGTTATGCGTCTTTCTGAGGTTTCTCTGACTGTCAAAACACCAGCGCTAATAAATAAATCAACACAAAACACCTGGGTGGGTTTTTGGAAATGACTGACTGACTGATGCTTTTCAGGAAGAATACTCCCCTGAATAGATTACAGAATACAGAGATAGGAAGGTAAATCATTCCTTAATAAATGACGTTAACTGAAATGTTCATCTGTGGTGAGAAAACTGCACAGTCCATGATCAATAATAGCCAGGCTTCAAGTCTGTTATGTAGCTGGGTGACTAAAAAGTCTCTCGGCCCCACTCTGTCCTCCCTAAATTACTTTTCCATATAGCCTCTGCTTTAACCCCGCTGTCTTTCTTAGAAAAACGCATTTAATTTATCTCTATTATCACCATCATTGGGACTCGTCTGGCCCTCACTCCATCTTTTAATAAAAAGCTGCACTTATTTCAGTCACAGAGTCATCAATTCATCTCCTCCTGAATACACACACACTGCCAGACCCCCACTAGACTGGCCAGCTCAAAGGGGAAAAAACATATTAGCACTGTACTCTCCTTCAGCCCTTTGTTTGCTGAGAAAATGGAAATATAACACATTTCACCTGGACTCACCGGGTAAGTCTGATTAAAGAAGACAGCAGGCGAAGTTAATATTGACAACACTCAGTTTTAATCCAATAAAATTGAATTTCAAATGTTTTAACAGAGCCCATGCTTTAGTCTCTAAGTCAACCGTTCAACAGCAGTTCTAAATTAAAGGATACACCATTTCTCAAATGAAGCTCAACAGCAGAGAAGGTGACTTCGAAATCATTGGCCCGACATCAGTAGATATTATGATGGAGGTACAAGAGTTTGTATTCAAAACAATATCAAGCTTTTGCTGATCTAGGAAAATGAGTTAGGAAAACAAAGCATGTAAACTACTACATCCATGGGAATACATTACACGCTATCTAACTCATTTACATTTTAGGCGTTTAGCTGTAACACTCATACAGCGATTTCTTGCAGCGCCAATGAAAGGTTAAGAGCACACTGGTGATTCTTCACAACAATAAGTAGACAATAAGAAATACAGACACATCAAGTACAGACCATGTTCATGTGACACACTAGTATTTCACCTTGAAGCTCTCAAGACTTTTTTCAAACTAATTCAGTATTAATCATAGGTCCAACAACTTCTCCTGTGCCGAGGGCTTTTCTATGCCGTCTGAGCTTAATCAAGTGGTCGAATAAGTGATTGGCCTACTTTAAAAAGAATCACTGACTGACAAAAGCCACATTATGTTGTAATGAACTATGCTCCAAAAGGGTCTTAGCCGTTCACCTGGTGTAAAGTATTCAGCTGAATGAAGATATTTCAAACTCTAAAAGGAGTATCAAATTCAGACCTTAAAAAATGTGCTCAACCTTGTCACAAGAATTCTGACACACATGTAACAGCATTTTATAGTAAAGTTTTATATATATTTACTTATTTTGTCTTTACTGGAATAGTGTAGGCCTACAGTAGACAGGATATAACTTAGAATAGCCATGCCTGTTAAGCAATCTCGAGTTTGAAGTTATTCTGGTGGCTTCTTCACAAGACCAAACTGTTCTGGAGCATGTGCTGTTTTAACTGGTGAGCATCATAGCACTCTTTATACCTATAGGCTAAACAGTGGTCGGGCAAGAGCACATGATGTCTCTCGCTATACAGGCCTGTGTTGTTCCCTTCGGAAGTGAATTGTCCCTGGGGGCAGCGCACACAAGCCTGGCTGGTTAATCAACTGTCATGGAGGTCATGTGTGTGACCCCAAGCATCCAGGAAAAAAACTTCCCCAATGCAGCATGACAGCATCAGCTCCCTGGCCTTTAATGTCACCTTGGATGAGGTGTGGGAAATGCTTCACAACCAATCGAAAATCAGAATGTACTAGGAAGTACTGCTTCGTGCCATCACCCTAGACTGGGATTCAAATGGCTGTGAAACCAAGCAAAAACACATCTGTTTCACAAGCACGCACATACCCTGCTCTCACGGCTACAGCTGTTAGACAGCAACCCCACGTAGTGTGAGCCTAGAAACTGTAATCCCCTTTAACCCTGAGCCAGCGTGTACCACTCTACAAGGTTGGCCGACAGCGCTTTCATGATGGAAATTTGCATACGAGGCACGATCAACATGTTCAGCCTGTAAATGAAAGAGAGAGAAACCGAGTCCCCTGGTTCTCATGTAAAAAAAAAAATCACAAAATACTATCAAGTTTCAGGAAAGTCTGTTTAATATTTACCAAATTCCCACTATAGATATTATAGAGCTGAGCATTAACATCATTGTAGAAGATATACCTAAGATAGATTCAAAGAGCATCATAGTACGTAGATAAACTCATTGAGAAAACACAGAACCCCCATTCACAGGGTAACAGCCCCTGGATCCACAGCAGCACAGTGATGCAATCTAGGACACACTGCTCTCAGCAGTACAGAGGGAGAGCTGGGATATGGAGCAACTTATATCTACTGCCAGTCAGTCAACCACAGGGGGACTGGTGTAAGAAGAAGACACACCCCTTTCTGGGCATTTACTGTATAATTGCATAAGTATTAACTTATCACATTTTAATGGTGAAGTGCAAGACGAGCCGTTTGCAAACAGTCATTGCAAAATTCATTCAACTACATTCCATTCTACTACTACTTTGTAACTAATGTTACCAGTGTATCTGCACGTCGCCCCTCTTAATTTACAGTGTCTGCTAGAATGTATACAAGACCCTTTCCTTTTAGCTACAGTGGGAACACTTGGAAAGCTTTCATGAAGGTCTGTGTAGTCATGGGGCCACCCCAGGGAATAATTTTTTACTTTTCACCATTTAATAGCTTCACAGTTTATAAATGAGTTTGACTGGAATGCTAAATTTAACAGAATGAGACCTTTTATGGCCTTGAAACTCAATAGTTCAAATTAAAACATAAGTACTCTTTTAGATCCCGACGGCCGGATAGAAAATGAGAGTGGAGAAGACCTACATTAGATAAGTGGCAGAAAAGGGCTGCCTGGCTGAACTACCTACTCAACAGGATTTTTTCTGGATGCAAATATGGCAGACTTGGATGAGGGAGATTATGAGTTCATCAGTAACAAAGCTTCAAGCCTCTACTTCACTTTCTCCCTTTCACTCCCAAACCCCCGTCACATACACAGACACACAGACACTCTGTCCCATTTCCACTCACACAGACATGCTCAACACAATGACAACTGAACACCAACACAACAAAACACCAACTTACGTTCAAAGTCAGAGTCCTCGTCATCGTCTTCATCATCTCCGTTGGACTCTGTCTGCATGGGCTCCCCATCAAACATCACCCCTTTCCCCAACTTGACACCAGCGCCAGCCCCATCCTGACTCCTGGTGTCCCGCAAACGGGTGAAGTACTGTACTGCAAATTCCACCAGGTCTGACGGCCTTTGTCGCAGCACCTCCACAGTGTAGCCCTGTAGCAGTTCTGTCAATCCCACCGGTATCTCAATACTCATGGCTGTGCGTGGCTCAGTCTATCTGCTATCTTTCTGCAGGAGGAGAGAAGAGAAAATCAGAATTTGTTTTGGTCATAATACTTGTGTACAGGGGCTGTGATGTGGTTTAGGATTATTTGCCTAATAGTTGACAGCTGACTTTAACTATGTTGATGACAGCTCTCAATGACAGCTGGAATGTACCGGGGCAGCCTGGGTAACTGAAAAATAACTATCAAGTTTGACAGCTGGGCAGCTACTTCACTGCCACTCGTGAGCGACGTGAGTATAACGCACGTACATGAAGTGTGTTACTGTGACATTGTCACTGTAAGCGGCCACCCTATCTAGCGTTGAGCCAGGGAACACACAGTCCCCGCAGCTGCACCAAACAGATATGAGCCCTACATTTGCTATGGGGTAAACAGATAACCAGTGACGTGCGGCCGGGTTTCACTAACACTACTGCATGGCATCGTCAGAAACTGAGCTGTCAACTTGGGTGGGTAGCCGGCTGGAACCAGCTAGCAAAGCAGCTAATCAGCTAATACTCATGACAACCGGTTTACTGCACTGTTCGATACACAAATAGACGAATGACATCTTAAATAACCAACTTTGCAAACAAGGTATTACTGTAGCAAACGCAGAAGAGCTGATATTCAAGTGCAGCCCCACTTTCAACCCATTCGGCATTAGCTATCTTGCTAGCTAGTGTGCCACCTTCAAGGGAACATACCATTAGCTTACGCTATTTAGTATGGCGCTCAGGCAGTAGCAGTTAAGCCACGGATAATACGTGGCTGGCTGGATAAATGTTACCATGCAAGCAGAGCAAGTTGTCCATGAGTGGTAAGCCGTTTGGTAAGCTAACTTATAGTTGCACTTACGTGAGATTCTGTCTCCCCGGCTAAACCAGCCAGTCCCCTCCTCCTTCTCGGTGTCTTCACTGTTCGCTCTTATTTCGCCTCTTCTTTTTAGCCAGTCTCTTTGCCAGTGTAGCGACCGTATCCCTCCACAGGCGACACTTGTCCAACGTTAAAGCCAAATATTTGACGTTAGCGTCACCTAGCTAACGTATTATGTGCTATTTCAGCTCGCCAGCCAGCCGTACAGCGGCTAAGTTGAGAGGGAAAAGCACTCGACTTCACCGCTGCAGCTTCTTACGACGTCCACACAATTGGTGAGGGTGGGACTTTACTGTGGCAGCAGGGAGAGGTGGCTAGCCGGCAAGCTACCTAGCTGACTTGCTAACTACTTGTTAGCCACTGCCTGTTTTCTTTTGGCAACAGCCAAAGGACTCCACTCGCCTCAGGACACAAGTAGGCTAAGGCAGCTGCTGTAGCTAGGTAAAAAATGTCATTAACTCAGTTACAGCGTTGCCCCACACAGCCGTAAAGTACCGACAAAAAAAACGTTATTGCTGCAGTCCGGTGGCTAATTATAACGGGATACGAATGCAAAAATGAACTGAAAACCTGTTTCCACCCTCCCAGGCGAGCCACTGTTTAACATGCACGACTGGACCGTTAGCCGTAATGAGCCTGAGGGGGCGTGGCTAGTCCGTGAGCAGATAGCGTTTGACATTGATTGACAGAAAGTGCGGCCAATTAGAATTGACGTTCATGATCCATCAGCCAATTGGATATAGTTGTGTAAGTAGAGGCGGGATCAAAGGTACCACTATTTTCTTTACACAGAATAGGACCACACCCACAGAAGTGGCCTTGGCAGAGCTGCTGGAGATGTCCAGAAATATTGGATATGTTTTCAGCAAACATGTATGGATCTGTAAAGACTGGTAGAATATATTTTTTAATTAATTAAATAAAATGTGTTCAGTGTACTTTAATTTCTGTTGCAATTAGTAAGATGTCTGTACCTGTGATTTGATATGGAAAAAGAACAGTCACCTATAGCCTAACTGCCATCTAAAATAAAAATGGTCACTTCATTGCACTTTAACCAAAGGAACCCAATCACTTCAGCACACGTACTGATTTTCTCTTTGTAAGTGTCGTGTGACTTAATTACAGTCTAATAATACATATAGATCGGAGAACTTGGTAGGCTAGGCCTACTGATGCAAGTCTGCAATATAATGCCTTTCTTGAAAAGCCAAAAACATGAGGGAGGAATTGTCAAAACATCACAGAGAGTCTGCTGTCCCAGTTGGCCTGCTTGCCCTCATCATTCTATCTCTCCAATCCCAATAAGAGGTCTGCTAAGCACCACTGCAGTCCATGTAGCATCTAGTCTCTTCCATTCCCATTCCTCAGCTGTCACAGAGGTAAAGCCGTTGCTATGGCCACAGAGAGCCTAGATTTAATTCCTCCAACAGGTTTCTGATTGGCTTAGGTCTTCCTTTACGACAAACACGGATTGGAAACAGACCTCCAGGCTCCCTCTGCTGGGAAATAAAGCTCACAAATATCTAAAGATGTTTACACATAGTTGGTGACCATTTGCAAACTGTTATAGAAAAAAAAAAAATAAACCACAATGTGCGTATGACATTAACATAGTCTCACAGGGTATTATTATATTAAATGATTGAAGTTGATGCACTGCTGAAATCAATTTGCTTGTGAACCTAACGGTTTTCCGATCTCATGACTTTTCACTGCTGTATGTCCTTTGTACGACTTGGCCCACCACAATGTGTGTCATCATGTCTGTGTCCCCTCAAAGGGTTGCATTTCTCCTTAGAAACCATTCCACACTGGACCTACTGGAACATGAACAAGTGACAGTAGGCCTACTATCTTTATCAAAAGTGACGGATGAATATTCATGTTTACAGTTGGGACTTTCCTAGAAGTGCATCCTTTGGGAGTCGCTGCTAATGTGGTGCCAGCAAACTCTAAAAATGTCACAAGGAGAGCTGCTAGCCTACATTAAGAGAGAGGGAGGGGGGGCAGAAAGTGGGACAGCTATGGAGATAGAGTGGAAAAATATACCGTACCACATGTTTGCAGTGGTGTGGGTCAGCTGGCTTGTAAACCTTGTTGCATTTCATCCTATCTCTGCCTAATCTGTGCGATTCATGTAGGGAGCATGTTGTAAAGGCAACAAAGACTCAAGAACATTTTGTCCAATTCCCAGAGGTTAGAAATGAAAGTGTTGCACTGTGCAGACTAAATTACATGATTTATGATGAAGGAAAACAACCAAATATTTAGTGTGGAAACTGCTGATAGGGCTCAAAATGAGATGGTGGTACCAGAATATAGTAAGGCATCATTATACTATCACACAAGCTCATGGTTTTAAGGAGAGTATGTCAGGGGCAAATTAATGCTGTGAGAATGAAAGATTTGAGTCGCAAAAATGATATGAGGCCTACCATGTGACAAGAAATAATAATTTCTGCATTTTGAATATTCAGCCAACACAGCTTCATTCATGTCTTGTGTGTGTGTGTGGTGTGCACTGACCCAGTAACACAGCTAAATCTACATTCATACAAATGGGCCTGTCTTCAAAACATTTTGTAATGCACTACCACCACCTACTGGCTGATGAGTGCTTTTTTCTCTCTCTCACTGACCAGCTGGTTTTGCATATAACGAGTGGTACCAAAATATAATAGGCTAACAATAATTTCCTGTAATATTCCATATGATGAATTGCCTACTAATTATAATATTTGTCTATATTATTTGCTTGACATTAAGGTGAAAAACACATAACAATAATAGGTCAAATGTTGCAAATAACTGTTTGCAAGCAGCAAAAGTATTCCAGTCAGCTAGTTAAACAGTCATAGTTTATTAGGCTATGTAACAGAGTATGAACATTTTAGAAACCAGAATTGTGACTGTCAGTGATTCAGAACATATTCCATTATTAAATGTTACATACATATCATCCAATATTTTCTCATGCGCCAATTAAATTGTCTAATACTGACAGGGTCAGGGCAAAATGTTAAACGACCATTCATGAATTTGAGTTGAATTAATAATGGCAAAGTGTACTTATTAAATAAAGTGTAATCTGGTATAGAACAGTTAAAACAGACATGTCACTTTACAAGGAAGACTGAAGAATGTGATGTTTTGACATAACTTTCTGTTGCCCATGATGTGCTCCAGCTGACTTAATACTTCATGTCAATCACGATCGTGTGAGTGTTTGACTGAAACGTTTTCACATCATTTATTTTAAAATTAACATTATTTTCTACATTAGATTCATACGGTATGCCTTGGTTGGATGATGTTTGCTTTTCCTGAAAACATTTCACACTTCATCTTCTTTGTACTAGGTGGCGATGCATTTAAACATTGCACCGACAGTGCATACGTTTTTTCTCCAGTTTGGCCACAGACACAAAAGCTGCCTTTTATTATATTTCAGGGCTGTTTTAACATGTCGTTTTTTGCTTGAAGGAAATCTCAATCATGATTTCAACCTTGAAAAATGGAAGAAAAAGTACACATAGTGTATGCGTTTTTAAGTGTATCGTCCCAAAAAATAAAAATCATCATATCATATATAATTTATTTGATTTATTAGTGTATGCTCATTTAACACTTTCCACTGTTTCAAAGTTTTAAATGTATTGTAATTTTTACAACAGCCTCCACATGTACATATAATGACATGGACAAATAATGAAATCGTCAATACAGAACAGATGATAGAAAAAAAAAACATCCAATTGGTTTTATTATCATGTGATGGACGGAACTTCCTGCTTTCGGTTGGAACCTATATGGGAAGAAACTGCCAAGTTCCAAATGTTATTCTGAAGTGTGATTCATGTATTCATGACCTGTATCTCAGCCATCACTGAAAGGTTTAGAAACTATTTTTGACCCAAGTCTGCTTGGTCCTTGATTGGACAGAAATTCAGACAAAACAGACACACATAGAAGGAGACAGACAGACAAGAGACGAGCAAAGAGATACAATTACTGAACCAGAACCAGATTTGACGACGGACAAAGAGCAAACTGATCTGTTTAAAGCACCTCTGCACAGTTCATCTTTATAAAAACACACAGACTACACACTTATGGACACACACATGGACACACACACACACACACACACACACACACACACACACACACACACACACAAACACACAGTCCAAGATACATATTCATCATAGTAATAAGGCACAAACAACACTAGACCACAATCCAAAAATGGACGTACAATACATTTTGCCATACAAATCTTCTTATCTTATTTCTTTTCCCAGAAGCATGCCGCTGTTGGCAGAAAACCTGATAGGTGCAATTTAGACCAAGTGGTCTGTTATGATGATTAATGTCCACTTCATTTTTAGAAACAAGATTAAAGTGAAAGCAAGTTCCTGATGAGCAAACTTGGGAATTAAGTACAGGGTTTTTTCCCCAAATCTGCAGCAGTAACAACCTGCTCATATACTGTAGGCCCTGTTACAAAGCAAACACATAATGATTTTAACATTCATAGTTCTGTGACACACTGCAACTAGACTTTTTTTTAACACAACTTAAACAAGCAGTAGTAAAATACTCTCAATGCAAAACCATATCTGAAGGCTGTACATATATACAACCTTGAACCAGTTTCCATCACCCCCCAAAAAACATTATGGAGCCTCATGTAGAAGAGCGTATATACATAATATGACATATATGGTATAAAAAGTGCCTTTCCATGATGTGTAATCAGTATATAGTAGCCGATACACAAAATTAATTCCTATAAATACTCTTATAAAACATTTGCTAAATACACCTTGATTGTTGTATTTCCATCAAGTGTTGTTAGCAATGCTATGCTAGTATACAGTGTATTACAATGATGACAGTACTCAAGCAATCCGGCCACTATAAATCAATCAATCACCATTGTTAAAATGATTGATAAATCTAGCAACTTGCAAACTGCAATATCAACTACTTGAAAATGGCATCTTCTACTTCATTTTGACTTAATTAACGGACTTTTGTAGACCAGTATGTATAGCTTGAGTTCTCAAAAATGATGACATGTTTAAAATACAGACAGGATGATAAACCTAAGGTTAACCCTTTTGTTGTGCTTTAACATAATTTTGGAGAGGACTCTGCAAACTCTGCACTGAATCTTTCCAGTGCAGTTTAATCTCATACAATGGCAGAAAGACTGGCCTGTGCCAATTAGCCCTCCATCATATATAACAGCTCTTTTTTCTTTAGAAACAGTCGTAAAGTCAAGATGAAAAAGAAAAAAAAGAAAACACTAGCCCCATTGAAGAACCGGCAGTCCATTAGGAAAACTCTTTGTTAGAAAACCACCAGGCCTGATAGATTTGTAACTTTATCTCCCTTACTGCACATAGAACCCATGTCCTTAATTTAAAAAAAGAAGATATTATATAAGGTATATATATATATAACAGTCGAGTGGATAATTACATTTAACAGGATAATGCATCTTGCATGGCTATCTCTCAGACCTGGATACAATGCATGCTTGTCGTATAATTATACATGCGACATGCGGCGATGGTGGCTCAATGTACAGGACTTTTCAAAATGTGCAAATAAAAAAAAAATGCCTTAAAATTCTACTTTGCTAAAATGGAAATTGTGTTGCTTACTGTACAAAAAGTCGAGCAGTCTACGTAATTGGAATTGGGTGAGTGTTTGTTCAACCTCTTGGTATGCACTGTAATGATGACACTAATTATTTTCTCTCTTATCATGCTTGCACAAAAGGAAATCCTCTGAACAGCAAAAAGAACAAGCGGCTCTGAACGCTCGTCAACCTCTGCTGTACGCCGTGCATCATTAATAAACACACAATTTTCACTGGCTGATTTGAAAAAAATAAAAAACTTGCTGCTATGGTTACTGACGGCTTCTCTCCTCTCTCTCTTTCTCTCTCTCTCTCCTCTCACTCCATCACATCTCTCTCCGCCCCCCCTAGCTAAAACAAGCGGTAATATAAACTCATGTAGTGTGGCAGGTAAATCTCTTGAAATGTACTGTTACATACAGTAGGATCCTGCTTGGCTGAATCTGTGCAGTGGCAGCAGGGGTGCCATTATGAGTTAAGGATAAAACTGGGGCTGTGTAGCCATTTGTGTGTGCTGTGTCTACTGCAGCCCAATCAAGTGCCTTTGATATAAGCCCCTGCAGTTCTGGATGGAGGTTAACGTTTGACTCCCTCTGTGACTGATGCAACACATGTCAACGTATGTCTGCACCCAGCAATTTAAACTGAGGTTCTGTCTGCAAAATATCTTCTGTTGCAAGAGCATGCTATGCACCTATATACAGTGTACTGTATATATACCAGAACTCCCTCAAAATGATGGAACTTTTCTTTACAAATGAGTTTCATCGGTTGATGTTATCCATTCTGTAGAAGGCTTTTCGTGCAGGACACGAAACTTTGTAATCTGAAAAATGTAATAACTCCTTTCTGTTGCTGTTGTGATAATTGACCACTGGGGACAGTGTCTGACAGTAAAATACGTTTGAATCTGCAGTAGAACAAGGGGCTCTGTGATGGACAGAACAAAGAGCGCTGGTCACCACAGCAACTTTAGAAAAAGGAAGAGAGAAAAAGGAGTTGAAGCAGGCTAACACACAGTGTGAGATAGAGGGAGACAGAGTGAGAGAGGGTGAGAGGGAGCAAATAGAAAGTCAAATAGAGATATCCATCTCATTTCTACCAGACACGTTGTGATCACCCCGGTGAAAATGAAAAAATTCTACCTCGCCGCCAGCCTGCTGCCGTGGTTACACATGAGTGACAGTCACCGTGGATACCGCTCCGTGCTCCCCCTTACACTCCCTTTGAACTCAGAGTGACAAAGAAAAAGAAAAACTGAAAAGCTGCACAGTAGATGTATTTTCTTTAGGCCATTCATAATGACTGACATTGACCAAAAAGAGACACTTGTAATGTCTCAGCTGCCACACACATCAAAGTGTTTGATCCAATTCCAATGTGTGATGTTGGGGGCGGACGAACATGTGCAGCTGGAACTAGCTTCGTGCTTGATGAATAGGTTAAAAAAAAAAACTACCCAGAACATGGGTAGAAGTAATTGCTAATACAGTCTATACCTGACAGTATAAAAGCATAGCTCAGTGTATGTCGGTCTACCTTATAATTATCAGCTTCCAAAGATACAGGCTACTGTGACATTATTGCTATTGTTTCGTTAGAAGCCTTTATAAGCCAGGGTCGACTTTGAGTGCTCAATGCCGCTGCCTGCTAATGCTGCGAGGATGCACTTTGACAAAAACAAAGAAAAAAAGAAGTGAAGGAGCACTAAATTACTGTAGAGGGTATTTATAAGTTTCAAAATCTCTTGTTTGACTATTCTTGTTGCCAGTTAGCAAGCTTAAAATATGGCTTGTTTTTAAGACATTTTTAACAATAACGAGGTCCTCCTGAAGTACCACCTCAAAATTGACCAAAGGTAGTCTGATTTAGATATAATGAGTCGAATAAGTGTCCTCAATGGTTGCTCATTGGCCTGCTTGTGTCTGTTATATGGACTTTTTACACTATACTGCTGTTGTTTTTAGGTCAGTCCGCGATGGTGTTTAGGAGGCCAACAGTTGAATTCTCAGTTCTACCACTTTCTGAAGCGTCATTTCTCTGCGCCTGGAATCTATTCCACAAGACATCCTGTTTTCTCAAAAAGAAAAGAAAAAAGATGAATACAGCTTTGTTCTTGTGAGATAGGGGGCTGGATTCCTGTGGTGGCCCATCCATGCTAGAAACACATGCAGCCATATTACTTTAAGGTGAACTGGACTGGATGGAAAGCAACCTAATCTCAGTAACCACATTATGTTTTGTCTCATTCTCCAGCTGGGCCTGTGTCTGCAGCCTGAGCTCAATGAAGTTATGGCTCCAGAGAATGACCCTATCAGTGAAGAACAGTGTAATGAATGTTAAAAGGTCCCACAGAAAAGAGACCTTATCACATTGTATTACCACTTGCAGAGAGAGACAGAGAGAAAGAGAGCAACTTCATCTGGATAATTAAACACCTCTTTATGTCGCTACACTCCCTGACAGAACTTAGTACTTAATATGTGAAGTGACTGTGTCCATTGGTCAGTCAATACATGGCTTGTGGTGGGGGAGTTCTCTTTTGCCTATAATAATAAAAGAAAATAAATAAAGCATCACTTTAGGGATGGAGAAAAATATGCAAGACTAGTATACGTATACTATAGGTTTGAAACTAGACCGTAGGCTAGATTTAGATGGATGAGATCAATTTTCGCATGAAATACGTCAGTTGCAAAGCATCTGACTTTGGTCCAAAGAAAAGAGACTCACGGAGGGAGCCATGAAAAGAGGATATGTTATGTACACACGGAGTCACATGTGTTTACAGTGTAAATCATGAGAGCTGCCAGTGTCAATAGTGGCATTTTAAGGTTATTTTTAAAACTGCGCAATCAAGGGCGAGGAGGAGGAGATTTCGAAGAGAGTTTGCCAAAGGAACCAAGCAAGCGCTAATCAAACAGTCTACCCGAAACAATGTGTGATCCACTGAACCAATGATCCACTAGTATTGTAAGTATTCAGCCTGCACTAAGCCTAGATCAACTCCAGAGGCGCTGTCCCCTAGCTGATCCACACCTCTGACCTCTCTTTGAAAGGTGCATTAGCAGAAAAGGTAATGAACCCTCGCAGATTAATAATATATATCACGTTACTCTTGTCATGGACCACTTTAAAGATCTGGCCTGTCTGTGTGTATAAGAAAAACGAGGAGATGGAAACTTCATTATTGCACTTTGAACCCCAGCATAGCTTTGCCTCGCTTGAGCTGCAGTTGAGTGAGGTCTAATGGAAATGCTAAAATGGTAACTAAAGACACCCACTGCCCCATTACTTAGACACATCCCTGATCATACACTTTGCAATGAAACTGATCCCTGCAATAAGCCGCACCACCACCACCATGCTTTACCCTTACCCCGAACCCGATACACAGGAGAGGTGGATATATTATTTTTTTGTACAGTTATGTGTCCAAATGTAGATTCCAGACCAGTTGGAAAGTGCGTAGGCCTCTATAGGGAACGAGGTGGGCAGTTGCCTCGGAGCGCAGACCAAGTTGATATAAGTCAGGAGCCTAACTTTGCGGTTCTTGCTTTGTGACGGCGGGGAGGCGCTCCGTGATCCAACTGGTCACTTCCCCCAACACGGACTCAGCCACCTCTGGGAGGTCGTGGTGAAGCGCTGGAAGCCTCCCTCATAGATCTGAACAGGAGCAATGACAGAGAGAGAGAGAGAGTCAATGAGCTGGGATGCACGCTATAAGGTAGAAGTTAACAAACTGTTTATTTAAGCCAAAACTATGTTATTTAACCCATTGAGCGATTTGGGGAACTTTGTGTAATTTAGAAGTATTTTGGTGTGATCTAGTTGTGAAAGTTCTAGATTGCAATGCTACCTTGCTAACCTCTGCAGGAGCTAAGTTGGCCTTCAATCAAGCTAGTTACTAACGATGGCATCATCCACCACTGCTTTAAGTCTCTCCACAATATCAAGCGATGAGGTTAAAAGAGGTGTAGCAAATGGACTAGGAAGAAGCAGCAACAGTTTTTTTTAATGATATTTTTTAGGCATTTTTATGCTTTATTGATAGTGCAGAGAGACAGTGGTGAAATGGGGCAGAGAGGGGAGTGACATGCAGAGAATGACCGCGGGCGGGAATCAAACCCGGATCTGCTGCTGGGCCCGGCCCAGGGGGGGGGGGGACGCCCTACCAACTGAGCTAAGGGCGCCCCCAGCAGCAACAGTTTTAAAAAAATTAAAAATGACTACTTGATAGAAGTTTATTTCAATATTTATTTTAACCTCTACTTGGCAGTCCCACTGCCCCCCCAAAAAAACTTCTCAATATAAATAAATACATTTACATACAATTTACTGTGAAAAAACCATGCCCACCTTGAGTTTCTTGTCTGAGCTGACAGCTTTCTCGTACATGAGCTTGGAGCCAGAGAGCTCACAGAGCTTGTCAGCGTCACCGTGCAGGAGGAAGAATGGCCAGCTGATGGAGGGGATCTCCCTCTCGATACGCGCCGTCGCACTCATACACTGCACGCCAAACGACACACGCATCCCACCATGGAAGTTCAGCTCATCAGAGTCATAGGCCTTTACCTGGAGAGGGGGAGAGCGAGGGGGAGAGGAGGGGAGAGGAGAGGAGAGGGAGAGGGAGAGGGAGAGGAGGGGAGGGAGAGGGAGAGAGAGGAGAGAGAGAGAGAGAGGTTATCACATGTCTTCCTCTGATGCAGGACTGATTCTGATAGGCTCTAAGGTCTTTTCCTGCAGCCCTTCAGTCTCTTTCTTCATGTTGATCTTTTTGCACATCACACAAACATCTCAACAGGGCACCACTTTTCCTTTACATCTCCCTAGGTGTCAATTTATCCTTCTATGCTTCGATTTACAGGTAGCAGATCATGACAAGATATTAACTGATTTTGACAAAGGGTGATTTTGACAACAAGCATTTTCCAGAATCACTGACTACACCTTTACATTATGAAACTTTTTTTCTCATGTTCAACATAACATACGTTTGTTGATTGTTGTTGTACATTTAGAAGTGGGTAGTGTGATACCGTCAAGGCCAGTATTCACACAGGAGGGAAACTTGACAGGACGTGGGATCAAACAAGATTTAGACAATGGTTTCCAAAACACAGATAAACATGAAACGACAAGGACACAAGACCCTGCGCTCCACCGGTCATGACAAGTCCTGGATCTTTATAAATGGCATCTATTTTTAACAAGAAAAATACACTTTGTACTGTAGTTTACTCCGAATATGGCAGAAGGTCAAGAGAAGAAAGCCTCCATTGGAAGAAAGAGAGCCGTAGAAATGACAAGACTCCTTGGACAAAAAAGCATTAGAGTTGGAAAGCTAGATTAATAGGGTAAATAATAAAATGGGGGGGATTTCATGGAAATAAAAATAAGAGTCAGATGAAAGGGAGAGACAGACAGATAAGAGCCAATGTTGACGCATTCCCCAAGCTTAAATCAGAGTTGGATAACAGATGACGCACCCAGTCGCTCTGACATTACACTCCAATACTTTCAAGTTCCATTCGGAGCATTAACATAAGTCACACACCCTCACATTTCTGTTCAGCTTATCCGTAAACACAGCTGAAGGCCCGCTCCCAACAGATGCAGCTTCTCTCAATCAACATGCGCTGAAGAATGGCTGTGACACAGCACAACCTGTTCAAAAGCTCAGAGGAGCAGTGGCACAAAGCTGAACTAAACACAAACTCAACTCATCTTTAAAGGTACAGTGTGTAAAATCGCAGTGTTTAGTATCTAGTGGTAAAATGCAAGATTGCAACGCTCCGTTGCCAACCCGTCTCTTTCAGAGAATTTAGCTACGGTGGCCTTTAGGACAAAAAGTTAGTTACTGAAAATGACATCATCCACTACTGCCTCAAGTCTTTCCTCAATATCAAGTGATGAGGTGAAGATATATTTGGTTATTTATTCTATAGTATTTCTTCTTCTAACAGGAGCATTTCTGGTGAACACTCACTATAAACTGTAAAAAAACATGTAGAAACATGGCAATGCAACATGGGGGTGAAACATTGTGCCACTCCTATACAGATATAGTAAAAGGCTCATTGTAAGGTGATGATGAATGATGATGAATGATGAATGATGATGATGATGATGATGAATGATGATGAATGATGATGAATATCTTTATTGTCATTGTAACAGGTACAACGAAATTAAGTGCAGTCCTTTTAAATAAATAAATAAATAAAAACTAAATAAAAACTATATAAATAGTCAACTACAAGAAAAAAAATACAATAACAAGACATAAGACACAAGACACACCCACACAACATCCACATTCATAAAAGTGCTTACACAAATGTGTGTCCCCACTATGCCCTAGTTTTGGCAGAATTTAGTGAGGTTATGGCTGTTGGGTAAAAACTGTAAGGTGATATGAAAAAAATGTAAAGTTTTTTTTGCAGGCCATTACACACTAACTAAACATACTTATGAATATTATATTCCATCCAGTAAAAATGTATCAGGCTATATTTGCCTATATACACATGATTTGAATGTGTCTCTCTTTTATTGTAACTGGGAGATGTGATAACAATTTAGTCCAACAGACTTCCGGTAGAAGAGGCAGCAGTGTTTGGTCTGCTGTTTTCACTACAGACTGTTGCAAATCAAGTCAGCAGACGCGTGTTTAATGTTCGATCCTGTGAATCATCTTGAGGTTGTACAAGAAACTGAATAACCACATGCAATAGGCACACACACACACACACACACACACACACACAACACACACACCACACACACACACACACACACACACAATCTAAAATGACATAATTCTGTTTGTTGAGACCATGTGACTACTTTACCCCAAAGGTGACCCGGTACAAGCACTTGTTCTTCTAATAACAAATGACGCACTACAGCCCACATTGACACAAACTAGGCTGCATAAAACAAAACACCTGCAACACTTGGAAAGCATTCAAAGTGTGAATGCATGACTTAGAACACGTACCCACACGCAAATTTGAGACCTTGTGTTTTCCTTAGGGCGACGCCTGTACCTGATGTCTCAATCACATATTGTAACACACCTCTCCCCAAAACACGCACCACCACCACCACCACCACCAGTTGTCTCTCACCTGCTTCTCGTCCCTTGAGACCCATTTGGACTCGATGGTGCCCAGACTGAAGTTGGGCGCTATGCAGTTCAGGACCTTTGCCATAAAAACCTGCAAACAGCGGAAAGGCAAAACATGTCAGTTTATCTTCACTCATCAACACCTCCACCAAGACTGTTTCCATCTCTCCGTCTTTTTTTTTCTCGCCATCTGCCAAGTGTTGGGAAGACACAGTGTGAGTGTACAGTATGTGCTGTATTCTACCTGTTGATGTCAGTGTAGAATTCAAAAGACACATTTCTTCTTGTTAAAACAGGCTGATCATTAGGAAAACAAGTCTCCTATCCCCCTGTGCCGATTTCGACACTATAGTTTTGTCAGTATTTGGCCTTGGTAAAATTGGTCACACTTCTATCTGTGATTCCGTATGAGACAGCTAATGTTGCTCAAGTGGTGTTTACACTTAATTTTTTTCGAGACACACACAATCAAAGGTGTCAGTATTATGGTCATCACCCACTGTGTTGGATGAGTGAAGGAACACTGCAGGGTTAACAAGAGGACTTGACTGAGCGGTTTGACTTGATTAGGAAGGAAAGAGGAGAGGAAAAAGAGCAAAACATGAAGAGCTTCGGACAAGCAAACAAGTGTGTGTGTGTGTGTGTGTGTGTGTGTGTGTGTGTGTGTGTGTGTGTGTGTGTGGTGTTACCTTGAACGGTGTGGCGGTCTCTGGGTTCATTTGAATCATCGGACCAATCAGAACCACTCCAGCAAAATCACTGGGTCTCTCACAGGCTGTCAAGATGGAGATGGCACCACCCTGAGTGAGAGAAGCACAGAATATATATTGTCAATTACTTTAACTGGAAATTTAATAAAGGTTTCTTTTCAATGAAAATTCAATGAGTTTTTAGAATTTTTATAACTTAAAAAATAATGTTTAGGTGTGAGGTGTTTTTTTTAATGGTGCATGCACGGATTGAATCAGAAGTGAGTTGCAGACTAACCAGGTGTTTATTTCCACAACAATGAACACATACTGTAAATGCACTGTAGGCTACAAAATATACCCAATCGTTTAAAGTGGAGTCAGTGATTCTGGAGAATGCTTGTTGTCAAAATCCCTTTTTGTCAAAATCAGTGATTACTTACTCATAATCCAGGACTTGTCAGTACGTACTGTGTATTCGCTGAAAAAACACAGACAACAAGCCAGAATAGCTGACTCCACCTTTAATATGCAAAATCTAAAGTCTAAATAAAACATATTCTGCCCAAAATGTTTGTGCAATTGTTTCTTTTACTAGTTCATTTATAAAAGTATCTTGTGCTTCAAGCTATGTATGTGCTACAAACTAAGAGATCTCACTATGAAGAGGATGTTAACATTTTAGATTTCCACAAATTAGTGGATCCAAGTTAGAAGCTGTTTGCCGGCTGTTGAGGCTTAGCTATCTAGTGACCATATTAAGTATCAGCTGGGCCTGGTAGTGCCAAAGGAAAGTCACGTGACCTCATATCAGCATTTTGATTGGTTGTTGTTTGAAACAGTATCGCAAACGGTTCAGTTTCAGCTGCATGTTGCAGGGAGCCGTTGAGTTAAAACAAAGCTGCCCATTATCACAGTTGGGATTTATGTGACACTTGAACCCAGCAGTTTGAAATGAGGGCAATGGTAGAGTTTGAAAGACTTTGTAGGGCTTCAAAGGTGAAGAAAGTGTTCCCAGCTGATAATGGGGAATCACCAAGATAAGAACTCACACAAAATGATGTTTTTAAATGGGCTATGGACAAGATATAGAGTTTCCTAAAAGAAAGCAAGCAACTGGAGGAGTTAAGAAAGGAAGACAGAACGTGTGTCAGTAAGGGAAACATGTTATGTGCTTTGCCTTTCAGCCTGTAATGGTAAACAGTGGGGGTCTTTTCTCCTCTACCGTGAGTGGGAAGGTCTTAGCAAAGTCGTTGCTGGTGCAAGAAGAATCAGTGGGAAAACGTCTCAGGGGTCAAGAAATCGTAAAACAATCTGTCTTTTGTTAAAATGGGTGTGAACTTCCACCGTGCTCTTTTGTTGCTGTTGCTCTACACAGACTGGGGGGAGAAATGTGAATGTGAACCCAAGGCCATAATAGGTCACTACACTGCACTGTGGAGCTGCAGCAAACAGAGGCACAAGGCCACACCTTGGCACCCATGCTGACATTTTGGGATTGTGATTCAAATCCTGTGATGTAGGGGCCATGACAATTAGCAAATCAATTTGCCATGGTCCACTTTATGTGCGGTTCTCTTCCCATACGCAACCAGTGCAAGGGCCTGCGGGTCACACACACACACAAACAAACACATAGCTCAGTTATTTTGCATGGGTAAATTCTCTTCTCCTTCTCTCTTCTCTCTCTCTCTCTCTCCTCTATCAACTAATTGGCTAACACTTTGTTTATGTGAACGTCCTTTCTCACTTGTGTGAATATTCATCAGTCCGGGGCCAATG
Source organism: Ammodytes dubius (assembly GCA_026122265.1). Classification (NCBI taxonomy): domain Eukaryota; kingdom Metazoa; phylum Chordata; class Actinopteri; order Uranoscopiformes; family Ammodytidae; genus Ammodytes; species Ammodytes dubius. Next base: position 9,088,224 of record CM047511.1, on the reverse strand, counting down.
ACAGGCTCACTGCACGAAGAGAGGCACTACAAAACAAAACCTTTTCCACCAGAAAATCTTACTTTCTAAAGCATCACACTCGCTCACTGCTGCCTGCATGCATATGCCCACACACAGTGTCCCGTTTCTTCGTTTTCTTGTCGTTCATTAAGACACACACACACACACACACACACACAAAACGCCCACATTCCAAGACGTACTCAAAGATACTTCAGACTTAAACTGAAATTGCCATGCGCAAACACCATAACACACACAGTCACAGAAAACACTTGACTTGACCAAATGGTTGAAAGTTCTCTCAGAAGATTTAGGCTGCCCAAACTTGTCAATGCTTTCAGTTAAATATAACAAGATGAGTGATGAAATGGTACAAAAGTCATTTTGGGGCATTCCCTTCGTAACACACGCCCCGTGCAGAACAACACAGCACCACACAACACACGCACAACAAACCGCAAACACACACACGACACACAACACAACACACACAACACACCCCACACGAACCACACCACGCATAGCGGGCTCCACTGTTAGAAAGATAAGTGTGAATAGGGAAGAGAAGCCAGAGAACATGAGACAGAGACGCTCTTTAAGAAGCTGATTAGAGGCCTCCATACAGTTTGAGAACTTTGGTTGAGAGGATGAATGCTGGTATTGTATGTTTCATCTCATCTGACAGTGGGTGAGGCTGAACCGTCAGAAATTGCCTGGGGAGCGAGGATACATATGACTATACATCATACTGACGTTATAATGGCTATACAGCTATCTGGTATAATGCACTGGCATTATGTGGATCAACCTACGGTCCTAAGAAGGTCTAAATACATAACAAATGGATATTTTATGAACTAATCTTCTGGTTAATGGAAATGATTCAGACTAAATTGCTCATACATACAAATTTCATAAATTGCCAATCAATCAAGTCATCAGTTGATAACACTGATCATGTGCAGGCATGTGCTGTTCAATAGGTTGGTAAAAAAAAAGAAACTCCTCCTAGTACGGTCAAGCCAAGTGTATCTATGTATATTTTAAATACTTTTATCCATATAACCAATGAATCACAAATAATGATTTTCTCCAGCAGGCTTTGCAATCTTTACAGCATACAATACCATATCTCTTTAGACGATGAGGACAAACTCCCTCCCCAATAAACCCTTTACTGGGAAAAAGAATGGAAGACAGCTCAGGGGGAGGACAGAGGAGGGACCTCCAGGACAGACACACACAATAGATGTTGTGTGTGCAGAATGTACAGAAAGAATTTGAACCACAGCTTATGTTACTGTAACAGTATGGATTCTGACCTTGGACAGGCTGCAGCAGGAAATCCCTAAACATTACAAACTGAGAAGGCTTTATCTTAATCAGTCAAGTGGTACAATGGCCAAAGAAAGTCCCATTCACTCGACTGGAGTTCTGAGTAAAGAAGTGCAACTTTTTATCGTCAGTGTCCCCATAACAGTCAGAAATGAAGATTTCATAAACGATTTGCATTCAACTTTCTCTAATCAAACAATTCAACAGGAGCAAACAATTGAGCAATGTGTTGAAGAAGTGATAATATGCCTAAGCATGAGAAGAAAACTGAATGAGTAATAGATCCACAGAGAGATGAGAGGATGCAGAGCTCCACAAATACCCTGAAGGCCCTGAACAGTGACAAACCAATTACATAAAACTCTGGCGCTAAAGGAAGTAGGACAATGAGCCTGGGCCAGAAACACTGATGGAGAGGAAGAAAATAGATCAAGACGAGTGAGGAGAAGCCAGAGCTGAAGGCATTTCTCAACATTCCAACCAACCGATACAACACTGACAAACTCCCCTTGTCAATAGGAACATTACTAATGGATGACTACTGGTAAATTAATGGTGGAGTAAGTAGATTCTGGAGAACGCTTATTGTTAATCTAGTATTTGTCAAACTCAGTGAATATCTCCTCGCGATCCACTACCTGTCCATACCAGAAAATATCTAGTGCTTATACACATCCTGGACTCTGAAATGAAAAGGTGAGTAAACAAAAGGGGCCCACTGTAGCTAACAACATGCCTGTTTACAGAGTCTAGGCTGTGTTTAACACTGGATGTGTATGCACACACAGTAGCGGACCGCTAGTTGATATTTACAGATTTTGACAAAAAAACTAAAATTGACAACAATCATTTCCCATAGTTGCTGACCCCACCTTTGAAGTACAGTGGGAATAATTTGAGAACAAACAATATAATCCAAACAGCTAGTGGCAGTGGAGCAGGTGCTGTGTAGAGAGCGGTACACCTCTCTTAACTAAATCTACATTATGGGGCTGGGCTGTGCTGCTCACTCAGGATGTTATGGTTGGAGCAGCGCCTCTGCACATATGGTAGAATCCACAGGTGGTTTGCATTGTCTTGTGGTTGTTGCGTCATCCCGCTGGCCATTTTCAAACAGATACTCATTACCCACGAAGTAGCATGGGAACAGGCTAATAGAAACAGGATGAGGAGAGAAAACACTGGGGATGCTTGGAAATGAGGCCTGTAAAAACACAGTGACACACGCTATTTGGTTGGGGTTTATGTTTTTTTTTCCCCGAAACGTTAAAGAGTGGCTTTTTAATTGTTTCCAAGGAAATGAGAGAGAGAGAGAAAGGGAAAGAGAGGACAAGGAAGAAGGGAGGACAACAAATGAAGACGGACGAAGAGGAGGAGGAAGTAAGAAAATAAGAAAATGTAATTAAGGAATAACAGATGAAAAGCAGCAAAGATAATGGTACCGTGGAGGAAAGAGGAAGACAGGAAATGAAAGCAAATGACGGCCAGGTGGACCGGCTTACACCAGCAAACAGCGGATGAAACGCCACAGATGGACGGATGAACAGAAATTAGGAAAGGACAGAGAGAGAGAGAGAAAAGAGGGAACGAGAGTTGAGAAAAGAAGGAAGAAAGGGAAGGAGGCGACATGGGTCAGCTCTGCCTTGGTATATACAGCCGCTGATATCTAAACAAGCACTTAAGCCTCTATCTGGGATCCCACGGTTTGATTTCCACACAAACTATTTGCATCTGTCTTCAGTCTTTATACAAATAAAGTTAAGCATGAGCCGTAAAAGGTTTCGCAAAAAAAACAAAAACATACCCATGGATTAAATGGAGTTTTGTTTAAAGCATCTAAAAGTCAGAGTGGTGGCGTATAATATTGACAAGAACCAGTTGTTGTCCTAAATGGAGGACAGTTGGAGAGCTACACGCAGCCTAAATAAGTGAACAATGTCGACCATGGTTTCTAATAGTCTAAAATAGGTTTCCATCATTCAAGAGATCCTGTAAGTGCAGCATCCTTCAACAAATGAATGCTGCAAATACAAATGACAGCAAAGTGATGAATGAAATCGAATTGGTTTCTTACATTATTGCAAGTTCATGAATTCCTGCAGCGACTGACAAACATTGAGGAAATGTATCTTGTTTTTCCTGATAGATTAAAAAGGCAAGCTACTGTATGAGGACAAAGCAAGTGTTATGCTGAGAGAGAGTACATACAGTATAAGGCATCCCCACCCCCAAATCTTTTTCTAATGAGTTAAACTAAAAAAATAGTAAAAATATATTTTCTTAACATTAATAAAGACAACTTATAACACCTTGTATTTAATGGATAACTTACTTAAATGCTCAATGTCTCTTGTACTGTACTACATATAAAGGAATCAGTCTTTTTAAGTCTTCCTAAGAAGAACCTTCGCTGCCAAATAAAAATTATAATTCAAACAATGTAGATCTGATTTTCCCACAAAGCTCAAAGTCACAAAACTGTTGTATAAATAACTTTTCTCTGTTGAAAGCAACTAAATCACTGGTGTGCTGTGAGATAACAAGGTGCCCGCTTCTGCTGACAGTTCTGCAATGAAAATTTGCATTTATCTTTTTGCTTCCCTGCTTGAAAAACACCCTGTATAAACACTGTGTATTTGTGTAGTTTGCTTCTTACATACTGTATACTATAACAGGAGACGTTGCACTATATAAAGCTGTTTGTGCATGAGAGAGTTTGTGCATTCTGTAAAGATACAGAACGTGAAGAACTTGTTCACCCGATACAAACAAGGTCATGGGCGCACAAATTGACTCATTCGTACAAAAGCCTGAAGGTAATGCTTTATTATGTAACTCATCACTACTGTTTGTCTTCTATAAAGCTCTACTCAGAGTAAGTGGGTCACAGAGCACAACAGTGAGAGGCAGTGAAAACCCAATAAGTTGAAAATAGTTCCCTGGCATTGATGCCAGTTGTGTGAAGGGCATTATGTAATTTTTTTTTCAATGAGAATTCAGTTTCAACCTTGTGCCTGTAGCTTTCATGAAGCCACAATTTCAGACTTGTCAAATACTTTTTTTTTTAATGCTGTCTGCACTGAATGTAACACCATTTTCACTCCACTTTAACCTGAACTTTGATAAAGCTTTGCAGCAGTTATAGTGGAACTCTAGTAGCAAATGGGAAATCAATAATTTATTCAGTGATTGAGCTATTTGACATGTTCTGTGGGTAACCCCTGGCCTGTTCACAGCATGCACCACATTAAATATAACTTAATATGATGATGAGTGCAGAGTCAGGAGGCAATTAACTTAGCTTAGCGTAAAGCCTGGCTGTCTCCATAGAGTGAATATAGAAACAACAATTTGTGGTTCTAGGAGTGGTTACATTTTGGAAGTACTTCTGTGCTGAGTGAGGCCACTGTGACAACACTACCCAGGAAGGTCCCTGCCCGGTTGCTGTTGTTCACAAAGAGGTATGTAACAATAACTTAAAGCCACTACGAGTAAGATGGCACGTTGGCGTCCCCTTTGGACAAAAGCGGTAGTATTTTTACGACGCCCGCTGTCGCAAATGCTCGTGCGAGGCGTGTGAGTGTGGACTGAGAAGGGCGCAATATAGTGCATGTTCGTGTGTTGAAAGTGTGAGGACTCTTTTCGGCTCCGTGAGAGTGGTTTTGACACTGCATCAACTAATGCCAGTCAGTACACACACCTGCTTGCAATGAGTTGATTCAGCAGCGTCACCTAACTACTCTCTCTCTCACGGAGCTGTGTCCTCACAGAAGAAAGCGAATGAACGAGAGACGGCAGTTAGTATGGATCACGGTGAGGTAATGTGTTTGTGTTGTTGATGTAAATAATGACTATTTCAGATAATGGTTATCTGATGATGGTGAAGCAAAGCAAATCTTTGTGTTAGTACCAACCGCTCATTCATTTAGGAGTAAACACTGCAGCAGTCTTGTTTCGCTCTCGTGAAATTGTATACACGTTGCTTGGCAACGCCCTCCCGCCCGCCTATCACTCACTCTCCCTTTTCGCTTTTCTTCATTGCAATCTCTTTTTTTTCTTTGATGGTTCACCCCCGTTATCAGTCATTATGACGACAAATAACTGTCTCAAACAAGGCTCCTGCTCCCCTTCCCTCACCTGGAGGGATAGGCTTCTCAAATCGCGTTGCAGCGCCACACTGAAATCTGCAACCAATACGGATATGTGACCATAGAGCCTGCACGAGCGAACCGAAAATCGGACTGGGTGTGCAACCAGACCAAAAGCAGTAATAAAAACTATATAAAAACATCTTTCTTTGCACTGATGGTCTCGTTTGCTGTTAAAGGTAATTTATGATTATCAGAGGAAACATGAGGCTGTTTAAATGATATTTAAATGTTACTCGTAGCCGCTTTAACTGTTGATTGATGTTTTTGTTTAGTTTTTTTTGCTTCTCAAACATGAGAATGCTTTTTCTCTGTTTATTTAATTAGAAATTAAATAGCTTAGGTGTTTGGGCTGTTGGATGTGATTCTTGGTTAAAATTGTAATTTGAAGATGTCTGTATATTAAATGAATTGTTAGCATAGCTTAACATACAGACTGGAAATAGGGGGCGGGGGGCAGTTAGCCTGGCTCTGTGCAAGGTCACACAATACCACCAGCACCACTCACAACCTAACACATGCTTTCAATTGCAATAGAATTATTTAAAAAAAATTACTGACAAATCCATGAATAATGAAGAGCAAACATTGTTGCGGTCTCACGTTTCTACTAAAAACAATATTAGTAACCTCAGTACTTTATTGGCCTTATTTAAATACTTTGGGAGAATTAGGGTAAAGGTGAATAATAATAACACACAGTCACTGACACAGCAGCTCAGTACAGTAGATTCCTGGACTGGCTGAGCACACTCACATACCGCCACACTGCCCTTGAGCTGGTCACTGAACCTGTATCTGCTCCCAGTATCTGTGTCACTGTGTAAAAGGTGAGCAGGGTATGTCCTAATAAGAGCCAACTCAGCAAACATTATCTACAGTGTGCGGATGAAAGGGGAAGTTTGTCCATCAGGTGGACAGAATGTATCTATAGAGCTCAGGCCAGGTCTAACCAAGTGAAATGTCATTACAAACAGGGTGCCAAAGTATTTTACCGCATTAAACAGTCCCTGCTTGGGCAAACCCAGGCAAACAAACCTGGACAAGAGCGACAGTGTCACTATCCTCAGTACACTAATATGAATAAAAATAAAATGTAACCTATAAGAATGAGAAAAAAGTTTCATTGGCAATTAACAGCAAAATACAGTATGGAAAGTGTCCTACCATGGAGTGACCCACGATGAACACAGGCAGGCCAGGGTGGCGAGACTTCATCAGATCAATGTGCTGCAGGGAGTCTCTGACGAAGATCTGAAAGTCTTTGATGACCATCCGCTCTCCTTCACTCTGACCATGGCCCACTGCGAGGGGAAGAGGGAAGAAAAAAAAGAAGTGGAGTGGAGTGAGTATACTTCTGCACTGCTACAGGATATTTGCACACTCTAAGTTAACATACTTACTAAATACCTCCAAAGGGGGCCCACTTTCTGTGGGAAAAAAATTCAACACTTGCTTCCTTTCCAGTGTTAAAAATGGAGAACACAGCCAATTAAACATTTGAAAAGTGGACATCGTCATGGCTGGGAGATACAGAGTAAACAAAACTGCAACAATTTTCCCAGACAGACATTTAACACAATTTTTTATTAAACCACTTAATAATTGAAACTCAGAATATAAGAGAAGGATGAAACCCTTCCTCAAAAACATCTCTCTAAAATTTCCAATTGGCTAACTAAAAAAATATTTTAGCTTGTCATTATATCCAATTTTGAGATGTATTGCACAAAGAAATTGTTATGAAAATGCTTATTTTCTGCGGCAAGATATGCTCTGCTTTGAGGACATTGTCTCCCAGTGGTAGCCATTTTCGAACATGTGAAAAATTTATCCATTCTCCTCTTTTTAAAACCCTAAACTTTTAACAGGAAAGAGCTCAATAGGGGGGACTGACTTCAAGGAGCGGCAGCAGCAATGATAAGGATGAAACAGCTGACATGAGAGAGAGAGAGAAAGAGAGAGAGAGATACGAACAATAAATATGGAGGGAGAGGAAAAAAGAGAGTCATATGTCTGTGCACTTCACTGTAAAATTGCAGTCATGTTGTGATGTAGCCTAGCATCAGATCAGTGTGAGCCGCTGCGGGGTCTTATCACAGCAGAATCAATAAAAGGCTTGTGTAGCCTGGGAAAAAGATGAGAGGAAGAGCAGAGGAGTGAGAAATGTGATGGACAGATGGAAGGGAGGATAAAATGTATGAATATGTATATTGTGCCTGTTTGCGTTCATGTATGGTGTGTGCGTTGCGTTCTCATCATGTGTTTTCCCTGCAGCAGTGGCTGAGAGGTGAGGCCGGTTGCCATGGTGACCATTGAACCGATAACACCACTGAGCTCCTTAAAACGTTCGCACTTTCCGGCTCCCTGATCTAAAGAGTGTGCGCCCGTGTGTTGTATAAATGAGAGGTTTTCACCCTATATGTTAGGTTGTCCTCGTCATTACCGGGGGCAAATCGCCACAGCTCGGAAATCAATGCCCACTGACATAGCAGCAGTGTGCATTGAAGCGCTGTAGACTTTAGACCAAATGCACAACACTGTGTATCACCTCCCTACAGATCAATGACCTCACACTCCACTGGATCCAAATATTGTGCTATTACAGTCCAACAAAAGCTCTCTCTCTTTCTCACACACACATACATACACACACCACACACACACACACACACACACCTGACACTCTGTACCAATGGGATGTCTCTGGAACCACTATCAGGTTATGGTGTTAAAGCTATAGTGCATAACCTTTTTCATATAAATGAATGTCTATTCAAGCTATCCCCAAACGAGTTGATTTAAAGTTAATGTCTGTATTTGTCAGTATGGCAGTGTTACCCCCTGAAACTGGCGCAGGAGCTCAGTTGTTGATTCTACTGTTAAGAAAAAGCCTGGACGTAAAGCAGAAGGAATAAAATCACCAAAGGCCTACCTCATGTAGATGCGCCAACAGTGTTGTTGTAATTCCTCATAATTCCTCATGGGGGAAACAGAAGTTACCCACTATAGCTTTAAGTTTGCACAGTACCCAACAGAAGATTTGATACACCTATTCAAGTTGTATATAAGGTCTGAAATAAACAACATATTTGTCCTGATCATGACCTCTTGGGAAAGCAACTCTAATCCAGTCAGAGTTGCATTTTAGGAACATCCATTATTCCCCCTATAATGTAATGAGAAGACATGATTTGACCAAACAACATCAGTCTGTTCCTGTACTCAGCTCTCACTGTTATCTGCGCTTCTGTGCAACCCATCCATTATGAATAATTCACCACTGCCTGATTTTTATTTTACACACATACGTCGATGGCTTGAATGTGTCAACCAGACGGTGCACGTGCCATACTTTGAAGGTTTTTTCTCTGGTTAATGGATTCAGTGCTTGCCAGATGGATCAAAACCTCCAGTACATGCGGGCTGTGAAAGAGAAAAGGCCTTCAAGTCTGATAATTAGAGATAAATACATGAGAGATGCAAAATAAGTGTGACAGAGCAAGGATAATTGAAATATGTCAACTGCTGAATTTTAGAGTGCGATAGAGAGAGATAGAGAGAGAAAGCAGAAGAGAGAGAGAGAGAGGAGAAGAGAGCAAGAGAGAGAGAAATGGATTTAAAACGGTTGTCTCCTGGTTCCAGTTCAGTGTGACATTTTACTGCCAGTCACTCAACAAACTGCTCTCTGTGTTGCCAGCCTCGTCATTCCTCTTCTCTCTCTCTCTCTCTCCTCTCTCTCTCTCTCCTCCTCTCTCTCTCTCCTTCTCTCTCCTCTCTCCTCTCTCTCTCTCTCTCTCTCTCTCTCTCTCTCTCTCTCTCTCTCTCCTCTCTCTCTCTCTCTCTCTCTCTTCTCTCTCTCTCTCTCTCTCTCTCTCTCTCTCTCCTCTCTCTCTCTCTCTCTCTCTCTCTCTCTCTCTCCTCTCTCTCTCTCTCTCCTCTCTCCTCTCTCTCTCTCTCTCTCTCTCTCTCTCTCTCCCTCTCTCTCTCTCTCTCTCTCTCTCTCCTCTCTCTCTCTCTCTCTCTCTCTCTCTCTTCTCTCAGTGCAACCCTACAGTTGGCTACAGACCCCAGGCTGGGGTGTGGTGAGGCTGCCCTGCCTCAGAGCACATTGGTGGAGGATTTCATCATAAAAGAGGTGTTACCTAATAAACCTCCAGTTGTGTTTCTAATTATTGAACCGTTTCTGCTTAAAGGGAAAACTGAAAAGTAAATATATACACACAGCACAGTTTTTAGAAATAGCGGTTGCGGACTCTGGCTTCTGATGTTGTAACAATCAATGTACACATACATCACTATAGTTCCTCTGATGCTGTGAAAGTACCTACCGTAAAGTTAAAACCTGGTTGGACAATACATTCCTCTAAGCATTGCTCTAAGAACTACAACAGTTCACACTGTGGTTTGGATCCAATAAAACGGTAGGTTGTTCGTACTAAGTTCCCAGAACTATGAAATGTTTCATGCGGTCTGAAAACGCCTAATGACTAAGTGAAACTGCTAATGTTAAGCAGGTAGGATTAAATATTCATGTTAACGTGTTTGCTTGCTTACATCGGCTATTTTGCAATGAAATTATTTTTGCTGAGGCTGATGGGAATGGTTTCAGGTTTTTGCAGTTTTTTGGTTTCGGGAGTCCAAGGTTTATTTAGAAATTTCAACCTTGTGATGATTTAAAGTAGGATTCAATCACAGTGAGAATCAGCTGAACGCCTAAACCACAGTCCACTGTGTGACTGCTCTGTCTGTGGTCAGAGCTCAGAACCAGTTCTCCCAGTGCTAATTTTCCGCCAGACAGAGTCTCAATGAAACCTAAAACGGAGGAAGAAGTTTCATTCACACTTGGCAAACCATCCCTTTCTCCTGAAAAGCACACCTACACACCGACACACACATACCAAAGGCACTGCGGCAGAACAATAGAACAATAGTACTACTACCACCAAGCCTAATCCATTTTTTTCGGGCTTCGTTCACTCAACAATTTACAAGGGCTGTTATCACACAGAGAGGGGTTTTCTTTGAAGCTGTGCACAAGCTATTATGTGTTTGAACTACTAATGAACACAAGGGCAACCATGAGCGTAGGTGTAGACCTTTGCCTGCATGCATTCATGTGATGTAATGTGTGTGTGTGTGTGTGTGTGTGTGTGTGTGTGTGTGTGTGTGTGTGTGTGTGTGTGTGTGTGTGTGTTTGAAACTCACCGTGGTCGTGTGCAAATACCATCAGGGACTCTTCCTTTAGTCGCTGGGCAATCTCTTCATATGGGCCAGAATGCTCCCCGGCTCCATGGGCAATAAACACCAGAGCCCTGAGAGGAAGAGAGGAAAAAGTTAAAGGTCCCATATTATGCTAAATGCACTTTTTAAATGTGTTCCAACATATCCATGCGTCCACGGTGTGCCTAGAGACTGCCAAAATATCAAAAAAAATAACAATCTCTCCTTTTCTCACTCTCCCTTTTCTGAAACCCCCACCCCTCCCCCCAAAAACACTCCAGTCAGAATTATCCCTTTTCTGACCTCACAAACCGTAAAGCCAGAAGCTTCCACTGTGCAGCCCACACCCCTATTTCTTATTGGTCCACGGCCCTGACAGACAGAGGGCGAGGCGTATCTGGCTTCGCTTCCGGACAGGGGGCGGGGGGAGCTCAAAGATTGTATATTTACGAGGGGACCTGCAACTCTTTTTTAAAAAATAGGCCATTGTGAGATTAGCTGAACATCAGCATAGTACAATAAATTATCTGAAAGTTTTTTTCAGCAAACAATTAAAGAAACACGTATTAGGGACCACTAAGACCATATAATATGGTGTATAATAGAACCGAAAAGTGTATAATATGGGAGCTTTAAATCAAAAGTTCAAAAACACAGACATCTCTTGGCCTTTTTATCTTTCTTTCTATCCATCTTTTTTTTGGATCTTTTTATAACTTCCAACATAAATGTTTGCATTTTTCATCATGGGAGTGACATCCTTCCTTCCTTGATCTTAACAATTCCGATTGAGATAAATCTTGAAACCACCGTAAGTGCTGTTAGATGAAAGAAGTGATGGGGTGACAATGAGCTTAAAGCAGGAGTGAATATATGGAAGGCAGACATACTAACACTATGATGCGATGATTGATTACTGCAGCTCAATGGCAAGGACAATTTGTCAATATGCATGGATGGTTTCATGCTTGGGAGATTAAGGGGCAGGCTTTTTTGAGAGAATGGCAAGAATGTTTTGAGAGATAGCAGCTAGCTATCATCCAATCTGTCTGTCTCTGTGCCTCACAACAACCTGCACACACCCTGGTAATAGGCCTACAGACCCAAAATAATACCAACTTTGGTTTTTGTATTCTTGAAAACATTCAACAAAATGGAGACCATATGGAAAATATTTCTTCAGAACAGCAGATTCAGTGGCCCTGGCCCAGTTTCAATTGTATTTCTTTATATGATTTATGATGTATTTATCATGGATATAAACACCTCAGGTCAAATATCCTGAAGTTTTTCCTGCTGCTCATGAAACAATTTTGTTGATATGTAAATGTGTGGAAATGATGCAGTAAATTACAATGGAGCTTGTATTCTGTGTAGCAGGCCAAGTTGTGTTTGGCTAAACGCTGCTCGTTGAGACATAACTTTTTTCTATTGTTTGTATTATTGCATATTTGGCAGATGTAAGATAATTACCAGCTGAATCTGTAGCTGTGTCATCAGTTAAAGACACATTGTGAAGCATTAAGCATCCAGATATTTCCAGAGTCCAAAAACAGAGCTAAAGGAGAGTGAATATTATTCATTTATTAATAATATTTCACATTCAACAGCTGGACACAAACGTCACCAAATGAAAGATGGTGTTGCTGAATTTGTAAACAGGCTACTAGCAAGTTTATATGAACTTAAAAGGTGATAATATGTCAATGTGTTCACAACTTGTTTACACCGCCCATGCGGCAAAAAATTGCAAGTTTGTTATTGCAGGTTCCACACCATACATGGTAGGTGGTAAACGGACTGCATTTTATCCAAAGTCTCAAGACTGAAGGAGCATTTCAATATATGTCTATCATTCACTAATTCACACACAGGAGATGGAGATGCTTCACTGTGGCCCATATGCCAATGTTCTGTAATAAGTAATTAAATAGGACTACAAGCAGGCCTAGCAGTTGGCGAGTTGGACATTTAGGTATTGTTCTGCCGTTACTTTCATGTAAGGCAAATGCACTGCATGTATAAAGCTTTCATCCTATGCCAGGGACTCAAAGCCTCACACCGATGATTACCGCCCAAGGTTCAGTGCCTTGTCCAGGGGAACTTCAACATGAGGGCAGAAGGTGGGGATCTACTGCCAACCCTGCGATCAGTGAACAACTACAGGATTAAACCCCACACTCTCTTTTCACAGAACCGACTTTTATTATGTAAGAGCTTCTATGCGGGTTAGAGTTCACATTTACTCAGAAAGAGACACCTTTTGCTAATTCATGCACCTGCTCCTTGGTTCTCCTGTCTGTGCATAGCAGCCAAGTAGCAGGCAGTGGAGCAGCACTGAATGTGCTTTTCTTTTCTACACATGCAGCAGCAGTGTCTAGAAGCCTGTGAGAGCTCCAATCAGCAGCAGAAAAGACAATTAGCCCCAATGTATTCAGCGACAGTGCAAGAGGGAATGGAGCGAAAGAGGGAGAATAAGTGAGAGTGGGTGGCGGTGCGGGGTAAGGGAGAGTAACACAAGAGGCGCTGTTCATCAGGCTTCATTAGCAAATCGCTCTGATTTCATTCGCTGAGTGAGTATGTGTATGCATGTACTATATGTGTGTTTGATTTAGTATGTGTGCACATATGTGTGTATGCACTTGTGTACCTATCTAACAGTAGACTTTGGCATCTTAATACATTCATCAACAGGGGACCGCCAAACCAACAGTGGACATTTTTAAGGTATCCGTTTGACATGCTTTAAATCGTGTTAAAAACATGTCTAAAACCCTTTAGTGAATATTCATAAGTTTTGAGTCCAATCTCGGACCGATAGTTCACTGTTGGTAATGTAGGAATGTGTGTGTGTGTGTGTGTGGTGTGTCTTTGTATTGGCACAATGTCCTATAATGCACATGCTGAGGGGCAGCAGAGGATTAATGGTTCTAATCCGGGTTCATTGTGAGGACGACTGTACAGTGACCAACTCCACACTCCACTGAAAACCAGAGTTCTAATGTGGCATCTTTGATTTGCAGTCTTCCTTTCTCCTAGATTCTATCCATCCAATATATTCTCGGGAAAACTCCTTTGTCTGCTTGATCATATCTAACATCTTCTGTCTCACTTTTACCTCATGTCAGTTTCGCTTTTTAGTTGCCAAAAAGAGATAATCAAACCTAATAAAGGCAGTGCATCTGGTGATAGCTAAGTGTAGGCGATATAAAGTCTGAACCTTTTTTAAGCATGAAGCATTTAATTATCCAGAAACTCCATCTTGACAGATGTCTGCATTCATTCGGCTACAGTACAGGCATCTGCAGACAAGTGACAGTATTCAGGCATCATCAGTATGTTGGCTCAGCCTTGCAAAGCTAGCGCACTGTTTCCACTATGCTAAAAGTGGCCTGGTGAGGCTCATGAGGCATTTGCTTGGACCAAGTGTTACTTCAATAGGCTGTGACATTGTGCTAGTGCTACTTTACTTAGACATCAATCAGACTCCTTCCTTCCACTCTCTCATAGGTCTATACTACAGACAAGGCCGATGACAGCCCTGTAAAAAGACTTCATTAAGCCGGCAACTTAGAAAATGTCAAATTTGTTTTATACTTTCCAACACAATCTGTTTGTGAACACATTTGTGCACACATTGTTGTCCACATATTTAAACTGTCCAGCTGGATATGAAGGTCAGTTATGGTTTGAGGAATAATCCTCAAACAGCTCAGATATTTTAAAGTTCATCAGCACTGCCAGCTTCACAATGTCCAAGCATTAGAGAGTTGAACTGACTGATGTCTCCGGTTTCGACAAGTTGGCGAGATAAGATAAGATAAGATAAGATAATAATTAACTCACCTTCCATCAAAATATTATTTTAAAAGTTTATTAATGTTGTTATTTTCCCAAATGGATGGCGTGAAGCAAATTCTACGCAGCATTTGACTAAGTGAGAAGGTTTAAGTGACTTGGGAGTTATTTTTAGGCTTAGATTGTCCAAGCCCAAACATGGACATGACGCAATTATTCATTAGTAATCAAAATAGTTGAAAGTGGGAGCACTTTATTCTAAGGGTGTTTCTCATTCCATCCAAAGGCTAACTGTGCACTATCAATTGCATGGTCAATCCTGGTTAGAGCCGAGTAGTACTTAACATCTTCTGGTGACAAGAAAAGAGTCTTTTTTAATTTTTCTGTCTCAATATGCCTCTCTCAATCTTTCTCTCTCAACTCTCATGGGAACTGGAGATCCACTTGTCTCCCACACCACTTGCTGTTGCTGGAACAACATGGCTTATAACCAGCCTTGTTAAAACACTCTAAGAGAGGCGAGAGTGAGTTTTTTTGTCCTCCCTCTGGCTCTCCTCTGAGTTACTCCAAACAACCACAGGCCTCGAAAACAAAGCCAAGAACTTAAGCCCCTCAATGCAATGCTAACTAGCCCCTCCAAGATTATACAGAAACTCACAGGCCTTCCAACTGTGCCACATTCTGCACCCACAACTCTGAATTTTAAATGACAAGCACAAACCGTAGGCATTTTAGGCATGTGGCATGTGATGTTCACACCTACAAGGACCAATGACAAATTCCTTGTCTGATTTTTCCACCACAGTACAGTAGTGAAAAGTGGCCTACATGAGGTCAATGCCTTTTTTTTCAAGGTCCTGGTTTTTTGCAGGTTGAATCACCATCACACTTTATTGGGTGATTTGAACTGAATGGAGTCATTGTTTTCCTAAAATGAGTAGGTCAAAATTGAGTGAGGCAAATGTCTGCTGTGAAAAAGGCTCACAACACCCTGATTCTCCTGTTCTTTCGCATCTGGTAGGACAGGACAAGGTTTAATCAGGCAGAACCACCACAGCACTCCTCTGTTGTAGTGTTAAATCAACACTTATGTACACTGTTTGTTGACTAAGAGCAACATTAAACTTTCCACTGTTCACTAGTTGCATTTTTTTATTAACATTTTATTGGATGTTTAAATTGTGGAATGTGATATGTCTCAATATATTTGCCCGAGAGATTGGGAAATGTTCAGCACCATGTGAAAGTGTTCAATTAGCCTTTGATGATGTGGCCTTATAGAAACATAATGGAGATCTATGTGTCAACACTGGACAGGAGTATGAGACTAAACGCTGGCATGTTAATCTGATCATTGGATTAAGACTGCTCAGAACTGTTCGTGTGTGTGTGTACATACGTGCATGCCAGTGTGCGTCTGTGTGTAGGAAAAAGATCCACAAATTGTGCTCTTTTAAGAGCTGCCCAAAGCATGTGATGTATGTGCAGCGTGTTGGCACATATGTATGTGTGACCACATCAGTGCTGTTAAGTGCAGAAAGTTCATGTGTATAGGGGCATGTGTGTAGAATTATAGAGACAAAGATTAAAGGAAAAGAGAAAGAGAAAGAAGAGAGGGCCTAAGATGAAACGAGAAGATATGTGCGAGACTTGAGAGACAGGAAAAATCAGTAGCTTTGAAAGCCAAAGTTATAAACTTAGGCTAACTAGGGCTATAACACCGAAGTATAAAACAGCATGACTAGCACGACCTAGGTTAACCACACTGACAGTGGTCTGAGAGATGGATGAAATGTGACAAACCTGTATAGTAAAAAAAAAAAAAACAATGGGGGAGTCATTATGTGTGTGTGTGTGCAGTGGAGATAAAAAATTAACATAAAAAACACACGAGAGAATAGAGGAACATGGAGGAAGACAGGCAGCAGGCAGCCACAGCATGTGGCAGTTACACCAGTGATAGGAAAAGGAAAACCACAGGAGACACACTTGAACATTTTCCATGGCACAGTGATTCTCAATACAGCGGAGCTCGAGAGTATTTAATTTGTGCGGCAAAAAGCTGTCTAGCCAATTCTAACACGCTACCATCTGCTTTTTGTGTAAAGTTTTTAAGCGGGGTTGAAAAGAGCCAAATAAAGAAAGCCAGTTCTTATCGATGAGATGCATGAGCTAATTGGGTTTTGATAACTTTTTGAGATATAAATGAAACTAAATGCTATTTCAAACTCAGTATCAAATGCTAAACCGACCCGAGAGTCTTAACAGACATGTCTTCTATGAACATGTTCACTGCCTCAATAAAAAACTAAATCTACTATCTTTCACTGATTTGCATCCGTGCATGTTCACATACACACTTTTGTTATCTTCCTATGTCATTTTACATTTCTATGAATTATCCCCTTTCCCCTGAAATCAATCTTATTTATGGAAATCATATTGACTATACAGAATACCTTGATTGTTACCTGCACTACATTGAACAAGCCATGTCTCAGTTTATTGACGGATGGAATTATAACTTAACTTTTATCGTCACCAGCATTATGGGCCGTGGAATGAGAATGGACTCTGAGGTACTTCTTCTTTGCCTCCTTTTCATATTAACTTGCAGTAAAAGATCACTGCTGTCATCTATGAACATCCACTCACTGCCTTTTATCGGAGGCCATAATGTTTTATACACTGAATTTGATACTGCTCGCAAAAATGTGCCCCCAAGCGAAAACACAAAGTCGAGACATTACGGAGCTTTAATCTTTGTAAAAAATCCTCCACTGACAAGAATACTTCTGGCAGCAAGCAGTGGGGGTTTAACATGGCCTCATTATATGAACACAAACAGGGAAGGAATACTCATCCAGGCACCACCAGCAAAGGCATCGATAATGGCATTTACCCAAGCTAAGCCGTTTGTCTGTGTAGCTGCCATTTGTTTTCGGTGTAAAAATACAGGTGTTCAGTGCATGTAAGGCTGGTATATACTGGCCTCCATGTGGGTTCAAAGCCCCTGTTTGACCCGGTTGCTGTTGGAAGATCAGTCAATCATTGTGGATGCCCCCTGCCACCTCCCCACCCCTCCACCTTTCACCTACTTCCTATTGAAAGGGCTGCAGGACGACATGCCCTTTGACCCAATCTCATTCTCACAAGAAACGTCTCAAAACATGTTAGGGCCAGCACTGTTCACAAAGTGGGGTCTCCTGCATGTTTGAGCATGTTTGATACTCCAGCAACAGATTGATTGAACACCAAATTCTTTATATAGTTCTAATATTAAACCTGCAGTGTGTAGAATTTTGGGTTTTATTTCCTAGCAGATTTTGTAGAAAATAATTATAATATCCATAAGTATGTTTAATTTAGTGCATAATAGCTGATTTTTTTTCCTTAGAAAGGGTCTCATATGTCCATATTTCTCCATAATTTGGACCAAGGCCTTGTCACCGCCATTTTGGAAGTGTCATAGTTGGAATGTCATCAGGTGCATTGTTTAAAATGTAGAATTGTTCTTGTCCTTGAAGGCCACTGTAGCTTCTGTTATTATTCGAAAGGGGTGGGGTTACCCAGGGAGCGTTGCATTCTAGAACTTAATTGATGATGTCATATTACACACTGCACCTTTAAACCAAAGGTTTTTGAAACTGGAAAATGAAGTGTGGCAGATAGGCAAACAAAGAAACTTACAAACTAGTTCCTCATATTATCTGTCCGCATTTGCTGGATGGTTAAAGGTACATCCTATTTTTTTGCTCCACCATTGTTGCTCTTGCCACAGACTGTAACAATCAACCAGTCATCAAACTTCTCCGAGGCCTCTCAACCACCCTGCCATTTACAGTAGCAACACTCACATCCATTATACAGTATGAGGTTTGACATTAAACAGTCCACTTCACTTCTGCTTCTTTTGCTGAACAAACTCCATATGATAAACTGTCTAGCCTACTGAAGCCTAATGAATGACTGTCACCACGGTAACAGCACAGTCACATCACCACTTCCGTGTTGATGACAACGATGGGGAATGCGTATCCTGCGGCCGTTCTGAGCGGTGGTTGTGCATGTCCTAAAATATTAACGTGACACGTCCGCACGTCCAGTTAATATTGGACACACACGTTGTACATAGTCGAGTATGTGAACAAATATGTTCATGACGTCTACGTGGTTAAATGGGTGGTTGAACAGCAAATATATTTCAGGCTTCACTGCCAATAGTAAGATATTATGTTTATAGTAGAAGTCACTTATTATCACACATTATCATGCATACATTCACTTGCTAAGTGTATCCCTTTGAAACATTTTGTATTGAGATTGGGGTTGTGGTTTGAACTGGCAAAGTTTATCACTGTACCAGCTGCTACTGGCTGATATGGAACTACTGATAAGAGTTAAAACCAACATGGAACTGCTCCCATCACAACAGTGAAATGGATACATTTTGGTGTTCATATTCTTTGAGTGGGATACTGCAAGTCTGGAGGATGCCTTCATTCAGACTACAGAGAACATCAAGCGCAGTTTTTGGTAAAAAAAAAAAAGAGGTGTGCATCAGATTATTTATTTCATAGCAAATTGTAGGCTGCACCACAGACAACAGCCTGGAGTATCTTGTCCTGCAGTACTCTCTGATCCTGTGTGTAAATCAGATGTTTTTATTGAGAGATGTAGAAGGCAGCAGGTTCAAGACATGCTGACTTCACTCAGATCTACCAACGATTTTACCCTGATGCCATGAAACACACAACAGCATATTGAGATCAGTACATTTGTTTTCAGATGTAGTCAGGGAGTGTTTGTATTGAATTGCTACTGTTTCGAAAGCTTGTAAAATCTTCAATAAACTTATATCATCTAGATTGTATAAACTGCCAGCTCAGCTAATTAAGAAAAAGCTTTGGTGGAGATGCTGAATGCTCATATTTTGTGGCAATATAAAGCTACACTGCATACAAAACTTGTGTAGAGAAAATTAACCTTTAGAGATGCCCGCTCATGTTACACATACTACACATAATAGCTTTAAATCAGCAGGCCCTAGATTGAGTGGAAAATCACTAAGAGAGTTTGAATCCCCAGACAGTCTTATTACGGCTGTCTGTCAACAGAAGAAGAAGTGACACTTTGAGGGAGCGCCTGACTGCTCGCAGCACATACAAACACAGAACAAAGAAAGGTTGGGATGGAGAAGTAGGGGAGAACGGGGTAAGTAGGCACACTTTTTACTCTAGTGAGAATTGCTTATCACCTAAACATCTTTCAATAGTCATTCCTACATTAAATTGAAGCTTAAGGTGTTGGCTTGAAATATGTACCCCTCACTTTTTCTATCTTATTGTAATAAAGAAGAAATTAATCATCAAAGACACCCTTACACATTGTGACAACCAACCCCATCAAGGGGTCGGTTGTCAAACACTATGGGGTTGTTTGTCACAATGTTATCTTAATGGGAATAATCTTAAAAAGAAGGAAAGAAGGTAGAACTAATTTGAAAGTTTAATTGCATTGTCAAGTTGACAAATAGGCCTACATAACTTACTGTAGTCTTGGCAGCTGGTCTAGTTTGGGATGCACTAGGTTGTTTTGATTTTGTTGCCCTTTTCTATTTTGCATGCTAGCTGCCTTTTCCTGCTCTATTCTTTCCTTCTCTGGGGTGTCAGTGAGGATACAGCTTGACAATTTCTTTCGTCATTGGGTTCCTTTTCTGGCTGCAGCCTTGAGATAACATGTGACAACCAACCCCCAAAAAATGTGACGACCAACCCCAACTTGAATTTCTTGCTAGCATCAAGGCCAACAACCATTTGACAACTAATTAACTTGCTAACCACAATCTAAAATATAGTTTACCCTTCACACTTTGTATGGGTAACAAGTGTTTTGTTATAAACCCATTGTGTAAAAGCCTATAGAAGAAAAATACTGAGGAGCTAAATATTTTCAATTTGACATGAAAAACACAAACAGTCCTCTCACCTCAAATTCAGCAGTCTAACTCCAAGGAAGACTATGTAGGTGACCTCTGATCCCAATTCTGGATATTTACATACCAAAAATTTCATAGACAGCACCTTCTGGTTCCGAGATATAACGATTGTGACAACCAACCCGTGTGGACAAATTACCCCGTTCTCCCCTACGTCGTTACATAACAAGATGTGGAACTGTCACATTTGACAGTTGATGCTGCACCTTGAATACCAGATTAATCTAGCTTGATAAGGGCCCCCACTCCCTGCACCCGACAACATGCACACACACCCACTGATATCAGGAGGAACCAGAAGATCTTGGACGAGAGCGGACGAGAGCCAGTTTGGGTGGAGATACCCAGTGCTCCACCCAAGCACTGGGTATCACTGGGATGCAGACGGGGCGTATTCTACTGTACCCGCCTGCATCATTTGACTTTGACCAATGGGACTCCATAAGGAGAATCCTACATATGCTTCAGCGCAACTCTGTCTAAGCGCCTTTTTCTGAGAGCTCAACCCGGTTGAACACTCACTCTTAGGTCCGTGCACGTTTAACTGTACGAGACATCTATTCTGCTTTGTGTGAAATAAATATCACTTTATTAACTAAACATCTTGACTGGAAACTCCGTCCTTCATGCTATTCTTGTTGAAATAATTCCACAACACTGGCCAATTAATATCTGCCTTCAGTAGACATGAATCCCCAAATATTGGTATTAGCTGTTAAATGCACACATTGGTTAATGGATGTGCATATCAGGATATACACAACATTCAGTAGGCTACGTAATGCATTCTTATGTAGCATGCTCACTGGCTAGCCTCCACTGAGAAAGCTCTTATATAAGGCTTGAAGAGCCTCAGCTCTCAAACAGTTACAACAGAGAACTATGCAGCTATTTTAAGCCAGCCATGATTTGACTTTTAAGATGATAGATGATTTGCAGGAGTTAATATGATGATGCATTGCAGAAATCATTGTTAGAGTTGGTTATTTATTTCCATGCCTCTGTGTTGACAAGCTTTGAAAATGTGTGCAGCGGAATGACTGAGTAGATTTGAGCCTGTGTTGTAGTGTGTGGACAAGGGTCTTGGAAAGGTTAGGGCCTCAGTGGCATTGTGGGCAATTATAAGGTCAAATCTGTGTCTCGCTGGCTGTGCAGAATCAGGTACATTTACATTTAAACAAGAGCTGCCAGAGTAAAGGCATCAGTGGAAGAGACGTTTATTGTATTCCAACCACAATAAAACAACTTCCCAAGGCTTGCACAGCTATACCAACACCTGTATGCGCAAACACGGTATAAATCAAGGACGACAGCACTTTAAACACACACTTACACAAATGCTATTTTAAACTATGAATTAACTGCGGTTTGTGGAGCAATTTTACAGGAGAGAAACGGATACAATGTCAGATAATGATTCACAGCTCTACTAAAATGCCTTGTGTGTGTGTGTGTGTGTGTGTGTGTGTGTGTGTGTGTGTGTGTGTGTACATGTGTATGTCTTGACCACAGATGTATTGTGGGCCTCCTGTTCCTGTCACATCTTTTTCTTTATGTGATCTCACACTCCATGCAGCTATGTGGTTAGTGAGCGTTAGACATCTGTATTGTGTTTCATGCCACACCACAGCCACATGTGTGGAGAGTGGTTAAAACGGCTGAGTGCATTGCAAAGGGGGCCTCTAACAGCAAACTGTAGGAAATACCACCATTGAATTAAGAAGTGAGTTGTTTTGAGCCAATAAGCTAATAGCCTTTGTCAACATACAACAGACAAACAACATACAACATTTCCATTTTGACTCACACCAGCATGATTGATGAGTCAGGATCACAAGGCTTTTATGCAAACAAACTATGATCCTTTTAATTAGGAACAGCCTCAAAGCAAAAGATTGTCTGGGTATTGGAAGTCAGATATAAGCATTTGATTGCGAGCATTTCCTAGAGAATTGAATGTTGTTGTTTTTTTTTAAATAAAGTGAGTGGGAATCTACAGTGTGCACGACTGATGCTAATCCATTTCCAATTGTCTTCCTTAGACGCAGTCCACCCTGTGTTTTGATTTTGTGAGTCTAAGTGAGCAATGTTCACAAAATGCACAAACACTTTTTGTGTGTGTCATTTGTGTCGTGGACTTATTAACAAGTTTCATAAAATGGTTACTTATTTCTTAAATGGTAGTAATGGTAAATGCGCTTTATTCTCGTTGTTCACAGACCCAAAGCACTTTACATTGTTTTGTACACATTCACCCAGTCACACACACATTCATACACCGATAGCAGCAGCTACCACGCAGGGTAGGCTTAGCACTAGGGTGCTAAGTTAACTAAGCTAACTATCGGGAGCAATTCGGGGTTCAGTGTCTTGCCCAGGGACACTTCGACATGTGGCGGGGAGACGGGGGATCGAACCTCCGACCCTGCACACCAGAGGCGAACTCCCTACCACTTCGCCACTGCCGCCCAAGGAAGGGTGAAGGGTCATAGGCTGCTTTTCATAATGATATTTAGCACAATGACTAAAGCTGTTGATTATTTCTGACTAGTGGGGCATAGAGAAGGTCTCCAAACACGTAAATGAATAGTCTCATCTACATTAGTGGGCGGAAAAAGTCATTGTTCCTGGGTCTCCCTTTTAAACGAGGTCATGACCCATTATGAGTCACTGGTGCATCTGCTAGTCGCCTCTAGAGGAGATTAACATAATTATAATATTTGTTAACGAGCTTGGGTCACAGAATCAGACTTAAGACTATGCACCTCACCAGACTGATTTCATGTCATTTCATATTTTCCTACTAATGTTATTTTGTTTTCTCATTTTGATCTAGTGATGTGTTTGTGTCCCATATATAGTTAGGATGTTAACTGAAGGGGGTCAGACCAGGACAATCTCTCTTAACTCTTAATGTGAGGGTGTGTTGTTATAGGCAAGGATCTATTTGAGAGTATTACTGTTGAGTTACAGCTCTGAATTCTTTAACAAGGAAGCTCTATGTAAGATCAGGAGTGCTGATTGGAGAGTTGTTTGACCAGTCACAGAGCGGATAAGACTCCTGGCTGGCTGTTCAAAAACACAATAAAGAAGAAATGAACTGAATGTGGAATTGTCCGTAGCCTACTGATGTTGGTTGTATACCTTCTCAGATTTGCACTGCAGATATGGTCAGAGACTACATGTCCAACTGTGCAATGTAATTACTGTTGGGACCTGGATGCATGCTGGCATGCTGGCACACGCGCACACACACACACACACACACACACACACACACACACACACACACACACCACACATGCCTAAAGACTATCATGTGACTGCAGGGCTCAGAGGGACCATGTGAATAGGATCACTTCCTTCAAGAATAAAGGATTATGGGTTTTTAAACACCACTTCAAAGTAACCTTACTCTTTTGGTACATAGGCTTTAGTCCAATTTCTCTCACAGGACAGACAGACAGACAGACAGACAGACAGACAGACAGACAGACAGACAGACAACACAGAACACACACACAGAGAGAGAGGAAACACACAGAGGAAACACACAGAGGAAACAGGCAGTGAAACAGAGAGGCACTACTTTCCGCTCCATTCTCCACTGACCTTGGCGGGCCGGCGGGCTCCCAGTAGCGGCAGAACAGGTGCTGTCCGTCGGCGTTGACGATGTGCTGCAGGCCGCTGTACGGTACTCCCTGCGGGCTCAGCCGCGCAGCATCTCCCGGCTCGGGCATCGGAGGGTCTGCAACAGAGACACGGAGCAGCGATAAGAACACATCGCTGCCGTAGAGGTAGCAGCTCAAGCCGGCGACGAGCAGGCAGCTGGCAGCGGTCACGCCGTTCATGGTTAACGTTTGTTAGTGGTATTTGTTTTTTTCGGAGATGACGGTTAGTAGGTTAGGATATGCCAGATCGAATCCTGTGCACACACACACAAACATACACAGAGGCAATGTTGTCAGAGATACCGCCGTTACGTCACAAGACCATATGGTCCGCTTTGCGCAAGGTCGCTCCAACTCTCTCTCTCTCCAACTGGTCATTCTCTACATCTCGCTCTCTCTCGCTCTCGCTCTCGAATTCAAATGATCTTTATTGTCATAACCATAGTTTGAATTATGACACTTAAAAGTGCACGATCGCCAAAGGCTGTAGCTGAAGCCTAAGATATTTACAATAATTCGATGTAATCAAACAACAACAAATGATGTGCATGTCACTACATCGTTACACCATAATGACACTGGAAACTAATGAATAAAATAATATGACATCCCGATATGAGCTTATGATAACATAACCTATGAGATCCCACAATAACCAATAGGAGATTTGACTTATTATAATTTAAATGTAATGGCATCATTTAATATCCACTGGCGTAGCTAGATTTTTAATTTCCAATGTTTAAAACGTAACTAGGCCTATGTTTCTCTTTCTCACGCGTGCGTTTTGGTCTCGCGCGCATACACCTGTCCGTTGAACACAAACACTGCACCTGAGTTACGGCTACTATCTCAGTGACAACGCAAATTAATTCAAATGTATTTAACCTACCTTCTGCCACACCTTTCAATGATGCAACCACAATGATGTGCTTTTCTTGTTCCTGCAAAGCCCAAGAAGCACACACCCCTCTCCCACCCTTGAGGCTTCCTCGCGCTTTACGCATGAAGCTTTCCCTGACATCAGGTCCAGCTGGTTTACACGGTATGTCCTCGCTCTGTTAATAGAATGTGCAGCAATGCAATTAGGTTAAGGGGCAGTGTGTTCGCCTCCTATACAACCGCCGGAGGTAAAAAATAGCCTTGCATATGGTGTGAAGTTATTTCCCGCGGTCAGGTGTCGTCTTTCAGGTTAAATGACCCGAAAGCCTCGTATACTTTGATAATTTCAAAAATGAACAACACATGTGGTTTGGTGGGAGCTCCATGCTTTTTGTAACATCTACATTTACGAATTGTGTTTTGGTAACATTGCCCACAAAATGAAATGCGGGTAGCCTATACATGATCTCCCTTTGACTTATTTGTCATCCTCAATAACAAAGCTGCATTACAACTAGGCAGCCTGCTCTGCACGGGGAAATATGGCTCATTCCTGCTGATCACAACAGAACAGTGGACACTTTCCACAGAGGAGATGTTTTTGCGCGCACATCCCTTTTCTTTCTATCTCTGCTGCAATGATCCTTAATCATACATACGAGTAACACTCAACGTAACGAAATGCTTCAAGAAACAGAGAACACGTTGGCAATGTGAACTGAACTGACAATAAAGACCTTTAAATAATCGATTCATCTGCTTTGACTGCTGTGATTGACGCCAGTGCCCGTGGCAGTGGAATATTACGCGCTCGATATCAACAATAACCTACATCCGTCAATGTCTGCGGGCTTTTATGTGAAAAATACATGAATGTTGGAAGCCCAGAGAAGATGCTTTCATCACTGCAAAACTGCAAGTTGCATTGCTTCAAACCAAAAGGTACATGGATATGAATTAAATACAGTGGAGTGCCATGCATAAGCTCACACCTGAGTCATGTAAAGTCATAATCAGAAATGTTACACACATAGTGTACGAATTCAAATAGAGGTGCAACTGACCTGTGCAGGAGCTACAGCAGTGAAGTTTCAGCTTCTTCTGGGACTCTCCAATCTCTCTCCTGTTCTACAATGCTTTGCTCTCGCCACCCGCCACGACAAGAATGCAGGCAGCGACGTTTGGGAAGAAACTAAATAAGTGTTCAAAACACCCTCTCTGTCTCTCTCTCTCTTTCAAACACGCACGCGCGCGCGCGCGCGCACACACACACACACACCACTCATACACATGACACATTTTCCCCAGAGGCGGAGATACAGCTCTCCCCTCGCCTATCTCTGTTGAGCCCCGTATGCATGTATAACAAGTCTCACATGTTATACATACCATACCCACTGCTATTTATTATTTATAGTAGGCCTATAATGTGTCGATCGTCCTCTCGTTCTCCTTATTTACTGAATAATTCCCTCCTGATGAGAGAACAATTCCTCCAAACACAAGGAGTTTGTTTTTGTGAGCCAGTTCTTCTGGTAATTGTTCTCTTTCTAAACATTTTTTAAGGATAAAACATAGGGGAGAACGGGGTAATGTGAGACACTTTTTTTTATATTTGCTCCCCTCTTAGCGAGCTAAAATGATCACTCAAATTTACACATTGAAAATGATTGTTTTAAAAAAAAGTTGTCAGTTGTCTCACTTTACCCCAGCTGTGGGGTAAACGGAGACAGCCAGAAATCAAGGGGTAAATTGAACCACTTACTTTTTACACTCTAAAACTACCATAACACCAAGGCTGTGTCTTGATTCAGGGGTTGCACCCTACGTAGGCTGCATTTGAAGACCGATTGCGTCATACCGGCGCGCAAAGGCTGTCCCGTTTGCAAGGCTCCTTGCAAGGCTCCTCATATGCAGCCGAGAAATGCAGCCTTCGTTTCACGGTTTTGAAGGCTGCATCAGATGGATCCTTCGTGGCCCAACATATCCCAAGATTCATTGCGTTTTTTTCAAAGATGGCATAAAATAAAATAAAAAATAACAAAACAGCAACGTGTTGCTCCATCTTCTTAACTTTTATCTTCCTTTCTTTTTTTCTTGTACTTTTTTTTCTTTTCGTCTGGTAGGCAACTTCTTTTTCTTTTTTCCTCCGTTGACAAGGCTGTCTCCGTTGGCAGCAATCAGGGTTGCTAGGCAGCACAGGAGCGGCGAGTCGTCACGCAAGGTAACGGCTTGTTACATGAACGGAAATGCTCGTAAACGGAGACCTGCGGAGACCATCTCGTTTAACAAGGCTCGTTGGCCTTAAAATCGGCCTTCATAGACTGCGAGACTGCGTCCTACGTAAGCTGCAACCCCTGAATCAAGACACAGCTCACATGTTGTAACAGTTAGAATCCTGACAGCTAGCTTGAAAACCAAATATTCCAAAAAACTAATGTCGGACTAGTAACAGAATCATGGGGTTTGGTCAATTAAGCAACACATTTTTCTAAACACTTGAAAGTAACTCTGATCAAAGACAACATAAAATTCATATTCAATAATTAACATACAAATGACAGATATAACAGTTAGTGTCAGGGTTTCAGGAAAAAGACAGGCAAGAACCCAATTGCAAGACGCAAAACAGTTCAGGTGCAGCAACAAAGTTTAATTGGAAGTGGATGACAAACCAGGTTGTAAAACAGCGTGCCAACAAGTCCTGTTGTGGCAGGCAAAAAGGGTCATCCAAATCAAAATTCCAAAAGACAGGTAGAAACACGAACAGGCAGGCAGGATCGGAACACAGGATGAAATCTGAATGCTCGAAAGCTGGGTGAACACAAGGACATCTGACAATCTGGCAACTGAACTGAGATATATACTGGGGCTGATTAACTGATGAGGAGCAGGTGAGTGTGGGGCAGACCAGGTGAATGTAATAAACAGGGAGTGCAGAGCAGGAGGGAGTGGCCGGGTCTGAAATGACATGAAAGTTAGAAAGGAAACCAGGAAAACAGACATATGAAAACAAACTAAATACTGGCTGAATTTGTGACAGAACCCCCCCTTAAAGGTCGACTACCAGGCGACCTTAAACTGGAACTAACTAAGGGAAAATAAAAAAAAATGGACCAGGGCAGAGCATGGGGTGACCGGCTGGCCAGGGACCAGGAGTGGGACAGTGCACGGGGGTGACGGGCTGGCCTGGGAGCTGGAGTGGGGCAGAATGGAGGGGTGTCAGGCGGGCAGCCAGAAAAAGGCCCTAGGGCACGGCAGGGAGCTTCAGGCGGACAGCCTGGTCGGTGAGGGCTCCGTCCCTCTGGAAGCCTGCAGCGACGAAGATGGTCGCTAGCATGCTGGGGCAGGTGGCTAGCGTGCTGGTTGCAGGAGACCGGCAGCTGCAGCTGGTTGCTGGAGCTTGCTGCTGGAGGCCGGGGGCTGGAGCTTGCTGCTGGAGGCCGGGGGCTGGAGCTTGCTGCTGGAGGCCGGGGGCTGGAGCTTGCTGCTGGAGGCCGGGGGCTGGAGCTTGTTGCTGGAAGCCGGGAGACTGGAAGTTTGGGATGGTGTGCTAATAAATTCCTTTGCCCAGTCAGGCAGCAATTTATGCAGCCAAGGTCTAGACCCAACCTCCTTGCGGGCTGACGAAAGGACCTCTGCTCTCTCACACAGTCCACCGCATACTTAAAGTCATTCTTTAGGCAGGTGAGACTATACGTCACCTCCCTCAACTCCAGTGCAAAATGTGTGTCTGCTGGGTCATTTTTGGCCAGATTGTACTGTCAGGGTTTCAGAAAAAAGACAGACAAGAATCCAATTGCAAGACACAAAACAGTTCAGGTGCAGCAACAAAGTTTAATTGGAAGGGATGACAAACCAGGTAGTAAAACAGCGTGGCAACAAGTCAGTTGGGGCAGGCAAAAGGGTCATCCAAATCAAAAAGTCCAAAAGACAGGTAGAAACACGAACAGGCAGGCAGAATTGGAACACAGGATGAAATCTGAATGCTAGAAAGCTGGTGTGAACACACTAGGACATCTGACAATCTGGCAACTGACTGAGGGAAACTGAACTGAGATATATATACTGGGACTGATTAACTGATGAGGAGCAGGTGAGTGTGGGGCAGACCAGGTGAATGTAATAAACAGGGAGTGCAGAGCAGGAGGGAGTGGCCGGGTCTGAAATGACATGAAAGTGAAGGCTGCTACATACTCCGCGAGAAGAAAGAACAAAGTTCTCGGTGACAGAGCAGCGAGAAGTTCTTTCTGGTCTGACATTACATACTTCACGAGAACTCAACTGCCGAACTCCTCACCGCGGCGCATTGTTACCATGGTAATTGACCCAGTAGCGCCAGCTGATTTCACTTCGCTTTCCTCATTGACTTCAGACTGACCAATCACACAATAGTTCTCGGACAAGCTGCGAGAAGAAAGTTCGGCCCGGGTGATGTGTCGAGAACAAGCTGCGAGAACAGCTAAACAAGAGCTGAGAGAAGAAAATGACGTCATTTTCTTCTCGCAGCTCTGTCACCGAGAACTTTGTTCTTTCTTCTCGCGGAGTATGTAGCAGCCTTTAGAAAGGAAACAGGAAAACAGACATATGAAAACAAACTAAATACTGGCTGAAGTTGTGACAGTTAGATTAAAACACAGTCTGGGGGTCAGAACACAGGACCTTTAGAGCCAACTAGTGTCTGGGGGTCAGAGCAATGGACAATCAGAACCAAAACAGTCTGGGACTGTCATTTTCTATCTTTTGAGTTTTTGATTTGTTTTATTGGGATCATTCATTGAATAAAGACATATTTCTTAGAGTCTATTGATGTTAAAGGTCACTCTCCTGTCCCCCACATACATACAGTACGTGCCAAACCATGCCCTTGCTGACACCCCTTCAACCATCAACCCCCAACTCCAGCCCACATTGTATTTTGTCTTTTCAAACTAGTCTCCTTGCTACCTCAAATATAATAGATTCATTAAAAGGGGGCACAGACACTGTCTCACTTTACCCCACAGCATTTGTCTCACTTTACCCCACTGCCACAATTTGAGAAAAAACTACCTCTCTAAGCAATTCAGGCTAATCTTCAATTATCATCATCACATGGTTTCATATGTTGGTAGTTCATCAACATGTGTGATAGAAGCTTTTCTACCTGAATCAATTTGATTAGGCATAACAATCGATTAAAGGTGCTGTAAGCGGAATGGTTCTTTTAGCTAACTTCCTGTCAGTTACTGCAGTTAGCAGTCCCCTCGCTTGTCCCTACGTCACCACATTAATGCATTGCGGTCTTCAAGCAGTGAGTTATCTAGCATCATCTCAGATCCATAAGTGTGATAAAACATGATAAAAACCATCAAAACAGACATTGGGAAGGATTTTTACCTGCTCCGCCATTGTAGGCACATACACATTCACCCATGTGTTGCTCTGGCGTGCACCGGCAGTGAGACCATGGAGTGTATATACTATATATGAGTGAGACGAGTGTCGGTTTGTAGCGTTCCCTCTTCTGATCGGATAAAAATTTCGGGATACTACAATAAGTTTATTTGCCGATTACATGCAAAGCAGCTGACTGAGAGATCGGCTTTATGAAACGCGCACATTATGAAAGTGATCACTGTATGAATAAAGAGCGATTTAACACTTTTATTAATATAAATAAACCGCTTACTTAACCTTTAAGTTGACAGCAAGAAAATGTACTTTTACATACAAAAAATATATTTTTTTTGTGAAAAAAACATGCTTACAACATCACCATGAGGTCCTCTCTTTCATAGCCAAGGGGAAATGAGAGGGGCTTGAAAACATATATCTCACATGACGAAAAATGTGTTCCGTGTCCTAGATACAGGGGGTGTCTAACATTACCCGATGTCTCACATTCCCCCGTCCTCCCCTACTGCGCATTTGGTAAGTAGTCTTCATGATAAACCGAGAGCCACTGTGTTGGGGGGGGGGGGGGGTCCTGTAAGTGAATATACTGAGTAAAAAGGTGCTGTACTGAAAGCATAAATTGGAATTTTTGCTTTTGTTTCAGTTGTTACAAAACATGATTCCACTGGTTCCTGTTGCAATATTAGTTTATATATAGTGACTCAGTGAACCTGCTTTGAATTACTGCAAATGAGGAAATGTCTGTGATGGAACACTGAAAACTTATCTCTTCCCAACTCTTCTCCAACTGCTTACAGATATGCTCACACACAACAACAAAAAAAAAACATTTTAAATTGATATAGATTTAAAGTAATTGCCAACATGGGAATTGATCAACCGAAATCCATTTTTGGAATCATGTCTTTGTTTTCCTGTCCCTGTGTGACTTTTTGAACTGGAAACTGGGAAAGGTGAAAACATGGGTCAAACTACAACAGAACAACGCCTTAAATAGAATGTACCAATCCCCTGAACAGGTCTTCAGAAAAACAAAGGTGTAGACTGGAGGAGCCTCAGTGTGAATTCAACAGCAGGCGGTCCCAGCAAGACAGGAAATGTGAACACCCTGCATCCAAACCTTAGGCGTCAGTTTCATCAGTCCTGATCTTTCTTAGAGGCACTATAAGACATCCTGTCATTGTCTCACCAAATCTTAATGTCCTCCTTAGGAAATTTGTAGTAAAACTCATTGTAATTGGAAAGGAAATGAGCAAAGAGGTACATGCGACTAAGTAAATTCTTATTTATTTTTTGCATTTGAGTACATGAATATTGGCAGGTTTTTAGATTTTCATATTCATGTAATCAGGCATTCCTTTGTGTTTGTCAGTGATTAAAAA
This sequence comes from Ammodytes dubius, assembly GCA_026122265.1. NCBI lineage: Eukaryota > Metazoa > Chordata > Actinopteri > Uranoscopiformes > Ammodytidae > Ammodytes > Ammodytes dubius. The sequence continues at coordinate 9,056,387 of CM047511.1, read as the reverse complement.
GGCTATGTAAAAACGGCACACAAAGTAGGCCACAAAAGAAGCGTATCAATTAACAATATGTGTTAACTGCGAGTGATAAGGAGTGTGTTGGTTTTGCGTGTCTGTTTTTGTATCATAGGTTTTTGTCATTAATTAAGTACGGGCACTCAAGCATTGAGGGCCCGTAATTATTACTCTCCACCATACTTATTCTGCTTCTTCTTCTTCTTCTTCTTATTCTCCCCCAAAATTTCTAGCTGCTTCTCCTCCCACACTGTTACACGCAGACATGCCAAAATTTCGCACAACGTGCGTCCCCACCCCCCGGGGTGTGCTATTATACAGTTTTTCCGAATTCCGCTAGGGGGCGCTGTTATGAAGTCCCCACTGAAAAACTTTGAGAGGCCACGCCCCGCACACCGTAACTCCGATTGACTTGAAATTTCTCACACAGGTGTATGTTAGGGTGCTCTACAAAAAAGCCTCTTGGACCATAAAAAGTGTTCTGGGAATATTTTCGGCTAATTAGCATAAACTGAAAAACAGCGTGTTATCCACAACTTTCGGGAATTTGACTGTATCAACACCAAATTTCTCGTGAAGCCCCGGGGGACTACAATAAACATACCCGTAAAAGATTAGTAGGACAACTTGAAAAACATGGCCGCCATTGACCAAAACGTTTACGCAGGGGCGGGGCATAATAACACGTTGGCCATAACTCCTTAACCGTAGGTCCTATCATCATGAAACTTGCTGGGTATGTGCAGAAGTCATGTGGTAGCATGTCCATCGAAGCATATCGAGATTAACCCAAAGGGGGCGCCACAAATGGGCGGGGCTTAATAACACGTTGGCCATAACTCCTTAACCGTAGGTCCTATCATCATCAAGCTTGCTGGGTATGTGCAGAAGTCATGTGGTTGCATGTCCATCGAAGCTTATCGAGATTAACCCAAAGGGGGCGCCACAAATGGGCGGGGCTTAATAACACGTTGGCCATAACTCCTTAACCATAGGTCCTATCATCATCAAACTTGCTGGGTATGTGCAGAACTCATGTGGTAGTATGTCCTTCTAAGCTTATCGCGATTTAACCATAGGGGGCGCCACAGGGGCGGGGCCTATCCACAAATTGGCTATAACTCCTTAACAATAGGTTCTATCATCATCAAACTTGCTGGGTGTGTGCAGAAGTCATGTGGTAGCATGTCCCTCGAAGCTTATCGCGATTAACCCGTAGGGGGCGCCACAGGGGCGGGGCCTATCCACAAATTGGCCATAACTCCTTAACCATAGGTCCTATCATCATCAAACTTGCTGGGTGTGTGCAGAAGTCATGTGGTAGCATGTCCCTTGAAGCTTATCGCGATTAACCCGTAGGGGGCGCCACAAAAGTCACCCGACTCCGATTGACTTGAAATTGATTGCACATGTACAGCTCATGGTACTCTACAATTTCGCTCAAAGGAATTTTTTTTTAATTTCCGGTAGGGGGCGCTGTTATTAATCCCCGACTGAAGAAAGTGTGAGAGGCCGCGTCCCGCACACCGTAAGTCCGATTGACTTGAAATTTCTCACACTGGTGTATTTTAGGGTGCTCTACAAAAAAGCCTCTGGGACCATAAAAATTCTTCAGGGAATATTTCCCGCTAATTAGCATAAACTGAAAAACAGGGTTTTATCCACAACTTTTTAAAGTTTTATTCTATCAACACCACATGTCTCGCGAAGCCCCGGGGGACTATGACGCACGTCTCCGAAAAATATTAGTAGGATAGCTTCGAAAACATAGCCGCCATTGACCAAAACGTTTACGCAGGGGCGGGGCTTATCTACAAATTGGCCATAACTCATTGACCGTAGGTCCTATCATCATCAAACTTGCAGGATATGTGCAGAAGACATGTGGTAGCGTGTCCCTGCGAGCGTGTCTATATTAACCCATAGGGGGCGCCACAAATGCGAAAAACATCATTAAAAAATGATATGTTTGCCAGGCCACGCCCCTGTCCCCTGACTCCGATCGACTTATCATTTGTCAGACGTGCACGGCTCGCGTCGCCCTACGGTAAAGCCTCTCGGACCGCGGGGGTCGGCCGTGATTTTTTTGCTTCCCCTGTTTGCGCGGGCGGCCCGTACTTTCAAAATCTCCGCGGGATTTCTAGTTTTAATTCTGTTGCTTTTGTCTTCATGTTTTGCGTCTGCATGTGTGTGTGTTTGCATACATGAATGATGATTTGAATATTTTATTATTGTGTTATGCATTAGCATGCCCAGCCCACAAGGGCTTACAAGACACCATTTAAAAACACAGACAGACCAAAAACCAAAAATAGATGCTAAACAATACTAACATTAACAATATAAACCATCCTGACGTTTCATCCAGGCTTTAGAAACAAAAGAGGCTAACTTATAAACATTAAAGGTAAACAAACATTCCATCCTGACATCATTACTCCAAAATATTTCAGGGTTTTGAGCAAACAGTTAATTTACAAAAGGTACTCTCAGTTCATCATAGAAGGGACAGTATAAAAGAAAATGAGATTCATTCTCCACTTCTCCTAGGTCACACAGTTCACACAGTCTCTGTTCCTCTGGGATGTTCTTAAATCTGCCAACTTCAAGTGCCAGGGAAAGGATTCCCATTCTTAATTGGGCAATCAAGGATCTCTGATTCCTTGGTAAATTTGTTTTAACATATAATTCTGTTTCATAATTATGCTTGATCTGGATATATGCCCGTAATTTTGGTTTTAACATTATATCATTTAACCATTTTTCATTGAACGCGACAAGTAACTTTTTTCTAATTTTGTTGATGCAGCATGATAAAATTATTTCTATAGATATACTGAAAATCGGCTTCTTCCAAGACAGCATGAATCTCTGCAGCCCATGGAGAGTTCTGAACTTTACTCCAAAGGAAAACTTTCTTATTGATCCTGTCATCTGACATACTGTATTAATAAAACGATTCCACAGTCTAATCATATCACACTTTCTCCTTATTGTACCAGGAATCCAACCCATGTCACCCTGAGCAGCCAAAGAAAACAATGTATAGCTCTGTTTTGTACTGCATCTGAAATCCTTCTTTCTTTGAATCCTGTGATGGAATAGCAAAAACAGCTTGTCCAGTGTTCGGGTGAGAGTTGGCAAAAATACCAGATGACACAATGTTTAGAGTATAATAAAGAAGATATTTTAATTGTTTGCAAACAAGAATCAGCAACTACGACTCTCATAGGGAGAGGGCAGAAAACTGACTGAGGAAGAATCAATCTCCTCAGCCAGATATAGTGTTAGCTATCTTACAGACATAGTTCTCCGGCGCCATCTGGGTCACAAAATACATTCCTTACATATATTTCTTATTATGCAGTTTGAGTATCTCAGCACATAACAACCTTCATCATCAAGGTAAGGTCAGGATTTTTGTTGATTAGCTTATGAAAATTTAGAAGTCAAGATGGCAATAGTCTAGACTGTAACATAACATTCCACAACAATCCCCATACCCCAGCAGCATAATTCACAATGGGAGAAACACATGCATCATACAATTGAGAGTAAGTAGAATAACCAAGGTCTTTACATATTTTTAACTTGTTAACAACAGAACCCAAAGCTCTGCCAGCTGAATCAGCCAGGAGTTTAATTCCATTTTCATAATTCATAATTCATCAAGTGGAAATCCTAAATATTTATAAACAGATGTATTTTCTAATGGCATATCAGAAAAAGTTAAGATTTCTCACTTCTTGGGACACCTTTTTTTCTAAAATGAATTATCTGTGTTTTACTGTGATTTATAGACAGCCTCCATCTGCAACACCAGGTCTTTACTAAGTTTAACATTTTCTGTAAATCATCCTCCGATTCAGCCAGCAGAACAATATCATCCGTGTACAACAGAGTACCCACAGTCAAATCATTCAAATGTATACCTAAATTAGCATTCTTGATTTCAAAAGCCAGGTCATTTATATAAAGAGAAAACAAACTAGGGGACATGACATCACCCTGTTTAACACCAAAGGGTGTTTTAAACCAAATTATACAAGTGTTTGTGTTAATTTTTATGGGGGCCATTATGAAGCATTTTTTCCAGTCCCTTTTGGTAAAAAAAAAATAGCTTGGCCTGTATCCTAGAAATAAAATATACAGGAAAACGCTTGTATATTGTATTTTACTATGTCATTTTTATGTTTTGTGTTTTTCCATCTCATCAATGTGTATGTGTCTTCACTTATAATATGTAGATACCACAATCAAGTGTCCCCTTGGCAACTTCTTCTAAACAATTTTAGAAAGCACATTTTAAGTAATATTCTGACAAAAAACCTTAATAGTACAGTCCAGGGCTGTACAGTGCGACAGTTTTGATCGCATTTGCTACTGAAATTGATCACGTGCGATGATGAATACAAATCCATTCGCACTCGTGCGACAGCTTGCTAATGAGGAGAGGCTGTCTTTGAAACACAGAGGAGCGCTGCACAACACTGCTTAGAGGGCTCTACATTAACACTGCGGGTAAATGAGTCTTAGGCAAGTAAGTTATTGAGTCCACCCTCCACTTTGGCTGGTGAAAGATATGTGTCCTCGGGATCTGTGCTCGTGCAGCGATTCTAGGTATAAAAACTTCACTATGGCAATTACCGGAAGGAGACGACACATTACCGCAGTGAAGTTAGCGCGTGTACAAACAGAACATTTCCTGTGCCCTTCACATTAAAAGCCTGTTACTAGCCAAACGTGAGTTGACTTTTATTTTGAAGCCGGTAAGAACAGTAATTAGCGCTTTTTTCTAGCTTTAAAGGCAACTCATTCAGCTGCAGCGAGCAGTCAACAGTAGCCTAGTCTATTTAAACAAAGTTTTAAATAGGCCACTGAAAAGCAACTCCCAACACATTCACAACAACCTATTTAATTTATCCTAAATTGTACCAATATGTATACTTATTTATTTAATAGGCTATGTTTAATGTTTTAAAGTTTGGTTTTAATTAACAGAAGGACATTATAATAATAATAATAATAATTCTGAATCAGCAAAAAATTGCAATTGGCAGGTTAGATTTTTTTTCTAAATTGCAATCAGTGCACCGCTATTAATTTTTCCATAATTATTACTGCACACACTAGGATATAATATTAATTGAGAATCTCAAATGAGACCAAGATGACATGCTCAAAGGTAATTAGAGCGAAATGCAAGTGTTAAGGTTATGCAAGTTTTCGATCATACTTTGTGTGCTACCAAATTTATTTTTGTGCTACTGATTTTTTTTGCTGCTAGCACCAGTGCTACCACCTAAAAAAATAAGCGGACAGCCCTGGTACATTTTCTATTGCGTTTTTGTTTTTGAAAAATGACCAGATACAGAGGTCCACACTTGGTCAATGTAGACCGATAGTCCACTATTGGCAATGTAGGATAGTAGTGTGGTGTGTGTGTGTGTTTGTGTGTGTGTGTGTGTGTGTGTGCTAAAAAGAAATCTAAAATCCTACAAGACCAAATCAGACAGTGTCTGTCGCTCCATCAGAATATCGTCCGCCGTTCCTCTCTGGACTCAGAAGTGTGTCGCTGGGATCTCCTGTGAATAAAGGAGAGATTGATGGATCAAATCAGAGAACAACAAGAAGAGCAATACTAAGAGCGACAGAGAAGTGACAAAATACCAGCCTGATTAAAAAAAAAAAAAAATATGTGCCAGATTTTTAATTTCTCTCCAGGGGCATAAAGTCTGAAATGAGGAGGTTAATGAGGAGGAACGAAACAGCACTGTGAACATGTAGCCCTGAACTTTGGATCTGCACGCTTTCAATCTCAGAAGTAATGTTTCTCAGTCTAACTATTTGAAAATTCTGATGTGTTCACTTTGCACCGTGGGAATTCACTGCATTGCCATAAACTTAATATATTTTGCATTTCTTAAGGGCCTCTGGGGGTATATGTTAGGCTCTTCTACTTGATCCCGATATGCATCTGTGATGCGCTCCTTTTTACTTATGCCAATCAAGATTACTTCAATTAATGGAATTAATAGATATGCACTTGAGGGAGACCACATGCCAGATGAATTTCAAACCAAACTTTTGCATTCCTCATTTTCACACCCACCACATTCTTGTTTCCCCTGTTGTTGTTTGTGTGTGTGTGTTGTGTGTGTGTGTGTGTGTGTGTGTGTGTGTAGTTGTCGTGTGTTATCGTGCATGCAGTGTCTATTCTTTTTGCGTGAATGTGAACTTCCTATCTCCCCCAAGAAGATAATTTGTTCCTTCAAAGACTGTTTGTCATGGACCAGTGCCACGTCTTTGTTCTTTTTGAAGGATTTCTCCTACGCAAGCCGACACATAAAGTCACGGACCGAACTAAATACAAAAGCAGAAACTGAGGAAATGCGCCGATCATTAGGCAGACATGCGTGCAAGCACAGGTGCACAAATGAGATTTACACACGCAATGCACATGTGTTCAAAGCAGAGTGTAATGCCATCACACATATGGTGTGTGCTTGAGGAGCCATTCTGATGACTATATATGAAAAACTAAATGTTGTTGGAAGTGTGTGTTTAACTGTGTGTGAAAAACAAATATAAGGGATTTGCATGAAAACACATCAACATACATTATACCGTAATTGTAGGGATGGCCATGCATCTAACCCATCCCCCACACACCTGACTGTGTGAAAATCTATTTGCAGTCAAGCTTGGAGAGAGTAAGGATCAATGAACCAATCCTCAAGGAACAGCATATGAAACATTGGCTATTACTGTAAGGAATCATTCCCAAACAACTGTTGCTGAATTGAATGGTTTGAGAATATGTTTTATTTTTTACCTAATTTGGATAGCACAAATTCCATGTTTCAATAGTCAGACTGTGTTAAGTTCATTGAGAGAGTTTAATGCATGCAGAAGATGCATACATTTACATATATAGCTACAGACAGTATAATTTTTGTTTAAATTTTAAAACTTTGTCTACATTTATATCGCTGTTGGATCAGGGAGGCGGCAGGATGTTATATCAGGAGTGTGAATCTCTCCTTCATTAAGGCCGTATAAAGCTTGTAATTGACATGGTAGTCTGTCTGAATCATTAGTACAATGAGCATCTCTGCCACATTAATGGCAAGAGTTCTGGCTTTGTATATAGCTACTCATTGAATACACTTGCCACATATACTTTTGGATAATGCTACAGTGTTTTGTTCCCTATTACAACAACAACAACGAGATCCTAATGTGAAACTGTCTGTGGATGGCATGTTCTCCATAGTCACAGGCCGCCGGGCTCATACTTTTCCTCTTTAACATTTTTTTTAACAACCTGCCACAACCACTTCCTCCAGTGACTCCAGTGTCAAGTAATCGCAGTTATCATTTACATGCAGACTGTCTATCACACAGCAGTAGTCTGTTCTGTGATGTATGATGTTGTGTGGGTTTTTTTTTGCATGTGTGCGCGCTCATAAAGAATATATCACCTTATGATAGTCATGTGTTTTGGATGACTGGCAGAACAACACGGCATCATGGACACTGGAGAAGAGACAGGACCTCGTCACTGTCTCATTAAAGAAACCTCCGGTCTGCAGGTTGTCCACCACGCCAGCTAGAAAAGGAGACGAGAAAGAGAGTGAATAATTCATACGAATTTCAGATTGTCTATCAGTATTTGTGGTAGGGTAGAAGGAGGTGATAAGCATAAAAAAAATGATAAATAGAGAACATTTTGAAACATTCAAAGTCGGTTAATTTAAATGGACTAAAAGTAAAAAATAAAAGTGAGCAGTATGTTTTAATTGAACCTTGTTGTAATTCATGGCTGTATGAATATTCTTAACAAGCTCCCTTTTCTCATTCCAGGCTGTCAACTGAGTAAAGACTAATTAGAGCTGCTTGTCCTCTAAAATAAACTGGATGCTTCTAGCATTGTGGTTTTAAGATATTTGTCCCTGGAGAACCACTTTTCTTTTTTTTCCATCCGGAAAGTCAGACCTAAATATATGTGGGCTAGTATGTAAAATAAACAAAGAGTAGATGCTTTATAAAACCAAGAACCCAAACAGCCCACCACACATCAGTATTTCCCAAACTTCCCGTAGGACCCATTACAATCTTCTCTGAGTGACCAAGTATTACGTATCTTGCCTGACTTAAACAACCTGGAATAGTGTTCTCTGGAAAACGGCGTACCAGCATCATACATCCACTTCCTTTGTAGGAAATGTTACAATAACATAGGCAAACAGCTAAAGCAACATCCAGTGTTGTTGAGGGAATTGAAATTGTGTGTGGCCAAGCGGGTCTGGAACATGAATGTCAAAATAAATAGCCTACATTTGTGTGTGGGATAAGAGAAGATCCCTGTGCAATTTTGGAATACTTCTGGCAAACCGTCAGGGAATCACTAACGTCTACGATGGAATAAGTTTGACTCGAGTCATTGGATTAGAAGCTTTTTTATAAGAAAGACAATGGGAATTAGTCACAGATTTAGAATACATTTACTAACATATACGCAGGAAGCTGCATACAGTTGAGCATGACTGTTAGAGTTATCTTGAAGATTTTGTCTTTTCTGGTTATTTCAGTACAAATTAATGTGAGATAAAATCTAATATGCCCAAATCAACAAACATTAGGTTGCATTTTTTTATTGTTTGTTATCTAGCTCTAAGAGGGACTTACTTTGGCAACCGGCGAGAACCACCTCTATACCGATTTGACCGTAGTCTTTCCGGATCTGAAACAGACACAAAGGTCATGCTGGGGTTTCATTTCATTACTCTGACAATTCAATTCACAGTAATTGACTGCCTGAGGGGATCAATGATAAGGAAAAGGAGGGAGAATGGAGGACGAGTTGTAATTGTTGAGGAAAGAAATGAGAAATGCAGGGTCACAAGTGTTGGTTAAAGAGGAAGACGTTTGCACAGCTGAGATAAAAGCATCAGAAACAGTCATCTTTGTTAGTTCATTGTCTAGTTTTGGAGGACATTTCCTTATTGACTATCAACTGTAGTATGCATGTTTGTTCCTTTGACTTATGTAAAAATCTGTTTCTGGATTTGCATTTTAGATGACAAGAATGTAGAACTTAAGAGTAACCAGTTTCGTTCGAATTTAAGACCCATAAATGTAGATTATGTAAAAGTAACTATTGGGATGTATTTAGAATGCACTCCTAAAATCTTTAGAATTTCTTATATGTACAAGCAATTTAATCATTGATAAGTATTTCCCACCTCCCTTTTTGTTCTCTGTGGTGTGTGTGGATGTGAAAATGTGACGGCCGTATGCTTACACCACGTAGCGTCTTGACTCCCACCGTGTCCAGGAAGTTGACGGGGCTGAGGTCTAGGATGATGGCTGTGGGGAGTGAGGGGTCGGGCTCAGCAAACACCTCAATGACAGCCACGTCCCTATGCTCCGTCCCCTCCTGCATGGGAGGAACACGGCATGGTGCAAAGAGACGCATGAGTTGGTTTATCCAAGTCAGGTGTTGTGTTTTAGATGATAGATCACTATCACTATCAGGGTTATGTACAGAACGAGTCATTTGAGAATCAGGTATGGTTGAATACAGTTTCACTTGGAATGTGTCATAAAACTTGCAAGATCACTTTTTTGCAGTGGCCTTTAACAAAAGTTGAGACTTTGATACTCCCTCCCTTTTGTTTCTCATGTATCTTATGTGTTGTTTTGTGTTGAATTTTGTACAGCACTTTGGTCGACTGATGTTGTTTTTAAATGTGCTATAGAAATACATTTGACTTTGACTTTTGATTTCAATTGAAGTTCAGCAGGGGTTCAGTCAGTCACTAAGTAAATATAATGTCTCTGGTCACTCCTCACCATGTCCACATTCTTCTTGGCTTTCTTTGCATTTTTCTTCTCTTGCCTCTTCCTTTTGTCCTCCAGTTTCTTCTTCGAGACAGTTGTTTGGTTATGTCAATGCCCGACTATAAGACAGCAAAAGACAATCAAACAAAAAGACAATCAAACATGGTAAAAAAAAATGGAAAATGGAAACAAAACTCTCCTTCCATTGGAATGAGTAGCCTACCTAATATGATGATGTCAGAGGATATATCTGCATTGAGCATCACCAAAATATGTTTCCTAAACTGTTTCAAAAGCTGTATTTTATTATTATTGACTTTCTAATAATAATAATGGATTGGATTTATATAGCGCTTTTCAAGGCACTCAAAGCGCTTTAAAGGGTTCCAGGTTCCATTCATTCACACACAGTCATACTGGTGGTGGTAAACTACGATAGTAGCCACAGCTGAGACTGACGGAAGCGTGGCTGCCATTCAGCGCCTACGGCCCCTCCGAACACCACCTCAAACACACAGCAGTCATACACATTCAGATGAGGCGAGGTGGGTTAAGTGTCTTGCCCAAGGACACAACAACCATGACACAAGTGGCAGAGCGGGGATCGAACCGCCAACCCTTGGATCATTGGCCAACCCGCTCTACCACCTAATGCAATAAGCTAATTGATAAGCTTCCTCATTAAAACCAATTTAAACTGAAGATCCCTTTGACAAACATTGTAGAGTGGAGTAAATATTTACACCAATTGTCTGGTGATGTTTTATGTACTAAAAACAACTGGGAAGATTAGAAGCATTGTAGAATTGGTAAATTCATAAATAAAGTTAAAAAGTATTATAACCAGAAAAAAATGAATGTACAATGTTGCACAATATGTTATTGTGACATAATAATAGAAGTGGTGATAGATCAACATGCATTACTCTTGCTATACCCTCCTCTTCTTATGGTCCTAGTAATGAAACACAAAGGTTTAATAAACCAGTTTAGCCAGTTCAGTCAGTCCAACTAGATTGAATCACCAAAACAAATATAAACCTAATCCAAGTAAGCAGGTGTGTCAGGTAGCAGGCTGAGAAAAAAACATCTCATGCTTTATCCTAATAAAGAAACAACCACGTGACGCGTATGTTCATGAAGCTTAGTGCTTTTGCTTGAGGATTCGTGTTTAAAGTAAACATGAAATGAACAACTCAACTATTTTGTCTGGATCCCAAGTGCATTCCTTGAGTTTGTTTGTTTAAAACTTTGGAGGATTTCCACTAGATTGTCTCATATTAACTTTAAATAAGCATTGAATAAGCATGAATATATGCACTGAACAATGACTGCCTGTAATTCATGCTGTTTTATGTTAAAGTGTGTTTTGTGATTGCAATATGTAATCATCTTGCTGCAAAATGCATATACCCAAGGGTATGAATAGAGCAAACTTACCTTATCCAACCTTTTGAAAGGGTGCACAGACGCAATGTATAATTTAAGCATACCATTTGTATATTTAAAATCACATAGTAGTGTGTAGAAAACATAATTGGCAATCAGTAAGGACAAATGAGGTAACAGGAAATACAAAGAAAAATTATCATCGGTCAGCAACAACCAATCAGATTCTCATTGTTTGTTTTTGTGACTTGCGTAGCCTGACAGTTGCAAAGTGGATGAGGATTTGATTATTGCCATTTAAGCCATCTGAAAAAAAGTATAGCATCTTAAAAACACTGATGTAATGATATTATTATAATGATATTATTATAGGAAAAAGTAATTCATGCAATAATGTATGATTTGGCTCTTATACCCTCTCTTGTAGCATTAGAACACTAATTGATGTTATGCAGCATTATACACAAGTGCAACCCATTTGTCTCTGCATCTGAAAACAAAGCAGTAAGTTGGCCCAAATTTCTCCATTTCCCACTATACACAACAAGTCTACAGTGGACTGATGTAGCAGAAAACACTTTTCCTGCCAGATCCTAAAATCACCAGAATGCATCTGGTGGCAATGTCTCACCTTGTAAACACACTTGCATCCTCTGCCAGCCGACAGCAGCTCAGTGAGAGCTTATTTGTGCATGGAAGACTAGAGAGAAAAGAGCCACCCTTTGGCTTTGACATTCTGACATTTTAATGAATGAGACTTTTCCATTATCTCCCTCATTTATTCAATCTCAGCCTCTCACCCTGCCTCCATCTTTTGTCATCTTTCTTCTACCTTCCCTCGATCTATCTTCCCTTTTGCCCCAAAGAGACGCGACGGAAGAGGGGGGAGGGAGAGAGAAAGGGCACAGAAAAGGAGGGGAGGGCTTTAATCAAAGTAGAAAGGAGAGGAAAATATGGGGGGATGACATTTTGAACAATGTATGTCACGATCTTGATGTTTGAATCAGTCAAAATGCCGGGTCATTGATTACTGTGTCAGGAATAGTGTTTGGAAGAGAAGTTCATTTCACAGACATTGTGACAAGGGGGATTGTTGTAGGAGTTGTTTTTTCTTTTCTCTGTGTGTGGTTCTGTTGAGTTTAACTAGATGTAAATCTAGGTTTGTATCTTATACTTTTCTGTTTCAGTAAGTATGGTTGATTTTTTACTTTTAAACCTTATTCTTTGAAGACCTGTTTGACTTGGTTTTAGAGTTAAGCTAAGTTTAAGGTGTGTGTGTGTGTGTGTCATCACCTTCTCTCCAAGGGCCTCTTGGTACATCTCAGCATTGGCAAAGTAGAGGGTGGCAGAGGAACGGAAGATCAAAATCCCTGGCACCTGCCTCACCTAAAATCAATTGGTCCTTGAATGAGTTACTCAATTATAGTGGGAAATAAATAACTAACATTCCCTTTCTATTATCATTAACAAAATACTTTTATCAGAAATAACTGGACGCTATTTAAATGTTGTTTTGCCGTAATCGAGCAGCCCTACCCACACCGCTGCAATATATTGACTAAGTTGGCAACCCTAATGCTAACATGCAGCCAGAGCTTGATCACCCTCACTTTCTGCTTGTATGTTATAGACAATAATGTACCTTACCTGGTTATATTCCTCCTGCGGCCTGTACACATCAATGTCTGGAACCTGCCCTAGTATGGAGTACGTAGGCCTGGAATACACACAGAACAAACACAATTTGTAATAGTTTATATTTAGTTGCGGTTTGAGAGAGAAAATTATTTAATTAATTATTGGGTGTGAAGATTGATAGCTCTAGCTCTTGTCAACCAGACACACCCTTTCCACTGAACTATTAGTGTTTATTAGTCTATAAAAGGGCCGGCGGTAGACAGGGGCCAGGGTGGGCCGTGCCCACCCAAATGTCGGCTGTGCCCACCCAATCAAAAACATTTTTTTTTTTTTTGGTGGAAGTCCAGACCCACTATCGGACGGACCTGTTCATTCGCTGTCCATGAAAATGTCAAATAAAATTCAGACAATTAATTAATACTAAAGAATATCATTACCTTCTAATTGTATTTATTGGGTGGGCAGGACAGCCTGCCTCCAGATTACCCACTCGCTTATAGTGGTCACTGGTCAGCAGAGCTGGCCCGAGGCATAAGCAAAATGAGCGGTTGCTTAGGGTCACGACTGCCATTTTTTTTTATTTCGTTTTTTTTCTAGTTTGTGTGTTTGATATCAACATCATATTATGTAAATGTAAAGTGTGTAGTATGTAATCACTGCATTTAAATGAATTCATTATATAACAGAAAAATATGTCCCGTAAAAGAAAAAGAGCACTAAGCCCATCCCAGAGGACCCTGCATAATATTTTATTTAAAATGTATATTTCTATGGAAAAACAAATCCATGTGTCTTTCTTCAATAGCTTTTAATTCATCCAACCCAGTGTCTCCAAATTATTTGTTCACACAAAATTCCTCAGATTTAGCCTCTTAATTTTCCTCTCAAAGTGCACCAGATTCTTGCATTTCACTTTAAAAAGGTAAAAAAAAATCTCCGGGGGGGACCCCCCTAGCAAGGTTATGACCTCGGATGGCTACTATTTTCACCCAGCTGGACATCGGAGGCAATACTGGAAAGACTATATATCTATATAGTGTGTATAGTATATAGCTCTGGACTACCAGCATCCAGGTGTCCCAGTCCCAAAGCTTTCTCTTCAATCAGCTCAGGCTGCCTACAGTTAATACTGCGATAAAAAAAAAAGATACATTATGTAGTATATAGCTAATGTATATTATATGTTATTCATAAACATTTTGGAAAAAAAACATGCAAGAATCATATCTCCCACACAGCAACACTCAAAGTTTATTTGCATATTGTGTTCTACACAATTCACAGTAAATGTGCCAAAAAGCAGATGCAGAGATCTTACAAGGGCAAAAAAATGTGTCTCGCGCGCTCTGCACGCGCTCACATCTTCGGTCTCTCTGCCCAGTGTGCCCACCTAAAATTTCTACAGGCCCACCCTAATCTAACTGTCTAGAACCGGGCCTGGTCTATAATAATAGGTGTGTGAGAGAGACAGCTCAAGGTTTCCTACAGCTGTGTCCTGAAGATGACGGTGAGCATGGAGAAAGCGATGGAAGCAGCCAGTCCCAGGTCAGGGTTGAACAAACAGGTTAGGATGAAGGTGACCACCCAGACCAGCTGGGGACAGAGAGAGATAGAGTGATTATGTAATAAGACTAGATACTGTCAATTATAACAATGATTACATGTGACTTGTTATACAGTATGTTTTTATTAAAGGTGCAGTGTGTAATAAAAGTGTATTTTGGCGGCATCCAGTGGTGGACAATCTAGATTGCAACACTGCTTCTACGCCACCACCTTCAGAGAATTTAAAGAAGCTGAAGTGGCCTTTTAGGACAAGAAGCTAGTTACTGAATATGTCAGTATCCACCACAGCCTCAAGTGTATCCAGTATAGTGATGAGATGAATATGTATTTATTTCTTCTTTGTCTTACAATAGGTGGATTTCCGGCTAACACCCACTACAGATAAAAACACGTCAGGCCGTTTAGTTTGTCTGTTCTGTGTTACTGTAGAAACATGGCGGTTCAACATGGCTGCCCGACCCGCTCCTTTGTAGACATATAAAAGGCACAGTCTAAGGTAAAATAAATAAGCAACTTGTTATATCCTATGCTGGAGAATTTTGTATTGAAGAAAGCACTTTTCCTCAGAAAAGAGTATGACACATACAGCTTTTGAAGCGCTGTGATTTCAAACGACATTGAATCTGCAGAGAAGAAGATATGCCCATCAGTGCAGTACATCCTGTTACCAAAGTATGAATGAATCTTATCTTCCACACACATGAATCATGCCCTTGTCTACTTTTAAGTACACTCACCATGTCTACTTTGTTGCTCTTCCACAGTGCAGGGATGTCCATGAATTGCTTCATCATGCCATGGAGGTTTACGTAGATGATAGCGGCCAGCACTGCCTGCAAAGTGAGTCCAATATAGTACATTTTATATATAGCGCTACGGTTTCAAAGGCCTCAAAGATGAAGGTGAGTTAGTTTATGTGAGACAAACCTCTTATGTGGTTGTGTGAAGCATTTAATAATTGATATCACCTACTTTCGGGTGAGAATCTCATGTTCCCTCTGATATTATTTTTATTGTTTTGCCTTTAGACTGCCCTTGTTGTCTGTGGATTTGTATACCTTTGCCTGTGCTACAGATTACAAGCGTGCCGACGTAAAGTAAGCCTAAACCCGATTGAAACCCTGTACTCAACCTGTTCTGTGAGTCTGCTTTGTGGGTCCATCCATGTATGCTTCATACGTAGAGGCTCATAGTTAAACAAGAATTATGCTGCAGAGCCTGGAAACCTGTACTTTGTTCAACTGAATGTATTCAAGTAAAATCAACGTGATTCATTATTTCCAGATGTTTTTATTATTATTTATTATTATTTTCTTAAAGAAGCCATTCACTTTATCAGATGCTAAAATAGTATCTGTTAGTGCCATTATAGCAACACAAGCTCAGCTCTTGCCTTTTTTACTTACTGAGGAGGAAGGGAAACCACATTAACTCTCAGACTTGGACATGTGCATATGCTTGGGCACAGATATGAACACTCCCAGGCCCCACATGGATAAAGTACCTTGGGCAAATCTTCAAAGAGGGCTCCAATCCAGAGCATGATGATAAGGATGATCATTGCTGATAGAGCCCCAGCAACCTGCAGTGAAGGGAGAGGGAAGGTAGAGGCATGAGGAATGGAGAGAGAGAAAGAGAGAGAAAGAAAGAGAGACAGACAGACAGACAGAGACAGAGAGATAGAGCTTGGAAAGTGCTTGGAGTACATGGAGTGCTTAAAGGCCTACTTCACCGGTTTGAATATGAAGGTGTATTGAATTCAGAGATCCTATGTAGTATAAATAAAGACACTGCAAAAAAGCACTGTTAAAAATTGACCAGTGCTTGAAGAACAACTACATAAGGGAAGAATGATGCAGTGGTTGTTAGTGTGAACTGGTACATGCTGATGAGAGGAGTCAAGGCATGATGGGTTAAGGCCTCTCCTCCCTCTCTCCCCTGTAATAGGCCTTAGCTGAATTAATGGTGTTGTCAGACTAAATTAGTTTGGCCTTTCAGTGAATCTGTGTATGTGTGTGTGTGGACTTCAACAATACAAGCCAACATCGATTCCCTAAGTGTTTTTAAATGATGCCACTAAACAGAGGAACGTTAATTATGACCAGCTCTTTCACCCCGTTTAACCTTTAAGATTTGCACAACTTTATAACTGCGGGCAAAGTGAGAAGTTGGGATAAAGAAAATACTGGTCTGAAAAGGTATCTCATTCAACGTACTTGTTAATTTTTAAAAGCATAAACACCAGTAGCATTTTTCATAAATGTTGTGACTGTTAATGCTTTGTTAAAATGCTCAGCTGTGTGGGGAAAAAAACAAAGGAGAAGGAGCAAATATCGTGCAACCTAAAACAGCTTTAAAAATGTAAGGTTATATTTTTGCATCAGTATGATATTGGCCAAGAAAAGTAACATATCAGATGTCAGATCTGTTGATTAAAATGATAGGGCACAGCTAGACAGTTACATTACTAAATAACAAAACACAATCTCTATTGACATTCATTCACAAACAGTTTGCAGTTTACGATCTCATATGAGATAAAATTCATATGAATTAATATGATGTAAGTTTTTTTAAGATAGTGGTGGGTTTTTTGATGTTTTTGCCTTCATGCATCTTTGGTAGTATGGTGAGGATTTATGTAGAATGCTTTATTTTGACTGAGGTTCTCTCACAAAAGACATTCTGATCTCCGGCGTTCATCCTGTTCAAAGGGTGAGTTCACTTAGATGTTCTGTCAATTTTTGCAACCATACCTATATTCTCTGCACACATTTATCTGAACCATGCCTCCATGATGGAAAAGAGAACACTCCCACAATGCATCGCTCCAAGGCACTTCTCAGTGGTACCGACCTGAGTCTTCCCTCCTGTGCTCTCCTGAACCATGGAGCGAGACAAGGAGCAGCTGATGGCAAAACACTGGAAAAACCCTCCGACCGTGTTACTCAGACCCAAGGCGATTAGTTCCTAAAGCCAGAGAAAGAATACACGTGACATACAAGTAGGGGAGAACGGGGTAAGTAGGCACACTTTTTACTCTACTGAGAATTGCTCATCACCTAAACATCTTTCGATAGTCATTCCTACATTACATTGAAGCTTAAAGTGTTGGCTTGAAATGTGTACCCTCACTTTTTCTATCTTATTGTAATAAAGAAGAAATTAATCATCAAAGACACCCTAACACATTGTGACAATCAACCCCATCAAGGGGTCGGTTGTCATACACTATGGGGTTGTTTGTCACAATGTTATCTTAATGGGAATAATCTTGAAAAGAAGGAAAGAAAGTAGAACTAAATTTGAAAATGCAATTGCATTGTCAAGTTGACAAATATGCCTATATAACTTACTGTAGCCTTGGCAGCTTGTCCAGTTTGGGATGCACTGGGTTGTTTTGGTTTTGTTGCCCTTTTTTCCTTTGCATGCTAGCTGCCTTTTCCTGTTCTATTCTTTCCTTCTCTGGGGTGTCAGTGAGGATACAGCTTGACAATTTGTTTCGTTATTGGGTTCCTTTTCTGGCTGTAGCCTTTGGATAACTTGTGACAACCAACCCCCCAAAAATGTAACAACCAACCCCAACTTGAATTTTTTGCTAGCATCAATGCCAACAACCATCTGACAACTAATTAGCTTGCTAACCACAATCTATAGTTTACCCTTCACACTTTTTATGAGTAACAAGTGTTTTGTTATAAACCCATTCTGTAAAAGCCTAGAAGAAAAATACTGAGGAGCTAAATATTTTCAATTTGACATGAAAAACACAAACAGTCCTCTCACCTCAAATTCAGCAGTCTAACTCCAAGGAAGACTATGTAGGTGACCTCTTATCCCAATTCTGGATATTTACATACCAAAATTTCTCAGACAGCGCCTTCTGGTTCCGAGATATAACGATTGTGACAACCAACCCGTGTGACAAATTACCCCGTTCTCCCCTAACCAACCATAAAAATAAAAATCAATCGGCTCCCTACCTGGTTGCTGTCCACCTTGTATCCATATTTTAGTGCAAAGATTCTTCCCAGTGAGATAACGACACCGTAGCCGACCACAGCCAGAGCAAAGGCATCCCCAATCACCTGACCAAACAGGGACAACTTTGGGACAACAGGCGGCTGGAGACTGGAAGACATGGAGAGAGTAGAATACATTATCCCATTACTCATACTTCACTTCCCTTTGATAATAATGTTTATGTTTTTGTAAGTTATATTTAAAGCTCAATCGAAAACTAATTTGAATTTAGCTGTTCTAAAAAATAAACTGTGAAGCCAATCTGTTTTGGAGAAACAATTTGCAAGACACCATTATGAAGTAGCATAAATGTAAAAAAAAGAAAGAAGTGATCTTGTGAATAGCAGGACTCAAACTATATAGGGGAGAGTGGCCTAAGTTGTGCAACTTTTCACTCAAAGTGATTTTAAAGTAAGGCCTTGATAGTAAAGTCTCCAACTCAAATATGTACATATATTTCAGGGTGGTGTGCATCCCTGGCAATAAAAACTTTGGATCTGGAATAAACTGTAGAAGAAATATAGCTTTCGGAAAAAAAGTTGTCTTGTTGCACAACTTGCCCCCGGTGTGGTGTAAGTTGTGCGGTTGGAGAGAATACCATGGGGTGAATTGTGCCATTGATATATATCTCATGAACTGTAATGCAAGACAAATCCATTAGAGAATTACTTATTTAAGGTGTATTTAAAGTAAATAAAGTAAATAGTTGACAAAGATTGAAGGACAATTTTCTTAAACAAGGCCTAGCAGATCTAGGTGTTTTTGCCTGCAAATCTCACAATGACAAAGTCACCATCATCATCTTTCTGGCCATCTGAACTCTCATCAGTGGTGTCGTTAAGTGGAATGGAGATGTCACTCTCTTCTGAGCTACTGTAGACAATCACTTTCTTTTGGTGACCAGCGTATACAGCCATGCCACTGGCACAACTCTCAGAAATGTACTTTGCACTAGTTGCTCCGTGCTTGTGGAACCAACTGCCACCTGACAAATGTGATTCCACCTACATTTCTGCCTTTAAATCAAGGCTCAAAACCCATATGTTCACCCTGGTGTTTCCTCCCCATCTTACCTCTGCACTACTATCTGTGTTTATGTGGATGTATGGGCTTTACGTCTTTTATTTTGGTTATTGCTATTTTACCTTCATTGTTTACCTACTGAATGCACTATGTCCAACACTTTGGACAGTGCAAACTGTCATAAATGTGCTTTTATAATTACATTTTACTTACTTACTTAGGCCTACTTATAACTCACCCAGGCCCTTTGGCACAAATCACCCCAATCCCAGAGTTTTGGATAATAAGCATGATGCAGCAATTTAGGGCTGACATCGTGCTAACTATATAGACTCAAAATGTAGCATACCAAAGCACTAAAACATGTGTCAAATGTTTTCAAACTTGTCTATAATTGTTCAGACACAATAATCAAAAAACCTTGATCATGGAAATTTTACTTTGAAAGGCAAAAAACTGTTTTTTGAGCTTAAATGTGCTTATATCTTATTCCTTGTGTCTCCCTTCTTTACAGGGTGAGTCAAATGGATGGCTCTTCTTAAATATGTGGTCACATTTCCAATTTCTTCCACGGTTTTCTAGAAACAAGGGGTGGCACAACTTCCAAAATGCACAACTTAGGCCATATGGAGAAACATATGCATTTGATTTGGCACTGTCTATTAAACTATATACTACTTTTTCTTTTTAATTACTCAAGTCCTCCGACTAACTTTTCTATTACAGTAATTTGTGCATTTGTATGTTTTGTTCACAAATGTTTCGTCATATATAGGTTGTATGTGCAAAGTGTATATCTGGCCTGTATTAATAATTATAAAACCTTAATTTTCCCTATTTATAAACAACACCCATTTCTGTATGTTTGCTGTGGCCTCACCCCGAGGGAATTGGTCCGACCACATCCACTCCATATTTCTCCTCCAAGTTCACTTGCCAGGAGATGACTGTGGCAATCACAATCTGATGAAACAGATAAATAGCCGATGTTGGTAAGTGGAATAGTGTGAGCTTATCTTTAGGAACAAACTAACAAACTGTCCGTAGAGAATATTATGGAGTATATTCATTCTGTATTTCTGTATACTCACGACAAGCAGGTCCACAGGTATAGGAATGGGCAGTTTTTTACTCAAGTATGCGTTGAGCTCCTTAGTGAGGATGAGGCCGACTATAGCGACAATGTTGGTCACAAGAGTGCCAACGTTTGTCTGCGGAATGAGATAACACACCTCCAACACAGTCTGGAAGGAAGATAAATAACATAATGTTTGTGTGTGTGTGTGTGTGTGTGTGTGTGTGTGTTTTAATCCTTACTCAATACAATTAAAACAACATGTATAACTTAGCAGCTGTTAAAGCTATAGTGCGTAACTTCTGTCTCCCCCATGAGGAATTCTGAGAAATTACAACATCACTGTCAGCGCATCTACATGAGGTAAGCCTTCAGTGATCGAGAATGGATATTATTCTGCTGTACGTCCACTGAAACATTTCTGGGACTCCTGCGCCAGTGTCGGGCCAGTTTTTAAACACTGTCATACTGAATAATACAGCGAGAGTTTTGTGGAGCTGATAGGCTTGATCGACTTTGTTTCAGCTCATTTGGCAATGGCTTGAATGTAACCCACATTGATTTAAATGAAAAAGTTACGCATTATAGCTTTAATGGCTGTGACATGTGTTCTTTCTTACATATAACAACGCGAAGGCTCCGCTGTGTCTCACAGGGTTGATGCCAAAGGTGTATTTGAGCTGGGACACGATGACGTGGATGGCAGCCCCTGTTGTGTAACCTCGGACCAGGGGCTCAGACAGGTAGGTCACAACGAAGCCAAAGTGAATCAGTCCAAGCAGAATCTACACATATGACACAATGAAAAACATATTGAGATACTTTAACTAAGAGGGAGAACAATCATGAATAACCCTGTCTTACCATCTGTTTTATCCCAGCAGACCTAAGCTATAATTTTTATTTAGTTACAGTTTGACCTTCTAGCCTGGTCTGTTCGCATAGTACATATACTGTATATTCACATGCATTCAAAGGTCAGAAAATACAGCTCCCTTTCATACTTTTAAAGTGATCAATAAGTTATTGAAATTGATCTTATGAAGGCTAAAAAGCTTTTTTATTGACATGCATTCGTCTAGGCGGGATTCAGGCTTTGAGTATTTTTACTGCTTTTAAATTGATTCGTTGATGTTTTCCTTTATGACTGCTTGAGGCTATTGATGGTAATGACAGCATATCCGTCCGCTCAAACAAGACATAAAAGAGAACTGACCAGATTTTTCGGCACATCAGAACGGGGTTAATTTTCCCGCATATGTTTGACTTGTAGATCAGAATTTCCAGGTTGACTCTGTATTACCTGAATTAATCCAGACAGGCAAGTGACAGCTGCAGCCACCCGGACCCTCTCATCATCGCGGGCTAGAATATCAACTATACTGGAGTTGGTCGTATTGTCCCATATCATGAAGGATGAGTCTGGGGCTATTCGCTCTACCACCCCTCCCATCATCACACACGTCACCGCAAATGTTCCTGGAGAAGGGACACATGTGGTGATGAGTGACAGAGAACAAGTTGGCACAACTGTTACTGTTTGCCATTCTTAGTATTTAAGGAGAAGTAAGTGATGTGGTTCCTTTAGCTAACTTCCTGTCAGTGACTGAAGTTAGCAGTCCCCTCCCTCGTCCCTACATCCCCAGCACATTAACGTGCAGCCGTTTTTGTCAGATAGTGCCGCGATGGAGAGCAGCGAGTCATTGTTCACAGGCCCAGAGACCCGCCTCTTTATAGCGCTCTGTCTCCTGATTTGATAAAAAACGAGCGGGATCTTCAACATTTTATCTGGCAATAACTGCAAAGCTGAATGACTGGGAGAACTGTGTTATGCGCTGTTCGTACTGGTTATGTGATTGCTGTATGATATAGAGTGATTTAACACTTATATAAACAATAATATATCACTTTAATTCTCCTTTAAGAACTCACTATACATATGAATGCTAAGTAATCTCAAAAACAGATAATTATTTCACTCAAATGTAGGCAATCTTTCCTTAACACTTAAGAGTTTTCTGAACCTTTCTAATTTGTACAGTGTAAAAATGACACATTACGCAGATACATCAAGTGTTCAAATACAAACCGACTGAGATGTGCTTGGAGGTGCCGAAGATGAAGTAGATGAGGACTGGGTAGAAGGATGAGTAAAGGCCAAAGACTGGAGGAACAGCTGCTAGCAAGGCACTGGCCATTGCTACAGGGACAGCAGCGGTACAGTACTGATTAGAAACCATTTATAACAAGGAAGATGTTGATGTTGGAATTCATTTGAAGAAACCACAGCAATGCATACCTGCAGATTACTATTTCAAATAAACAAATTAAAACAAACATCTCTTCCCTTTCATTCTTCTACCTGTTCACCCCCTCACTGCATCTCTACTGTACTTCCTGAACTTCCATCCTCACCCTGCGACAACTGCATGATCCCCACACTGAGTCCAGAGATCAGGTCACCCAGGTAGTTGTCCCTGAGCGAGTATCGAGGCAGCCACGAAAAAACAGGAACACTGCTCAAAAAACAGCTCTTCACCCGGGGGCCAGAGCACCTGAGTTTGTGTGTCAAAGAGAACAAGAGAGAGAGAGAGAGGAGAGAGAGAGAGAGAGAGAGAGAGAGAGAGAGAGAGAGAGAGAGAGAGAGAGAGAGAGAGAGAGAAGGGGGGATATGTTTTGATATCCCTGGTGGCGGTTAGTGTCTTGTTATTAATTTTGAGTATTGTTGTTTGACACATTTTTTGCCACTTTTGACGTCTTGACGACAACAGGGCCGCTCATAAGGGGTAGAAAGTGGGAAGGCTTTCTAGGGCCCAGCCACTTGGGGGGCCCATGGTCTTTGGAAGTCAAGAACCTAACTAAGCTAAACTTTATTTTTAGATATGTATTTTTATGTCAATATTTATTCAAAGTTGGGTGTTTACACAGAGCCGCGGCCAGAACGTCTGGACAAAGAAGAAGGACTTCTGGTCAAAATGTAATTGTTTGGCCACAATGATGTATCCTTCATTTGGCATAAAAAAGGAGAAGCCCCACTGTCAAACATGGTGGTGGGAACCTAATGCTCTGGGGGGTGTTTTTCAGCCAATGGACCAGGGAACCTAATCACACTAAACGGCACCATGAAAAAAGAGCAATACATCAAGATTCTCAAGAACAACATCAGGCAGTTGGCAGAGATACTTGGCCTTGGGCACCAGTGGACATTTCAGCAGGACAACAACCCAAAGCACACAGCAAAAGTGGTAACGAAATGGTTAACGGACAAACACATTAACGTTTTACAGTGGCCCAGCCAGAGTCCTGACTTGAATCCAATTCAGAATCTGTGGAGAGAGCTAAAGATCAGGGTGATGACAAGGAGACCCTCGGACCTGAAAGTGTTGGAGCTCATCGCTAAAGATGAATGGGCAAAAATACCAGTAGAGACATGCAAAAAGCTGGCCAGCAATTATAGGAAGCATTTGATTGCTGTAAGAGCCAATAAAGGCCTGTTCTACTGATTATTGAGAAGGGTATGAATAATCTTGGACATGCCACTTTTTGTTCAAATGAAAATAAAAGCTTTTTTTTTACACAATGATGCCCCTTGTACATCGTCTTATTATCTTCTGGGAGAAGCCTGTGTCATTTCCAATCAAGAACCTGGACTGGGTACCACATAACTGATCTGAGGGGAAATGGAGGTAGGCCAGGGAATTTGTATAATTTATCATTTAATCCCTTATACAGCATATGCCTTGAAGGTTTCCCACCTAGTTATGGCCAAGGTTTGGGATGTGTTAATCTAAAAAAATATATACATTTGTTCTCCCAGAAATTGTAGGATATTTGAGCCCTGCATCCATTTAATTTGAACTCTCAAAAAATAATCTAGTCTTCTTGAATATCTTTCGTTTGAGTAACAGTAAAATCAATTATTTGATGAATTCAGGTGTCTCCATATATTAGATGTAGTTATTTAATACAATGATGCATTACTTTCCTTTACTGTACTCGGACAATATCTGTGGAAGCATCAAACCCAGATAATCAGTAGAAAAGCAGAAATGTTCAAATTTTTTCAAATTGAGCACAGCCGAGTGTAACTGTTTCAAACATAATCCATCCTATTAACCCTTTGTGTGCCAAATGGTGACAAGATTGGGTTTTGATATTAAACAGTTTTGGCTGGATTATATTACCTGAGTCGTTCCTACTCACGGAAAACACATGTACCTGCTACTTGTGTCTGGGTGTGGCTGGGAAAAGAATTTGGACCCCATGAAAAAACAGGTTGGGTACCTTTTGTAGTTTTACATTCTTATAAAGAGGACAGGAGTTACTCTGTAATTTTCCTGGGTCTACAAACAGGTTTAAATTCTCTCTCCTCATAACGTACAGTTTTGTGAAAAAGAATTTCCCTTTGGGGACAATAACTTCTAAAGGCTTTGACATAAGTCTTCAGGATGACACGGCCAGCCAGGTCTGACCAGTTTTTCACAAACCTGGCCAATTGACCAACCAGCCGGGTCCTACCACAATGAAGTTGACGAGCAGCATCACCCTGTTTTAATTTTTGCCGTAACCACCAAGGTCCTGCTTTCTGTATGTGTGAAGAATTTTGGTGATTTTTAAGTGTTATTTATTTCAATAATACCACCAAAAGATTTCAAATGATTTATTGTCATGTGCAGACATACAAAAAGTGAAATTTTTGGTGCAGAGTGTAAATGTAGCTTATATACCAGAAACAAGTGCAAATTGTCAAGTTTGCTTTAGTGAATACTAAAGAAGAACAATGTCTCTGTGTGAACTGATTATTTTGTATGGATCTGTTGATCTGTTAAACAATTGTGTTAGTGTAAGGCTATCAAAATAATTGGTAGGTATGCTGGGCTAAGTCAGAATGTGCTACTATTTTAAAATAATAATGAGCCTTGCTCCCCAAACTGTCCCTGCAAGTCCCTGGTTGTTAATAATAATAATAATAATTGATAGGTTTTATATAGCGCTTTATTGCCTAGGCACTCAAAGACGCTTTACAGGGTTCCTGGTTCAATTCGTTCACACACAGTCATACCGGTGGTGGTAAACTACGATAGTAGCCACAGCTGCCCAGGGGCAGACTGACGGAAGCGTGGCTGCCATTCAGCGCCAACGGCCCCTCCGACCACACCTCAAACATACAGCAATCATACACATTCACACAAGGCAAGGTGGGTGAAGTGTCTTGCCCAAGGACACAACAACCATGACACAGGTGGCCGGGCGGGGATCGAACCGCCAACCCTTGGATCGTTGGCCGACCCGCTTAACCACCTGAGCCACGGTCGTTAAGATAGTTACTCTCTCTAAAAAGACATGTATGTGTTTATTTAGGGATGAGTGCACTCACACACATTGATACGAGTAAAGCATGGGTAAGGGGGCCCATTGACTGGAGGTTTTATGGGGGCCCAGCCTTTTGTGTGGGCAGGCCTGGACAACAAAAGGTTAATACATGATCTTGTTTCCTCTTAGACTGCCTGTCATGTGTGTTTTGCTAGAGCGCACCGAACAATGCAAGGGATTATATGAGTGAATAATACATTTCTTAGTCAGAGTCCTCATGTAATCATTAAAGAACAAAATTCTCACATTTGTAAGGATTTTACTTCCTGCTTTAACATGGATGTGGTCCTGACCCTGTTAATTTAAAATACTTTCTGATATTAAAAAAGTACCTTTGCACATGAAAATAGTCTCTTGTGATTGTTTTAAATACAACATTTGGACAAAAGTGGAAAGTTAACTACCTGCATCCTCATTTACCTGCATGTTGTATCTATTTGATTTTCTGACATGCATACCACATTAAGTAAATGTAGTAAAATTAAGAAATCTGGTGTTTGAAGGCTAATTCATTATGCGAGAAAGGTGATATAATTTATGTTTTTAGGTACCCAGGACTTTTTGTAATTGCTTTATGCAGAACATCTCTGAATACGTAGAGAGAGATACAGTAAGTTGCGATGGGCAGTTGATTAGATGTTGGGAATTTTACCTTAGTGAATTTTTGACCTTCTGAGACAGAGGCATTTTTGAGTCTGTTTTTTCTGCCAGTTCATCCACTGCTCCTTCATCCAGGATCTCCCTGTACACACTGTAGTGCCGTGGTCTCCTCTCCGCCATGGCTAAAGCTTGCTGTAATACACACAAAAAGGCTTTTTGTCCTCCCAAAGGCTGGGGTTGTTTATGAAAAATGGGTTTAAATAAATATATTCAACAATATAATTAATTTAAATAATGTAGAAGATTATAATAATTAATTTTAATCAATACAGTTCTTGATTCAAGTCCTAATCACAATTCTTCTGGGACTAAACTGTACATCTCATCATGGGAGCAACAGTTTGCATTAATAATGATCACCTTGTCTGTTCAAGTTGAATCAGTTGGTCCAATCTGTTTGCAGCTTTCACAAAAAGCCCGTTACCCACGGAAGACCTTTGAAGAACCAGGCACACTCAGTGTAGGTTTCCAGAAGTTTTTGGTCTTCTCTGCTGATGATGTCTTTAAATATTTCTTCTCCAGTTCCAGAAATAGTTCCAACTCCAAATCTCCAAATCGCTGTAGCGTTATCCATCAGATCCAAATGGAACCAAATACTGTAAGTCGTGATAAAAAACAACAAGTTTTCTTGCTCCTCTCTCAGTCGTCTGAGGGTGAGACAGTCTCTGCCTGTGTTGTGGCTCCACTGCTGTGCCTTGATACCAATGAAGACCAATGTGAATATTAAGTTGTACATTGTTGCAGAGGGAGAGGGCAAAGTCCCAAACTGATGCATGCAGGTGGTAACAGAACAGGTAAACGGAATTTATATGGTAGGTCACCATCTTCTCACCTTCTGCGTGAACCCAAAACAAACATTCCTAGATGTCATCCAAGGATTTTATGGCTCAGCTTTTGACCTGTTTGTCACCCTTTCCCATCTGCTTACTCAAACCACACATTGTTTGCTAATTAAGTCAAATATACTGTATATATATAGCTATATATATGTTTTAACAATACTTAAACGTCTAGTCATTTAACTGTCTATATCAGATAATCTTCAATAATCAGCAGTCAATTAGACAAATCATACTTGTATCATCAGGCTCCTCTATCTGAGTAACCTAAAAACACCTTATAGGGAGAAAAAAGGTTTATCTGCTCCATTGTAGTGTGTCAGCCCCT
The DNA here is from genome assembly GCA_026122265.1 of Ammodytes dubius. NCBI lineage: Eukaryota > Metazoa > Chordata > Actinopteri > Uranoscopiformes > Ammodytidae > Ammodytes > Ammodytes dubius. The sequence continues at coordinate 9,028,624 of CM047511.1, read as the reverse complement.
CCTCCTCTCGGCCAGGGCTCTAGTGTCTAAATGGCTTATCTGAAGAGAAAAGTTATACAGGCAGAGAAACAGACACATATTGCAAAGCAATATCTTTTTTAGGTTGTTAATATGTTAGTGTTTTAGTTCGGTGGTATTAAACATCAAATACACAAACGTTGTCAAACATGGTACCCTTTAACCCATTGATGACTATGGCAGTCTAAGATGCATGTCCTTAATGCCTGAGGGTTTTCTGAAAAAATAGTACGAATTGTCAACGTCTACCAAAACCTTAATATCTAAGCCTGTGTAGCACATAGAAACATGAAATAAAATACATTTAAAAGGTAAGGTTAACAGGTTTCATTTAAAAATGCTCCCTTAGCGCTTACAAACCAACACATTTTTCAAAAAATCGGCAAAATTAGATGGGGGAGAAAAAAAAGAACAAATAATATAAAATATTTAAAAATAAAGTAAATGATGTTACAATCCTGCTTCCTTTTAGCATGGATAGTAGTGACTGAGTGTGCAGTGGGGAGATAAAGATAGACAGATATAGGAAGGAAGAGATAGCTCTATTTTATTATTTAGTTCAATTATCACTGGCACCATAAATCCTACTTCCCAGTACAGCTGGAACGCAGACTGACTCCCGCTGTCGGAAACCGATCAGCTGGTCCAAACAGCTGTATACCACGGAGATGAAAACGAAACTGAAACTTAACTATCGCCTGGCTGGGCTGAATTTGAGTTGGAGCAGCAAAATATAGCCTAAATTCATAAATATTGTTAATAAATAGATGAAATGTGTTGTGTGATTTTCGTCAGTAGCCTATAGTAGACTTAGATTCTGCGCTCCGAACGCCACTAACTGTTCTGTAATACACTATCGCGGACACAGCCGGCGTATTTTTTTTACTATTTTTATTTTTTTATTTTTTTTTATTTAATTATCTCTGAAGTTATGAATTTCATGAACAAATTGTGAATTATGGAAATGTGCTCATGTGCAAGACGAACATGAAAAACTTTGAATGGAGTTTCTGCGATGAAGTATGAGCGAGTAGGAGGAATCATCATTTTGTATGAAATATTAATTTCATAAATGGTTAATTTTCTTTGAAGCTATGAATGTTATGAACATTATTTTATCATAATATTAATGGCTGAACTATGCTGAACATTTAGATACATGAATCAAGTTTGTATGATGAATTTTGTGTGAGATAGTAGCGATTTTAAACGTTTCATAATTTTGAATAAAATGTTGAACAATTATGAAGTTATTAATTTTTTGAAAAATTCTGAATTAATCCAATAATGTGAAAAATGGGCTGAATATGAGGATAGTTGAAGGAAGTTTGTGGAATGAAGCATGTTGAAGATATGGCCCACCATGAATTGGCGTAATAATAAGAATACATACGCAGGATAACAATGCTGTGAACACCAATTATCTCATAATAATCTATGTTACCAATTACTTTTTCCTCTTAAAATGTGAAAACGAAAGCGAATAAGTTTAAACTTTTATACTTCTACTCAAGTGATATTTCAATAGGTAAATTGTAACATAGTACTTTTCTAGTAAGGTGTGTACTCTTTCATATGTTGTACTTAAGCAATAGCTCAGGACAGGTTGTGGAATGTGCTCATTATACCAAAAGTTCCCGATGCGAATTACTTATTACTTATATCACCAATGATGAAATCAGTCTTAGCATCTTGGATTTGGGTGTATCTAAAGGTTTAAACTTTGAAGGGAAAAATCCATTATAAAGACTGGTTAAAATGCACCATTGCTTAAAATGTAGCACAAGCTGCTCCCTGAGCAAATTTTGGATAGGTTAAGTTCGAGAGAAACTTGATTAACAAAACAATACCATCAGATTATTTATCACCTGCAGGAATAAGGAAAACAAGAAATAGGGTTAGAAACATAACATTTCTATCTGTATATATCATACATATCAAAGACTTTTGATATCTTAACAATCTCTGCGCTGACAGATGAAATATCTGTCATGTACTACTATAACTTTTCAGAACAGTGGCTGATCAGACACACTGAAATGAAAGCTATATATACTATATATTGTTGCCATATCGGGGGGAGTTATGCATGACAAACAACTTTACTCTAAAATTTAAATTTTTCATTCAACATGAGCCTGCATGTTTGTTGTTGTGTGTGTTGTGTTGTGTTTTGTCAGAAGGAAACTTCACACTTCCCCAACCAAAGCTTGTACCATTTCTAAGAATTCAAAGAAAATGTATGGTCTAAATTCTAAAAACCAAAACCTGCCATGTGGCTGCAAACCACCTATTACATTTTGTTTGTCAGCTTTATTAATTTACCCTGAGATTTGAACAATTTTTCTGGAACACACAAAAATTCAGGGTTTAAAATATGATATTCATTTCTCAGCAGTTTACACAAACTGGTTTTACGCTTAATCCAGCTGAGTGTAACAGAGTGTTTGGATACCGTGAATTTTCAAATGGTCGCAAACGCCATCTGGAATCAACCGAAGGTTCCAGCGAAAACCTGCACTTTATTTTGTCCAAGTATACATTTTCCTTCAAGATGAGAAAGCAACCTTTAATCCTGTCCTGTTTACAGAAACATAAACGAAAGCGCAAATGCCAAATTTTGGAAAAAATGCATGTGGAAAAGACACAAGTTGGACAAAAAATGTCTAACGTTTACTCAATATCAGAATTTTCTTATTTCTTATTTTGTTGCTGTGCAAATACAATAAGGTGAACACGTTTCCCAAATGGATCACCTGCCCTTCGAAGGACTTTCAGTTATTTTTATTTTATTAAAAGGTTAACCTTGTTCATTCTCTGCTAAATGTTTAAAAACTTCTCTTATTTTTTAATCTTGCAAGCCCCTTTTACAGGGGCTGCTCTCTGTCCAGTTCCTCTAAAATCTTAAGTCCACAGTTGTAGACCATGAGGCAAAATAATAACAAAAGGTTTCTTCACTGCCAATGTAAAACATGGCCAAATGAAATGTGTGAAGCCTGCTCATGAAATACATTTTCCTGGGTAAAGGAGAAAGCAAAACAGGAATAGCATAAATTTATCCAAACAGAACACATATTGACTCAACATGCTTCTCTATTCAAAAGAAATTTCCACTTCACTTTCTGGTTTTAATGTTTTATCATACTAATTTACTAATTTTGTTGCAATGCAGTGGGTGTATTCTAAGTATCTCAACTTTCAAACACTCATTTGAGCTTGATTCATGCCTTGATCATCTTTTAGATCGCCCCATAAGATTTAATTACACATTGCATTTTTAGATTTAAGTGTGTTGACTATCTGTGCGATATCAATTATTATCAAGTGGCAAATTGCTCACCTCAGATTGGTCCAACTGGGGTTCACTTCATCACCACACTGCACCCACTTCCAGAAGTATCGTCTGCAGTCTTTATGCCAACGTGAACAGTGTCCATCTTTTTGTCATCAAATTTCATACGCGTGGTTCTTTTTCCTTTTTAACCATAATGTTCCAACCCAGATCCACGAGAAGCAGCAACTCCAATCTTTAGGAATTTTCATAGTTGTGGCCATCCACCTCTCCAGGGATCTGAGCTGTACATTTCAGACCATCCTCAATCGCCAAGTTGTCGGGGAAATTCTATATTCCGACATGCTGTAATAGAAAACTAAACTCACAGAGAATTTAAGAATTTAATTACATTTATAATAAGACAAAACAACAGAGTACAGAGTGTAAAGCTTCAGACCTACAAGGTCAGCCCCCGATGGGACTGGCAATATGTGATGGTCAAACAGAGCATGTAAGGCCCCATTCAACAACAGGGGTGTCAACTAACAGATAGTTAATGTCCTCCTTAGTTAATGGAAATTTGTAGTAAAACTCATTGTAATCGGAAAGGAAATGAGTAAAGAGCAACACACAACTAAGTAAATTCATATTTATTTTTTTGCATTTAAGTACATGAATATTGTCAGGTTTTTAGATTTTCATAAATAAACCATGTAATCAGGCATTCCTTTGTATTTGTCAGTGATTAAAAAGGCAATGTAAAAACGTCACACAAAGTTGGCCACAAAAGAAGCGTATCAATTAACAATATGAGTTAACTGCGAGTGACAAGGTGTGTGTTGGTTTTGCGTGTCTGTTTTTGTATCATAGGTTTTTGTCATTCATTTTAATTCTGTTGTTTTTGTCTTCATGTTTTGCGTCTGCAAGTGTGTGTGTTTGCATACAAGTGTTTGCGTGTATGTGTTAATTGTTATAGTGGGCCATTATGAAGCATTTTTTCCAGTCCCTTTTGGTTAAAAAAATAGCTTGGCCTGTATCCTATAAATAAAATATACAGGAAAACGCTTGTATATTGTATTTTACTATGTCATTTTTATGTTTTGGGTTTTTCCATCTCAGATCAATTGTGTATGTGTCTTCACTCTATAATATGTAGATACCACTCAACAAATCAAGTGTCCCCTTGGCAACTTCTTCTAAACAGTTTTAGAAAGCACATTTTAAGTAATATTCTGACAAAAAACCTTAATAGTACATTTTCTAATGCGTTTTTGTTTTTGAAAAATGACCAGACATAGAGGTCCACATTTGGTCAATGTAGGATAGTGTGTGTGTGTGTGTGTGTGTGTGTGTGTGTGTGTGTGTGTGTGCTAAAAAGAAATCCTAAAATCCTACAAGACCAAATCATACAGGGTCTGGCGCTCCATCAGAATATTGTCCGCCGTTCCTCTCTGGACTCAGAAGTGTGTCGCTGCGATCTCCTGTGAATAAAGGAGGAGATTGAGAGATCAAATCAGAGAACAAGAAGAAGTGCGATACTAAGGACGACAGAGAAGTGAAAAAATACCAGCCTGATATAAAAAAATAATAATAACTAGAACTGCAAGCAGTTATGAACGGGGGCCAACTCGACGCGACTCGGGATTGGGCGTCGTCGTCCGCGGCGCCGGCCCTCGATTTACGGAATCCGGGGATGTAAAGTTTTTGAATGTGGGATGTTCGGTCTGGGAGTTATAGCCCCAAACGTGTTTTCTATGCTTATTGTGGTTTTGGTGCCCCTATGGATGACATTCGCAAAACTGTGTTTGATAGAAAGATGCAGCTCAATGTACCGAACAAGTGGATGTCAAGTTTTTGAATGTGCGATGTTTGGTTGGGGATTTATGAGCAAAAGCAGATTGTCAGCCTCTCCATAGTAAAGAAACTTTTTTGAATTTTCCCATTTTCCCGCCGAAAGACTTATGAAATGGCGAAAAGAGGCAAAAAAATTGAAAAACTCTTTTTTTTAATAAGTCCGGCATACATAGGAATTTCTTGGCCATATTTTTTTTATAGACTCAGGTATGCCCCATGATAGTCTCCCTTGAGTTTCAAGAAAATCCCTTCTTTTTTTTTTTCAAGGAATTTTCGCGAATCTTTAAAGCGCTACCGTTTGGTCTTCCGATGGTCGTAGAAAAATTATTTGACCAACTTTTGCTTGTGGGAGTCAGTAGAGCATAATGCTTTTGGTTTCGTCCAAATCGGGCGAAAACTGTAGGAGGAGTATGTTTTGGTGACTGACACAGTTTTTGCGATGTAGCGAAAGATGTATATATACGCAAATGGGCGTGGCCTATCTCAAAAGATGCAGCTGACTTGTGGGCATCTGTGGATATAAAGTTTTTGACTGTCGGACTTTCGGTGCGGAAGTTATAGCCCAAAACGCCTTTTCCTTTGTTGTAGCGCCACCTAGTGGCCGGCATGTCTGAATTTTTGTGTCTGCGTACCAGGCACGGACCTGGATAAGCCTTGCAAGTGGCATGTCCCAACCCTTTACGGTTTGGGCTGCAGCACCACTTTTACCACTTTTTTTACATGGAAGAATAATAAAGAAAGAATAATCCCTACAAAAACAATAGGGTTCCCAGCCCTACTCGGGCTTGGCCCCCTAATAAATATGTGCCAGATTTTTCATTTTCTCTCCAGGGGCATCAAGTCTGAAATGAGGAGGTTAATGAGGAGGAACTGAACAGCACTGTGAACATGTTGCCATGAATTTTGGATTAGCACGCTTTCAATCTCAGAAGTAATGTTTCTCAGTCTAACTATTTGAAAATTCTGATGTGTTCACTTTGCACCGTGGGAATTCACTGCATTGCCATGAACTTAATATATTTTGCATTTCTTAAGGGCCTCTGGGGGTGAATGTTAGGCTCTTCTACTTGATCCCGATATGCATCTGTGATGCGCTCCTTTTTACTTATGCCAATCAAGATTACTTCAATTAATGGAATTAAATAGATATGCACTTGAGGGAGACCACATGCCAGATGAATTTCCAAACCAAACTTTTGCATTCCTAATTTTCATACCCATTGTATTTTTTAATGGCCCAATATAGGCCCCTGATCTTCGTAGCCCCGAACAATGTTATTTAAAAAATAACAAAAATGTACTGACGAATGAAAGGCCCCTGATATCTGTTTTTTTCTCCCCTAAATAACATTTTTCGGGGCCTTCAAATATCAGGGGCCTATATTGAGCCAGTAAAAAAAATTAAAAATTAAAAAAATATGTTTTTATTTTTTGAGTGCAGCCCCCCTCTGCCTTGGGCCCCCCAAGCCTATCCGCAGTCCGACGGCCCTGAACGTAACTGACCATCGTCAGATGCTCATAATTACCGAGTAGAAGTTGAATGCGTGATAATACAATTCAATGCAGCCTCTGAATGGGCGGCCTTCTGCTGTGTGTGTGATTGGGCCAGGCCCAGCCTAGAACCAATCATAATGAGTAATGGCCTGGGACAAAGTTTTATTTAACTTTCAGGTGAAGTTGACAGCCTGCACGCACATTTATATGTCTGTGGCACTCCCGAGAGGGAAGGGACCTCGGCCCTCGGCTGTGTGACTTGGCCGGGCTGGGCCGAGTCACACAGCCGAGGGTCAATTAAAAAAATTTTTTTTTTGGACCCGGCCCGGCCCAAAATGCCCGCCGGCCCACCGGGCATTGCCGGTACGCCCGATGGCCAGTCCAGCCCTGTTCCCCTGTTGTTGTTGTTGTGTGTGTGTGTGTGTATGTGTATGTGTTTTGTTTGTGTGTGTGTGTGTGTGTTCTGTGTGCGTGTTATCGTGCCATGCAGTCTCTATTCTTTTTGCGTGAATGTGAACTTCCTATCTCCCCAAGAAGATAATCTGTTCCATCAAAGACTGTTTGTCATGGACCACGTCTTTGTTCTTTTTGAAGGATTTCTCCTACGCAATCCGACACATGAAGTCACGAACCGAACTAAATAATAAAGCAGAAACTGAGGAAACGCACCGATCATTAGGCAGACATGCGTGCAAGCACAGGTGCACAAATGAGATTTACACACGCAATGTGTTCAAAGCAGAGTGTAATATGCCATCACACATATGGCGACAAGACTTTTGTCCTTCCAAAATCTGACCTTTCTGTGTTCATTAAATGATCAATATTTCTGCAGTGAAGCAAATTTATTTTAGTATATTAAACATAATTTGGGAGGGTTTTAGCTTTTATATGAGCCATTTTTAAAAACCAGTGGATTAATTAAAAGTCAGTTTATAAGCTGTTGTTTTTTCAAAATTGATAAGTGACAAGACCTTTGTCCGGGACTGTATATCACCTTATGATAGTCATGTGTTTTGGATGACTGGCAGAACAACACGGCATCATGGACACTGGAGAAGAGACAGGACCTCGTCACTGTCTCATTAAAGAAACCTCCGGTCTGCAGGTTGTCCACCACGCCAGCTAGAAAAGGAGAGGGAGAAAGAGAAAACAAACAAACAATCACTGATATGGCTTCAGCCGCAGATTAATTTAATGCATTCTTTGTTGGGGTTGGTCCTGGTTTGGCCGGGGAAATTCCAAAGACTGGTATTAGTGATGGTGTTGAAAGTAATGACATATATGTTGATGAAACAATGTTTCTAAGAGGGACTGAGGAAAAGGAAATTATTGACACTGTTAAAAAACTCCACTGAGCAAAAAGTCCACAGACTGTCATGATATTGATATGTGCACTGTCAAAAATGTAATTGAATGTATAGCAAGGCATTTAACTCACATCCGCAATCAGTCTCTTCAAACCGGTGTATTTCCAAACAGCTAAAGTCGTACCAATACATAAAACTGGAGACAAACATTTACTCTCAAATTACAGACCCATTTCATTGCTTCCCCAGTTCTCCAAAATACTGGAAAAACTATTCCACACAAGAATTAATGAATTCATCACCAAACATAATGTACTGTACGAACAACAATATGGTTTTAGAGCAAAGAAAACTACTTCATTTGCAATCATATAATTTGTAGACAAAATCACTAAGGCAATAGAAAATAAAGAATATGCAGTGGGGATATTTCTGGATTTAAAAAAGCATTCGACAGCATGTTGATCATGAGCTGTTAATAAAAAACTACAAAGATATGGCATTAGAGGCATTGCACTGGCATGGTTATCCAGCTACCTACAGAACAGGAAACAATATGTTGAAATTCAAAATCATAAATCACAATTGCGACAGGATACATGTGGGGTGCCCCAGGGCTCAGTGTTAGGGCCATTATTACTCATTCTGTACATTAATAATATATGTGAAGTATCAACAACTGTCAACACTATTCTTTTTGCTGATGACACAAATTTACTCTGCTGTGGAGACAACTTGGAACTGCTTCTGGATACTGGAAAAGGAATTGAACAGGATTAAGATCTGGTTTGATGAAAATAAACTCACATTGAATCTAAGTAAAACTACATTTATAATTTTTGGGAATAGACCAACCAACACGGAAAATAAACTAATGATAAATGGCATACCAATAGAAAGAGTATCTGAAATAAAGTTTCTAGGAGTATTAATTGACAAATTAAGTTGGAAAACTCATACAAATTATATTAAAGCAAAAATATCCAAATCAATAACAATACTGAATGAAACCAAAGACCTACTGAATAAAACCTTCCTGTATACATTGTACTGCTCCTTCATACTTCCTTACATGACCTACTGTGTGGAGATATGGGGGAACACTTACAAAACAAATATACTGTACATCCAATCTTCATCCTGCAAAAAAGAGCTATACGAATCATATATAAAACCGCTTCCAGAGAACCAACAAATCCATTATTTGTTGAACTAAGAACACTTAAGTTTGTAGAGTTGATTGATTATAAAACTATGGAAGAACCCACCACCAGCTGATCTCACCATCCAATCAGTTTGGAAAAAGGAATGGGAGTCCAAGGACGTCCCAAATCAACATCTGGTGTCAGACCCCACCTTACCGGTCCCTGGCACCAATCTCCCAAGGAAGCAGTGGACAACATTGAACAGATTCACGACTGGACATGGCCCCTGCTTGGCCAGCCTTCACAAATGGGGCAGCAGCCCAACCCCACAGTGTGCTTGTGGAGAGCTGCAAACAATGCATCACATCATTGAAGCATGCCCTCTACAAAAACTTAAAGGAGGACTCGTCACCCTTCATACAGCAGAGCAAGAGGCAACTGCTTGGCTAAAAGACTTTGCATTCGCTAAATAAAAATAATTATAAAACTATTCAAATAATTTTCAAAGCAAATAATCACCAATTGCCTCATGGCATCCAGGAGTTGTTACAACTGAGAGAAAGCAAATACAAGTTAAAAAGAACCTGTATATTCAATAAACCATCAATAAGAACCAATACAAAACTACACTGTATTACGATCAAAACTAAAAAAACTCTTCAGAAACAAAATACTGAATTGTTATGAGCTGGAGCAGTGAATTACTGTTTTTGCTGTTTTCTGTTTGATGGTTTTCGTACATCTGTTCCATTATTTTATTTTGTTATTGTCAAGCCAAACTAAGCATTTATTATTTCTTGTGAATAACTATATTATTATTTGAATTATGAGTTATGTATTTGTTTCGTAGGATCCTCAGGATCCCATTTTTTTTTATAATTTTTTTTTTCCTTTTTTACTGCTCATTTGTTTTATATTGTTTGTATTATTTTAAACATGTTCAATAAAGATTTAAATAAAATAAAAATAATAATTTATACGAATTTCAGATTTGTCTATCAGTATTTGTGGTAGGATAGAAGGATGATAAGCATACGTTAAGTGTACAATGGTAAGAAATTGAATTTAAAAAATGAGGATAAGTAGAGAACATTTTGAAACATTCGAAGTCGGAAAAATTAAATGAACTAAAAGTAAAAATAAAAACTGAGCGGTATGTTTTAATTGAACCTTGTTGTAATTCATGGCTGTATGAATATTCTTAACAAGCTCCCTTTTCTCATTCCAGGCCGTCAACTGAGTAAAGACTAATTAGAGCTGCTTGTCCTCTAAAATAAACTGGATGTCTTCTAGCATTGTGGTTTTAAGATATTTGTCCCTGGAGAACCACTTTTCTTTTTTTCCATCCAGAAAGTCAGACTTAAATATATGTGGGCTAGTATATAAACTAAACAAAGAGTAGATGCTTTATAAAACCAAGAACCCAACCAGCCCACCACACATCAGTATTTCCCAAACTTCCTGTTGGACCCATTACAATCTTCTCGTGAGTGACCAAGTATTACGTAACTTGCCAGACTTAGAAAAACCTGGAATAGTGTTCTCTGGAAAACGGCGTACCAACATCATACATCAACTTCCTTCGCAGGAAATGTTACAATAACATAGGCAAACAGCTAAAGCAACATCCAGTGTTGTTGAGGGAATTTAAATTGTGTGTGGCCCAGCGGGTCTGTAACATGGATGTCAAAATAAATAACCTAAATTTTTTTGTGTGGATAAGAGAAAATCCCTGTGCAATTTTGACATATTATTCTGGCAAACTGTCAGGGAATCACTAACGTCTACTCGAGTCATATGGATTAGAAGCTTTTGTATAATAGAAAGACCAATGGACAATCAGCCCACTGATTTAGGAAAATACATTTACTAACACTGATATGCCCAGAAAGCTCATACAGTTGTAAACAATGACTGTAATAGAGTTATCTCTGATAGATTTTTTATCTTTTCTGGTTAATTTCATGTAAAAAATAATGTGTGAGAAAAACTAATATGCCCAAATCAACAGAAATTTGTGGAAAAAAAGTACTGGGTGATATCTAGCTCTAAAAGGGACTTACTTTGGCAACCGGCGAGAACCACCTCTATACCGATTTGACCGTAGTCTTTCCGGATCTGAAACAGACACAGAGGCACAGAGCAAAGGTCGTGCTGGGGTTTCATTTCATTACTCTGACAATTCAATTCACAGTAATTGAATGCCTGAGGGGATCAATGATAAGGAAAAGGAGGGATGAATGGAGGACAAGTTGTAATTGTTGAGGAAAGAGATGAGAAATGCAGGGTCACAAGTGTTGGTTAAAGAGGAAGACGTTAGCACAGCTGAGATAAAAGCATCAGAAACAGTCATCTTTGTTAGTTCATTGTCTAGTTTTGGAGGACATTTCCTTATTGACTATCAACTGTAGTATGCATGTTTGTTCCTTTGAATTATGTAAAAATGTGTTTCTGGATTTGCATTTTAGATGACAAGAATGTAGAGCTTAAGAGTAACCAGTTTGTTTTGTTAAAATTTAAGACACACATGTAGATTTTGTACAGGTAACTAATGGGATGTATTTACGAATGCACTCTTACAAAAAAGGTTGAATTCTTAATAAAGTATATACAAGCAATTTAAACATTGATAAGTATTTCCCCCTGTGTGTGTGTGGATGTGAAAATGTGACGGCCGTATGCTTACACCACGTAGCGTCTTGACTCCCACCGTGTCCAGGAAGTTGACGGGGCTGAGGTCTAGGATGATGGCTGTGGGGAGTGAGGGGTCGGGCTCAGCAAACACCTCAATGACAGCCACGTCCCTATGCTCCGTCCCCTCCTGTACGGGAGGATACACCAGGTTTATCCAAGTCAAGTGTTGTGTTTTAGATAATAATAAATCACTATCAGAGTTCAGAACAGAACGAGACATTTGAGAATCAGGTATGGTTGAATACAGTTTCACTTGGAATGTGTCATAAAACGTTGCCGAAGACTCACTTTTTTTTGCAGTGGCCTTTAACAAAAGTTGAGATTTTGACACTCCCTCCCTTTTTTTTCTCATGTATCTTATGTGTTGTTTTGTGTTGAATTTTGTACAGCACTTTGGTCGACTGATGTTGTTTTTAAATGTGCTATAGAAATACATTTGACTTTGACTTTTGATTTCAATTGAAGTTCAGCAGGGGTTCAGTCAGTCACTAAATAAATATAATGTCTCTGGTCATCCTCACCATGTCCACATTCTTCTTGGCCTCCTTCTTGGCTTTCTTTGCATTTTTCTTCTCTTGCCTCTTCCTTTTGTCCTCCAGTTTCTTCTTCGCAGACAGTTGTTTGGTTATGTCTATGCCCGACTATAAGACAGCAAAAGACAATCACACATGGTAAAAAAAAATGGAAAATGGAAACAAAACTCTCCTTCAATTAGAATGAGTAGCCTACCTCAATATGATGATATCAGAGGATATATCTACATTGAGCATCACCACATATTTTTCCTAAACTGTTTCAAAAGCTGTATTTTATTATTATTGACTTTCTAATAATAATAATGGATTAGATTTATATAGCGCTTTTCAAGGCACTCAAAGCGCTTAAAGGGTTCCAGGTTCCATTCATTCACACACAGTCATACTGGTGGTGGTAAACTACGATAGTAGCCACAGCTGCCCTGGGGCAGACTGACTGAAGCGTGGCTGCCATTCAGCGACTACGGCCCCTCCGACCATCACCTCAAACATACAGCAGTCATACACATTCAGACGAGGCTAGGTGGGTTAAGTGTCTTGCCCAAGGACACAACAACCATGACACAGGTGGCACAGCGGGGAACGAACGCCAACCCTTGGATCATTGGCCAACCCGCTCTACCACCTAATGCAATAAACTAAGCTGATAAGATTCCTCCTTAAAACCAATTTAAACTGAAGATCCCTTTGACAAACATTGTAGAGTGGAGTAAATATTTACACCAATTGTCTGGTGATGTTTTATGTACTAAAAACAACTGGGAAGATTAGAAGCATTGTAGAATTGGTAAATTCAATAAAATAAAGTGTAAAAAAGTATTCTAACCAGAAAAAAAAGAATGTACAATGTTGCACAATATGTTATTGTGTCACAATAATAGAAGTGGTGATAGATCAACATGCATTACTCTTGCTATACCCTCCTCTTATTATGGTCCTAGTAATGAAACACAAAGGTTTAATAAACCAGTTTAGCCAGTTCAGTCAGTCCAACTAGATTGAATCATCAAAACAAATATAACCCTAATCCAAGTAAGCAGGTGTGTCAGGTAGCAGGCTGAGAAAAAACACGTCATGCTTTATCACTAATAAAGAAACAACCACATGACACATACAGTGGAGGAAATAAGTATTTGATCCCTCACCAATTTTGAAAGTTTGCCCACTTACAAAGAAATGAGCGGTCTATAATTGTAATGATAGGTTTATTTTAACAGTGATAGACAGAATGTCAAAAAGAAAATCCAGAAAATCACATAAAAAAAGATAGAAATTATTATGCATTTCATTGAGTGAAAACAGTTTTTGATCCCCTACCAATTATAAAGAATTCTGGCTCCCACAGATTAGTCCTTGTGTTTTAAAAAAGTATTCCTAATCTCAACTAGTTTCCTCTATAAAACACACCTGTCTCAACTTGTTACCTGTATAAAAGACACCTGTCCACAGAGTCAATAAATAAAACTCCAACATCTCCATCATGGGCAAGACCAAAGAGCTGTCTAAGGACATCAGGGACAAGATTGTAGACCTGCGCAAGGCCGGAATAGACTATAAGACCATTGGCGAGAAGCTGGGTGAGAAGGAGACAACTGTTGGTGTGATTATTCGAAAATGAAAGAAACACAAAATGACCATCAATCTCCCTCGGTCTGGGCTCCATGCAAGATCTCACCTTGTGGAATATCAATGAGCATGAGAAAGGTGAGGGATCAGCCCAGATCTACACAGGAGGAGCTTGTTTATGATCCCAAGGCAGCTGGGACCACAGTCACCAAGAAAACCATTGGTAACACACTATGCCGTAATGGATTGAAATCCTGTAGTGCATGTAAGGTCCCCCTGCTCAAGAAGGGACATGTACAGAACCGTCTGAAGTTTGCCAATGAACACCTTAACGACTCAGAGAATGCTTGGGAGAAGGTGATGTGGTCAGATTAAAACAAAATCAAGTTCTTTGGTATCATAGTGACTCGCCATGCTTGGAGGAAGAGGAGTTCTGACTATGACCCCAAGAACACCATCCCCACAGTCAAGCATGGAGGTTAAAGCATTATGCTTTGGGGGTGTTTCTCTTCTAAGGGGACAGGTGGACTTAACTGCACCGAGGGAACTATGGATGGGGCCATGTACCATGAAATACTAGGTGACAACCTCTTTCTCTCAGCCAGGTCCGTAAAAATAGGTTGTGGATGGGTCTTCCAGCAATGACCCTAAAAATACAGCAAAGGCAACAAACGAGTGGCTCAAGAAGAAGCACATTAAGGTCATGGAGTGGCCTAGCTAGTCTCCGGACCTTAATCCAATAGATCTGTGGAGGGAACTGAAGCTCAAGCGACAGCCTCGAAACCTTAAAGATTAGGAGAGGATCTGCAAAGAGTAGTGGTCCAAATGTCCTCCTGAGATGTGTGCAAACCTGGTCATCAACTACAAGACAAGTCTGACCTCTGTACTTGCCAACAAGGGTTTCTCCACCAAGTACTAAGCAATGTTTTGATAGGGGATCAAATACTTATTTCTCTCAATGAAATGCAAAATAATTTCTATCTTTTTTTTATGTGATTTTCTGGATTTTCTTTTTGATATTCTGTCTATCACTGTTAAAATAAACCTAGCATTAAAATTATAGACCGTTCATTTCATTGTAAGTGGGCAAGCTTACAAAATCAGTGAGGGATCAAATACTTATTTCCTCCACTGTATGCTCATGAAGCCTATGTGCTTTTGCTTGAGGATTCGTGTTTAAAGTAAACATGAAATGAACAACTCAACTATTTTGTCTGGATCCCAAGTGCATTCCTTGATGTTTGTTTGTTTCAAACTTTGGAAGATTTCCACTAGATTGTCTCATATTAACTTTAAATCATGCATTTCCATGAATGTATGCACTGAACAAGGACTTTTGTCATCCATAATTCATATTCAAATAACTTCAGGATATGATCTTTACATGGCAAATATGGACATAACAAGGAGAGATGATAACAGCAAGAAAAACCCTTATTAAAATATGGTTTCTGTTTAGCAGCCTCAGTGAGATGTGCAGTAGAAATAGTCTGCTACTGACAATATATACCTCCAAATAGGGTGATTTCCAACAAACCAAACAATGGAAAAGAGGGTTTTTATCTCAAAAGGTAGGGAAAAGATACTGATGTCCTACAAGCGTGTGTTCTGGCAAGCTTTAGTGCTTTTTAATTATACATGACATACACACTGAAATATGTGACAGCTCCAGTTAAGCCAGGAATTTGCAAAATAACTAAGTGTAAAATTCTCACCAGTCACAACCTTAACCAAAACACCTCCCAGTACAACACCAGACAGCTACAGCAGATTGCTAGCCCCTTTGTTTAGATAATGATTTCCATCCAGTGAATTTCAGTTTTCAGTCCCAAGATGCAGTACAAAGAGTTTCAAAAATAACTTTGTTCCTGCGACTATCACTGAGTTGAACAACTGATAGCGATTTTTGCACATAAACACAATTATTTATCCTTTTTGTCAGCACTATTTCTTTGGTTTTCTACCTGATTTTATCTTGGTTTCATTCCAGTCCAGAATTATTTATTGATATTCATTTCTCTCTCTCTATCTTTTATTTTCTGAATGGTGGAACACTGAGGACTCCATACTGAGTACTCTTATCTTTTTTCCAGCAGCCTGTAATTCATGCTGTTTTATGTTAAAGTTTGTTTTGTGATTGCAATATGTAATCATCTTGCTGCAAAATGCATATACCCAAGGGTATGAATAGAGCAACCTTACCTTATCCAACCTTTTGAAAGGGTGCACACATGTATAATTTAAGCATACCATTTGTATATTTAAAATCACATAGTAGTGTGTAGAAAACATAATTGGCAATCAGTAAGGACAAATGAGGTAACAGGAAATGCAAAGAAAAATTATCATCGGTCAGCAACAACCAATCAGATTCTCATTGTTTGTTTTTGTGACTTGCGTAGCCCGAATAAAATGTCTGCCGGACAGTTGCAAAGTGGATGAGGATTTGATTATTGCCATTGTAGTGTATTATGTTACTAAACATTTTATATTAAGGTATACTGCTTCAGGAGGACACGACACAGAGTTGGTCTCATCTTGTAGGGACCAGGAGAGGAATGTGTATTGCTTAAGTTGAGGAAGCCAGCAGGCTGATCTGGAGATCATTTAAATTGCACACAAAGGGAGACTCGGAGATGATCCTTTGTGGGGGCAATTTAGGACAGCCTGGTTAAGAGTTAACAGCTAATTTATTGGCCCCTGGCTAAAGGATTGTCCTAAAGTTACTGAATCAAACTTCTTAGCGTCCCACGGGATATCGCCTCTAGGGATTGATTAACACAGATGTCCTCTAAACAGTATAGGTTGGAGTTAGTTAGGGTCCACCAATCAGGAGTTAGGAGAGGCGGAGCTTACTGACCTAAGGACCAATCAGCTCACTTAGATTTGCAGGTTAAAGGCCACCACAATGCAGGAAGAGACAGGTCTTTTAGCCTACAGGAACTCTTCATAGCTTTTTCTTTTATGCATGTACCTCTATTAGTTTTTTGGCTACAAACACTTTAATTTTTTATCGGCTTCGTTTTGACTGCAGGATGAGTTTTGTTGTTTAAATAAAATAATTGTTCCTGGGACCTCCTCATCTGCCTCAAACTGCGTCTTCTTCCATTAACCTGCTACCAAGGCCGTTTTTCTGAGTAAAGGCCGAAAGATTAACAGCACCATTTAAGCCATCTGAAAAAAAGTATAGCATCTTAAATACAATGATGTAATGATATTATAGGAAAAAGTTATTCATGCAATAATGTATGATTTGGCTCTTATACCCTCTCTTGTAGCATTAGAACACCAATTGATGTTATTGCAGCATTATACACACGTGCAACCCATTAGTCTCTGCATCTGAAAACAAAGCAGTAAGTTGGCCCACATTTATCCATTTCCCACTACACACAACAAGTCTACCTGAACAGGTCTCTCTTGTAAATGAGACCCTGGGTCTCAATGAGATTTTACCTGTATAAATAAAGGTTAAAAAAAAAAAAAAAAACAGTCTACAGTGGACTGATGTAGCAGAAAACACTTTTCCTGCCAGATCCTAAAATCACCAGAATGCATCTGGTGGCAATGTCTCACCTTGTAAACACACTTGCATCCTCTGCCAGCCGACAGCAGCTCAGTGAGAGCTTATTTGTGCATGGAAGACTAGAGAGAAAAGAGCCACCCTTTGGCTTTGACATTCTGACATTTTAATGAATGAGACTTTTCCATTATCTCCCTCACTTATTTAATCTCAGCCTCTCACCCTGCCACCATCTTTTGTCATCTTTCTTCTACCTTCCCTCGATCTGTCTTCCCTTTTGCCCCAAAGAGACGCGACGGAAGAGGGGGGAGGGAGAGAGAAAGGGCACAGAAAAGGAGGGGAGGGTTTTAATCAAAGTAGAAAGGAGAGGAAAATATGGGGGGATGACATTTTGAACAATGTATGTCACGATCTTGATGTTTGAATCAGTCAAAATGCCGGGTCATTGATTACTGTGTCAGGAATAGTGTTTGGAAGAGAAGTTCATTTCACAGACATTGTGACAAGGGGGATTGTTGTAGGAGTTGTTTTTTCTTTTCTCTGTGTGTGGTTCTGTTGAGTTTAACTAGATGTAAATCTAGGTTTGTATCTTATACTTTTCTGTTTCAGTATGTATGGTTGATTTTTTACTTTTTTTTTAATGATTTTTTGGGCATTTTTATGCTTTATTGATAGTGCAGAGAGACAGAGGTGAAATGGGGCAGAGAGGGGAGTGACATGCAGAGAACGACCGCGGGTGGGAATCGAACCCGGGTCTTCTGCTGGGCCCGGCCCGGGAGGGGGACGCCTTACCAACTGAGCTAAAGGCGCCCTCAGATTTTTTACGTTTAAACCTTATTCTTTGAAGACCTGTTTGACTTGGTTTTAGAGTTAAGCTAAGTTTAAGGGTGTGTGTGTGTGTGTGTGTGTGTGTGTGTGTGTCATCACCTTCTCTCCAAGGGCCTCTTGGTACATCTCAGCATTGGCAAAGTAGAGGGTGGCAGAGGAACGGAAGATCAAAATCCCTGGCACCTGCCTCACCTAAAATCAATTGGTCCTTGAATGAGTTACTCAATTATAGTGGGAAATAAAGAACTAACATTCCCTTTCTATTATCCTTAACAAAATACTTTTATCAGAGATAACTCGACGCTATTAAATGTTGTTTTGCCGTAATCGAGCAGCCCTACCCACACCGCTGCAATATATTGACTAAGTTGGCAACCCTAATGCTAACATGCAGCCAGAGCTTGATCACCCTCACTTTCTGCTTGCATGTCATAGACAATAATGTACCTTACCTGGTTATATTCCTCCTGCGGCCTGTACACATCAGTGTCTGGAACCTGCCCTAGTATGGAGTACGTAGGCCTGGAATACACACAGAACAAACACAATTTGTAATAGTTTATGTTTAGTTGCGGTTTGAGAGAGAAAATTATTTAATTAATTATTGGGTGTGAAGATTGATAGCCCTAGCTCTTGTCAACCAGACACACCCTTTCCACTGAACTATTAGTGTTTATTAGTCTAATAATGGGTGTGTGAGAGAGACAGCTCAAGGTTTCCTACAGCTGTGTCCTGAAGATGACGGTGAGCATGGAGAAAGCGATGGAAGCAGCCAGTCCCAGGTCAGGGTTGAACAAACAGGTTAGGACAAAGGTGACCACCCAGACCAGCTGGGGACAGAGAGAGACATAGAGTGATTATGTAATAAGACTAGATACCGTCAATTATAACAATGATTACACGTGACTTGTTATACAGTATGTTTTTATTAAAGGTGCAGTGTGTAATAAAAGTGTATTTTGGCAGCATCCAGTGGTGGACAATCTAGATTGCAACACTGTTTCTACGCCACCACCTTCAGAGAATTTAAAGAAGCTGAAGTGGCCTTTTAGGACAAGAAGCTTACCTACTACAACTACTGAATTACTGAAGATGTCAGCATCCACCACAGCCTCAAGTGTGTATAAATAGTGATGAGGTGAATATGTATTTATTTATTTATTTATTTATTCTATGGAACTTCTTCTTTGTCTTCCAACAGGTGGATGTCCGGTTGACAACCACTACAAATAAAAACACGTCGGGCCGTTAAGTTTGTCCGTTCTGTGTTACTGTACAAACATGCCGGTGCAACATGGCTGCCCGACCCGCTCCTGTGTAGGGCTGGGCGATATGACCAAAATCTCATATCCCGATATAGAAATTTCTTATCCCGATAACGATACATTTCACGATATAGCATATTTTCTGTAAATTCAATTAATAAATATTTAATATAAATAAAAAATATACTCAACAAATAAAGTATTTACCCATATTTGATTATTTTCAGCTTTTATTAAAACGCAGATGTTCAAGCATTCAACAAAATAGAAAATTGCAATGTGACATTTGAGTAGTTTTGGGCCGTGTGGTGTTTCAGGGCACATAATTGACTGAATTGGTGGATTCCTCCTTAGCTTAGCTCATTAGCCTAATGGAGCTATCCTCTTTAGCTGAGGCTGCGGTAGCTTGTAAATTCACCCCGCGGAGAGGGTGACCGCCCCGGGGAGCGCAGGAGCTTCTCACCGCTGACAGAGCAGCCGAGCCGCGCATTACTGCGAGCCGGGTAGCGCGCAACAGCCCGGGGGGATAGCAGCTGAACTGCCCCGCTAGCTTGGCTGCTATCCCCCCGCGAGTCTGTCGAGCGCTGCCCGGGTGACGTCGGTTCGACTGCTCTGTCAGCGGGGATATTATGATCCTCTCCTTATGGAATACTCGTCTACACTTGTGCAAACACAGACAGGTCTGTTACCGATGGGTTTCAGTGTCCGAAATGAACTTTGATTATCACACAAGCGAGAAAAGCCTGGTGCGGTTGGGCGGAAGTAGTGTGATGGAAGTGTTTCTGCTTCAAAATAAAAGTCAAAGTTGACTTTGATTTCTCACATTTCACCAGTTAAAGGCTTTTAATGTGAAGTTACGCTGTAGGAAATCTTCGGTTTAATTAACAGTAACTTAACTGCGAGCTACATGTATAGTTTGTGTCCCAAAGAGTGGGATTTGCAACAAAACGAAATAAACGATATTGCATAAAATGAAACGATAGACGTTTTTGTTTCGTCAGACGATATGTATCGCCATATCGCACAGCCCTACTCCTGTGTAGATATAAAATGCTCATTTTAAGGTAAAAATAAATAAGCAACTTTTTATATCCTATGCTGGAGAATTTTGTATTCAAGAAAGCACTTTTCCTCAGAAAAGAGTATGACACATACAGCTTTTGAAGCGCTGTGATTTCAAACGACATTGACTCTACAGAGAAGAAGATATGCCTATCAGTGCAGTACATCCTGTTACCAAAGTATGAATGAATCTTATCTTCCCCACACATGAATCATGCCCTTGTCTACTTTTAAGTACACTCACCATGTCTACTTTGTTGCTCTTCCACAGTGCAGGGATGTCCATGAATTGCTTCATCATGCCATGGAGGTTTACGAAGATGATAGCGGCCAGCACTGCCTGCAAAGTGAGTCCAATATAGTACATTTTATATGTAGCGCTGCGGTTTCAAAGGCCTCAAAGATGAAGGTGAGTTAGTTTATGTGAGACAAACCTCTTATGTGGTTGTGTGAAGCATTTTATAATAGATATCACCTACTTTCGGGTGAGAATCTCATGTTCCCTCTGATATTATTTTTATCTTTTGCCTTTTGACTGCCCTTGTTGTCTGTGGATTTGTATATGTAGCAATTTAGAAGCATTTCTAAACAGTGTTGAACATAGTGCTCTTGAACGCTGCCTGCAAATTGCCCAGTCCCCTAATCAAGTCCCTTATATAAAGCAGGTGTGTTGTGCCTCAGTATGTCTGGCCCTGCGTGCCAATACCCGTTCAACATGCCCTCGTTCACTTGCCCTAGGCACTTGCCCTCGGGGGAATCCCCGCCGCCATCTTAAGTGTTGTTCCAATTGTCTTGAAACTGAAGTGAACTTCGTGATACAGACCCTCGGAGGGCTGAGTGATCAAATGAACATCCATGGTCACTCCGGGGTTGATATCACCCACAGTGCATTGCAGTTCATCTTCTTCTTCTTCTCCTTTTATTTTCCGGTAGACTGTATGCTTTTAGGGACATCGCGGCCACCCGCAGGACAAATATATATATATATAAATATATTCCAAAACGCCTCAATTAGGCTATCCTATTTCCATTCGAACAATCCAGTGAATGTATTGCAGTTTACACATTGCTGCTATAACACAGATGGCTGCCAATTAGAGGACTATTTAAAACAAATGTTTTTGGTTGAAACTAACATAAATAAGAAAATATGTCGGAGCAAACAAGTTACATGTGTAAGTAACAATATCTTGATAATCTGAGTTACCGTGATGAAATTCAATGTTTGTTATGCTATGGAAATGGCTTTCTGCAACATAGGCTACCTATTATTTGCATTCAGAACTACCTATGTAACTGACGGTCCATTGCGACTACAAGGGCAAGTGGGCAAATGGGTTCCATTTAAATCCCCCGCTCCTCCCCCGCCCAGTCTCCCTCCGCGCTCCAAGTTCCCTCCGTGCAACGTATGCTGTTACGTCATACCAAGGGCTGAGGGTAAATGAACGAGGGGAAGTGCAACTACTATTGGAATGCAGCTTTTGTCTCTGCTGTGGCTGGTGTTGAGTGGTGACCATCTTTAGGATAGCCCCCCTGTGACCGAGTGACTTTCATGCTTACCCCCAAACCTGTGGTGGTTCACTTGCTGCTGTTTTGCCCTGTTTTGCTCTGTTTTGCCCTAATGCTGTTTTGCTTTGCCTTATTGTTTTGTTTTGAGTATTTATCGAACCAACTGGGGGTTAAATGTTTGTTTTTGATTGATGTTTTAATAGTTATTTTGCTTTAGGCTGGAGCTGGGTGCCAAACTGTAAGGAGGCTAGGCACCCCTGGTGAGGTCCCGTCACTTGCATGTGAGTTAAAGCACAGGGTTATAACACGTTTTTCACCAGTTTTATTGTGTAGTGACTATTGATGTGAGGCACTTGTGGTGAGTGGTAGCACCCCTAGGCACTCCTCGGCGTAGTTTGCCTCTCAGCAGTTGGCCTCAGCTTTAGTCTGTTTGGTTTTGTGCGGGACTGCGATTTTAGATGACATTGTGACTTTTAGATTTTCTATATAAATGATTTTTAGCTATTTTGTAATAAAGAATATTTTCTCTATAGTTACTTGTTTACTTATTCTTACACACTAATCCTTTTTATCCTTAGTAGTTCCAGTTCCTGCACATCTTGATTGGTTTCCATCGAAATAAAGATTTGGTTTATTTTGAATTCCCGTCTCTGTCTGTCAGTTAAACAAATCTGTTTGCCTTATCAGCATTGTTAAAATTATTCAAACACAAAAGTTACATCCTTTATTATACTTTATTTCCAGGGGTGTGATTCCCCTGGTGGCGTTGTCGGTACTCTCTACCTCCCCCCTATTCTTTCCCCCTTCATCGCCCCACTCGCTACATTCACCTTTGCATGTGCTACAGATTACAAGTGTGCCGACGTAAAGTAAACCTAAGCCCGATTGAAACCCTGTACTCAACCTGTTCTGTGAGTCTGGTTTGTGGGTCCATCCATGTATGCTTCATACTTAGAGACTCACAGTTAAACAAGAATTATGCTTCAGAGCCTGGAAACTTGTACTTTGTTCAACTGAATGTATTCAAGTAAAATCAACTAGATTAATTCATTTGAGATGTTTTTTTTTAAATTATTTGTGTTAAAGAAGCCATTCACTTTATCAGATGCGAAAATAGTATCTGTTAGTAGCATTATAGCAACACAACCTGAGCTCCTCTTTTTTTTTTACTTTGGCTGAGTAAGGAGGAAGGGAACCCACATTAAAGGTCACATATTATGCTAAATGCACTTTTTAAATGTGTTCTAACATATCCATGGGTCCACGGTGTGCCTAGAGACTGCCAAAATATTTAAAAAAATAACACTCTCCTTTTCTCACTCTCCCCCTTTCTGAAACCCCACACCCTCCCCCCCAATATACTCCAGTCAGAATTCTCCTCGTTTCTGACCTCACAAACTGGAAAGCCAGAAGCTTCCACTGTGCAGCCTACACCCTATTTCTTATTGGTCCACGGCCCTGACAGACAGAGGGCGAGGCGTATCTGGCTTCGCTTCCGGGCAGGGGGCGGGGGGAGCTCAAAGATTGTATATTTACGAGGGGAGCTGCAGCTCTTTTTAAAAAAATAGGCCATTGTGAGATTAGCTGAACATCAGCATAGTACAATAAATTATCTGAAAGTTTTTTTCAGCAAACAATTAAAGAAAATGTATTAGGGACCACTAAGACCATATAATATGGTGTATAATAGTACCGAAAAGTGTATAATATGGGAGGTTTAACTCTCAGACTTGGACATGTGCATATGCTTGGGCACAGATATGAACATGGATAAAGTACCTTGGGCAATTCTTCAAAGAGGGCTCCAATCCAGAGCGTGATGACAAGGATGACC
The DNA here is from genome assembly GCA_026122265.1 of Ammodytes dubius. NCBI lineage: Eukaryota > Metazoa > Chordata > Actinopteri > Uranoscopiformes > Ammodytidae > Ammodytes > Ammodytes dubius. The sequence goes on along the minus strand of CM047511.1, from coordinate 9,004,712 downwards.
ATTGCTGATAGAGCCCCAGCAACCTGCAGTGAAGGGAGAGGGAAGATAGAGGCAAGACGAATGGAAGTCAGGAGAGAGAGAGAAAGAGAGAGACACAGAGTGAGAGCATGGAAAGTGATTGGAGCACTGGTAAAAATTGACCAGTGCTTGAAGAACAACTACATAAGGGAAGAATGATGCAGTGGTTGTTAGCGTGAACTGGTACATGCTGATGAGAGGAGTCAAGACATGATGGGTTAAGGCCTCTCCTCTCCCCTGTAATAGGCCTTAGCCTATTACAGGGGAGAGAAAAAAAAAACCCTATGTAGTAGGTTTTTTTTTGTGCTACCTATGTGTTAGGTAGCACAACAAAAAAAACCTATGTAGTAGGTAACACAAATAAAAACCTATGTGTTAGGTTTTTTTGTGCTACCTAACCCATAGGTTTTTTTCTGTGTTACCTACTACATAGGGTTTTTTTTGTGCTACCTAACACATAGGGTTTTTTTTGTGCTACCTAACACATAGGGTTTTTTTTGTGTTACCTACTACATAGGGTTTTTTTTTGTGTTACCTACTACATAGGTTTTTTGTGCTACCTAACACATAGGTAGCACAAAAAAAACCTATGTGTTAGGTAGCACATAAAAAAACCCTATGTGTTAGGTAGCACAAAAAAAAAACCTATGTAGTAGGTAACACAAAAAAAAACCCTGTGTTAGGTAGCACAAAAAAAATCCTATGTAGTAGGTAACACACAAAAAAAACCCTATGTGTTGGGTAGCACAAAAAAAACCTATGTGTTAGGTAGCACAAAAAAAACCTATGTAGTAGGTAACACAAAAAACCCTATGTGTTAGGTAGCACAAAAAAACCCTATGTAGTAGGTAACACAAAACAAAAACCCCTATGTGTTTTTTTGTGCTACCTAACACATAGGTTTTTTTTTTGCTACCTAACACATAGGTTTTTTTTGTGCTACCTATGTGTTAGGTAACACCAAAAAAAAACCTGTGTTAGGTTTTTTTTGTGCTACCTAACACATAAGGGTTTTTTTGTGCTACCTAATACATAGGTTTTGTGCTACCTATGTGTTAGGTAGCACAATAAAACCTATGTAGTAGGTAACACAAAAAAAAAAACCTATGTAGTAGGTAACACAAAAAAAACCCTGTGTTAGGTAGCACAAAAAAAAAACCTATGTGTTAGGTAGCACAAAAAAAACCCTATGTAGTAGGTAACACAAAAAAAACCTATGTGTTAGGTAGCACAAAAAAAAACCTATGTAGTAGGTAACACAAAAAAAAACCCTATGTGTTAGGTAGCACAAAAAAAACCCTATGTAGTAGGTGACATAAAAAAAACCCTATGTGTTAGGTTTTTTTTTGTGCTACCTAACACATAGGTAGCACAAAAAAACCTATGTGTTAGGTAGCACAAAAAAAACCCTATGTAGTAGGTAACACAAGAAAAAAACCCTGTGTAGTAGGTAGCACAAAAAAAACATATGTGTTAGGTAGCACAACAAAAAAAACCCTATGTAGTAGGTAACACAAAAAGAACCTATGTGTTAGGTAGCACAAAAAAACCCTATGTAGTAGGTAACACAAAAAAAAACCCTATGTGTTAGGTAGCCACAAAAAAAACCCTATGTAGTAGGTAACACAACAAAAAACCCTATGTGGTAGTTAACACAAAAAAAACCCTATAAGTAGCACAAAAAAAACCCTATGTAGTAGGTAACACAAAAAAAAACCCTATGTGTTAGGTAACACAAAAAAAAACCTATGTGTTAGGTAGCACAAAAAAACCCTATGTAGTAGGTAACAAAAAAAAAACCTTTGTGTTAGGTAGCACAAAAAAAAACCTTTGAAGTAGGTAACACAAAAAAAAACCTATGTAGTAGGTAACACAAAAAAACCCTATGTGTTAGGTTTTTTTTTGTGCTACCTAACACATAGGGTTTTTTTGTGCTACCTATGTGTTAGGTAGCACAAAAAAAACCTATGTAGTAGGTAACACAAAAAAAAAACCTATGTAGTAGGTAACACAAAAAAAACCCTGTGTTAGGTAGCACAAAAAAAACCCTATGTGTTAGGTAGCACAAAAAAAAACCCTATGTAGTAGGTAACACAAAAAAAACCTATGTGTTAGGTAGCACAAAAAAAACCCTATGTAGTAGGTAACACAAAAAAAAAAAACCCTATGTGTTAGGTTGCACAAAAAAAAACCCCATGTAGTAGGTGACATAAAAAAAAAAACCCTATGTTAGGTTTTTTTTTGTGCTACCTAACACATAAGGGTTTTTTTGTGCTACCTAATACATAGGTTTTGTGCTACCTATGTGTTAGGTAGCACAAAAAAACCTATGTAGTAGGTAACACAAAAAAACCTATGTAGTAGGTAACACAAAAAAATAACCTATGTGTTAGGTAGCACAAAAAAAACCCTATGTAGTAGGTAACACAAAAAAAACCCTATGTGTTAGGTAGCACAAAAAAAAACCTATGTAGTAGGTAACACAACAAAAAAACCTATGTGTTAGGTAGCACAAAAAAACCCTATGTAGTCGGTAACACAAAAAAACCCTATGTAGTAGGTAACACAAAAAAACCCTGTGTTAGGTAGCACAAAGAAAACCCCTATGTGTTAGGTAGCACAAAAAAAAACCTATGTAGTAGGTAACAACAAAAAAACCTATGTGTTAGGTAGCACAAAAGAAACCCTATGTAGTAGGTAACACAAAAAAAAACCTATGTGTTAGGTAGCACAAAAAAACCCTATGTAGTAGGTAACACCAAAAAAAACCCTGTGTTAGGTTTTTTTGTGCTACCTAACACATAAGGTTTTTTTTGTGCTACCTAATACATAGGTTTTGTGCTACCTATGTGTTAGGTAGCACAAAAAAACCTATGTAGTAGGTAACACAAAAAAAACCTATGTAGTAGGTAACACAAAAAAATAACCTATGTGTTAGGTAGCACAAAAAAAAACCTATGTAGTAGGTAACACAAAAAAAACCCTATGTGTTAGGTAGCACAAAAAAAACCTATGTGGTAGTTAACACAAATAAAAAACCCTATAAGTAGCACACAAAAAAACCCTATGTAGTAGGTAACACAAAAAAACCCTATGTGTTAGGTAGCACAAAAAAAAACCCTGTGTTAGGTAACACAAAAAAAACCTATGTGTTAGGTAGCACAAACAAAACCCTATGTAGTAGGTAACAAAAAAAAAACCTTTGTGTTAGGTAGCACAAAAAAAACCTTTGAAGTAGGTAACACAAAAAAAACCCTATGTAGTAGGTAAACACAAAAAAACCCTATGTGTTAGGTTTTTTTTGTGCTACCTATGTGTTAGGTAGCACAAAAAAACCTATGTAGTAGGTAACACAAAAAAAACCCTATGTAGTAGGTAACACAAAAAAACCCTGTGTTAGGTAGCACAAAAAAAACCCTATGTGTTAGGTAGCACAAAAAAAAACCCTATGTAGTAGGTAACACAAAAAAAACCTATGTGTTAGGTAGCACAAAAAAAAACCCTATGTAGTAGGTAACACAAAAAAAAAACCCTATGTGTTGGGTAGCACAAAAAAACCCCTATGTAGTAGGGTTTTTTTTGTGCTACCTAACACATAGGTAGCACAAAAAAACCTATGTGTTAGGTAGCACAAAAAAAAACCTATGTAGTAGGTAACACAAGAAAAAAACCCTGTGTAGTAGGTAGCACAAAAAAAACATATGTGTTAGGTAGCACAACAAAAAAAAACCTATGTAGTAGGTAACACAAAAAAAAACCTATGTGTTAGGTAGCACAAAAAAAACCCTATGTAGTAGGTAACACAAAAAAAAAACCTATGTGTTAGGTAGCACAAAAAAAACCCTATGTAGTAGGTGACACAAAAAAAAACCCTATGTAGTAGGTAACACAAAAAAAAACCTATGTGTTAGGTAGCACAAAAAAAAAACCCTATGTAGAAGGTAACACAAAAAAAAACCTATGTGTTAGGTAGCACAAAAAAAAAACCTATGTAGTAGGTAACACAAAAAAAACCTATGTAGTAGGTAACACATATCTACACTCAACAAAAATATAAACGCAACACTTTTGTTTTTGCTCCCATATTTCATGAGATGGACTTACAGATCTAAAATTCATTCCAGATACACAATTGTACCATTTCTCTCAAACATTGTTCACAAATCTGTCTAAATGTGTGATAGTGAGCACTTCTGCTTTGCTGAGATAATCCATCCCACCTCACAGGTGTGCCACATCAAGATGCTGATCTGACATCATGATTAGTGCACAGGTGTGCCTTAGACTGTCCACAATAAAAGGCCACCCTGAAATGTGCAGTTTTGTCTCACAGCAAAATGCCACAGATGCCACAAGCATTGAGGGAGCGTGCAATTGGCATGCTGACAGCAGGAATGTCAACCAGATCTGTTGCTCGTGCATTCAATGTTCATTTCTCCACCATAAGCCGTCTCCAGCAACTTCACACAGCCATTGAAGAGGAGTGGACCAACATTCCACAGGCCACAATTTACAATCTGATAAACTCTATGCGAAGAAGATGTGTTGCACTGCATGAGGCAAATGGTGGTCACACCAGATACTGACTGGTTCTGAGTCCCCAGACCCCCAATAAAGCAAAAAAATGCACATTTCAGAGTGGCCTTTTATTGTGGACAGTCTAAGGCACACCTGTGCACTAATCATGATGTCAGATCAGCATCTTGATGTGGCACACCTGTGAGGTGGGATGGATTATCTCAGCAAAGCAGCTATCACACATTTAGACAGATTTGTGAACAATGTTTGAGAGAAATGGTACAATTGTGTATCTGGAATGAATTTTAGATCTTTAAGTCCATCTCATGAAAAATGGGAGCAAAAACAAAAGTGTTGCGTTTATATTTTTGTTGAGTATATGTAGTAGGTGTGTAGTAGCTACTACAATTTTGTGTACCTTATTGTAAAGTGTTACCGTACGTTTTTTTAGATAGTGGTGGGGCTTTTGATGTGTTTGCCTTCATGCCTCTTTGTTAGTACAGTGAGGATTTATGTAGAATACTTTATTTTGACTGAGGTTCTCTCACAAAAGAGATTTTGATCTCCAGCGATCATCCTGTTCAAAGGGTGAGTTCACTTAGATGTTCTGTCAATTTTTGCAACCATACCTACTTTGCTCACCGATTTTCTAAAATCACACAAGATTTTCTGCGCACATTTATCTTAACCATGCCTCCAGGATGGAAAAGAGAACACTCCCACAATGCATCGCTCCAAGGCACTTCTCAGTGGTACCAACCTGAGTCTTCCCTCCTGTGCTCTCCTGAACCATGGTGCGAGACATGGAGCAGCTGATGGCAAAACACTGGAAAAACCCTCCGACCGTGTTACTCAGACCCAAGGCGATTAGTTCCTAAAGCCAGAGAAAGAATACACGTGACATACAAGTATCCAACCTTAAAAGAGCAACACATCCTCTATTCCATCTATCCGCTCCCTACCTGGTTGCTGTCCACCTTGTATCCATATTTGAGGGCAAAGATTCTTCCCAGTGAGATAGCGATGCCGTAGCCGACCACAGCCAGAGCAAAGGCGTCCCCAATCACCTGACCAAACAGGGACAACTTTGGGACAACAGGCGGCTGGAGACTGGAAGACATGGAGAGAGTAGAATGCATCATGCCATTACTCATACTTCACTTCCCTTTGATAAAAATAACTATGTTTTTTAAATTATATTTAAAGCTCAATCGAAAAACTAATTTGAATTTAAATGTTCTAAAAAACAAGCTGTGAAGCCAATTTGTTTTCGAGAAACTATTTGCAACAAGCCATTATAAAGTAGCACAAATGAGAAATGTGAATAGTAGGACTCGAACTACATATGAACCAAGCCCCAACCTCAGCAATTTTTACCAGCATCCAATAAGGAAGTGACCACAACTGTAGTAACCCGGAAGTGCCACTGGGGGTGGTACCAAGACTGAGCAATTTTTCTTTGACTCACTTGTTAGACAGGCCGTTTTCAAAGTCTTATTAGACCTATTTACAGCCTGGTCCACAAAACCATTTTAGTCTGTATGTTTAGGTCATATCTCCATGACAACACTGAGGGGGGTGAATTTTTTTGGACCACGCTAGTTTTTATTTTATCGGAGGTTAAAATGTATTGGCGCGATCTCTCGAGTGACAGCTCTCCGTCCGTTGTCCTCGCCTCGGAGGTATAAGTCAGCTATCTCCCTCCCCCAGACATGAGGGGGAGTAAAAATCTCACAAAATGGCGACGCGCACAAACCAGGATTATTGGATGCCGCGTGAATAACTGAGGTCAGCCCGGATGCTACATCCATATTATTTACTATCTATGATATGAACAAACATATGCATTTGATTTGGCACTGTCAAAATATATACTATTTTTTCTTTTTAATTACTCAAGGTCCTCCGACTAACTTTTCTATTACAGTAATTTGTGCATTTGTTTGTTTTGTTCACCCATTTTTTGTCATCTATAGGTTGTACAGTATGTGTAAAGTGTATATCTGGCCTCTATTAATAATTATAAAAAAAAACTTAATTTTCCTTATGTGTAAACACCAATTTCTGTTTGTTTGCTGTGTGTTTTATTCCTCACCCCGAGGGAATCAGTCCGACCACATCCACTCCATATTTCTCCTCCAAGTTCACTTGCCAGGAGATGACTGTGGCAATCACAATCTGATGAAACAGATAAATAGCCAATGTTGGTAAGTGGAATAGCTGGGGCTGGAATAGTGTGAGCTTATCTTTAGGTACAAACTAACTGTCCGTAGAGAATATTATGGAGTAGTACATTCATTCTGTATTTCTGTATACTCACGCCAAGCAGTTCCACAGGTATCGGAATGGGCAGTTTTTTACTCAAGTATGCGTTGAGCTCCTTAGTGAGGATGAGGCCGACTATAGCGACAATGCTGGTCACAAGAGTGCCAACGTTTGTCTGCGGAATGAGATAACACACCTCCAACACAGTCTGGAAGGAAGATAAATAACATCATTATTGTGTGTGTGTGTGTGTTTTAATCCTTCCCCCATTAAATTAAAACAACATGTATAACTGAGCAGCTGTTAATGCTATGGTGCGTAACTTCTGTCACCCCCATGAGAAATTCTGAGAAATTACAACATCACTGTCAGCACATCTACATGAGGTAAACCTTCAGTGATCGAGAATGGATATTATTCTGCTGTACGTCCACTGAAACATTTCTGGGACGCTTCTTGAGCTCCTGTGCCAGTGTCGGGGCCAGTTTTTAAACGCTGCCATACTGACAGCGAGAGTTTTGTGGAGCTGATAGGCTTGATCGACTTTGTTTCAGCGCATTTGGCAATGGCTTGAATGCAACCCACATTGGCTGTGACATGTGTTCTTTCTTACATATAACAACGCGAAGGCTCCGCTGTATCTCTTAGGGTTGATGCCAAAGGTGTATTTGAGCTGGGACACGATGACGTGGATGGCAGCCCCTGTTGTGTAACCTCGGACCAGGGGCTCAGACAGGTAGGTTACAACGAAGCCAAAGTGAATCAGTCCAAGCAGAATCTACACATATGACACAATGAAAAACATATTGAGATATACTTTAACTAAGAGGGAGAACAATCAGGAATAACCCTGTCTTACCATCTGTTTTATCCCAGCAGACCTAAGCTATAATTAATATTTAGTTACAGTGTGTCAGTTAGTCTGTTCGCATAGTACATATACTGTATATTCACATGCATTCAAAGGTCAGAAAATACAGCTCCCTTTCATACTTTTAAAGTGATCAATAAGTTATTGAAATTGATCTTATGAAGGCTAAAAAGCTTTTTTATTGACATACAGTCGTCTAGGTGGGATGCAGGCTTTGAGCATTTTTACTGCTTTTAAATTGATTCGTTGATGTTTTCCTTTATGACTGCTGAGGCTATTGATGGTAATGACAGCATATCCGTCCGCTCAAACAAGACATAGAAGATAACTAACCAGATTTTCGGCACATTAGAACGTGGTTAAATTTCCCCGCATGTGATCAGAATTTCCATTGAATTTTAGTTTACCTGAAATAATCCAGACAGGCAAGTGACAGCTGCAGCCACCCGGACCCTCTCATCATCGCGGGCTAGAACATCAACTATACTGGAGTTGGTCGTATTGTCCCATATCATGAAGGATGAGTCTGGGGCTATTCGCTCTGTCACCCCTCCTATCATCACACTCATCACCGCATATGTTCCTGGAGAAGTGACACATGCGGGAATGAGTGACAGAAAACAAGTTGGCACAAATGTTATTGTTTGGAATTCTTAGAACTCAAAATTAGAGTCTTTATACACGATACATTTTCACTTTAGGGGAGAGTGGGGGGAGATGTGCCACTTTTTACTCAAAGTGATTTTAAAGTGAGGCCTTGAAAGTTGTGTCTTCAACTCAAATATGTACATATATTTCAAGATGTTGTGCATCCCTGGCAACAAAAGCTTTGGATCTGGAATAAACTGTTTAAGAAATATAGCTTTCGGAAAAAAAGTTGTCTTGTGGCACAAATTGCCCCCGAAGTGGTGTAAGTTGTGCCTTTGGAAATAATACCGTGGGGTAAATTGTGCCATTGATATATATCTCATAAACTGTAATTCAAGACAAATCCATAAGACAATTACTTATTTAAGGTTTATTTAAAATAAATAAAAATGTATGGTCAATTTTCTTAAACAAGGCCTAGCAGATATAGGTGGTTTTACCTGCAAAGCTCACAATGACAAAGTCACCATCATCATCTTTCTGGCCATCTGAACTCTCATCAGTGATGTCGTCAAGTTGAATGGAGATGTCAGTCTCTTCTGAGCTACTGTAGACAATCACTTTCTTTTGGGTGACCAGCGTATACAGCCATGCCACTGGCACAACCACAACATTTACTTTGCACAAGCTGCTCCGTGCTTGTGGAAACAACTGCCACCTGACAAATGTGATTCCCCACTGGCACAACTCAGTCCACTCTCCCCTACATATGAATGATAAGTTATCTCAATAAAAGATAAAAAGTTCACTCAAATGCAGGCAACTTTCATTAAAACTTAAATGTTTTCTTAACTTTTTCATTTTTACAGTGTGAAAATGACCCAGTGTGCAGAAACATCAAGTGTTCAAATACAAACCGATTGAGATGTGCTTGGAGGTGCCGAAGATGAAGTAGATGAGGACTGGGTAGAAGGATGAGTAAAGGCCAAAGACTGGAGGAACAGCTGCTAGCAAGGCATAGGCCATACCTACAGGGACAGCAGAGGTAACAGTACTGATTAGAAACCAGCTATAACAAGGAAGATATTGAGCTGTAGGTTAATTAGAAGAGACCACAGCAATGCATACCTGCAGATTACTATTTCAAATAAACAAAAGAAAACAAACATCTATTCCCTTTCATTCTTCTACCTGTTCACCCCCTCACTGCATCTCTACTGTACTTCCTGAACTTCCATCCTCACCCTGCGGCAACTGCATGATCCCCACACTGAGTCCAGAGATCAGGTCACCCAGGTAGTTGTCCCTGAGCGAGTATCGAGGCAGCCACGAAAAAACAGGAACACTGCTTAAAAAACAGCTCTTCACCCGGGGGCCAGAGCACCTGAGTTTGTGTGTCAAAGAGAACAAAGAGAGAGAGAGAGAGAGAGAGAGAGAGAGAGAGAAGGGGGGATATGTTTTGATGTCACTGGTGGCGGTGAGTGTCTTGTTATTAATGTTGAGTATTGTTGTTTTTGACAATTTTTTTGCCACTTTTGACGTCTTGACAACAAAAAAGTTAATACATGATCTTGTTTCCTCTTAGACTGCCTGTCATGTGTGTTTTGCTAGAGCTCACCAAACAGTGCAAGGGGTTACATGAGTGAATAATACATTTCTTAGTCAGAGTCCTCATGTAATCATTAAAGAACAGAATTCTCACATTTGGAAGGATTTTACTTCCTGCTTTGACATGGATGTGGTCCTGACCCTGTTTATTTCAAATACTTTCTTGTATTAAAAAAGTACTTTCACAATGAAAATAGTCTCTTGTGATTGTTTTAAATACAAGATTTGGACAAAAGTGGAAAGTTAACTACCTGCATCCTCATTTACTTGAATGTTGTATATACTTGAGTTTCTGACATGCACACTTCAGTAAGTAAATGTAGTACTTTGATTGAAATATTACGAAATCTGGTGTTTGAAGGCTACTTCATTCTACGAGAAAGGAGCTATAATTTATGTTTTTAGGTACCCAGGACTTTGTGTAATTGCTTTATGCAGAACATCTCTGAATACGTAGAGAGAGATACAGTAAGTTGCGATGGGCATTTTTAGAGGTTGGGAATTTTACCTTAGTGAATTTTTGACCTTCTGAGACAGAGGCATTTTTGAGTCTGTTTTTTCTGCCAGTTCATCCACTGCTCCTTCATCCAGGATCTCCCTGTGCACACTGTAGCCCGTGGTCTCCTCTCCAGCCATGGCTAAGCTTGCTGTAATACACACAACATGGCTTTTTATCCTCCCGAAGGCTGATGAATACAAATTAATTATATAAATATAATAAAATAATTTATTATAGCAATATAATTTATTTAAATAAATTATAAAATTATAATAATTCATTTTAATCAATCAAATTATTGATGCTTCGTGTTAATTCAAGTCCTAATCACAATTCTTCTGGGACTAAACTGTACATCTCATCATGGAAGCAACAGTTTGCATTAATAATGATTACCTTGTCTGTTCAAGTTGAATCAGTTGATCTAATCTGTTTGCAGCTTTCACAAAAAGCCCATAACCACCGAAACCTTGAAGAACCAGGCACGCTCAGTGTAGGTTTCCAGAAGTTTTAGGTCTTCTCTGCTGATGTCTCTAAATATGCCTTCTCCAGTTCCAGAAATTGTTTCAACTCCAAATCTATCTTTGGTCAGGGTCCCTGGGGTTTCAAAATAAATCCGCTGTAGCGTTATCCATCAAATCCAAATGGAACCAAATACTGTAAGTCGTGAACAAAAACCACAAGTTTTCTTGCTCCTCTCTCAGTCGTCTGAGGGTGAGACAGTCTCTGCCTGTGTTGTGGCTCCACTGCTGTGCCTTGATACCTCGAAGACCAATGTGAATATTAAGTTGTACATTGTTGCGGAGGGAGAGGGCAAAGTCCCAAACTGATGCATGCAGTTTACAGGTGGTAACAGAACTGGTAGAAATTAAAGATAACAGTGCAATTAATTTACAGTACACATGCTTTATCAATGACATTGTGAGTAAGTTCACTCATTTTAAATCTATTAGCATAGCCTTCAAATGTATTGTGTTAATCACCTTTAGCATTTGAAGACGCTGAATATAGCATACTACACAAAGGTAAACTAACACATTTTGAGAAGAGTCTTATCTGGGTGTTTCATGTGTAATCTTGTATCTGTGCGTGATTAGATAAGTAAGCCATTTCAGGCCAGTCATGGTTGTTTTTGTTCATTTATGATTACACGAGTATAAATTGCCTAATCACTGGAAGACGGGACATTGTTTAACTGAAGAGGAAAAACAATATGCTTATTTAAAGACACAGTGTATGCTACCTGGAGGGATCCATCTTCACATTTCATATTTGCCCTTGAGCTCTGTTTGTTTCCTCCAAGTGAATCTGAGAACTTCCAATGCAGACTGAAATCTGGAGTGTTGGATAGCACAGCCCCTTGGTTCTGTTCTTGGAGCACCTATGTTGTAGTTTCGAATTAGTAAACAGCGTCATCCAGCCAGACTTCTCCCCATCACCATTCTACCAGTACATTTCATTTAATCTGAGTCAATTACTGTAGATGTCAATGACATGGCATTAGTTCCAGACAAGGTTCAACAACTTGTACCAGTGTGCTAGTCATGACTATCCCTGCTCCATGGATGTCATGAAATACCATATTTGAGCTAAGGTATGCATACTAAATACTTCCTCAAACTAGAAATGACGCCATGCTTTTATATGCCTCCGCTATGCTTACAGTTGCAGAACTGTGAAAGTACAGGGGTGGTAGGCAATGCTAAAGGTTAAAGCCACTACGAGTAACTTTGTCCGTTGGCGGCCCCTTTGGACAAAAGCGGTAGTATTTTTACGACCCCAGCTGTCGCAAAGCTGTTTTCTACCGCGTTCCGTCCGTGCGAGAGTCAAATGAATAGGACGCAATATAGTGCATGTCCGTGTAACCTATTGAAAGTGTGAGGGCACCGGACTCTTTTCGGCTCCGTGAGAGTGGTTAGTGACTCTGCATCAACTAATGCCAGTCAGTGCCTGCCAAACACACCTGATTGCAATGAGTTGATGCAGTGTCACCTAACTACTCTCACGGAGCTGAAAGATTATGTGTCCTCACAGAAAGCGAGTGAATAAGAGATGGCAGTTAGTATGGATCACGATGAGGTAATGTGTTTATGTTGTTGTAAATAATGACTATTTCAGATGAATAATGGTCATCTGATGATGGTGAAGCAAAGTAAACTTTGTGTTAGTACCGCTCATTCATTTAGAAGTAAACACTGCAGTCTAGTTCGCTCCCGTGAATGTTTACACGTTGCTTGGCAACGTCCTCCTCCCGCCCGTCTGGCACTCTCCCCTTTAGCTTTTCTTTGCATTCTCTTTTTTTTTCTTTGATGGTTCAGCCCCGTTATCTGTCATTATGACGACAAATAACTGTCTCAAACAAAGCTCCCGTTCCCCTTCCCTCACCTGGTGGGATAGGCTTCTCAAATTGTGTTGCTGCGCCACACTGAAATCTGCGACCAATACGGATATGTGACCATAGAGCCTGCACGTGCGAACCGAAAATCGGACTGGGTGTGCGACCAGACCAAAAGCAGTTATAAAAACTATAATTTTATTTGTGCACACTTTGAAGAAAATCCCTCAAAGCATTCATGAGATATTGCGAGGCACCAGTGACTTTGATTATTGATCTCCAAAATGTAATCAGTTTATCCTCTAGTCAAAGTATCAAAGTTTGATCCAGATGTGACGAACTTCCCTTAAAGCGTTCTTGAGATATTGCGTTCATGAGGTCTAAGGGACCTTGACCTATGACTTCCTAAGTGTACTCGGTTCATCCTTGATTCAGGGTGGACATTTGTGCAAAGTTTGAGGAAAATTCTTCAAAGCGTTCATGAAATACTGCGCTCACAAGAATGGCCAGGACGGACGGACATACCGAAAGACACAAACACAACCTATCTGCCCTGCTTGATGGTGTCATGCGGTGGTTCCAGTGATTCAGGGAGGGAAATAGGTGATTCAAGTTTTGACCAATCGCTGAAAGCACTTCATGATGATGGAAGTGAGGGTTACTGGACGATAGTTGTTTGTCAGTAAAGGTAAAGGTTAGGTAAAGGTTGGGTTTTTGGTCTTTTTTGGGACATCCAAGTGTGGACTCCTTGAAACATGTGGGGCCTACAGACTGGAGCATTGACAGGTTAGAAAATATGTGTGTTCCAACTAGTAGGAGGCCAGTTAATTTTTCCTTGCCAGTGAAATACACCATACATGAGAACATCTTTATATAATTATGGCAGGAAGTAACCAGTTAACTTGTATAACCTTTGAACTCTGTCCCTGTGTTCTTTTCATTAGTACGAGTAACATGGCAGATAACGAGAGATTTATAAGGCCAATAACAGGGAGGGATCAATTATGACTCACTAATTTTAATATAATCAGTCAGCAAAACATTTATATCAATAATGACTCACACATTTGAATTTTAAGATCATACGGTATCTCAAATATGTATGCCAATCTATTTTTAAAAGCTCTTTTGTGTTTAAATGTATTGACATTTACCTAATCAACCTTTATTACCTTTTTTTAAATATTTTGGAGGCACTCAAATCTCATTTAAAGAGACTTGTCCTGTGTGTTTAGGATAGTACTATTTTACTGGAAATATTTGAAGACACTGGGTCACATAACATGGGAGCTTTGGGAGAAAAACCTACATGTTTAACATAAAAATATTAATATAAAATAAAATATGCACTAAAATGCGATATAAAGAGGGGTGTCCTGTGTTTCTTGTGAGCATTTAAAAACAATTAACAGAGACCTCAGTAATGGTTGGGAAAAATAACATTTATTGTCAAGAAATGTGTCAGTGTAGGCTTATACAAACTGAAATAATAAAGTTACAGGTGTAGTTATTCTGTCTGCCATCTTAAAACTGTAAGTATCACCCAAGGTTTTTTCTTTCCATCCTCGTGTTACTGTGAGATAACTGTTGTGTGATTTACATTCTAAACTAGCAGTCACAATGAAGGCTCAATGTTCGTTTGCATCTGGGTTGATTTCCTGAGAAGAGTTAAAATAAATAATTCAAACAGTGAAATATATTTTGTAGGAATATTAACCGTATTTTCCTGGGCCTGTCAGACAATGCGTACCTCTAGAGACCTGGGCAGGGCCTTGAGGCAGTGCTGGACAGCATGATGGACTGATGGGAAGAGACAGGAGCTGGGCAGGGTATCTGGTATGCAACCCTGAGTCTGGAGCTGGGATAAAACTCTCTCTGTCGACATACAGAGAGCATTAGGAGGATCACACCCGTTATGCTTTAAAAAACAGTTACTGTAGCTACATTGAGTTCATAAAGGACAAAAAGTTTCACACAGACCTCCAGTATGGGATGGCTCTGTGTGAGTGTGTGTGTGTGTGTGTGTGTGTGTGTGTGTGTGTTGTGTGTGTGTGTGTGTGTGTGTGTGTGTGTGTGTGTGTGTGCGTGTGCATGTGCATGTGTTGCAGGGGTGGGTGTAGAGTGAGTGAGTGAATGAGGGCGTAGGAGAGACATAGAAGGATAGTCACTCAGCAGGAGTTAAGTATGAAACATGAAGCTGACCTGGGCACGCTGCCAGAAACACACCGACACCCAGGACTTCCAAGTCTTCTACAACCTGGTTAAGGACACACACACACAATATATCAAGAAAATGTTTTCTTTACGTATGTAGTCATATTCAAGCACTGTCTGTCAGGCTTATGAATTACTTTATTTTCTATATAATGAATGAATGAATGAATGATTTATTTCAAATATGCAACAACAATACAATATTAAAAATGCATCAACAGGAGTCAGCACTAGTGACTCCTGCACTGATAAGGCCGCCAAGCACTCTATAAAAATGCCACAACATATTTGAAAAGGGGTGGGAAGAAGTAAAAACTTGTTCAATCCCACCCCACTTCCTTAAACAATATTAACAGGTCATAAATCAAAATCAAAACTCAAAACTACATGTTTCCTTCAGACTAATTTCTAATTTTCATGATATCAATTCTATGTATCAACACTTGCATATCTGTACACCATACCGATGCACATAGATACCCACAAGCGTACAAACAAACACTTGCATATCTGTGCACCATACCGATACACATAGATGCACACAAACGTACCAATACATAATCATACACATACCCATGTTTCCTACTCACTGACACACTGAAAATGTATAATTTAATATAAGTATGGTCAAAGCCATTATGACTAGTAGTAACGTATGTATTATTAAAAGGCTGTGACATGTCTGTGTGTAAGAGGGTGTGTATCATATTTTCATTAGTTAACTGTATACCCCCACCTAGTCTTGGTAATGTGGTGGAAATGCAGAAATAATCAGCGTTAGGACAGTCAACATTACACCACTACAATGAAAAATGTGTAGATTTGGGAGGCTGAGAACATCTTTATTTAATTATGGCAGATAAAGGCTGATATCCATTCAAACTAACCTATACTGCTTTTCACACCTTAACAGGTCAAATTAAACTACAACAGTTACTTGAGGCTAAAAGCAACTTTAGTGTTGGTACAGCATATCTGTGTGTGCATAGCATTGCAGTCAGTTATCTTCCCTCACCTTGCAAAGTGTTTTCACGGCCACAGAGTCCATGAAGTTGACGGAGCTGAGATCCAGAACCAGGCAGTGAGTGTGTCCCCATGTGTGGGCAGGAGACAGGGAGGCAGCTGGGTTGACTCCAGCTGGGTTCTCCTGCTGACCACGGCTAACTGTCTTCATGTGGTGAGGGAAAGTTACACTTTGAAAATCAGTTTATAACTTTTAAATTGCGTATAGTGTGACACACGGCGTATAGGGGAAATCCCTTAAAGTTTCATATTTCAAAGTTTTCTATTTCAAGCTAAGTTGGACATACACACATCAAAATAATACACACGTATTTCACTGTTCGGTTCATTTAATTCATACTTATCTTTGGGTACAATTTTAACCTGTTGTTCATGTCTTCCACAGTCCCAGGGTCTCAAACAGAGGTGATGGCATTTAGAGGCCACCGCAGTCAGCTCAGATGTGCTGATAGTGGCTATTATACCCATTACCATGGCATAGCCTCTATATGAAATTGTGTTAACATGTCTGTGCTTATTTAAGATTTTTATGATGAAAATGTTCATTTCCGTAAGGGATATTTATCGAAGAAATAAGCCATCAAATTGTTGTTGCTGTCGTTTACATTGAGAACTTGATTGATCTAAGGGAAGGGGTTTTGCATTTATAATCCTGGCAACCAGCGTAGCAGCTACACTGTGTAGTAGCTGTATAACAGACATAGATTGCTGAAAAGCCTCTTTGAATCAGTTGGTAGGGAGATGTATGTTTTGTTCTTAGATTATTTGCTCTCTACGTCTATGTTTTGTGTATCATCACTGTTCCTTTGTAATAATAAGCTGATCACTCTTTTTGCAACTCAAGCCATTTCAATATATATTTCTTTTTATCAATACAGTAAGCCCACCCTTTTTGTAATACAATCCTAATTTCTATTGTAAACCCATCATTCAATCTTGAATTTCTTTCACTTGAAACCATCTCTCATTTTAATGATTCCAATCACTTTCTCCTCTCCCCTGCATCTTCCCACTCATGTATTTATTTCATGTTTATGTTTATGTGCGTGTGTGTGCCTGTGCCTGTGCCTGTGCGTGTGCGTGTGTTTGTGTGTGTGTGTGTGTGTGTGTGTGTGTGTGTGTGTGTTTATGTTGGCACCTGTCTGATCTCTGTGAAGATCTCTTCAGAGTTGGCAAAGTAAATGGGACTGGAACAGGAGAGCACAGTCACCCCAGGTACCTGCTTTGCCTATTAAAAACACAGCAAAAAAACAGAGACACACACAGTAAATGCATTCACCATTGTAGAGCACCGTATAGCTTGGCACAATAGTGACACCCTGGACAGAAGGTCAGAATTTGGCTCTGTAAACAAGCATGATGCTAGCTACATTGGGCCCCCTTTCTTTACATTCCATTTGTTTACATACCAGTTCACAGAGCCTAGGCTGTGGATTAAGATTTTGTTTTGCAGCACACACACGATGCAGAAAGCTAGCAGATTGTGAGGAGATACTATTCACTGATTTTGACTGAAAGTCATTTTTACAGCAGGCGTTCTTCAGCATCACTGAACTACGGTCATCATTGGGAGGTTACCAGGCGACTTTTAATTGATACATTTCTGTTTGTGTATGGAGTAACACAATCAGATAATAGATAGATAGAATAGATAGTGTTTATATTTCATACTTCACTCAGCTCCATATAGTTTTTTCCCGTTTGCCTAAATGTTGATTTCCATTCTTGAAAAACTGACAGATATCACAGCAAAAACAGTAACCGCCAGGTATTTTTTAAATCTTTAAATATCTGTATGTGATTTAATCCATTTGCTCTATGGATGTGAATATGTATAAAGGACCCTGTTGTGGCCTATTGTAGCTCTGACACCATGTTCCCCATCAAAACCAGACAAAAGAAATGTTGCACTAATGAGCGCAGAACGGGGCCAGCAGCACAAGAAAGGCAGATAGAAACATGGTGACAACAAAGAGGTTGCCTTCACAGGGATGTTTGCTTAGGTTGTGTTTCATGTTATGTCCCTAATTACCATATAGGCCTTAACTTTCCTCCACTTACATTGAGCTAAATGAAACTTTTAATCAAATCCGTTTGGGAGGTTTTTGGAATTACAATACGTAGTTGTGAGAACTGTGAGACGGATTGGGTTTACCTCAGTGTAGAGTCCCACATCTCTGTAACAGTCTGTGCCAGTAATACCACCCAAAGAAAGAGTGGAGGAGCTGGAAGAAGAGGACAAGATGAAAAACAGGAGAGGGAGAGAGGAATATTAATGACAGTCCAATTCTGCCTGTGAGAGACAAGTGAGACGAGGGAAGGAATTATAAAGCTTTTTAGATGTAAGGGATACAGATGATGAAACGTGGGCCATGCTCCAATGTGTCTGCAGGTCAAGTACTACTTAAAGGTCACTTATTATGGAAAATGCACTTGTTCATGTTATTATGGTGTCTCCAAAATGAATGCAGTGATGATATATACTGACTGTTGTGTCCTGTAGATGAGTGTGAGCAGAGAGAAGGTGACAGCCACAGCCAGACCCAGGTCTAGGTTGAATATCAGCGTGGAAATCAGCGACGCTACCCACACCAACTAAAGGAAATGAGGGAGGAAAGATAAACTACAGTTCTGTGTGTGTGTGTGTGTTGTGCGTGTGTGTGGTGTGTGTGTGTGTGTGTGTGTGTGTGTGTTTGTGTGGTGTGTGTGTGTGCGTGTGTGTGTGCGTGTGTGTGTGTGTGTGTGTGTGTGTGTAGCCCACCAAGTCTAATCTGTCAGACTTCCAAAGCACACACACATCTTTGAACTGAGCCAGAATCCCTGCAGGTTCACCACGAGGATCACCGCCAACACAGCCTGGAACACACACACACACACACACACACACACACACACACACACACACACACACACACACACACACATTACTGAACGCTGGCTAAGAAGACACGTCAATCATCTTGACAATGAGTATGGATGACATTTCTTAAAACATCTCTATAATTCATAATGGTGGTTTATGGTGGTTTACATACGTACAAGACCTTATTTAGCAATCACACGCATGGAAAGAACGGAATTTTTTTTTATCTCAAATGCTATTTACCTTTGGCAGCTGCTCAAAGAGGTGACCGATCTTCAACAAGATTGTGAGAATCACCATAGCTGATACCAAACCAGCCATCTATGTAAAGACAAACAGACAATGAAGAGAGCTCCATCAACTCCATTCAAAAAAGATTAGATAGCAGTGGACGTTATTGCTTCCCCATGCATTCTTGAACACAGTCCAAAGGTGGGTTTGGGTTTTCATGTCTTCTGTACTTATAACTATACCTGTGATTTGACACCAATATTATCCTGCACCATACTGCGAGAGAAGGAGCAGCTGACCGCGAAGCACTGGAACATTCCTCCTATGGTGTTACACAGGCCCAGAGCCAGCAGGTCCTGAGGCACAGACAGACAAGCATTCTGGAAAATTGTGTCTTACTACTGCTGGTGAGTATATACAGAGCACTTGACTGGCCTGGCAGGGAGGATTAATATTGTTCCAGGGTTTGAAAGGATTAAACAGCCATGGACATTGAGATACAAGTTATACGGACAGATTTAAGGTGTTGAGTTTGGAGCTATTTAAACTCGTCGCATCAGGGATGTGTTACAAATAATCTGCAGTGAGTCCATAAGAATGTAATAAACAAAATATTAAAGTCAGTACTTTAAGGGAATCATTCAGTGTTTCTAATATGCAAGGATTACTTTTAGGATTTTTAGCAAACATAGACTTACATTCTATTCATTAAAATTGATTTGTAAAAGTAAGTGTGTCGCTTTTCACTAAATGGTCATTAAGATTTGCAGGATGCATGTTTGATTCCAGTGTGTTTATTGTTCTTTTCTTTTTGTCCTTAACTCTAAATCTCATCATTATTTCATCCCTGCAAAACACTGTAACACTAACTCTGTCTCAAAGCTCCTGTAGTCATTGCAGATTAAATATCCTCCTAATTCTTCCTGAAAGACATTACGCTTTAATCTTCAAGTCTAAACACAGCCTTAAACCAGTTTCTCCCCACTCTCTACATGCATTTTTCTGAATCCATTGTTATGTGATTTCTCAATTTCACATCACTCCCAGCTGAAATACTACTGTACAGTATGTACCTGACTGGGTTCCACGCGGTAGCCATGTCTCTGGGCGAACATTGGGCCCATGGCTGAGAGGAAACTGAAGCCCACCAGAGCCACAGACAGAGCCGGCATCAACAGCTGTCTGGCCTGAGAGAGAGAGGGAATGGCTGGGGAAGACAGGCTAGGGAAGAGGAGGAGGAGGAGGAAGGGAAGATATAACAGCTTCATCAACTGAATGGTTTTATTCAAAGTAAATAAATGAAATATAAGGCAATGTAAAGAATTATCATGAGCACCTGCTGAGTCACCTCATGAATTCCTCATCTCACACACTTGCATTCTCTTAAAGCTATCAATGATATCACAATAAAAGCAATGTGGGTTATTTTCTAGGATGAGGGTAGAAGTATAAAGAGTGGGAGGTCAGAATGAGGTTGAGAGTCATGGAGCTTTACATTATATAGAGGAAGGATATCATCGAACAAACAAATAGGTTGGATTGCTATTTTGTATATTCTGCATATTTGGTAGATATATCACAATACAGTCACAAATAAACATTTCCCCACAGTTTAATTAGTT
The DNA here is from genome assembly GCA_026122265.1 of Ammodytes dubius. NCBI lineage: Eukaryota > Metazoa > Chordata > Actinopteri > Uranoscopiformes > Ammodytidae > Ammodytes > Ammodytes dubius. Next base: position 8,984,057 of record CM047511.1, on the reverse strand, counting down.
TAACTTTGAAAAAAAATTGCCTCAAAATGAATAATGTGGTCTTGAAAAAATTTAAAATAAATCAACACAATAATAGTCTTCATGTATATAGTACTAGTATTTATATAAAAAGCAGCTTAAGTGATGACAAGGAAAATCAGACAATGACACAGTTGTACTGACCCAGTGGGTATGTGTCCCATCACCTGCACTCTGTGCTGTCCAGACAGATCTACCTGCACTGACAGGAAGGTGCCCAGGACAATCTGAGGGAGAAAGACAATGGTCATGTTCAGTTATGTACAGTATTTAACAACTAATGTCTGATCAATCAGTCTGTTCATACATAAACATGTGATTGTTGGAGTTTCACTTTGGATTTGTGTTACCTTGCAACTGCCAAACTGATAAGCTTTAAATATTTTTGTAAACATCATATTATAATGAAAAAAAGGAGTGATGGCTATCTAAATCAGTCGACAGGTGCAGATATATTTATTGTATTTGTGACTTACGATTAAAAATTGATTTTTATATAAGTGTGAGTCATTAGCTCATCACTGTGGCATCTGTCTATCTGTATGCATCATATGGGCATGAGTCTACTGTGTGTAGTCTTCTACTGTGTGTGTGTGTGTGTGTGTGTGTGTGTGTGTGTGTGTGTGTGTGTGTGTGTGTGTGTGTGTGTGTGTGTGTGTGTGTGTGTGTGTTGTGTGTGTGTGTGTGTGTGTGTGTGTGTGTGTGTGCGCATCATTCACCAGTATAAGTTCCCATGGTAAGGCGAAAGGCAGCTTGTTCTTCAAGCGTTCGTTCAGCATCTTGCCTCCGATGAGTAACACAGTGGAAACCACAGAGACGCACAGAGCTGCTGGTACAACACTGGTCACTCCATGCAGAACATCCTTCAAAACCTGGAAGAGGAGACACACAGTCAATCATTTGGTATGTTATTTAAAAACTAAAATACAACAATATGGAAGTACCATATCTTAAAACAAAATAAGGCTCATACTGTATGTGCAATCTATGAGAAGACAGTATACCCCTACCTTCTCCCACTTGGAGGAATTTAAATCCAACCTGGTAGCGGATTGTGTGTGTGTGTGGTACTACCGAAATGTTTCAACTGACCCAAGCTGAAGCCATCAGACCAGTGTGTCTCTGTGTAGGTATTCCAGTCATCAGTGGCAGCTGCAGGACGATGACATGTAGACACGCTGCTGTGGTGTAGCCCCTGGTGACAGGCTCAGACAGCCAGCGACACACACCTCCTCCACCCAGCAGGTACAGCAGGAGCTGGGGGAGCAGACACGCACGCACACGCACGCGCGCGCGCCGCGCACACACGCACGCACGCAGACACGCACGCACGCACGCACGCAACCACGCACGCACGCACACCCCACACCACACACACACCACACACACACACACACACACACACACACACAAAACACACACAACACACACACACACACACCACACACACACACACACACACACAACACAGTTTTAGCGTACTTTTTTCTCTATAGCTCTTCTATCTCCCCATATAATTGTTAATTATTTCTACCTCTTTGATTCTGACAGAGACATAAGCTAAAAGTGAAAAAGTACACTAAAGCTGCTGCAGATATCAGGATCAAGCCAGCGCATGTATAGCACTGGGTAAAACTGTAGCCAAACTCCCCGTAGAGCAGTGGTTCTCAATTATTTTCTGTCATGCCCCCCCTAGGGGACAGAAATTTTTTCGCGCCCCCCCTAAATTGAAATACTATTGAGAACCTGCTAATATTTTCTGTACAAAACCACTGTACGAGTTTCTGGCACAAGCATTCTGCATACAATCACCTTATTATCAAATTAGATAAGAAAAATTAGCTGAGATAACTTCTGCAGCAAAAAAATTCAAAGTGCAGTTTGTTAGCTCAATTTGTAACATTTAAACAAGACTGCTCAGTCTGTGTGAATCTCAGGACAGAGAAACAAGAGCAAATGATTCACTGATGTTTGCATTTCATTCAAAACATTTTTAAACTGCAAACATAGTTAAGGTGGTGTTTTTTGTATTATTATAGGACAATAGGCCTTCTGTGATGCGATAACCAATAATTCATTCATGTTATTATTAGTCTACTTGCTTGATTTCTTTTTAAATAGCCTACAGAGACACTTGGAGACACATGTGGACATTTATTTACTGCAAATCGCAGCCTTTCGCGCGGATATGACCATACACAAGCGCACATCGCGCTTGCTAGCACAGAAAAATTATTTATTTGGTCAGTTGGAAATCAAGGCAGCCCGCGCCCCCCCTGACAACACACGGCGCCCCACCATTTGAGAAGCACTGCCGTAGAGGATTTATTGGAAGAGTGGGAACCAATTCAGGGATCTTGTCATACAGTAAATGCACTTGTTAACTTGTGAACTTCCCACATATTCAAGATAAATATAGTTGTAAACCAAACAACAATGCAGAGTCAGGAGTGCAAGTTACATCATCATTACCTTGTTTGTTGTGTTTTAACAGTTTTAAAGCTTTAGGAAAGATATTTCCCATAATACATTAAGTTGACCTGTAATGAAGAAGAGTGTTTGAGTGAGCACAGCAGGCTGTGTATGCACAACAATAGATGGAATCATTTAAACCAATGGGATATTTGTATATCGTCTTGTAAGTCCTATGTCTAGGCAGCGTATTATGTGTGTGTGTGTGTGTGTGTGTGTGTGTGTGTGTGTGTGTGTGTGTGTGTGTGTGTGTGTGTGTGTGTGTATGTGTGTGTGTGGTGTGTGTGTGTGTTGTGTGTGTGTGTGTGTGTGTGTGTGTGTGTGTGTGTGTGTGTGTTGTGTGTGTGTGTGTGTGTGTGTGTGTGTGTGTGTGTGTGTGTGTACCTGTATGAGGCCACAGAGGAAGGTGACTTGTACAGCCACGTTCACTTTGGCTGCTTCCACATCAATCTGACTGACTTCAGTACCGTTGCTATGCAACTCCACGTTGGCTGTCACAGTCCCAATCATGATGGCCAGGACATTAAAAGTACCTGTCACACATACACAGTCACACAAACCATATACATAACTTATAAAGTATAATAAACTTCTAATATTGTGGAAAATTGCATCAGCCAGCTCTTTTAGATAAAAACACAGATTGTCGCACCGATGGAGAGGTGTCTGGAAGTGCCGAAGATGAAGTAGATGATCAGAGGATAGAAAGAGGTGTAGAGACCAAACACTGGAGGAATTCCCACCAACAATGCATTTGCCATACCTGGGAAATGAGAAGAGAGTGGGAGCTAATGAGTGATACTAAAGCAAAGGAAAAAACGTTCAAAACGTATCTGTACAGAACATTTCTCAGAGGGACTTTATTGTCAGACTGGTGGCTCATTAAAAACTTGTTTGGGTTTTTTTTTCAGGGACTCTGCACTTAGGAAACATTCTCTTCCTAACAAGCATCACAGACACCAGGAAAAAGAAAGAGGAGCAGAGTTAGTGGGCTTCAACAAGACCATGGTAATATCGCGTTCATGTATTCATGCCGCGGTCCACTTAATGATTGCATTCTGAAATTGCAACCCATAGAACCTGCCATCATGGCAGGTTATGATTATGAACCTGAAAACGAAAGGTCACATTACTTGTTTGGACTGTTTGTTTTCTACTATGTCTGGTAAAAAAAGCGTGCATGAATGCTTTTCATGCTAGTTCATATAAAGCTAAAAAAAAACATTTATTTGTCATTACCAAATCCAAATCTAAAAGATATTTAAAATACACATTGAAACATTTAATTTAACATCATTGACGACATACAGATGTATGTGGAGTAATGTGAACAAGGGGTAAACTGAAACACCTAGAGAAAAGTGTGTGAAGTTACTGTAGCAACTTATTGTCAAAACCTATAAGCAGCCCAGTCCAGGGGCCGACCTGAAGAGGTGCCAGCTCACCCCCTGGACACTGCTGAGGGGCACCAAACACATCATTGTTTGGCACCCCCTTCAAACTGACATCTCTCCTTCAGAAAATAGTGTAGAACTTAATACTTTGCTGCACATCCTCCTCACCCTGTGGCACGTGTATGACGCCAACACTGACCCCAGAAATCAGGTCTCCAATGGCGCTCTCTCTGATGGAGTAGTGAGGCAGCCATGACAGGACAGGAAAGATACCCAGCAGGAAGCTCTTCAACCTCGCACCAGAACACCTGGATGAACACACACACACACACACACACACACACACACACACACACACACACACACACACACACACACACACACACACACACACACACACACACACACACACACACACACACACACACACACACACACACACACACACACACAGTTTTTAAGGCCTTTAGATAGCCCTGTGACACGCAGCAAGGCCAAAATTGACAACTATCCTTCAACTCACCCACATTTGGCTCTCAGCCTCTCCAACAATGACAGGGGCTCCTTTTCCAACCGCTTCCCGAGGACATCCAGCTGAGCTTGGTCCAGGCCAACACTGAGATAAGGCTCTTTGGAGTGGGGAAGGCCATTCCACTCAACGCTGTCCATCTGAAATCTACCTCAAAGATTACAAATTATAGCATATTCAATTAACTTTGTTCTTGTCTCAGCACTGGCCGTGGTTTAAATGTATAAGTAAATAACGTGTATACAATGTGTGTCTAAAAAGTTACATAATAAAAAAGTAGATGTAGTAGTAGTAACAGTGTAGTTAACCATAACAAACCAACGCTGTGAGAGAGAAGGGCTGACCCAGGCTGCATTAGCTTAAAGCGTTCACGTGTGAGAGAGCGTGTACGTATGAGGAGAACACACACACACACACACTCTCTCTCACTCACACACACACACACACACACACACACACACACACACACACACAACACCGCACACACACACACACGCACAAACAGCGCCACAAACTCTCACACGTGGGCCTGGGAAGGTAGCCTTGAACTCTGTACATTACAGCGGGTTAACGGCCCCTTCACTCCTCCCATTCTCCCCCCCCCATTCAGTGTGTCTGAATGCCTCTATTATCACAGCTCAGCTTTCAAAGAGGCACAGTGTGAAAGAGGGAGCCACAGAGAGAGGGAAGAAATGAAATAATAAAACATATTTTACTTTTTTAAACTATTTCAATGTACTGGACTGCACAATTCTTGGAAGCCATTCCATCTGATAACATGGCAAGTCACTTGGAAGATGGATACAGGGAACTGAAGAATGGGAGGCACGTGCAGATAGGAGGAAGCCAAAGAGAGAATAACAATACTATAATAAACTTGTGCTACATTTTTCCACAGTACTTTTTTTTTATTGTTGCATTAATCCAACCACAATGAGTATTTAAATACATGAAAAGTTTTCAACAAAAGCAAATAATAATAATAAAAAAAGTCTGACTCCAGGATTGTAACAAGGTGTATTATTAATAGTCAGGTGATTAAAAAATAAAGAACTGTATCAACAGATTTAAAAACAAATAACAGTTTTGACCAACAGTTCAGCTTGAAGTTGTATGGGGAAGATTCCCCCTTTGTTCGGCAAAGTTATTTCCAAATTCAAAAATTTAAACCCAACATCCAGTATTTCAAAACATGATACACACTGATCCAACAAGCAGTTTCTTTTGTTTATGGAAAGTTCACTAAAACTTTGCATATCCCTTCATTTGTTGTAAAACAAATGATGTTTTCAAAAGCACTATTTAAAAGCCTACTTCACCGGTTGGAATATGAAGGTGTATTGAACTCGGAGATCCTATTTAGTATAAATGTGCAAAGACAATAAAAAAATCGGATCATCTTAGCCTGAGAAAAGGCAGAAAGAGTGTTTATGGTCTCACTGTCTAACCCTACAGTTTCCTTCTTGTGACATCACAGTAAGGGTTAGGATTAACAGGACAACTGGGCCAAGGGAAGACTAAGGGAAGACTGAGGGAAGAAAAACCTCATTCATTATATTATAATAGTTATTTTACAATGATAGAACGCTGGTTCCGTATGGGTGAAGTATTCCTTTAAGCTATAGTGCGTAACTGAATGAATGTCGGTCACATTCAAGCCATTGCCAAACGAGTTGACACAAAGTCGATTAAGCCCATCAGCTCTACAAAACTCTCTTTGTATTTCTCAGTTTGGCAGCGTTTACAAACTGGTGTTGCCCCCCGCCTCCCCCGACACTGGCGCAGGAGCTCAAGAAGCGCCCACGAAATGTTTCAGTTATTGAGTCTACTGCTAAGAAAAAAACCTGGACGTACAGCATAAGGAAATAAAAATCCATCCATAAAAAATCATCATGGGGGAGTTACACACTATAGCTTTAAAACTAAAATAATACCTTTGACGATAGCAGATTCCGTTTTCCTATGAACAGTAATATAAAATAACAAACATATTTTCTTTCAGTAGTGTATCTGTCTGAGCAGCTGCATGAGGTTTCTGATGCGCTCGGCCCTGCAGCGAGGCGTCTGGTGCAGCGGCAGCTCAAAGAAAGAGAAGGTGAAGCTCCTGGAGAAGCTGAGGTTAGTGACTGGACGCAGAGGAGGCAGACGGGGGGGACGAGGGACCCGCCTCTGGGGCAACAACCTCCGCCTGGCCCGCAAGCCTCTGCCCTCTACACCTGCACACACAGACAGAGAGGGATAGACTAGTGTAAGGAAATGTATTGGTTAGGTTGCCATTGAGAAAACAATACCGAACTGCTCCAGAAAGGTGGTGAGTAGAAACATGAGTTGGGGTTAACCCTCTCAACAGAAAAGTTGCATTCATCTCATGTTGTTTTTCAGATTGCAGCAAAGAATGAGTTAGCATTTTTAACTGCCCACATTTTTTCGGATCATAAGAGGAAAAGTACAGGTGTTAATAACGCTCTCTCCCTCTATCTATCTCTCTATCTATCTCTCTATCTACTGTATATCCAGTAAGTATAAGCACTGCTTTACTAGGATCCTGAAACGAAAGCAGCTGCATGAGAATCATTTGATTATCTTCACTTGTGTTGCCTGTAGTGGCGTTTCAAAATGACTTGCGTGAAACAAATCCAGCAAAGTGAGTGTGTGTTATCGTAGCTTACATTAGTAGGAAGTGCAGTTAAAAAGTTAATGTGTTGCACATGTCAATTATGGGACTGTCAGGTAACATTTGGACATTTGGGACTTTACGGTTGGATTTCTCAGTAGGGCAGTGAAAACTAAAGTAAACATTATTAGGTAAACATTATTCAACAACCAAAAAAAAATCACAAATGACATCATTACGAGTGGCCTTTTGTGTTCCCTATACATACATACCCGCACTGTCCAGAGGGACTGCAACAAGTGGAGACTGAACCTCGGAGTTAAAACTTGAACTGGAGAGCTGGTCCTCTTGGTTGTGCCTCCCCTCATACAGAGCGGACGGGGTGGGATGAGGAGCAGGAGGGGTGGGGGGTGAGGTGGAGGGGGCCGTGGAGGAGGAGGGATGGAGGTGAAGGAGGATTCAGAAAGAGCCAGCACTCCCCATGGCGTCATGGTGGTGTCTGACAGCAGCATGGGAGGGTGAGGGTGAGAGGAGGAGGGGGTCTGCTGCTGGAGGGGCTTCCTGCGGTTAGCCTGGTGGGGGCGCTGGAGAGCAGGGAGGAGACAGGGGGTTTGACTGGGGTAAAGAAAGGAGAGATAAGATGAAAGAATAAAAAAAAGGTTAAAAAAGTTGGTGGATATACTGTCTGTAGTGAAAAACGGCGGTACAACATCAGTGCTGTATCCCAGTTCAATTACATATGTGCTTCTTATTTTAAGGGTGTTTTACTGTATACAAGTTAGGCTGTATACTGTCTCATTTGTACCATTTCCTGTGTATTGTTGTCTTTTTAAAAGCTATACAGGACAGACACAGCAAATTAGCTTAGGCTATACATTATGTGGTGTGTGTGTGTGTGTGTGGCATTGGTTCATGCTACACATGTCCATAAGCAAATAAACATCAAATAAATAAATACACATATGAATCATACACTGTGTAATTACACAATTAAATAATAATAATGTTAATGTATGACACATGAACATGTTTCTCAACCAGACAAATTGCTATGCCTGCCCTGTATAGCCTTTAGAAAAGACAACAACGTCTGATGACCAAGTATCTCCACAGTGTGCTTGTGCAAACTCCATTATTCTGCATCATAGTACGACATAGTGAGTGGGTCATGAGTGGATCACCTGTTTTATTCCCGGATGGACCAATGAGAGGCAGCCGTTCACGTGACATCACCAATCAAGGAGCCTGGCAGCATAACAACGTTGGGAAATAAAAAAAAATGACATGCACGCACTTGTAACAAACATGTTTACAATTCAGTGTAGATAGATTGGTACACACATGGAACAAGTGACCTTCTCCTGTTGTCACTGAGCATGTTAGCCTGCTGAAGATAGCATTTAAATATATGTTTAAGTGCAGCCCATAGAGCCGCTAGCATGTATGTCATTTTGTTTAAAAAATCCTTGCCCTAATTACTTGCACATTTAATTAACTGTCCACCAAATACTGTCAAACTTTAATCAATTTTAATATGCCCTTCTAACAAAGATATAAGACTAAAAAAACATAACCACTTGTCAGAGTTGGCAAATTATGTTGGAGAAGAAAGAAAGGCCAAACTCATGGAACTGTAATGAAAAAAATCTCTCTATGTCTGAAAGAAACTCTTTTGAGAATGCATTGGAAATAAATGAGGGAAACAATTGTATGCACACATTCAAGTTAGGGTTAGCACAGCAGCAGGGTGAAGTAAATACAAATAAACACTGTGGCAGATACAGACTGTCTACAATTCACCAAGAAGACTAAATATTTTAGGATGTGTAAGCTCAAGATAAAAAGGTACGTTGGGTATCTTGCTAAAAATACCAACATTTAAAAAAAATAGCGGATATACAAAACACAACACAAATGAATTGCGTATCATCAGCAGCATTGATGGAAGCTGTATATATATGTGTGTGTGTGTGTGTGTGTGTACCTCTTTGGTGGGTGTTAACTTTCACTCCTTCTGTATTTTGGCAGCAGAACAGATGTTACTTCCTCTCGCTGCCCATGCTGTTTGAAGACCGAAAAGGACTCATTCAGATATTAAAAAAACAAGCAGTCTGCCCTCACACAACTTGAAATTTGAATCTCCCATCCTGGTTGTGTACTCTCGTATTATGGATCCGTCCTGTCCTTCATTTTTCTGCCTGGTCTCTCTTGTAATTCCCTCACTCCACTTCTGCGACCCGACACACACTCGGGCAGTGAAGCTCAGTGCAGCAGGTACCTCCCCCATTTCTGTCTCCCAGAGAGACCTAATGTAACTAACTACATTTACTCAAGTACTGCACAAGTTTAGGCACTCGTACTTTACTTGAGTATTTTCTTTTCACGCTACTTTATACTTCTACTACACTACAATTCAGAGGGAAATATTCAACTTTTTTAACTCCACTACATTTTCTTACCAAGTAGGTTCTTTGCACACAAATCATATGTAGAGTTAATAATATATTTTATTCTACCCAGCACTATGTAGGCCTGTAAGAGCCGAAAAAGCACACATAAGACATTAGTAGGTATATTGAATAATTGAAAGTCATTTGTAATGCAAATATGCCCAACATGTCATGGTTCCAGCTTCTCAAATTTGAGGATCTTGTGCTTTTCACTTCAAATCAGTAGTTGTACATTTTAATAGTAGAGTTTTACTTTTAATAAAACGGTTTCTCTTGAGAATGAGACTGTCTCGTGAATTACCTTAATAAATAAAGGTAAAATAAATAAATAAAAATAGTAAGTACATTTTCCTGATTATACTCAAGCCTTTTACTTGTAGTAGAGTATTTTAACGGTTAGGTATTTTTTATTTTACAGAAGTAAAGGATCTGAATACTCTGTCATGGGTGATTTTCAACTTGAAACAGAGTACTATTTTCATAAGGCATCTCTTCTCCTACTCAAGTATGGTTTTCAGGTCACCTTCATACACCACTGCCTCACTGCTCCCTGGTCTGCACTGCAGCTTTCACTCTCCCTCTTCTGTTCTCTCTCAAACCTTCTTTCCTCTTGTAAGTGATAGTGGTTGTTACAAAGATGCTTTGTCTCTTGCTTTCCCTCCTTTCATCTCCCTTTCTTTCTCTTGGAACAAAGAAGAAAAGGGTGCACCTTAAAGGCAGGGTTAGTAAAAATGTTTTCCTTTTTTCTCCTCTCTTTCTTCCTCTTCATTGGGAACATAGCTCTCTTTCTTCCTCTCTTCCCCATCCTTTCTCTTCTCTTTGAGTGGCAGGTGGTGATATGGATGCTTGACTAAAGGCAACGTGAGACGAGGCTTAAATATTAAAATATTCATGGACACCTGCAATCGGCCCCTTCATGGGCTCTGACCCCCATCTAGCCAGCCGCGCGCGCACACACACGCACGCACACAACGTGGATGCAGGCAGGTATACACACATCTCATTTAACCTGAAGCTTCAGTAACATCAGCTCTTTGGACCACACACATACCATATGCGCGTGTGCGCACACACATACACAAAACACTTATCTGCAGTGAACGCATTTAACATGGAGCAGGTGAACATGCTGCTAACTGTCTCACGCTTAATCTAACACGACCACATTTGCATATCAGGCACACGCACATAAAATATGCAAATAATTATGCACAGTCCCATATCTGCCTGTCACTTACCAGCATTTCATATAACAACACATTATGCTTCAACATGCTAAATTTGCATTTTAGAACGCCTGAGTGGGCAGTTATACAAACCTTTACCTCTGGCCAAACACACAATCCATGATCACAAGTATTGACGTATACTTATGTTTAAAAATAATAGTATAATACATTTAGTAAAATATTAATAACATAGTATGTCCTTACTCTGTTGCTGATACTGAAACATATTATAAACAAAAATGTTTTAGTTTGTTCAAGCTTTATTTTTATCTCTATCGTCACAGGTTTCTGGGATCTACATCTCAACATGACTAATGAGGTTTAATCAAAGCATCTTACTACTATCCAGAGAATCAATCTATTTGTAGTGATTGTTTCAATGCACTCACCTGTTTGTTTACTTTGCATTTACTGATGTATACCATCGCATGTTGTCTGTCTGTCTACCAGTTTTAAATTGGCCACAAGGTCCAGATTTTGCTTTCTGTGGGCATATGTGGATGAAAACAATTAAAGGATTAAAGTGTCATTAGCCAGGGTGCAAATTTTAACCACAAACGAGATATAAAACCATAAATATTCTAAATACTTTGAGGGTTTGACCTTGGTCATACTTAAAATTCAAGGCTACTTTCAAGTAAACGGCTTATCCGCGGTTGATTAAGATGCAACATGCTGTATTAAAGTTATTTCAGGCTAGCAGAGTTGACGATGGGTTTAAGTTTCAGGGAAGTTGGACAAACTTTAATCAATCTAAAACTCCAATAAGAAAACTGTTTAATATCTTCTAACACAGGTTTTTTAAATTTCATTGATCAACAATAACGACCATTTATATGTATAAGAAAAGCATATACCAAAAAACAAAATCAGCAGTATAAATAATCTTTATTAAAAATGTAATTAAAACTCATTTGATAACATTAATGTTCCTGAAATAGATTTTACATAAAAAAAATGTGTAGGCTGAATTGGAAAACATTATAGTTTGGACCAGTTCTATCTTTATTTTTATGACTTTTCTTTTTACAGTCACTTTAACTCTGTGATTCACCTTTCTCCTCCTCTGTCTCTCTTCTTGAACACAGCTCTGCATGTGTGACTCGTAGTAGCTGGAGGCCCTGGCCACAGACCAGCACCCAACCCGTCTCACTGCCCTGCTCTTACCCACGCTGTCATTCTCTGATTGATTTATATGCTCACCACCAGCCGTCTCACCTCCCATCTCCTCGCTGGTCTTACAAACTTGTGTCGCCTTCACAGACTGAAATCTCCTGCTCAGACACAAGCCTTGATTTACTCTTGTTATCTCCTGCCTGCTCTTCTGTTACCTGCCCTTGCCACGCTGCCAGTCCTGCAGAATCCGCTATATGGGAGAACAGTGCCCCCGTGTGGCTGATACCGGTACTGCTGACCCTCCACAGACACACCCTCTGATCTGAAGAAGTGGACACCAGCAGGTCTGGGACTCAGGAGCTTCAGGGCTGTGAGAGGGCAGCGTGAGCCAGAGGGATGTGGAACTGAGAGTGTAGACTAAGAGAAAGCTGTGAAAGCCCTTTGCTAACCCCAGTCTGTCTTTCTTCTGGGTACTGCACCCTAATCGTGGACACCGTCAGCTGTCCATCATCCCCTCCGCTAGCAACAGTAACCGAGCAAAAGTCCTCCTGTGGTCCCGGTTTCTCGGCCCAAACAGCCAATGAGTTGACACCGCTCTGGTGGGCGGGGATGACCAGGCAGGGGATTGGTTGAGTTGGGGCATTGCCCGAAGATCAGTTGATAAGGAAGAAGTGTCAGTCAAGTCCCACACTGCAATTTTGCCATCGGTAGCAGCACTGAACAGCAGCTTGTACCTGAGAGAGGGGTACATCAATACAAATATGCAAATGTGAGATTGCTTTCTTCATGTATGCCCAAAACAGAAATGTTAAAGCTAAATTAACCAAGCTCTTAAAAGGTGGAGTCAGTGATACTTGAGAACGCTTGTTGTCAAAATCACTTTTTTGTAAGAATCAGTGAATATCTGACACGATCTGCCTGTATGTACTATGGGTGCACGGAAAAATTATCTGGTGTTAATACACAGCCTAGGCTCTGTAAACGGGCACGTTTCTAACTAAAGTGGAACCCATTTTGTTTACATAATTGTTGCATACCATTTTAGCGTTTTGTTTCAGCGCATATTTACGTTATGGAAAAGCAATAATATTCAAAAGTATTTAGAAAGTATATCAGAAAGTAATCAGTGTTCGTGTTTTGATGGAAGCACCCAGGACACTTCAGGTTCAGGGAATAAAACATAACAATGCATCACCTGTTTCCTGTTCCATCCTCCAGACTGCAGGAGGCGACACTGAGCACACAGCGCTGGTGGTAGAATGTCTCCAACAGCAAGTCAATCTGACGGTTAACCTCACTGACTGAGAACAATCTGGAGAATGATGCAGGTGAAAGGTCAGAACAATGGACAGCAGTGGAATACAAACAGTGTTGGGTAAAACGATTGAAAGTCAATTAACTCAAAAAGATACAGATTGAACAAATTTTCTCTTTTTCATTATCACTACTGGAGAAAAAACACACAACATTTGACAGCATTTAAAAAGTTGGAAGACCTTCTTTGTAATGCTTTCCTTGTCAGTTTGAGAAAAAAAGTGTGTGGAAAATATTTTATTTAGCTGATCTACCTGACAGCTCCGTCACTGCAGGCCAGAGCCAGGAGACAACGGTCTGCCTTCTCGTCCAACACCACTACAGACATGTACCTGAATTTAAACCACACAGACACAACTGGTGAGACGGGAGCAGAAGAGCATTAACAGGAAAATGGTGTGAGGGTCAATTTGGGTTCAACTGAAATAAAGTAGCTGACTTTCTTCAGCACTCAGTTGTCCCACATTCTTACAATACAAACATCTTGTGGGCTTTTCTTAGTTAAGACGAATGCTGCCGTTAAAGGAAGAGTCAGCTATTCTGGAGAACGCTTGTGATCTGTCAATATTTTATAAAACAATTATCCAATAGATGGCTTTATATATCAAGTATATTTTTGTCCAAGTTGTGAAATGATTGAATAAAGGAATATATTGATTGGACAAACTGTTTAGTTCAAGGGAAATATTTATCATAATAATAAATAATTTATAATAAATATTTGATATTGTTGCATCTGCTAAATATTTTGTTATAGTGAGAGCATTCTGCATACAAAATGTGTAATGTTGGCCACAGACATTCACTTTAGTCCTGTGTGTCAATTGTTTGGAAAAAATCAATTCTGAGTGGACAAATCACAAATGGGTTCAAACAATAAAAATAAATAAAAACAATAATATAGTAATATAAAGATATAAAAACTAACTTGCCTGGTTTCTGGGTCTGCCTTCACCGTCTTGTGTCGGTTCCGCCTCCTCTCCCACTGCTCGTCCAATCGGTGGCTGGCGACCTGGATGACCTGACAGGAGGGAGCCGCTCTCTGTCCGTCCCAGCCAATCAACAGACGGTAACCTGCATCTGAGCCCGCCCCCCGGCTGACACCAGCAGGGCCGAGAGAGACCGGGTGTGGTCGTCACTCTGTGTGATCGCCACCAACGTCCGAACGCTTGAGATGTGATCGGTAATGACTGAGAGAACTTCTATTCTGCCGGAGTCTGGATGTATAGCTACGACTGCTAAGCTAGTGTCCTCTCCACCAGTCACCACTATCTCCCAATGCCCTCCTCCCTTTTCTGTGCTCTTTGTCTGGATCAAGTTCCCCATTCCCCTTATCCTCCCCAGCCTGCACACACACCCGATCCCCCTCCCATGGACTCCCTCTCTCAGGCCCCATCCACCGGTCCTTCCTGCTTTCCCTACCAAGCCCTGTACCTCTGCAGAGGCCATGACAGCCCCCTGCTTAATGAAGACCAGAGCCCCATATCCAGGCCAAACCCCTCTGTGAGACGGCCAGAGCCCCCAAGAGCGATGCCCCCCGCCACAAGGCACCGCAACAGCCTCTGCTGCCTCACCGGGTCCCAGACTACAAAGTGCACGGCATGGAAGCCCACAATAACAAACCTGGCTTCCTGCTCTTGTTCTCCGTCTTTTGAACGCTTAATTCATTTGTGTTGTAGTGGTTCTCACAGTCCTCCTCCTCCTCCTCCTTCTCCTCCTCTTCTTCTCCTACTCTGGATTTTCAGGTTCCAGAATCAAAACCTTTTCCAGCCACTCCATTCCCTTGCAGGCCCGCTGGACTCTGAGAACCTCCAGTTGAAGCTCTCCCTCTTTACTAGTGTTTTTTGGGGCTTTTTCCGTGCTGTCTGCTGCACTCTGAAGACCCTCACACAGCCATCCCTGCCGGTGCTGTAGAGCAGGCCTTGGTAGGCACACACTGACGTTACGCCCTGTTTCCCATGCACCCCAAACAGGCAGGAAGGGGTTAGTGTTAGGTCACTCAACTCTTTCCTTTCTCTCTCCTCTTCTGTCATTTCTCTTCCATTTTCTTCAACTTCAAAAGCTTTATTATCAGTGTGTTGCCTAACTGTCATTGAGCCTTCATCTGTAGTGTTGCTTTCTCTTGCTTTTTGCTCCTTTTCCTGGAACAAAAGCAGGGACCCTCTCCTGTCCCCACACACCCACAGCAGCCCTTGTGACTTGGATTGGAGGCAACGCGGCGTCAGCCAGCGTTTGGGCAGGGGGGAAGGAGGAAGGCGGGGAGCTGGCTTGGTCGAGAGCCAAGGAACCGTTTTCATCTGATATGCTTCTATACCCAGCGATAGACTAGTCCTTCAGCGCCTGACGCCAGCAAATACAAGCTCTCTTTGGCCTTTTGCCAGATCAGACTGTGGATCTTCCCTGATGCGCCTGTGAGAAGGATTCCACACTGAGGATGAGAGCAGGGGAAGACCTGAATGGACCCGCTGAGGTTTCCCACGGCACACAAATCAACCGTGGCTGTCGAGTCTTTAACATTGACAGTTATTGTTTCCATCACGCAATAAGATTGGAACTCAGTGGTCCCCTGCCATACCGTCTCCCACTGCCCTTGCTGTATTGGTAGACCGTTCCTTGGTCAGGTGCAAACCACAAACTTACTCTGACACCAGTTTGCGTTAGTATCCTCCTCCCCTGTTATACGAACCGCTTTAGGCAAGCCTGGACCAGGACAGTTCAGGTCGGTGAGCTTGTCTGCCACTGCCTCCTCCATTGTCTCCTCCCTCCCTTCTACCTTCCATAACCTCAGCCCTCCGTCGCTCCCCCCGTAGCTACCCATCTCTCTCCATCTGCTGTTCCCTCACTGACCGCCAGCGCACGAACCCCACCCGCTCTGTGGCCCTTTAACGTCCGAACCACCTTGCCGCCTCCGGCCCAGTCCCAAACCAAGCAGGCCCCGTCTTCCCCAGCGCTGAACACTTTCCCTGGGGAGAGACGCACCGAAAACACCCTAGCCTGGTGCCCGTAAAGAACCCTTAAACAAACTGGATTCAAGTCCCCGCATTGCCCCCCGGTCCCCCTAAAGCAACCCACGCCCCAAACTCTCACGCTGCGGTCGTCGGATGCAGACGCCAGCCATCCTTTCTCCTGGAGGTAAGAGATGTTAAAGATGACCCCGCTGTGGCCCAGCAGACGTCTCTGGACTGGGGCTTTGTGCTCGGCAGAAACCCAGCTCTGGTTGTTGTCTTCGCCGTCGGCTTCCAGAGAACCAGCTGGTTGAAAACAGTCCCTCCTACTATGACGGTGTCCGCCCACGATTCATGTACCAGGAGGAGGGCAGAGTACAGCAGACAGCCCTCCAGACAGGAGCGCTCGACCAGGGTATTTCCTGTATCGATGTCCAGGAGAAGAACTCGATTGTGGGCCACAGCCACACAGAGAAGCGAGGGTTTGTGTCCAGGCAGCCATTGGACGTCCAGGGCCCAGTCCTGGAGCTCCGTGAGTGGGCCTAGTATTTCCCAGCGCAGATGTTGCTCCCCATCCTGGAGATCCACACAGAGCCTCAGCAGCCTCACAGCCTTCCCTCCAAACACTGCCAGGTCATAGGAGGTAGACTCTGCTGAGGAGGAGACCAGCTCTGGGGATCGACAGAGGAAAAGGTTTATACAGTGAATTTATGAGAGTGAATAGATTGAAAAAAAAAAAAAAAAAAAAAAATTACAAAATATCACAAGGGATGTCAGGTAGTGCACACTGGACAGTTCTTTAAGTAGCTATTACAGCTAAATATAGCCTATTATCACTTTAATTTAGAGGAAAAACGTTGGATTTTCATTAATTGTATGAGAAATGTTGCACTTGCGTCACAGGTACACCAACATTATCTGTTCCTTGATCTCATTTCACTCAATTTGGCTGGTCAAAGACTGTGTTTACATAAAAGCACATTCTGATTAAGGTCCATATTCTGGTTAAGGCAAAATTCCAATGAAGTTTAATTATGACTTAATGCGACTATGACCTTATTCTGAGCAGAAACTGCTGTTTACATGGCAATGTCTTGATATCAGAATATTACTGTGCATGTAAACATACTCAATGTTTCATACATCCTAACAGAAGTGCATACATTAAACAACCTCCCTGAACACAACAGAAGGAATTAACTATAAGAAAGAGAGAGCAGGGCAACAACAAACATGTCCTTGTGCTCACCATCTTTGTCCTCCCTGTGGGTCTCTGTGGCAGAGCTCTGTGCTGGGCCAGCCCTCACACTTCTAGGTCTTATGCCATGGATCCTGTAGTGTTGCAGTACACTCAGTGAGGCACAGGCTTGAGGGCGAGGTTTGATAGTGTACACCGTCAACACCGGACCTTCGCCTGCCAGGAAAGGGTAACAGAAAGTTTAGTTCAGAATTTTGGTCCTTTGCAAAGTCCAACCTTCTTACCAGTAGGCAAAACAATTAAGTTATACCCAACCCCATTACTTGAAACGTGAATATTTTACACTAAAAATAGCTCTACTACTGTATGTTTACTCCTACCTGTCAGCAGAAATGCATCTTGAAGGAACTCCAAAGCTGTGACTGGAGCTAGCAGAGCTGCTGTCTCCATCTCTTAGTCATAAATCACTTCACCAATGGTGCCTGGAAGATATGAAGTTACAACACACTTATTAAAGATGGTAGAACGGACAATGTGGTCTTTATATACAATATGGTAAGTCGGCGGTGATAGTCATGTATAGAGACAGTGCATAACGCGTCATAATCTGAGGCCACGCCCATCGTGGGGGAAAACAATACACAGCGCTCCATTCACTTTGTATTGAATGATACCCGTATTCGGCAAACAAACTTAATAAAAACGTAATACGACATGCCTTTCACAAATACACGTTACTTTCTTTAAAGCCACGGCTCTTGCCTGTCTATACGAGCTGTTTTGGTGAAAAAGTATCGAGTAATTTTCAATATCGAGACAAAACTCTTAACTAATGTATGCTGAATGCTAGGCTAATGTTAGCCTTCTGCTGTAGGCTAACCATAGGCTAACCCTCACGGACGGGAAAAAAACACCTCAATATTGAAAATTACTCAATCATTTTTCACAAAAACAGCTCGTATGGACAGACAAGAGTCGTGGCTTTAAAGAAAGTAACGTGTTCTTGTTAAATGGATGTTCGATTACGTTTTTAATTAAGTTTGTTTGCAGAAGACAGGTATTTTCAATACAAAGTGAATGGAACGGTTTTCAACGGTTTCCCCCACGATGGGTCCGAGCCGGTCCGACCGGACAAAAACACCTCAATATTGAAAACTACTCAATTATTTTTCACAAAAACAGCTCATATAGACAAACAAGAGTCGTGGCTTTCAAGAAAGTAACGTTTTTTTTCTTAAATGGATGTTTGATTAAATTTTAATTAAGTTTGTTTGCAGAAGACAGGTCTCCTTCATACAAAGTGGATGGAGCGCTGTTCAATGTTTTCCCCCACGATGGGCGTGGCCTATTTCATGCACTGTCTCTATAGCCTTTCAGTTAGCAAGACAAGCTAACAGCAAGAGCGCTTCTAACGTTATTTGACACGTAATGAACACTGCTTTTTCTTGGACCGTATCAATCCCGCTACATGGTGTACTTACAAAATGGCCCCTAAATCCACATAAATGTGTTATAAATCGGCAATAAAACATGCATGTGCATGCACCAACCATGAGCAAACTGGTACCCATGTGTTTCTGTCTGTCGTGGTTTCTCTCCCGTCTTCCGTGCCGCGTTCTAACCAATAAGCAGGCGGCACTGCTGGCTTCCTGAAGGCTGATTGGTTAGAAAAAAGGTTGTGACCGAATGCGTTTAAGTGTTTTACGGAAATATATGATTTGTTTGGTTTGTTTGCCTGATTAGCAGCAGTTGTACCACGTGCCTTTATTTACAAACGAATGAAAGGCTAGTTATTTTGTCTCTAGGTTTACTTATTTAGCTTGCATCGTTTTTGTATTTGGCCTATATGTTTTTTTATTTAGGCTACTTAATCACATGAACTGCGCTGTTTCATGACTCTCTTTATTGATTTAGTTTTAAATATTTAATATTTGAGGTAGTATAGGAACTCATAAGGTACGTAAATCTAGTACTAGGCTACTGTTGTATAAAAACTTCCTAATTTATGCTTTATATGATAAGACATTCAGTTATCTTACTAAAACTCTTGAGTTGGAAGTGTAGAATTCAGGTGTATATTCCGAGCTGACCTGAAAGCAGCATGAGTAAGCGGAACAACAGTGTAGGTGTCGCACCCCTAGTCGACTAGCACCGGATAATTCATTGTAGCGGCCCAGCTGACTTAACAGCTAATTATGCCTGGCAAGTGTAAATTCCAAGACAGCTGGCTCTTAAAGGGCATTTACCAGGACTGGCTGGCTAAAGACGCCCAGGACATTCACCTGGCCCGATGCGAAGCCTGTTGCAAATCCATCAAACTTCAGAGCATGGGCGAAGCAGCTCTCACTAGCCACGCAGGGGGAACTGGCCACAAAATAGCTGCCCGCAAGCTAGCAGAGGGTAACTAACTTCAGCCAATACAGTTTAAAGTGCATGCCTGACATTGATTATGGGTATTCGTGCATGCTATTCTAGCCGTTGCTTTTATAGATGATGTGATTGCAGGCTGTGTTTTGCTTCGTAGCTGTGTGTTTGAAAACATCAGCCCAGACACGTGACTGCTGACACATCTGTCCTCTGTCATAAACCACACCAGCCCCCTCTTGCCATGTCCATTTATGCTTTCTGCGCATGTATTCATTTCTACATGACAACTAACACGTAGGCTGCAGCTTATACCTTGCTTATAGTGAGTTATGGTTGGTTGTTTTAATGTATTCTCTCTAAGATGCATCCTTGCTATCGTAGTAAGGCAGGCAATGGGCTACAACCTAATTTTAACCTAAACGAGACGTCCTGTACAGGACGTTTCGTACGTGTAAGCTCCACTGATAACATTGTTCGCTATGAGGGGAGACCGAAGAGAAACATATTCATTACCTCCATTCTTATGTTGCAGCGTCCCCAAAAGTTTAGTTTGTAAAATTTTGCCTTTATATGGGAGTATTTTTTTTTTAAATTATGGGAAAAATATTCAATAAACCATTATAAAGTGTAATAACAATAAAAAAGTCATTCAAGTCCTACACTTATTAATCTGAATACATTGCTCTATTAATAAGATGGTTGAACAAGTGAATTAGTTAAAATTGGATTGGGCTATTTATTCACCCTATAATAATGATGTAATGTGTTAATGGGTTTAAAGACAAGTCTTCATTGATTGTAAAATGTAGGTCTATGAATTGGTTTTCTGCACAGTTAAATGGTAAAAGAAATTTAAAAAATATAAAAAATTAAGCAAGACAGATAAATCAGATTAATCTTGATTTGTATTACAATAATTAGCTTAATGTAACCATGAATACACAAATCAGTAGTCGACCCCTGAATTTGCGGTATAATTAGACAAATATGGTACATTCTCTAAAGCACAACTTCATTAGTAGTTTTCAACATATTTGGTCAATTTGATTTCTTCCTTCATAACAGGAACAAGTTTGACCAGGTTAAAACCCAAACTCGGGTCAGTAATCATATTACAAAAAGATATTCTCACATACAGGTTTCTCTAATGCTATTTAGACAAGCACAGGGTTGTGTTGTTATTTGTCCTGGTTGTGTGAGATGGTGCTCACAGCATTGATAAAAGCTCGAAGTAACTATTTGACTGCTTCTGAAGTCTTCCCACAGTCTTATGACTGAAAGCACTTAAAGTCATACGTTTCAGTGGTTAAACTTGAGTTTTAAATGTAAATTCAAAGTTTAGGATTTAATTAGACTTCCTTTTCTTCCCTTTTCTTACAGTAGTGAAATCAGAATTGGCTACAAAACTGCAGCCCTAGACTTTTATTTATGGGTTTAGAAATTCTGCTCAAGGACACGTCAGCAGGGTGGATCGCCATGCTTGCTGCCATGAGAATGTTAATACAAATCCTCTATAAAGTCTGTCTACCCTCCCTCCTCTCTGTAGCATCCTGCTCCTGATCAGTTTGTTAAACGGCAACTTCAGAAGGAATTCAGCCTGTTATTAAGTCCCAGAATTTGAAGTTGTTGTTGATGTTAAAGTGTTGGATTTATTTACTGAAACTATTTTACTGACAGTAAATGGTAAAGGTGGTGTTGTACCTGCTTTCACCAATGGGAGGCATGCTCTGCTTATTTTTCTTGAAACTTACATTCCACTGCTGTCCCTCCCTGTCACTTTTTTCCTCGTGAACAGACAATTTGATGCTGAGAAATGCTGCTGTGCAGATGAATGGCTGTGGGTATCAGGTAAATATTCCAAAATGATCTCAAGTTTAAAAGCAAAGTCAACAACAAAACAACAGTGAATTGAAACTGGAGCAGCTCATATTATCGGCCAGCCGTGATTCATTCATGCAGACTAAGTAATGACTTAAAAACCCACTTTGCTCTCTGTCTCAGACCGAGGACAGCAAGGAGCAGGTGGCCATCTGGCTCCAGCGTGACGCCCACAACAGGACGACCGGCAATGAGTCGGATTGGCACCACAGCCCCACCACACACTCCAACTCCCACAATGCAGCAAACCAGGAAGTAACATCTTCTGCTGTCCTCATACCACCAGGTACCCCACAGATGAAGCTCTGTAAGCTGCCACAGTGTTGGTTGCCAAGAGACACTTGTGCAGCAACCTTTCAGTCTGGAGTTTTGGTTTAATATGTTCGTGAATGGATGTCTGGGGGTCCACCAAAAAGGATTTTAGACAATTTATGTTGTGTTAACAGTGCAAATTTAAAGCAAAAGAAGGAACAATTTAGTCATCCCTCAGTATGTTTTGCATTCTCGCCACAAGGTTCACCTCCCTGATCTTCTTTATGTCTGGCCTCACAGGCACCTCTGATGAGCCGGACCGCTGTCCACCCCAGCGCCAGCCCACAGCAGACCGCTCCAAACTGAAATACCAGCTAACAGCTGATACCAGGCAGGAGGCTCTGGAGCTAGAGCAGCAGATGAAGATGGTGGAGTGGGAGAACAAGATGAAGCTGCTGACCATGCAGCAGGAGCTGGTGAAGGAAGAGAAGAAAGCAGTGTGTGAGAAGAGGAAGGCCTCTGAGGCCAAGAAGGCCTACTACCAAGCCAAGCTCAAGAAGATGGGCGAGGGTGGGCCGTCATCTTCCACCAGCTGCAGCGACGAAGAGGAGAAAATGCCAGATGTGCAATAATGAATTTTAAATATTTTTTATAAGCGCTTGCTTAAAAGGTGGAGTCAGCAATTCTGGAGAACGCTCGTTGATAAAATCACTTTTTGGCTAAATCAGTGATTATCTCTTCACAATCCACTACCTGTCTGTAGCCTACTGTGTGTACGCTAGGATTGTCAAAAACATCAATACTCGGATACTAGAAATTAATATCGCATTATATAATCATTTTCAGTAGTATCGTTATGAACAGTGCCGTCTTCGCCTCCTCCTGGTGACCCACATAACATCACAGAGACACACAGCCCTATCACCACACTTCGTTAGCTGCTAGCAGCAAAAAACTTAACATGAAAGACCAAAACCCTGGCCTTAATGAGACATTTTCAGTGGTCAGTAAAGCTCCCGTTTGGATATTTTACAGTCATCATGAACGTTAAACTGTCCAGCGGCACCCGTGAACTTTATAACTAACTAACTATTAGCAATTAGCTGATAACCACGTTAGCGTAATGTTTATAGACCGTGAGGATAAGACAATTATTTGTGTCTGAAAATAATTGTTTCTTCTTCTTCTCTGATTTTATTGGCTGATTGCAAACATGCCTGTTTACAGAGCCTAGGCCGCACACACAGTACGTAGCCTACAGGTATTCGATTGTGTGGCAATGTTCACTGATTTTGACTTAAACGATTTTGTGAACAAACCTTTTTCAGAATCACTGACTCTTTTAATTATTTATTCCTTTGTCGAAAAAATGCCAAAATGTTACTATTTTTATACATCGTTTTGTACTTCAATGCAAAAGGAGGATTCTGCATTGTATTAACTGAGCTGTTTTTCCTGCTCAAAGAGTAACGCCTCTGCCTTCTTCGAGGTAGACTGCAGGCGTGAATATAATATACTGTATGACAACATTCCACTCCAGGAGAAGCACTGTTACTTGTGAAAGCAGAATTACGATTATTCAAGGTTCAGACTACTCAAAAGTATCATTCTACATGGTCCCGAAGACTAGCAGCTAATCCCTTTGGAATGTGATAGCCATCTTTACAGTCGATGTTAGCTTTTTGAGATCCCCTGAGTAAACATTTATTTAAGGTCAACCCCAGTTAAAGATGTAGCCACTGAAATGTTTTTAAGTTATGTGATGGTTGAAATCACATTCACAATGTTTTGTTTTTTTCTATCATTTATCACATTGTGCCTTCAAATGATGAATGAATAAATGATGGTCATTGATGTTTAGGGTGAAAGTCTATTGTAGGCAGAATGTTATTTTAAAAGAAAGAATTGAGATTATGTCTCAGCACTACAGATGGAGAAATGACATTCCCAAATAAACTATCATTAAACATGATTTTATTTCCATCACTTCTTTTACTGTGCATGAGTGTGTAAACGTTGACATTTGTCTTTGCCTTGTAAATCAGTTTGAATACACTGCATGCTGCTGAACCCATTACAATGCTGAGAACAGCCTCAGCCCATCTAAAGGAGGATGTTACTACCTGGTAACAGGGAGTTTTGCTCCCATTTAACACGTGGGTGAGTGAGGTCGACCGTTAAGGCCAAAGGTGTTGGATGGGTTCAAGGTTGTGGCAATTTCTTTCTACCATGAAGTTAAATTTCATTGGTGAGCAAGCTATCAACTATCCCTGGTTTAAGAGAGCAGTGCCTTAAACGTGAGGCCACTGGGGCTGGAAAGGACATTGATATATGGTTCTGAAGGACAGGGGCTTATGCACGGGCTTACCTGGGCTGAAGCCCCAGGGCCTACAAGGATCAGGGGCCTCTCAAAAAAAAATTTTTTTTTTTTTTTACTGTCTCAATATAGGCCCCTGATCTAAGAAGGCCCCGCACATTGTCATTTAAATAAATTATTGACTGGCTCATGATAGGCCCCTGATCTTAGGGGGGCGTAGAGAGATCAGGGGCCCATCATGAACCAGTAAAGAAAAATGAAAAAAAAATCACATTATTTTTGGCCTACGAAGATCAAGGGGCCTATCATTCACCAGTACATTTTTGTTATTTTTGTTTAAATAACATTGTTCGGGCCAACGCAGATCATGGGCCTATATTGAGTTGAGCCATTAAAAACAAAACAAAGAGTTCAAAGAGAGAAGTAGCTTTGGGATAAGGGATTATTAAAAAAAAAATTGGAATGCTGACTGACTAGATTTTTTAAACCTGTATATTTTTGTTTCTGCTTTTTGGTATTTCTGTGTCTCCAAATGATTTCAGAAAATAGCTCACATAGGACACTGTTGATTTAGCCTTAGTTTTCTTCTCAAAGTGCACCAGATTGATGCATTTTACTTTAAAAGGTTAAAAATGTTCTTCCGGGGGGGCATGCCCCCGGACCCCCCTACAAGATCCTGGGTCCCCACCGCTGTCTCTTCAATAACTTGGAAAAACACTGTAACCAACCATGTGTGTTTGGTTATTAAAAGTCATTATACCAGGAGGGGGTTTAAGTACATGTTTTTTTTTGGCCCTGTGATTTTGTATTTCATCAATAGAGATATTGTGGTGTAGACAAACATGGCTTCTGTATTGTAAGACCGCCGCCCGGGGGGGCCTACGAAACCTCTCAGCCCCAGGGCCTAGTGGCAGGTAAAGGCAGCCCTGCTGAAGGATGTGACCAGGACCGACGCTGCTCTAGAGAGACAGAAAGAGTACAGGGAGATGGGGCACTGCCTGCATAGAAAACCTGAGATTTTTTTAAAAAATGCTTCCAAAAGGGTAAAGTTAAAGGTGAAGTGAGCGATTTATTTATGTTAATATAAGTGTTAAATCGCTCTTTATTCGTACAGTGATCACTTAGTGTGTGCATTTCATAAAGCCGATCTCTCAGTCACTCGCTCTGCATGTAATCGGCAAATAAACTTTTCGGGGATCCCGAAACTGGTATCTAATCAGAAGAGAGAACGCTACAAACCAACACCCGTCTCAGTGCCGATGTACGTGTAGAGCGACAGATGGGTGAATGTTTATGCGCCTACAATGGCGGAGCAGGTAAAAATCCTTCCCAATGTCTGTTTTGATGGTTTTTAATCAAAGAGGGAGGGGACCGCTAACTGCAGTAAACTGACAGGAAGTTAGCTGAACTGACGATTCCGCTTACTGAACCTTTAAAAATACAAATGTGGAAGTATTTAGTGTGCATACTAAAGCTCAATAACATTTCTTTAACATCTCTGCAGTGAGGAAACAAATGACTAGCATACTGTTACAAGTTGTACTTTGTTTGCAACTACTAATGCCATCGACATCTACAGTAGATGGCTAAGATTAAATCAAACCTACTGCGTAATACAGGTGATATAATTGGCAAAGCACGCTTCCTCTCCTCTGGGCCCCTCTGCTGCAAATCCCACCAGATGGGAATCTCAAACCAACAATTCCTGGTTTAGGAGGCAATCTATGTACAGGTGGTAGGATGAGGTTCATAAGGAATGACTGGATTAAGATGTTGACTCATTCAGAGCAACAACACATGTTGGATGAATCATTGTCTGTCAGTGTAAGGGATGGCTCAGCTGCCAGTACAATGTTGTTAGCAGAAGATGGTTTAGATCCATGGGGGACTGGGGGCTGAGTACTGGAGGCAACAGGTCAGGACAAAACTGCAGGAGGCCTGTACTCCTCACAGGGTAGAAGGACAGTTTTCTAGTGATCAAAAATGTCTTGTGAGTCATTGTAATCAACCTTAAACTCATACTGATTCTGTGGTAGTTTTAGCTGCATCAAAGTGGCCCAGTATCCAAAATACACGAGCACGATTTACCTTCTGTATATTACCATAGGTCCTCAAACAAAGGTGGTAGTATTGTACTCTACTTACCAAAGTTGATAACTATACCTGATTATCCTCTGCTGACATCAACTGTGTTCACAAAGCTTCAGTTGGCTGCTTGGGTCTTCAGCTGTCTGTTTTTTTATGTTGCTGTGAATCAAGTTGACAGCTGAACATCTCTGACTTTTCTGAATGTGACAGAAAACTTTGAGTCAAAACAAGTCAGAGGGAGCCTTCCAGTGTCCAAATGTCAGGATGTTTCCTCTGCTCACTTTCTCACACCTGGAAATGAATTTTCATGAATATTAAACAACAAACCCTGGTTCTGTCACACCCATATACAAACATACAACAATAGACACAAACTCACTCTTTTCTCTCTCTCTCTCTCTCTCTCTCTCTCTCTCTCTCTCTCTCTCTCTCTCTCTCTCTCTCTCTCTCTCTCTCTCTCTCTCTCACACACACACACAATAAATATCAACTTGGCCATGTAGGAATTAGTAATTTTTTAATGTCCAACATTTCTCATGTTTCCGCGGTAACAGGGGAACATCTGTTTCCATGCCTCCGTCCCCTTGCCGACGGGATAGAAGGCATCCCTTAATGAACACACAAATCCAACAAAGACAATCTTCCTCCTCTCCCTGACCTTCTCTCTCTCTCTTTCTGTTCTTCTGCCACTCTGCATTTCAGCTTTTTCTTAGAGCACATCAAAGCGTTTTAGTCTCAACTCAGCCTTTTGCCTCCCCTAGTCGGTGTGGCTCCTATTGGTCCAAACCATGTTAAGGTTTGATTTGGGACATAAATGCACTATTTACACCCAGTATTATTCAGCCTTTAGTTTGGAGATGTTTAGATATGTTGATATTGTGTCTGGAGATGATGAATGCACCAATACGATTTTAACTGATGTTTCTTTAGTCAAATTAACCTTGATTATTGGATATATAAATAGTGAAAAGCTAGTTGTTCCACATCAGACTGTAACCCTAGGTGTAAGTAGAGACATCTTCATCTTTACCTTCCCCTCTTTTCTTTCCCTCCGTCTGTGAATTTGTTGCGGTGAGAGACTCTGATCATAAGAAAACATGTGACATAAAAGAACATGTTTGGACAAAATAATTCATACATACTTCTTTACCAACAGCCTCTCATAGAAAAAAGGAAACATAAATAATAAATACAATGTCAATAAATTATTCAATAAAATAAATGTCATGTCTGTACAAGTTAAAGGTACTGTCAGCTATCTGTGAAGGAAAAAAATAAATAAATGGAAAGAGTGAGAGAAGGGATCCAAGTCGGACCTTGTAGGTGTGCTACCCCTTTAACAGATCACCATCAGCAAGCGGTGTTCCCCTGCAGGAGATTTTTTCTTATTTTTGGCAATACTACTCTCATAATAACGATGTTGACATCCCAGGGAGATGGAAATGACCAAGCAGCTGTGGTTAAAGTGGGATATGATTTGCAAGGTGTGTTTTCCTGTACTTCCATCTCATCCTTGCAGCAGTTACGTTTTGAACACAGTTGTGGTTTCTGATCCAATTTACTCTCCTTCTACCTGTGTCTGGTTTTGTACATTGTGATTTACTATGAAGCTTATTTAGCTTTTTTTAAGACTTCTAACTTATTCATCAACTCTTTCCTTGCTGTTCTAGCGATAAAAAAAAAAGATTGTTTAGACTGTTGTTTAGTCATAACTGCTCTCTGCTCGAGGACACTCACACACCCTATTTTTGACTTCTGTTTTTGCCTTCCCAATTCCTAAATCCCTCTGCGAGCTGGTAGAAGCTGCCTGCCTGTTACCTGAAGAACTCAATGCTCGCTCCAGCAACTGTGAAAGAGGAGCAGCTCCAGATGAAACCACTTAGAGGCTTTTAGCAATGACACAAATGACATCTCCTCTACTCTCTCTACAGTGCTGCAGAAGCCATGCTGTATCTTTTAAGAGACCTCATCTTTGTACATTGATCCAAACAACGAGAACACACATTTGTATTCATGTGTTCTGGTCTGAAACCTCTTCATTAAAATCACAGCTCGGCAGCACAGTCAAGACTCTACAAGCTTCAGGGCCAGTGCCTCTTTTCTGTGTGATTTTCTCATATATGAAGGAAATTCTGAAGCAATATCCCCAGCAACTGTGTTCAGCCAAGCAAGTAAAGACTTCTGGTATGGGATCCATGTGCAACAGACATGACACTATATTCAGATAGATAGCATGGTGGATATGTACTGCAGGTCTGCTTTGAGGTCTCCAAACTAATTTCTGCACACACCAGGGTGTGACTCTTAATGCCTTCCCTCTGATCCTCTCCCCTCCTACTGTATGTGCCAAATCAAAATCCACTGGCATCCAAATACTATATCAACCACGGTGTTATGTTGTAACACATATCCATGGCCAAATTAATCAAAATAACCGTTCACTAAAATGACGTGTGAAAACAAAACTGAAATACACCAAATGCGTTCACATCTTGCAATTTTCATCACAGAAAAATGGAGAACGTCGATGCATTGTACTGATTTCAAGCAGTTGTCCCTTTGGCTTGGATTTGCACAGATCTTTTTACATGAGAGATTGGGCTGCTCCCATGGCATGTCGTGAGGCAGTTTGAGTGGTGATGATCAAAGTGCAAGAAACCTTGAGGTGTGTTAGAAATGGTTGTAACATGATACAGCCTCATACAGACTGATTCTACCTTCACCCAGCAGGTCTCCAGGAGGACACTACAGATATGCTCTTGTGATATCAATGGACTGATATGCTCGGCTTCAGACAGCACCAGGCACAGAGATTCACAGACGGAGGACAAGGTCACATTCATATACAGTGGATCACAAACACAGCACAATCTCCACAAGGAGCTGGTACTTTGACACTCGTGACTGAGTTTTAATAGTTGATCTCTGAACCCTTAACGTCGGCCATCTTACTCTGCACAATCATCTTGTTCCATCAAATCTCTTCTCTCATAATAATCCCTTCCTCTATTTACAATCACTTTCTCGTTACTTTGATATTTTGCCTTTAACCCGCACGTTGGCGTTTTTTTTTGATAATCTCATCAGATACTATTGCCGGACCCCTGTCACTATACACAACGTTGATGGGTGTGAGGGAAAATTTCTGAGGGAAAAATATTATTCTGGGAGAAATTTGGGGATTTCTTTTTCTTTGTAGGGGAAATCTCTCCCTTAGTAAGAAAACAAGACTGCACTCGCACCAACCTCACTCACAACCTCTCAAAAGACACAATCATTAAAAAAAAAAGAACATCACAAGAGATTTCTTCTTCATCTCCAATGAAAAAGATACAAAATGTATAAAAAATGTTATTTACAATCTTTTCTTTTTTTCCCTTTCAGACAGATCTTGTCCGGATCAGACTGACTTTTGCGCTTTAAATCGGAGGAATTCGCGTTTGTCTTTAAGAGTTTTTTAGGTAGCAGGGGCGGTTGACTCATCGTCCAAAGAAACGTTACAGATCACTGTGGGCGTGGAACTTGATAAACTCAATCCATACAGAACACACTGCCCACACACATCCTCGTCTTTCCTCGGTGAACGCTCTCTCTCCCTCTGTGTCTCCTTAGTCCAAAGTTTGTTTGTAGTCCTCCAATGTCCCATGGTGTCCCAGTGGTTCAGGGCCAGCCATGACCTTTGAACTAGTCCCTGGTGTTCCAAACACTGTTGCAATGCATAAAGGGATATGGAGGCTGTCATCAAGACTGTCCTTCACTTCTGTTGGCTCTGTGGTGAAGGAAAGGAAAAAGAGTCATCAATACGTTTATACAGCAACCTATTCACTGATTGTATATTCACTTACACATAATGACACATAGGGGAACAAAATGAGCTATGCCTTGATTCCACTGAGCAGCACAGTTTGGTTGGGCAGGGCACGGTAACTCTTAATCAGTCTGTGGGTCAGAGCCATTGACCGGCGCTGGCCAAGGCAGATAGGTAACTACTGAGGTAACAGTGGAAACGAGGCTTTTGAGGCAAAATGTTTAAGAGAGAAGAGACAGGAGACAGAGCAAACAGACTAAGACACAGCAGACACATTGATAAAGAAGCTGAATATCAGGAAGAGGAACAGAGTAAGGTTGAGATGAGAATATGGAAAAAGAACAATAAGAGGTAAGGAGATCCCTACAGAGCAGCTGAGGATGAGGAGAAAGAGAAAAGAGGGGAGGAAAAGGGAGGGATGCAGGAAAGTGAAAGCAAAAAGTGAGATTGTACAGGATCAATGTCCAAGACAAGGAAGATAAAGTCGAGGCAGAGGTATTCACACACAAGGACTTACTCGGAGTCGGGGAGACTTCAGCTATGCTGTGGGAGGTGGCAGACGGGGAAGGGGAGGGGCCGTGGGCGGAGCCATTAGGCCCAGGGTTAGAGGCAGCGGGGGGAGGAGTGAGGACAGTGGAACTGAAGGAGGCTAGGATGGAGGACAGAATGTCCAGGTGTTCACTGGATGGTTGTCGACCCAGAGTGTTTGAACCTGCGAGCTGTGTGCCAGGCTGAGCAGGGTACCTACATGAAGGGGCAGAGTCCAGGCGTCCTCTGGCAGACAGCTGCTCCTGCTGGGGCTCCTCTGAGATGGGAGGAGGAGGGGAGGAGGAGGGAGGCTGGTCGGGGTGAGCGGGCTGGCGTGGAGGCAGAGTGCGGAGCCACTCCCTACATGGCTGGGCCTGGGCTGCCACTCCGTTGGTTTCTAGCTGTTCTCTGGACCTGCTGCTCATCAGAGCCCCTCCCAGGTGTTCCCTGGACGAGGCCTGACGTCGAGTCAGTGTGTTGAGCTGAGACCTGGAGCCGCTGAGGTATCCCTCCATCCCCACTCCTCCGTTCCCACTCAGGTCCTCCCTGGAGGCGTGGACGCTGCCTGTGTGATGGTTGTCCAGTCTGTCTCTAGATCCTGTCAAGTTCTCCCTGGATGAAGAGACTCTCTGGTGCTCTAGCCCCAGGCCCCCGATCCCCGGCCCCTGCCCCAGCTCTCTCCTCCTGGGTAAGAGATCTAGGTTGTCCTGGAACCCCGGGAGTCCAGCCGGTCCCTGGACCCTCCGACAGTCTGCCTGCCTAGAGGATCCCTGGACAGCTGCCTGCGGGCCAGTGAGTCTAGCTGCTCTCTGGAGGAGTAGCGTGAGGCCGGCTGGGAGAGAGAGCCTGAGCCTCCAGCTCCAGCCGTGGCAGAGCACATGCGGCCGTAGGACGCTGCAGGAACGCCCCGGTGGCCCAGAGTGGAGGTCTTGTACCAGTTGAGCTCACTGGGGACTCGGCCCATGGTGGAAATCCCCTGGAGCGCTGGGGACCGCCCACGCGATTCTTCAAAATACCTGGGAGGAGATGATGGAAAGAAGAAAGTGTGAAAGGCAGAAACAGTTGAAGAAGAAAGGGATTCCATTAGAGGAGAGTAAACATCAGAGCAGGACAAAGTGTTTGTGGAGGGCGGAAGGATTAGAAGTGAAAGGGGGACAAGGATGGGATAGAGCAGTAAGAGAAGTGTTTTGGACTTAAATATTAACCTTTGTAGGTCTTTATAGTTTATATACTTACTGTTAACATTAATGAATTGAAAACACCATCTGAGCATTCTGGAAATCCAGTTGAGAGACTTCAAAATGAGTCATCAAACTAAAATAAACACCTTATAGTGTTTTCTTGCTGTCAGACACTATATAGACAGTTGTGTGTGTTTTTGTGACTATTCTGAGTACCATTCTGCTACTGAAGCATCACAGTGTTTTGTTCACAGTCATATTTTATGCATAGGGATCATTCTCCTGCATGATATGAAAAAGTGTAAAGAATGGCAACCAACAAGAACTATAACTGCAAGAAGGAACAGAGTGATAGCAAAAAGAGAGGGCACTCCTTTGTCGCATTGAAGTTGTATTGACATAATTAAAATGTAAACAGACAGCTGCACATACAGCAGCTACTTTTCACAGCCATTGAGCCGTGCTCTTAAACTATGCTTTGCTGATTCAGCTCACACAGCAGACATCGCCTCTATCTTTCTCTTGGCAAAATGCCCCATGTTACTCTTGACAACTGCGGCTGCATTAGTCAGACTGGGTCAATATTTGCCCTCAATGTTGCAAAAGAGAGAAAGAAGAAAAACATAACTTCTATAGAAACAAGCCTGTAAATCATTTCAGAAGAAACATTATTTCTAACATTTTTCACTAACATTTTAAATGTGTGTTTTACATTAAGTATTGACGTGCACCTTCTTAACTGAAAGGCATTGGAAACATGGAAAAAATGGGAAAGACTAAATATAGAATGGAATGATATTAAAAGGATTGCAAAATGCCCGGGTTCCCTTAGATGGATGTTAATTTGTGTTTCCCTCACCCTTGCGGTGCCTGTGTGGATGGGTGAGGCTGCTCTCATCCCCGCTGGTCAGCGCTGCATCAGCCTGGTTGTTGTTGGCAGCGTCCTTGCTGTAATCTGCCCCTAGGGGGCGCTCTGATCCCCACTTCTGAAGACTGTGGGTCTCACACTCCTCTAAAGCTGGCCAGTAGGACAGAAGGTCATTCCCATCCAGATCTGTCACACAAACAATAACAACACTTTCTTTTTACTCATCGATTTAACATTATCATTTTTAGAACAACTCATGAAAACCTTTGGGTTAAAAAAAAATCTGACATGACGTCATCGATCACTGATTAAGCAAAACGTGAGAAGTGATGAAGAAATTAATTGATTCTTTGAGATAGTGGACAAAATCACTATTATTGAAATCAAGACTGAATATAATTATGTTTATAATAACATTATAAAGTAATTGATATTAAAGTTAGTTAGCAGAGCCCATATGTTCGCATCATGTTAATCAATTGAATTTGACAACTAGCATTGTGCTATATTTTGTTGACACACGTAAATCCTGACAAACACAAAACAGATGTCTGTATCAAACAGGTGTCCGCGGACAAAAAACACATTTTCATTATGAAATAATAAATAATAGCCAGAGCAAACTAAAAGCGCCATAATGGTAAAGAATGTATCAGCCAACCATTATCCATTTATCTGTCAATTCTCGTGAATCTGTCAATTCTGTCAATGTTTAAATTCCAAAACTAGTGGAAAACAATCCGAGCCAAAAGTGAAATCTTCACGTTGCTTTTCTCAGATCAAGTCTAAGATATTTAATTTACAACTATATTTGACATTTTTACTTAAATAACTTGAATATTATCTTTATTTAATTTTTACAGATTAATTATTTTCTATCAAGAAATGAAACAATCATTATTCATTCCTGACATTGCTGCAGCATTCTGAAGTGCTTACTTTGAAAACCACACATAGTTTCATCTAAGAGTTCAGTAAGGCTTTTGTTTAATCTGTAAAATATATTAAATAATGTAACAACAAACGGTTATAAAAACCCTTTTATTGTCTTTGTTCTGTCTTTTTCAGCTGTCCATTTACCACTTTTATGTGCAATATAAAATTCCCAGCACAGTCCTCTACCAGCGCCCAGTCCACGTTTCTATTGACCCGATGAGGTCTAATGCTTTGTCCCATTGAATAGGCCGCCATCTTTAAACTGTGACCTTTCATTAAAAAGTCCACTTCCCTCAGCCCTTCAGT
Source organism: Ammodytes dubius (assembly GCA_026122265.1). Classification (NCBI taxonomy): domain Eukaryota; kingdom Metazoa; phylum Chordata; class Actinopteri; order Uranoscopiformes; family Ammodytidae; genus Ammodytes; species Ammodytes dubius. The sequence goes on along the minus strand of CM047511.1, from coordinate 8,950,249 downwards.
TTGACTGCATTGACGAATTGATTGGACCGTACCAGCCATCTGGAGCCCTTACTGCACTATTCCACTGACAGCTCTGGTCTATATTTTACTCTGAATAGAGTTCACATGATCCAGCTGGCTTTTTAAGCTAAGCATTGATTACTGGATTTATAGATTTGCACATGTCTGGCCTTTTGTCCCAGTGAAACCTTTCACAGAACACTACATATACATGACATTTATATCACATTTTAAACTCATAAATAATGCATGATATGTCTTCATGTGTATCAGAAGGAAGAAGGTATTGATTAATGACTTCCAGCTGACATTTTCTTTGGTTGTATGTGTGTGTTTGTGCCTAGACGTGTGGTATGTTTCTACATATCGGAGATAAAAGAGTGGACTGATGTTGCAGGCAGCAACCTTTCTGTCTGGACATTCTTTTTGTTCCCATGAGTCCAGGTTGATACTACAGCTGCCTTCATCTTCAAAGAGCCAGCTACAAACCTTAACCACTTTTCAACCTTACAGGAGACACATTTGATACTTAAAGGACAGATTTTCGTATTCATTTCAAAGCACACATGTATTCTGTGCATTCTGTGTTAACGAGTACCTTTCCCACATATAACATCCTTTATTCAAATCGTTGATGGGCCGTCCCATTTGAAATTCTCATAGGTTAAATGTTCATGCATCCTCAGTGTGCTGTCAACAACTGTTGAAGAAAGTGCTTTGAGCATGACACTTGACAAACGTCTTAAAAAGCAAAGGTAGGTGACATTTTTACTTTAAATTCTGGTCTACCTTTGGTGCCGTTGTGGGTGGGCTCGGTGAGCAGGCGCTCGCTGTGATTGGAGCGTTTGAATCTCCGCTGGATGCGCCCACGCAGTCGCACGTTGTCCTCGCTCTCAGAGGAAGGGATGGAGAGACTGCGCTCCTCATCCATGGAGAGGTCAGAGTCTGAGTCAGAGTCCTCACCTGGGAGGGGAAGGAGAGAGGGAGAGAGGGAGAGAGAGAGAGAGAGAGAGAAGAAAAAGGGAGAGAGGGGATTAAAGAGGAAGGAGAGAAAGGGTTGACAGGTTTTTCTTTTCTCCCTTGTGGATATTGAGATTAATCTTTAATGAAATTCATATGGAGAGAGGGAGGGAGGCGGAAGGAAAGGAAAAGAGAGAAACAGGGGTGAAGAAATGGTGGATGGGTCACCACTGCTTATTAATAATGTGAGTCCATGGTTGTGTGATTGTGAACTCAATGTGTTTGAGTGTGTGTCTTTACCTCCGTCTCTGTGGAACATGGCTACATCCAGGTCTGTGGCTCCGGTGTGGACGATGTTTTGTTCCAGAGTCTGACGGGCCAAAAGATTTTCTCTGAAGGGAAAAAGGGAAGTAGTGAGGACACAAGCACACACACAGACTGTCTACTGTATGTGTGTTATAGGGAGCATACACACTATAGCATGTACTGTATATGTACAAAAGATAGACGATCACTGAGCCATAAAGACGTCAAATGCCACTCTCAGAGCACATTAGTGTTGCTCTACATACAGTACAGTACATTGTTCCATCCAATCTCCTTCATCTTTACCCCACTGACCCAATAATACATGACCGGGGTTTTTATTAGGACAGGAATCTCCTCTCTGAAGCAAGTCATGGAGAACCAATCAAAGCTGACAGATTGCTGTTTCATTATTTGTATCTAGTTGGTTAAACAATTGAAACCATTTGCTCTTCAACTACAGGATGTATTGTGCTAGTCTTAATATACTCTGCTAGCCATAGCATGAAGGTTTTCCATCCAACAGTTGTGATGTGCGCCTAAAGAGGTGGTGTGTGTGTGTGTTGTGTGTGTGTGTGTGTGTGTGTGTTGGTTGTGTGGTGTGTGTGTGGTGTGCGTGTTGGTTCACTTGTGTACCTGGCGGAGCTGACAGAGGAGACGGTGGATGTTCCCAGAGTGATGCGGTGCAGCCCGCTTTGTTCCAATAGAGATGCGTTGTGATAGGGGTTCTGAGCCTGTGAAGACAAACATAAAGGTTGAGAGAGTGAGGTTGAATTAATAGATAAGGTATAAAACCGGCTGTAATTACACCACATACTGCACAGTATCAAAGAGGAATCCATCCCAAATGTACTCCAGTACTCATCAAGCCCTTCATCCATGATATATGTTTGTATTAAGCCTCTCCCTGATACTTTTCTATCCATTAAAATAAGATAATGGATAATTTAAATAAAACATTTTTTAGTATTAAAAACCTTCCAGCCCCATTTAATTTCTTGACAACTGTGGTAGGTATTTATGTTCCTGACCTGAACAAAAAAGGAAGCTAGGCCAGATTCTAGCCTGGAAATAGGGCACAACCTCCACTTTCCACACTACTATAGGCAACTGTAGTCATAAATAACGTATTGGTGGTCTTTCCTACATACAGTCCATCAATGGTGAAAACAGCATAGTGTTTGTGGCTAATATTAGTTTTGGGAAGGTACAACCATTTTTTCCCCAGATGACTCAGTGATGGATAGGAAGAGCTATGGAGGAAATGGGGGTTAAAAGGGTGGAATGAAGTATGTATAAACTAAATAAATGCATGCATGTAACACAAATATCTCATGCACACACACACATCCAGGCTACACATGAAGTCCCGTGCACACACACGCAGGCACTAAGACAGATGAGATATAATGAGTGTTTTTTTAAAAAGAGGCTAAAGAAAATGGAGGTTAAAGTGCAGTGAACCATTGGCTGATAAACACACATACAAGACAGAAGAGAGAGTGAAGGCAGGCACACACACACACACACACACACACACACACACATTGACTAAATAGGCACTGCACAGTGCTTTTGTTGAAGTGGGCTAAAGAGCAGGCAGGGCTCCACTGGTCGGTATATTATTTTATCTGGGTCAGAAATAAACCCTGGAGGTAGAAGACAGAGAGAGGGGACAGGAAAGATGGATGGATGGATTGAGGGAAGGAGGAATGGAGGGCAGGAGGGCTTTAGTCTAGTCATTTTTTGTGTACAAATCATTATCACAATACAATATTATAGCTAATGTTAATTATTGAAATTCAAAATAAACCAAGTAAAAATGTAAATGTAATTACATTCATTGAGTAAATAAATAAAATGAATATGTTTAAAAAAAAATCCTTTTAACATGTGAGGTGTAAACGGTTCTATAAAAATACCAGTTTAGAACACGATAGCAGACGACATAAAGCCTTAAAAGGTGTAGCAGAGATGAGCTGCAGCCCTATGAACACCTAGTCAGAACCTGTATGTGTGTGTGTGGTCTGGCTGACTGGATATAGACATATAGCGCTCCCGGCTCCCATTCCTTTCCCCGCTGCAGTCTACCGTTTATGCTTTGCTCAGAACGGGAGACAACAGAAAGTGCGAGTGTGTTTGAGATACGGTTTGATAGTACCTAGCTCATAATGTTGCTGCACACACGGCACACATGTGTGTCATTAACTGTTTTGGGTCGGCACCTTTTATAAAAGGTCCATGGTCAGCATCAAATTGCACTATTTTTAAAGGACGGGATGCTGCTTCTTGGGCTAAGCCAAGATGATTTTGATTGGTATAAAGAAATAAAAACAGGCCAGCCCAGTTTACCGCCTGTATGCTAGAAACAAAATAGCCTGGATCCAGACCATACTACTAGCTGTGGTTTGGTATGGCTGTGCGAGACTAGTGTGTGTGTAACTTACATTGTTCTGTGGTTGTCTTGGTGGGTCTTCTCCAGGGCTTTTCTTACCCAAACAGGCAACACTCCAGGCTTCCTTCACCTCTGAGTTGAACATAGTGAAGACCAGCATCACTGACAGACCCTGGGAGGGAGAGTGGAAGAAAGACACCGATTGAGAGTGGAGCAAACAATACAACTTAAACTGCTATTCTGTAAGATCCCTTTCCTAAGAGCACACCTTTTAAACCGACAACAACAAAATGACAATCATTTGGCCAGTCATTTTGACATACAGTGTATAACAATGTGAAAGCTTAAATGAATTGAATAGAGGTTGTGTCAGAGTAAACCAGTATATAGATTATGGTGAATATTAGCCCTACAAACAAAAGTCCACAACTACAGCTACAAATACAACCATACACTTTCTTCATACCTGCACAAGGCAGAGGACATCAAATATGTAGTAGAAAGCTAAGATGCTGTTGTTAACAGCCATCAGACCACACAACCAGGTGGAGGTGGCTACCAGCAACAGCAGGATGGCATTTCGAATGGTAGCACTGGAGAGAGAAACACAGGAGGATGGGGTTAGATTACATTCTGTATTACACGTTACAGAGTTGCCCAATGACGTGCATTTGAAGCCATGACATGGTAAACGTTTTAGAGAAAGAATTGGTAAATATGGTTAATGATGACACTTGAGTTGTTTAACTAATCTTATTTGAAGCTCTTGAAAACGTCTAAGCTTCGCCCAAATATGTCCACAAGCATCAAGATATCAATTTACCATTTTGTCTGAAATCTACATTTGTACTGCAGACAATTTTTCTTAAATGTTACAACAGACTTCAATTAGCAGAGGCTTCTTTTAACACAGACTTCTTTTTAAATATGTTCAGTCAACAACAGTGTTTATACAGTACCCTCTGGAACCTGAAATAAAGCTACTAGAAGTAATAAAGAGGCTTACAAGGCATAATGGGAAATGGTCAACACAGTCCCTTAAACATAATTAAACAAAGTGGGTGTATACTCACACGACAGAGATCTTTTTGGTCTCCTTCTGAGAGGCATTGAAAGACATCTTGGCTACGATCATGAAAAGCCCTCCATTTATCTTGATAAAGGGAGATCAATACATACGGTTAGGCAACATTCCTTAATGCATTTCAGCTACTCCAACACTGCCGTTAGCAACATCAGAGATGAGGATACACAGATTAGACTAAATCAATGTGGATAAAATAGTCATCTTTAACAGAAAAACGGTACATTTATTAAATGGCAAAGTGCTTTTTGTTTCCCTTTGTTCAATCGTATTTGAAAATAGACAAATTAGTGCATAAAAAAAAATAATAATTGAATAAGATCAGATGAAGAAAAGGCCCAACAAAAAGAAAAATACAGCAACAGGGGACAGACATGGGAGACAGTTACCAGTATGACGATGGCTATAGGACCAGCAAAGCTCCAGATGAGTTTGTCATAGATGGAGATCCAACAGAAATCTGGGTTCCCATAACCCTCAGGGTCCAAGCCCACAGCCAGGCCTGCAGTGAAGAGACAGACAGTCAGACCAGACAGGGACATCTAAACTAAGATCTCCTCTGCTAACGGACAGAGGCTGTGCACTATGTGACAGCATGACTTTATCTGAATGACAGTGGCAGGAAAGGTCAGAGACATAACACATCAAACGTTCATTATAGTTGTGGGTGGTGATCAGCTCCTGTGAAACGGTGGCTGTAAATGAACATTATATATATATGCAAATAATAAATGATTGTGTCTTTTGTGCTGGCATTTATATTAATCACTGCTGAAACTATTTTATTCCATTGCCTGTTTGTTTATTTTCCAAACAGGCTAATGGAATTATCCAATTTATAGTTATATTTTTTAAAACATCCTGATTGCTATTAAATTCACTGAGCTAATCTTGCTGAACTGACATCCACACAAAACATTAATTTTAAGGTATTTGTTTTATCATAGGAGCTAATTATTTATTTATCAATTATTTGTAGACATCCCTGACCAAACCTCCATTATAGTGCCAGACATGGTCGCTACCAGACGTGTCACATATTGGATAAAATGTGAAGTATTTATTCCCTGTGCATCCTTGCTTGGTTTTCAGACGTGGGTATAACGACGTATTCTTAAATTGAATTGCAGGGTAAGAGAGACAGGGAAAGCATAAATAAGGATGGACATACAGATAAACACACCTATGAGCCCCAGGAAAGAGACATGCAGTCAGTATTCACTCAATATTGTGTGGTGTGTGTGTGTGTGGTGTGTGTGTGTGTGTGTGTGTGTGTGTGTGTGTGTGTGTGTGTGTGTGTGCGTACTGTGGCGGGGTGGTGTAGTGTGTGTTTTGTGTGTGTGTGTGTGTGTGTGTGTGTGTGTGTGTGTGTGTGTGTGTGTGTGTGTGTGTGTGTGTGTGGATGGGAGCAGATCTATTCCTTAGGCAAGGTGGGTCAGCACTCGATGTGTGTGTATGTGTGAGTGACAGAGTGACAGTGTATGATCTAGGAAATGTAGTAAGAGAGAATGTAGAAGAGAAACTGAAGAGAGAGAGAGAGAGAGAGAGAGAGAGAGATGAAGAAAGCAGAGCGATATTTCTTGCTTATAGCATGTTGCAAGGAGAACATTGCTCGTGCCTGTGTTTGCGTGTGTTTGTGCACGCTTCTGTGCATAACTATCTCTATATTAAAATGTCACTGAAACCTGCTTAATACAAATGTCAACAGGACACCTTATCTACAGAGCCAGACTCATTGTGAATGTGTGTGTGACGTCGTTGTCTGTGCACATGTATGATAGTGTGTATAACTGGGCAAGGTCTGTGTATACATGGACATATAGACACATTCCAGCAACTATCAGTGAGATCTTATGTGTCAGCATGTGAGTGAATGTGTATGGGAGGCTCTGTTATGCTAATGGCTCTGTTATGCTAATTTGGATGATCAGAGGCCGAGGTGCAGATTCAAGATTGTGTACGCGAGGCCAACAAGCCTTTTGAGTTTTCACTTATTAAGTCATAAATTGTCACCACTGTGGTTAAATGAATATTGAAAACGTGACTTTTGGTGGATTTTTAATTTTTGTATCCTATTTTAACTGTTGTTATCAATTTATTTATTATTATTCCAGTTTTTTTTCTTCCTTCATAAAGTTTTAATAAAAAAAAATCTTATTCCATCCCTGCTTGTATGTGTATTCCATTTCTATTTTAACGTAAATGACTGGGCATGTTATTTCTACTTTGAGTTGTACTTCTTGTATTAAAGGTGATACACAAATAAAGTGTATAATAATTCTCATCATTACGTGTGTATTACCTGTGATGATGGCGGGCACTCCCCAGCCAATGGCATAGTAGAACCTCATGGCACCATAGTTGATGTTGCGTAGCTCGGTCTGCATGCGGTAGATGTGAAGGCCCTCCACGAACATCCAGGCAAACGTGGACATGAAGAAGTAATGCAGGAGGATGGCCACCACCGTGCACAGGAACTGGAGGGAGAGAGAAGGAGAGTGATTGAAGGAAGGAATGGAAAAAAACAAGGGAAGCAAGAGGGAGATGGGTCATGTAAAGGAAAAGGACACAATTTAATAAACCAAAATGTGATGCAAAGAAGGTGAGAGATACAATATCTGAACCTTTGTATTAATATTGTGAGAGTTGCATACATCTCGGCAGGCGACCAACAAGTCTCTATTCAAACACAGCAGGCGACAGCGATAAATTAACAGCCGTTTAAGATTGAATTACCAGAACAACTCATTTGATGGCAGCAGCTTGTTTGAGTATATCCCCAGGAAATACACAAAATAACTGATATGAATGTTGTTACTGTGCTCAATTATAGGAACAACACCCAAGAGTGTAAACTGTGATTATGGGTCCAACCATAAACACCATCAATAGAGGAAAGAACACACAGTAGTGTTAAGTCATAAAGTAATCAAAGTCATCATAATAGATTTAGTACAAACAGCAAGAGATAACACTGACTTAGTTCCAGGTTTTGGGGAATTAACAGCTCAGTTGAAGAACATTTACACTTCAATTGTGTTAATCAACAAATTAAAATCTATTTTTAATTTTTTTTGAAATATCCATGAAATAGTATTGATGCACATGGAGAGTCTTGTGTTTATTGCCATAGATGTGATGCTGAGAGGATGTCAAATCAGAGATGGTTATTCTGTAATAACGTAGATACAGTATGTGCTTCAATAATAGCAGGAATAAATGCCAATAGGTTTTTTTTAAGGCAGGAGATACTTCCAAATCCTTGTGTCAGTTAAGTGCTGCAGTGTGGTTTGGCTAGCAATGCTGGACTTCCATATCAATAATGCAGAATTTAAGCATTTAAGCTTCCTGGTAATTACACTCAGGCTGTATTCAGGCAGGTCTGGAATGGTTTGTTTGTTTTAACTTATGGGTGCTTTGATTATTTGACCAGATGGGGGTGATGCCAGCACAACTCAAGTGCCACTGAATTACAGCACATACACATCTGACGAGTGTGAGTCACCATTTTAAAGAGAAGTGTTGTGCGTAAGAAGTCTTAGATCTAATCCGACCACAGGGAGCAGCTTAACCATGCACATCTTTCTAATTCAAAAAACTAGTTGCTGGTTAGTGATAGTTAGCTTCCAAAGCCTTTTATAAAATAGAGAAGTATAACAAATAAGAGCCTTGTGTGATTTGTTCATTCGGAGCTACAGTATGTCTTAGATAAACACAGATAAATGTTATTCCAGATCATTAGCAGTTCAAACTTGTTGGCTAATGATGCAGGGACTTCTTTGAAAACTTGAAACTTGCAGAAACTCTCTTCCTTTGTGAATAAGCATGCTGTGATTCAGGTGAGTTTTTATAAGGTCTGATTGTGTGACATGTAAGAGTGCAGTGTTGCACGTCCCAGATTGGAAGTTTAAAAGAAGTGCAGTACAAAGTCCTAACGACACATCCATAGAAGTCACAGAAATAGCAGCAGGCTTGGCAGGAATGAAGCCAGACGATGGATTTCACACGCCCCCACACACACAAACAAGAATTCAAACACTGCAAGTTACACACAAAAACATAGAAAGACTGTAAAATGCACAAGAACGTACAAACTAGTGTGCACACTAAGACACACGATTGCCGCAGCCCTAACATGCTCTCTCAAGCATGATGCACATGAATTAGAGAACATACTGTTTAGCTAGAAGTAACCCGTAGCTGTGTGGGGGGATACAGCTTAATTAATTGGATTTCATGCTGAGTGAGCAGATATTTTCAGTATCTTCTCTGCGAGACTGACTGCTCTAAACACAAACAACAACACACACACACACACACACACAACACAACACACACACACACCACACACACACAATACATGTGTGATGTAACAAAATAATGAGAGAGAGAAATGGGTCATGAGAGACAGAAGAGGTAGTGCAAGTGTTGAGCATAATTAGGAAGGAGACTAAGAGTAAAATAAACAGTAAAAAAAACAGGTAAGAGAAAGATACAGAACTGTCCAAACTGTGAAAAACAATCAATGATACTTTTTTAGGAGACGTTCTTGATATGAGCTTTAGTGCTGCACCAGAAAAGGAGGATATTGTTGCTGTTGGTTAGAAACCTTGTATGTCCACATGGTCAATTCCCAAGCTATTTTTAATGCTTTTGGTTTGAAACGGAGGTATGAGGTTTCCGCCAGACAGCGACAATATATACGATGATCCACCGCATACTGAAAGCTAACAAATTTGAGGCCAAAAGCAAATGTTTGCTCAATCACAAAGCTTGTAAGGTAGGAAATGGGACGGATCTGAGATACAGAGATAAACAAAAAATCTTAAGGCATCACACGCAAGCACACAAACCCACGCCAAATCTACCTGCTGTTCAGTCTGATTGACCCCGAGCAAAAGACCAGCTCAGACAGAAACATGGCGGCCGCTGTGTTTGAATGGATGCTCCTGGTGTTGGACTTGAGGCCTCGCAGACAGGACAGCACCAGGACAGTGAGCAGCAGGGCCAGCATAGAGGTGCACAGACAGGTGTATGTGATCAGGGCCAGAGCCTCCAGATCCCCCTCCAACTGCTGCTCAGAGAGAGGGGAGAGAGAGAGAGAGAGGAGAGAGAGAGAGGAGAGAGGGAAAGGTTGGAGAAAGATAAAAAAGATGGTGTTATTACATTTATATCATTTTTGTGAGTTTTGATATAAAAAGGTAGTGTAGAGAAAAAGAAGGGATAAGTAGTAGTTAAAAAAGGTGAGAAAAAGGTAGAACATGGAAAGGTAAAGTGAGACAGACAAGGGTAAGAAAGGAGTAAAACTGAACAAAAGATGAAAAATCACTGTAGAATAAGACAGAGGGATGAACACGAATCTCTCTGACATGTTGAAATGTAAATGAGAATGCATTACATTGTTTGAGATTTTAAAGAACATCAATAGCTGAAAATCATGACATGTAATGGTTAACTGCACAGACTACAGGCTGGTTTGTAATGCTGAACATGAAAGGACTGAACATTGACCTCTGTGTTTAAACTACACCTCATTTTAAAAAGAGAATTAATGAAAGCAGACAAGGAAAAGAAGATCTACAAAAAACGATTTTGCGATTAAGCCGACAGACCAAGCCACCTAGCAGACCGTTTTAATCTGTCAGAGGAACGCAGAGTATCAAAAGCATTACATCGATTCATCGCAACCTTTGCATGCAAATGACACCACCAGAATGTTATTTGGGCAAACTGGGCACATCTAAAGCATTTCAAATGATTGGAATTGATATACACCTCCTCTCATTGCTCTGGACTATACAGTGGATGCATAAAACACCATAATTGAAGATTCTAGTTTCAGACTCCTAAAGCTATTTTTGTCTATCTGTCAAATAGGCCAGATATATGATACATCATCACTTAGTATGCTGGAGTGTGATAGGCAGTGGGTTAGCATTCAACCGTTAAAATCTTCTACAGCTGTAACAAGGCTTCCTTTAGCCGGCTGAAAGTCAGACAGGATCTAATCCTCAAGGATTTCATACTTCCACACTGACTACATCCAACAAAGAACAGCTCAATTTCAAATGAAAACAGGAAGAAACCTCCACACACTGGGTCTATGTACACAACAGGATCACTGATAGGAAATGTAAAAATAATCAAATACATGACAAGCATATTTTTAACTGAATGATTATAAATTAGCGGTTGGTGGTAAATGGACTTGTATAGCGCTATATCTCCGTTTGTCACAGACTCAAAGCGCTTTACATTGTTTTTTGTACACATTCACCCAGTCACACACACATTCATACACCGATAGCAGCAGCTACCACGCAGGGTAGGCTTAGCACTAGGGTGCTAAGCTAACTAAGCTAACTATCGGGAGCAATTCGGGGTTCAGTGTCTTGCCCAGGGACACTTCGACATGTGGCGGGGAGACGGGGGATCGAACCTCCGACCCTGCACACCAGAGGCGAGCTCCCTACCCACTTCGCCACAGCCGGTTCAAATGTCTATGAGCAGTTCTCCACTGACAGGTGACTAACCTCTCTCTGTGAACTGTCCATCAAGACGCCAAAGGTGCCCAGTCTCTGGCACTGACAGCGGACATGAGAAGTGTTCCTGTACACCACGATGCAGTCCCTGACTGTCCAACAGCCTCCTAATTCATACCTGCAAAGAGAGATAACGAGGGGGTTTTATGATGCATCAAAATTGTGTGCAGACTTTTTAGGACATATGAATAGACAACCTGTATGTGCAAGATATGTTCAAATTAAGTGTTCCTATGATCCATCAACATTGACAGGGCATGTGTGCATGTGGCACTAGAAAGTCTAAACTGAACACAATAGCACACTTTAATTATTTGCGAGTCAGATGCAAACAGGTTGTTAATATACCGTGCTAAAGACAACAAGTGTCACGTATCTGTCGATTGACTGTATTGTCTCTATAGAAGTGTCAGTGTAATCTGCACTCACTGATTGCTGTGGTTCCACTGCACACACAGGGGCTTGCTGCGATTGGCTGTTTCCAGCAGCCTAAACTCAAGCAGGATGGGCTGGTCCAAGTGTCCACTCACAAAGGTCTGATTGTTGTAGACAGAGACACTGACCACTGGGGAGTTCATTACAGGGTGCCTTGGAAGCCTGAGGGAGAGAGAGAGAGAGCACAGTTAGCGTACATCTACCAGAACAGACAGGAAGTAGAGTTTGATGTCCTAAGATGGTGAAAAGGCAAAGACAAGGTGAGCAGAGAGGAACCAAATTAAGGAACTAGGCAATACTTAAATGACTGATTTATCGAAAGCTATTGAAAACTGAACAGCTTGTTAAACTACATAAAGTCCCAATGAAAGAGAGAGAAAACAAATGTCAAGAAGAATTTGGTTAGTGCTGAATAAATGAGTCTAGTGTCAACTGACAAAAATGAACTGACATCAAATCAAATGTATTGTTTTATGAAAAAAATAAAGAAATAAAAATAAGCATTTCTCATTCCAACATCTCGAATGTATCAGATGTCATCTTGGCATTTTTAATGATTTTACAGACCAAAAATATTAATGGCATAATCATTTTGAACAAACTCTAGGATGATGAGATGCTCCTGTTATATGAGGTGGAAAGTTTCCGGTAAATTACCGGAAAGTTTCCGGAAACTTTCCACTGGAACTTTCGCTCGGGAATTTTGGGAATATTCAAAATTGGAAATTATAGGAATTAACTAAATGTCGGTAATTTAAATGATTTTTTTTTCACATCCAAACATAAATCTAAACATTTAAACACTATGTTTGGTCATCCATGCAAAATAATACAATTAAAAAACATTACATTTGAACAGATTTATTTGTAAGAAGAACTTTATCAAGTTTTGATTATTTTATGAACAATCAATAATTTCACTGAACAACAAAAAGATGAATGTTGAGTTAAATATTAGTCATCTGTCTGAACCCAACCATTCAATAAATAAAGTCAAATGCCCCCCATGTGATATGTGATGGAGGAATGCACAGAGCATGTAGGGGGCATGGCCTCAGTACCCCTGCAGTAGGATGTGTGCTAAGTGCAAGTTGCCAAGTGTACTTGCATAAAATCTGGTTGTTTTAGTCAAGTTTATGCTAAAATACATTGTCCCCAACTATATGTAAAATCACAGTTTAAGCCTCTGTAAACCTGGTCTAGTAAAAATCAATATATGATATCAAGTTGGGTGTCTCAATAAACTTAAAAAAAATCAGATTTTAAATTAAATATTCATAAATATTAAAACTTAGTTGAAAAAACTGCTTTTTACAGTCTAGAACGTTTGCCTGGACTGAAATAACATAGTTAGGAGAATTTAGTGCATTTGGGTGGTTTTAAATTTAGTAAATTCCCGTTTATTCCCGTTAATTCCCAAAATTCCCGTTAATTCCCATAAATTCCCGTTAATTCCCATGGAAAGTTTCCAACTTTGAAAATTCCCGGAATTTTGCAATCCTATATGAATGTAATTGTGGTTTTACTGTTTGCTCCTTAACAGTTGACACACGTGAACCCAGCTTTCTCTATCCCACATGCTTCATGCCTCAGAGGGTTCAGAGAGCTGCTATAGTCACATCTGTATTGTTGTGAGTGTGTTTGACTCCCACCTGACTCCTCTGCGGTCTGTGTGGTACTTGGGAGGGAGGGCGGCGCCCAGACTGCGATAGATCAACATGATGACGATGGTGATGGGCTGCTCGGGCATGGAGACAGCGCGTCTGGCTGCGGTGTATTCTCTCGTCTGATTGGCTGAGACACTGATGGGGGCGGCAGCAGAGTTCTGAGGGGCTGAGACTGGAACAGAGAAGTCTATGTGAGTATATTCTCTAAACTTAAACACTCAATACTTAAATGATATTAGTGCATTTGTTCGTACGTTCTTTCTCCGCCCGCTCCTTTTCCTTCCAGTTGTGTTGTTGTTGTCGTTGTGACACCAGGGCAGCAGGGGGCAGTATCACATGGGTGTTGGCATCCCACAAAGCCTGGCCGCGAAAAAGGCTTGTGTGGTAACGTGGGAAACGCCGCCGCACGTGGGTGTGGTTCTCCACACGGTCTAGGTTCATGACTGACCGACAAACAGACAACAATTATTACATTACATTTGAAAACAGGTGTTATTATTCCGTACGAATAAACAATAAAACATTATTAATGTTATAAACGTTAATTACTTAATACATTTTAAATTAGTTTTTGTCACAATTCAAAATAACACAAAGTAAAGAATGTCTTTTATATTTGTTAAATTGATGAAGTGCTCAAATTGTAGAGGCCAGCTCAGTAGTAGATCTTTATTAAAGGAACAAGATTGGTAGCCAACCTCAGCATAATGTTTCCCATTCTTTAAACAGTGATTCACTTTGAGGCCCGCTGAACATGATAAAAGCATTTCCTGAATAAAGAGCAGGCTGTTACAGCAAATCAGTTACTGTCGCTTGGTTTTTCATTCACATTTGGTTCCTTAAATGCAGGACCATCGTATTCAAAAGAGACTTTTACAGCCTTTCACTTCTCCCATCACTTGACATTGTTAGAAATTGTGAAGATTTTAGCTCCATTTCAAACTGGAAGAACATAGCACTGATCATGTGCTATGCCACTAAGCACTCTAAGGCACTAAGGCAGATTTATTGGCATGTCTGACCTCATTGGATACAAAGTAATATGCCGGGTAGAGGCCACCACAGACTGAAAAGACTTCCTGACATTTAACAAGTCCAAAGGTTTGGCCATTTCTTGTTTTCTAAATGTTTCTCTTCCTTTAGCAGTGTTGACAAAATTGTTATGTAATCTGTACCACATGCAACACTTGATAGGTGTTGAATTGGCAACAGCTCTGGTAGGCATGAAGCAAGACAATGAATGTCACATTCAAGTTAATGCTCTTAGCCCCCAAACACACACACACTCAAGTTAATACTCTTAGCCCCCACACACACACATTCAAATTGAATTCCTCTAAAAACACCCCAAGCTCTTTAAAGTTAGCAACTGCTGACTTTTGCTTCACCAGCTTCTTTCAGTTTAGTTTTGGTAACACAGTTAATCCCAGATTTGGGATTAACTGTACATTTGAGATTTCCTTGCAAGGAACCACTGCAAGAAAATCTAAAACAACCTTTGATGTGACTCTTATCTCTCTTATTTCACTGTATACGCTTCCCCATTGGAAAATATGAGGCTACTTTAAATTCACTTTCTGATGTAGATTCCCATATGGCAAGAAAAGAATTAGAGGAGCAGCAGTAAAAGCAGAAGGAATAACAAATATGGACAACGATACATCAAACTCTCTGCCAACTGGGATAGGGGGAATAAGCCAGAGAAGATATGGGTTTGACACACACCATTCTGTTTTTTTCTTTTTTGTTGTTGTTGATGTAGATCATTAATGCCAAATTATCCAAATTATTTTGCTACTACATTTCAATACATTTCAGCTTGTCAAAACTGACTTTATAAAGCCGAGAAACAGACACAAACAGTAGCAGGTGATCACACACACACAGACCAACACACAGGATATCAAGTGATTTCTCTCCTCTCTCTATATTGAGCGCTCTTCCACTTCTGTTTGCTGGATCAAGTGTTCGCTCATTATTGAACACTTCACATTGACTAGTACCTCCTGTCCATCGGCTCATTTCCTATCATAAAACCATTGTGTGTGTGTGTGGTGTGTGTGTGTGTGTGTGTGTGTGTGTGTGTGTGTGTTGGTGTGTGTGTGTGTGTGTGTGTGTGTGTGTGTGTGTGTGTGTGTGTGTGTGTGTCTGTCTGTCTGTCTGTCTGTCTGTCTGAGATAATCTAAGAGTTATCTAAGAGAGATTTCATTAACAGTAAATACTAAAAAAGGTTTTTATGAGCTTCAGTGTTCAGTGTGTGTGTGTGTGTGTGTGTGTGTGTGTGTGTTGGTGGTGTGCTAACACTTGTAAGTCATTTAATGTGACCTTGTGTGTGTGTGTGTGGCATCCTTAAATCCAAATGATTTATGTTGGCCTGTGCTATAGCTACAGCGTTACAGCGCTTCAGGGTGTGTGTGCTGGAAGCATTGGCTGCTGTGTATGTGTGTGTGTGTGTGGGAGTGTGAAATTCATCTCTTTGTGCTTCTGCCAGCGCTCTGGCTGTGCAATGATCATTTGCATTAGCGCTGTTCATCTTTACATTGAGTCATTCTAACTGATTTCACACAAAGTGACTTCCACTATTATGAGAAAACCGCTGCAAATCGTCTGTAAAGATTAGGATTATATTCTCTGTTATTGGGTGATTAGCTAGTGATTAGCTAAGTGCAGCATGTCTCAGTGTCTGTGGTGTGTGTAGTCATCTCTGAACCCACCTATGTTTGGAGCAACCAGTGCCACGGGGTTGAGGTAGGTGAGCTTCATGTTCTGGGCCAGGTTCTGTGCGTACGTCTCCATCAGCTCCGTCAGCTCGGCCGGACCTCCACCAGGGATGTGGTTCTGACTCTGGGCCAGGGCCCGCCACAGTCCAGAGGAGCCGGGGCCCAACAGCGCACTGCAGCCCCGCACTATGTTCTGGAAGCAGCAGAAGAATCAACCGTTACTGACAGGGTATCATTCTGGTGGTGTTCTACTTTTATGTGCTGATCCAGAGGCTCCATGTGTTTTTGAGGAAGTGAGTCAACATTGTGGATCAGGAAAGACATAGGGATAGCAGATATGAAGAAAGTGAATCTTTTCTGTCTGTGCATATACCAGCTAGATAAGGCTGGAAAAATATTTTACAAAAATATTTAATATATATTTGTAACAGCATGATAGCAAAGTGGAGTTACACCTGGAAGACAAGGGGTTAGCACTGCTTCTATAAGGAGAAGTGACGAGCTTGTGACTTGATGATCAACGCTCACCAAAGGGCCAGAGTCGACATTTCCAGACCTAATTAAGCCTTATTAGCCACACACCAAGTGGAAAATAGCAGGGCAGTTATGAATGTAAAAAAAATAAAGAAGTGATGAAGCACATGGTCTACAATAGAACATAGTCTTATCCAATGTGAATAATGTTGTCAAATATTCTGAGGATGCACACACTAATGGCTTATTATTAAAGGGAGTGAAAAACAAAGGAGAAGTTGAACTAATATCAGAGATCAAAAGAGACAGCCAAATCATAATTATTATATTATTTGTTGTTTTCATGTAGGTTTGCTCATTAATCCCATATTAATTACATTCAATTGAGAGAGTGAGACGGGGAGAGAGAGAGAGAGAGAAAGGAAAAGTCTCAATAAGATTCTTGCAGTCTGACTGCACCAAAACCAATAAAGCACTGCAATCTCACATAATGCTCTAGGGAGTAGAAAATACACAAGACAATAACAATGTACAGTGTCTTATAGGGAGAACGTAGTGCGTAGAGAGGGAGAGGAAGGGAGAATCAGAAAGAGGGATTGTGGATAGATGGGATGCAAGGAGGGGAAACAATGTGATGATATTAAGCACCAAATGTTCATGTGTTCTTAAAAAAAGCCCATTACAGGGGGCGCTCGTGGTATAATGGTAAGAGCGCCCCCATAGAGGCTCAGTCCTCCTTGCAGCAGACCTGAGTTTGAATCCGGCCCGGGTCGATCCCTGCATGTCATCGCCCTCTCTGCCCTATTTCAACTCTGTCTTTCCACACTATCAAATAAAGCTAGAAAATGCCAAAAAAATAATAATAAAAAAATTGGGCACATAAGACATCCCTAGTCCAGTATCCTTTAATGGCTTCTTCAGAGTTTGTTTGGAGAAAATGGGGAGCTCTATTTCATTACTAAGATTGAAAATGAGTCAATAATTGTCCATTAAAAGTGTCAAGGTGGACCAAAGGCTTTAAACCCAAGTAGGCTGCACACTGCAAAAGCTTATATGGCCTGTGTTTTACTATCGAAAAAGAGAAAAGGGTGATATAGAACAGAGCCTAACCAAGGGAAGGACATGTGAAGAGTTTTAAAGAGGCAGCAGACAGAGGATTACAGAGGGAAGGCACACATCACTCAAGCTGAAAGAGAGGCAGCATGGATCCTGGCTTGCTAACAAACCATGTGGATCACATGATTTTCATGACAATAGATTTTTTATTCTCTTCTCACTATTGCTCTACCATCGTGTTACACGTGCTATTGTATCAATGTGTACATTAGGGAAAATGAATGCCAAATGTTTAAAATAATATTATAGAAAATATAATATCTGAAGTTGTCTGCATCATTTTTATAAACACATTTGTCTCCTTTTTGTCGTGGTGCCTGATAAGACATTAGCCCTGTCTGGAGATGCAGTAGTGTCCATGTGAATTTGAATCACTCCTTGAACTATAAAAGCATTTCATCTCCCTCCACTCCTCACTACATTACTGATGTGAAAACACTTTCCTTTGTTTCTCCTGGAGCCACAGGACTCCGCTACGACCGCTGGGTTACTATAGTAACAGTGTTCTTTATTACCTGTTCGTCTGGCCCTAATAGCTGCTGTTTAAAGTGAGGTGTCAAGCATTTCAAGAAAGGCTACATTTTCCGGGAAAACTGGGCAGCTCCATTTGGAAGCTGGCAAGGTAAACCAGAACCACATCATTAATTTGAGATGATGGTGTGTAGCAGCACAAATGTTCTAGAGTCAAAAGGTTGAGGTAACAAGTGAGGGAGTTGAGCTTTCTGTTCAGAAAACACAGCTGTGAACCAGATAACTCAATGTTAAACCCTGATGGCCATATTCCTGATGGAATGCCAGGAGAAGTTCATGTCTGTTGAAATGTCATGCAGGAAAAGATTTTCATAGGATGTCATTAATGCTACTGCTGAGTTGCTATAGCAACTGTCTTTATTTGCCAAAGATTATGTATTGATCATAAAAAGCAATGTAGCCTACTGTTTCTGGCGTCAAGCTCAAACTGTGATGTTATTTGAATGCCGAAACAAAATGTTTATGTTTATTTATGATGGTTCATGAAATAGTTTTTTATTGAACAAAAACGTAGTTATAAGATTTTGTCTGATGAGTCAGCCCCTGACAGATGACGTTTGTAAGAAGAGGGAATAACTCAGATTTTGAGTTAAAGAAACACTAAAACATTGGCATCCTTCATATCTTGTTCACAGAATCATAACTGGAGCCACAGTGTGTATCTGTGAATTCGGAGTGTGCAACAAGTGTGTATTCATTCAGATAAATATGAGTGATTTTTATGTTATTGTTCACCCTAACCCTAACCAATAAAATGTACAGCACAGGAGATATAATGTGACAGCCAGACTTTATGCAGTTAACTAGGCCGGGTCCTTACTCCTCATGTAGAAACTCTTGAAAATAAATGAAAATAAATCTTTTAAAGTCTTCTATCAAAGATCACATGTATCTTCTATGTTTCATATTCTTACAGAAGGAAAGAGATTAAATTAATCTGCTCATAGAATCAGATGTGACTACCAATATCGCTCAGTTTCTATGGCAACTCATTGTTCACTGTGTGACAAAGACCTTATTAATGACTGATTCTGTTTCAGCACTGGGAGGCGTGGCCACTTCAGCTACAGTTGTGATGGAGTGGCTAAATCCACCCTGTTAGCAAAGCATTTAATAATGTCTGCTGTGTTAACTGTAGGAGGGTAGAGAAATGCTTTTGACCACACTCTAAAAAGTATATTTTTGAAAAGTTGAAGTAACGCACTGTTTTGAATAAATCTGACTCAGTTTTCTGCTTTAGCGATGGCAATGCACTTTTGTGGATTACATCAAATTGAAATTGTACTTTACTACATTGACCTGACATTGACTTGATTTTCTTATGCAAATGAAAGCGATTCAATTAGGTTTTCCTGTCTAACGCCCCCTTTCCCACAATGACTTGCACTGGTCTAAACCTTTGTTACGTTGCTATTTGCACCCTCAGTGAAGGGGATGTTTCATTCCATTACCTCACTATGTATTTTGTTTAAACAAAATATCTCTTTGTGATCTAACCGTGATTTTGTTGGTTATAACAAAACGGTTTGTGGAACTCTTAAGCCAGATCCCTAGTTCAACTCAGGAGACAAATTACAAAAGAAATGAATCATTCCATTGAACTTCATATATTGTAACAAGTGTCTTGAAGTCACAAACAGAAGCTGCTGTCTATGTTTAGCATTTTAACAAATAGGGGACATAGTAAACTTATATAGGGTTGAAACACATCTGCCCAATGAAATATAACATCCCCTTCGCTCACGGTGCAAACAGCAACATAACAAACATTTAGTCCAGGTTCATCCCTTTTTTTCATTAACAGTATAATGCTGTCAATTTTAGTGACAGTAAAATAATGTTAATTTAACAGTAATATAAAGGCAACCCTGCTGCCAGTTGATTGATGTTTTTTTCAGGGAAATATCTAACAGTGAATGGGAAATATGTTGCTTGCCCGACTGTTATACACTGAAATGCGTTACCAATTGCCTTAATTCAATTAAGTTGGTCCAACTATTTTCTTTTAGGTTCTACGGAAGCAATATTTTACTTTAGGATTAAACAAGAAATTGATTCAAAAAACACTGACATTTTAAGTTGTCGTCCCTTAATTATAAGTTGGATTAATGCAAAGTTTTGATTTGAAAACAAACAAACTATTAAATTGATCTGACTTAAAACAATTGTGTAAGTGTAACTTACATTCTTTATTTCAATAAACTTAATTCAATTGTGTGTTACCGGTTGCCCTAATTCAATTAAGTTGGTTCAACTATTTTCTTTTTAGAGTGCACCATGGCCCATCGTGGATATGAATGAATCACCTCCTGGCTGCATTAAGTCATCTGCTCAGTTACAGTGATTAAAATGTCAGGCAGTGTGAGATTACCATTCAAAACCATGGAAATTCCTTACTTCCGATAGAAATACACGTCTGCTTTACTTTATTGCTAATACTATTATACAGTTATTATTAGTACTGGTACTGCTAGCAGATAACACACACACTGTGTATTGTATCAATGTGTTACAATGTGTGTTTGAATGATACAAATGTTTAAATCTTACCCAGACATAATATTACAAGTCTCCTGAGTGAAAAAATAACAGGGTGTCACTTTCACTTTTTTAATAGAGATTTGCAATTTGTCAATTACTGACACACGAGCCAGTAATTTCAGACAGTAGTCATATGATAGGTAAGGGGGGTGGGGGGGCAGGGGGGGGGGGTACTTAAGCCCATATATCCTGCCACTTATGCCTCGTTTCCACCGAGTAGAGCGGGTCGAATCGGAGCGGTTCGGTCCGGGTAGTTTGGCTTTTCATTTGCCAAAAGTTGGGTAGGGTACGGTTTAAGCGCACCTAACCGCTCTGAGCCGCTCCCGATCTCAGTACTCCTCCGTAGGGGTACTAGCGGCCTGAAAGCGGGCCGAAAATGCATGAGAAGGCGGCGCTACACACTGCCGTCATTTGATTGGTCGAAAGAATCATTTCCGCCATGTGTAGATCACGACAAGAGTGAAGAGAGTCTTGTGTTTTGGCGAAAATGTGAGCACAGCTCTGTTTATTGTGTGGTGTTTTTCCTCGTCAATAAATTAATCAGTTGGTTACACTGTGTCCCATAGTCACGTAGCTGCCGCAGCCAGCACTGTTTGTTCGCTCACTGTCTCTATGAGTTGCGCCGAGCGGTCTCTGTGTGTTTACGCCATAGACAGTAGGCTAGTAAAATACACGCTCACAACAACACGGGGGGAATAAATAAAGAAGCGGCTGGTTTGAATCATTTCCGCCGTTTGTAGTCACCTCGGCTAGAGTGAATAGAGTTTTGGCGAAAATGTGAGCGCGGCACTGTTTATTGTGTGGTGTTTTTCCTCGTCATTAAATGAATCAGTTGGCTACACTGTGTCCCACTGCTACGATGTCGCGTAGCTGCCGCAGCCAGTGCTGTTCGCTCACTGTCTCTATCATTTGCACCGAGCCGTCTCTGTGCTCACAACACGGGGGGAATAAATAAAGAAGCGGCTGGTTTGACCACAGTTGTTCCCACAGCCCGATAGTTTGACCCACACTCTGGCGGCGGCTATCGCAGTCCAGCCTAAACCCCGCCCTACCAGTAAGGGTAGGGTCGGCGGTGGAAACAACACCGAGATTCTTAAAAGTGAGCTGTCCCGCTCTGAGCCGCTCCGATCCGACCCGCTCTACTCGGTGGAAACGAGGCATTATATGTGCTGTATGCACAGCTAATATCCTGTCAACCAAATTTGATTTATAAGCCAAATAATTTCTAGCAAAATGATGTGGAGGTTTTTGTTAGAGCCTTTTTGCCAAAACGCCAACATAGCCTTAAATGTTCCCTTGTCAGCTCCACATGCAAAATGAGACTCTCAGTTAATATGAATAGATGACATGTTTCAATATTTCATGAGATACTGTCACTGAATCACCATAGCAACACTACCTTCCACCTTCAGAGGAGAAAACACATCTTGTCGTAACTATCGTGGCACAAGGTCTGTACCCCATCAATATTCAGCACATCAATCACATGGAGCCTTTTTAAACCCCGGCAGCTATTTCATGTCTTTTGTGCAGGTTTCTGCTTGCTGCCCGCAATAACACGGACTGCTTTGTCCTTAAAATAACTTAGAGACTATATCAAGCATTAGATGATCAATCTGTGAAGGCAAAACACTCTTTTCTGTGGTTGGATGCGCTCCGTTTAAACAACTTTTCAAAAAACTTATCAGCTTTTTAATTCATCTTTTCTTGGTTGTCAACGTAGTCCGCTCAAACAGACCTGGTACTGTAGCCGTGATGTGTTGAGTTCCACACATTAAAATCAGTGCAAAAAGATTATTGGCTTCACATTTCACTATCTGTTTTTTTCAATTGACCTTTTACAGATTGTACATTTGCTATATTTTGCATGTTGCTCAAACTGATGTTTGCACTCTGGTTAGACCTACCTACATTTCGTTGTATTGTAACCTGTTGCTGTGTAATGACAATAAAGTGAATCTAATCTAATCTAATTACTTCAATTTACCTTTCACCAATATGGTGATACATACAACAATATAATTACACATGCCATGACAATGCCGGAGCTCGTTTCCACACTCTTAGTAGTGTTTGTTATAGTGTAAATAAGAATTCACAATTAATCCGTCTATTGTCCTAATGCTGCTGTTCACTCTTTTCCCGAATGGGTCTTTTGTATTTGAACAGCAAGGTGAACAATAACATTCAATAAACAGTAAATATGTCTCCATATGTTCCACCATATGCCACTTTTTTGCTGTAAACCTGCCACCACTCATCACTGCTGTACCCTTCCACTGACAAACTGTATACATTGTGAGTGTGTTTGTTGAGAAATGAAAGTATTGAAATAATGTATTCTTGTTGTTACCTCGTTGAAATGTGCGTCCTGAGTGGCGGTGAGTCCGAAGCCGTTCTGTTGGGTCTCGAAGGTCAGCAGGCGGGACAGCAGCCGCTCGGCGATCTGCAAGTCGTTTCCATAGAGACGGGCGGTGGCCTCTGTGACATCACGCAGCTGGTGGGCGAGCTTCTTCTCCATGATGGTGTTCAGCTCTGTCTCATTACGCTCCAGAGAGTCAAGCTAAAGAGAGACACACCAACAACACATCAACAACTCAATCTATCCTCTTGTTACACTTATTAGGGAAGAATGACAACATTGACATGTACAACAACACTGCCGACTGTCTACATTCAGTATTGTATTGAATTTGACCTGTAGGTCATTTAAAGTTACCTACACATGTAAAATATTAGAATCAATGTATGCAATTTATACTAGATTACGAACAACCTCATTGGAATTATGTGCTTCACAACCTTATAGATTAAAAAAAAAAATTAACAACCATATTCTTGAGTCCAAGATCTTGGCCGACTAACCCTAACCCTGATTGCACATATCAGCAAACAGTTAACCTTACTTTCTGGACTCAGTTTCTGATGGTGCATTCAGTGCTATAACATTTTAGTTTAATTGGGTACATGTTAGATTTGCCCAGGATTTAGCACAGTTCAAGTGTTGGTATCCATGAAGACATACGTTAATAGTATTATTGGTATGAATCTACTTACAGCGACATTGAGCTCCACAAATGGAGGTGAGGTGCAGTTGTAAAGGTCTGGCTCCAGCCATCCTCTCTCTGCATCACAGTGTCTGATGGCCGCACCTGTAAGGAGGAGAAACAGAAAGTTCTACTAAGTAATGCACAAGGACATGTCATATATGAATTATACTCTAGCTCTAAACTACATTAGGTTGTATTTCTGAGTATATCAATAATCATGTGTTTGAATGCACTATATAGTTAGTGTGTATTAGTGAGTACAGTACGTACCAACAGAGCCTTTGGGGCAAGGCACAGCAGCTGGAAGGTTGAACTTGGTCCGAGGCCACCAGATCCCCTGAGTGATGGTCTTTGGACAGCCATCATAAATGACTGCAGAGGAAACAGAACAAAAGACATAGATGAAGTACAAATGTTCTACAAGCACGAGAGCATAAAATAACAGCAAATAAAATAAAGCAAGTAATTAAGAGAGGGAAGCTGGAAGGTATCAAAGCAGCACACAAGAGAAAAGCCGAGGCAATGAAGGGAGAAGATGATGAATAGAAGATAAATATAATCAAAGCTTGTGTGGTTATTTAAAGGCTTAGACACAATTTGGCCAACATGACCAATTTGAAAGACAGAATATAAAAGGAAACTGAAATGCTATGATTACACAGTTATGAATAAAGCCCTGAAGTGCCTCATTATTTCAATCATGACTCATTGAGTCATTTCATTGACCATTAACTCAGGTTGAGTACTGGTTCAACATCCATCTTGAAAGTTATATTACACAAGACACAGTTCTCTGTACCCCTTGCCAATTTAAGAAATTGTTTTGTTGAAAACTAGCAGTAACAAAGCATTGATATCAAAATCCGGCAGTGCAAACTATTATTGAAAAGTGGCCTATTTTTGTCAATGAAACACATTGGAGCCTCAAGATCGTGTGGATGGAAAGAGTCATATTCCACAAATGTCACGTTTCAACATGTAATCATAGTGCCTACTGCCTACCACTATGCGTTTAAGTATTTTGCAACGAACACAAAGGAGCACTGAAATGCTAAGATTTTTCGTTTTCCAAATTTTATACAATACACATCCAATCTGCTCAAAGAGATATTACTAAAAGAACGCTGTGGCCCGTCTTGGGTAAAGCAGAATAAATTGGGAAAGGCAGCAGAGAGAAACGTAATACAAAAAAAATAAATTGAACAACATATCTGAAACTAGGGAAATAAGCATTCCTCACCTTCACAGCCTGAGTTTGTGACCTCAGCGAAGGGGTTGTCACATGCGTTGCACTGGCGACCAATCACACCGGGCCTGCACTGGCACTGGCCTGTCTCCGGGTCACATGATCGCGAGAAGGAACCCACCGGATAGCAGTCACATGGCAGGCAGGTGTCAGACCCCCGCAGACGGTAATGAAACTCCTGAACGAACACACACACACACACACACAAACAGAGACAGGGTATGCATAAGTCAGCACACAAATCAAAATCAGTCAGACGAATGTAAAATGGCACAGCGCTGCCCGCCAAGAATAGTGTCAGCGATTACATCACCACATGCATTAGGGCAAGATTTAATACAATGACCCAAAAGGGGACAATGTCGTAACAAAGTCCTACAAGAGCAACCATCCGAGCAGAGTGAGTCAAAGAAACGGACAAAGGAAAGATGTACTGTATATTATTTAGAATGCTGAACTTACATGACAATAGATATTTACCACCACATTGTGTTGGTATTTCAGTCCCCCTCCACTCAAACACAAGTTTAGCTTATTGTAACATCTCTTGGATGTTATGTTTGAGCTTCACTCTGCAGAAGGATGTATATGCAGTATTTAAGAAATGCGTCTCCAAGAATATTCTGACGCATCACATCCA
The DNA here is from genome assembly GCA_026122265.1 of Ammodytes dubius. Taxonomy (NCBI): domain Eukaryota; kingdom Metazoa; phylum Chordata; class Actinopteri; order Uranoscopiformes; family Ammodytidae; genus Ammodytes; species Ammodytes dubius. The sequence goes on along the minus strand of CM047511.1, from coordinate 8,924,542 downwards.
GTTTGTAATACAATCTTGGTCCAATATGTAAGTTACCTAGTGTGACGTGGACACTCAAAGCACATTTTTAAACATAAGATTCTGTAAAGTATGAGACATCTTGCGTTCAGCGGTAACATTTTTAAAATCAAATGAAAGATTTATGAATTAAAAGATGCCTGGTTGTTGTTACCAAACAGGGGAAAGCCTGTGAGCCTGATTTGTCTTGTAACAAACTGAAATTCAAAAGTAATGTGCTGCTACATGAACAGGGCGCTCTTCTCCCAGCTCAACCCTGAATTATTTAAGGTTTTCTAAGTTTCATATCTCAGAAATACACATGATCAAAGGGAAACCAAGGCATGATCATCATCCTTAACAACTTGTGAAAGAAAAATCAAACACTTCTAAGAATGACGCCTAGAAAAAAAGCAACAATGTTTGAAGGCAATCAGGGCTCAATGCAATTCAATGAGTTGTCATGTGCTGTGCATAGCATCTTAATACAAATACAAATATGTATTTCTTTAACTGAAGGGCATTCAAAATAATTTATTTCATTATTCAGGCAGTATCGATTGATAAATCAATGTAAGATGATCACTGCTAGCTACCATTTTACACATCACTCACTGCAGAGAAAGCCAGTTGACGATAGCACTTGAATACTTGATATAGAGTTATGCGTCACTCTTGACCAGAATGATATGTATGCAGTCTAAATAAAAATATATTTTCTTTTTACAGATTATTAAATGCAAAATAAGAATCTATTATTTTAAGATAAATTATCAAGACAATTGAGAGAAAGAGGCCAAAGAGCAAGGGGAAACATGACGTAAAGTGTTTTTTTTTCTTTTCCAAGGGTAATATCAGAGATTAGAGATTAAGGTCAGGAGATCAGATTAAGGGCAGGATAGAACAGAGTTAAACATGGCACTGGCTACACACAAGCATACCAATATAAACACACACACGTTTACACAATATGTAGAGATGATCATGGTATCATGGTTGATATAGTTTTTATGTCTGGCTTAGTCTATCAGAGCATGACACTGTGAGATGATGTCTGTGTGTCTGGGTTAAACTAAAGCTAAAGTGATTTATAGAGTGACACCACTAATCCTAACAGTATTAGTACTCAATACGAGGATGTAAAAATCTACTTATCTACACTCAGTGTGTGTTGTGTGTGTGCGTGTTTCCAGTTTACCTTGCAGTGACAGTGCCCGCTGGTCTTGTTGCAGCTGGGGTCAAAGCCTTTGTTGGTATCACAGTGACACGGTCCACAGGTAGGAGTTCCCCACCAACCTCTGGGACACTGGTGATCAATTCTAAATACACATACACAAACAGGTAGAATCAGTATCAGGAAATAAAGTGGCAGATTGTACTGTCTGTTCTTCAAAGGAATCATATAAGAAGACTGACATTTATGCAATAAGACATATTTACAGCTGTTTTATTATATTCCCTCTAGATTTATGAATGTAAAAAAGCTCCATTTAGCAGGAGCAGCCACACAGTGGACCGTAATCTCCCAAAGAGAGCTTCTCTTTCTCCAATTAACATTTGTAAATCTACAGTTGCTATTCATTCATTTGAAACCAGTGCGGGATTTAGCCTGGTTTCTAAAGCTGCTCCTGAGACACACATATTCAGATTTTATCACCATGGCTTATTGTAGACGTCACATAGCTTTATCTTTCTCTTTGTTCACATTTCAAATGAATGTGCTCTCCTTTTGCTCTCACCGTCTGAAACTACAATACTAAATCTGGTAGGACTGAGAAAACACCTTACAGAAATAGTGTTAAAGCTTAAACACTGAAAAGTTGATGATACATGCTTTCATTCTCAAGATTGCTACTGAGTTGAACAACTTTAATATTGATAAATACATCAAAAAGTGTAAATCAGCAAATCCTCACGTTTGAGATGTTGCAACTGAAAAATGTTTGATACAAACGAAAGTGGATTAAGTCCTTATTTGGTCCGGACTTTCGGACATTTCTGTTTGATCTGAACTTAAATGACAGGTGTGAAACCTCCCGTGGACCGCGGTCCGGACTAAATCGTTGCAGGAAATGAACCTGTTCACATTTTTCTTCATTCATTCATTCAAACTGATGAAGGCTATACCACCAAATAGTCACGCTGACGAGAGATGATGCCCATCCACAAACCAGTCAAGGTCCAGCATAGGGGGACGCAGCCCACGTAGGTAATTAACACACCTAGGTATGTCATGGAAAGCTCTTTAGTGTGCTGGCAAAACTGCAATGTGAAACCAAACCTATGCGGATCAGATCTATACAGGGGATTTAAAAAAATAGTCCTTGGTTTGAATCTTGGTGTAGACTTTAAGGTGTTAAGCCACCTTAGATGAAAAAGAGCAAAATACAGAGGAGCGAGGCAAAACTGACATATCAGGGCAAATTTGGAGAGAGTCTTTCAGACATTTTTCATCAGCAGCAAACAGTGTGTGTCTTTGTGAGAAACACACACCAACTACTGAAGATCAGAGCTTAGAGACACTATAACACACACAGAGCAGATTGTGTTTTTAGATTTAAACTTGTGTGGATTTCAAAGGCAGGTGGAAGGAAAGGAAAGGGTACGGTCAGGGTCACACTCACTTCAGTTTAACAACACACAACACACACACACACACACACACACACACACACACACACACACACACACGAATCACACAACACTTCACACACCACACATCAACAATCACACAACAACTTGACCAGGTGGTTGATGTGTGTATTACTTAACTTCACTCATCCCAATAAGATATGCAGCTAACTGAACAACAGCAAACTAAAGCTACAACAACACACACACAGAAGCTTAGTGTCTACGCACAAGAATTACACTGTATTGGAAACTCATGGGGAAACTGTAGTTCAAATGTTGAGTCAATAGCTCTGTGTTAGTCTGTGTGTGTAGTCTGTGTGTGTGTGTGTGTGTGTGTGTGTGTGTGTGTGTGTGTGTGTGTGTGTGTGTGTGTGGTGTGTGTGTGTGTGTGTGTGTTGTGTGTGTGGTTGTGTGTGTGTACCTGTGTTGGCAGTACTGCCCATAGTGGTTGTCTCCACAGTCACAGATGTATCCATGGGAATAGCTGGGCTTCCTGTGGCACTGAGCCTCGTTTTCACATGGATTCAAATGGCAAGCATCAGTGCAGCCTCTCCCATAGTAACCTGAGAGAAACAGAGAGACACACAGAGATCAAAAGATTAATTTCACCATGAAAGTACACAAACACCAAATGCAATATGCAACCCGGTGTCCTATATTATATGTTAATATAGAACTACATTGCTTTACCAATTACACAAAGTGTTGCATGGATTACATTCACGGCCAATACACCATATTTTCCAAATCACCAAGTGTGACATGTTTATATCTGTTATGCACAGAAGTCAAAGGGTGGTCGGACATATTAGAACATAGGCTTCTAAAATAAATTGGTGAGGTTAGTGAAAAAAATTTTTTGGTTAAATATTAGAAATATGTCCTGTCTTGTGCCTCCAATCAGCATTAACTATTGCCTTTTACACACTAATTGAATAATTAATTTTGTCACAACAACAGGGGGCGTTTTGTTATCACACAGGCATCAAAAACAGAAAATCAAAGAATATCTGTTTTACAGGTTAAAGTTGTTGCATATGAATCCAGTCTTTCACACAGGAGATATCATATTTTACAGAAAGGACTTGAGGTACTTTTGACCCTGAAAACATATTTTTTCAAATCAGCAAAGGGTTCATCAAGATCAGTTAGGTCATAAACCTAACTATTAATAAATATTAACTAATGTTTTTTTTCTTAGACATTAAGATTAAAATACATTTTTAAGGGGCTTTATAGCAGGTACATTTTGGTTAAGTTAACCTCTCCTTGACCATATTAGTACATCTGTTTGATATTGTAACACAGGGAACAATGTTTCAACATATATGATGGAGTTTAAAAATCTAAATAATCACAAGGCACAGAAAATATGACAAATTAACACGACAAGTAGGCACACTGTCTGTAAAAAAAATACTCCCTTCCATAAACAATCATGAAATGAACAACTATTGAAAATATGTGGAACATGGCTCTATTTCCCATCTGTGTGCCGGATGTAATAACCTGTCAGTTCACAAGTTCTCATCTGAAACAACTGTGATTACCAAAAATGTCACTCTCCAGACTCACTCCGACTGGAATAACCACTGGAAAACAAGCCACAATTACTATGCTGCTGTTGCACGGGTCTTCTGAGAGAAAATGACATCCACTGCTCTAGGAAAGCAATTCAAAAATATAGGAATGTATTTCGATTCAGCCACTGTCAACACACACGTTACATTTCAGCATCTAAGAAGGAATTACACTAAGCATATAGTTAACTTTTTTTTTCTCCAAACATGAGAAAAAAAACACATTTAAGATGTATGAAATAATGACTTTAATAGGATTGATCATTATTTTATCTTATTTCTAAATGTAAAGGGTAAAATGTATACTCAGTTGGCCTATTTAAAATGTTGTGAATGAATTACTTGTAAATTGTTTTGAGGAAGAAAAAAAATGCCAACATCAGTGTATGACAATAATCTTTCACTGTAGTCTTAGTATGTTTTCCTCTCAATAATAGGCATAATCTATACAATACTGCGAGTTTGAAGCAGCATCTTGTGTGTAAAAACATTACATACACAGAAACAGATTAAAAATCAGGATAGACCACAAAAGATTATGTGAAGTCATTTGAGAAAAAAATGTAAACATCTCACAACCATAAACGCAGAGAAATTTGCCTCGGTAAAAGCAAAGACAGCACACTACAATGAGCCTCTTTAGCACAACAACGTACAACAAACAAACACACACACAACACACACACACACACACACACACACACACACCACACACACTCCCACTGTACACTTCAGTGTGTGCCGGTGCAGCAGGCTGAATCACGCCGTCATAGACTTCAATGTAATCCCCCCAGACACTCCACACAAACACACCAGCCTCTTATATGCTAATACAGGCCAGCATATACAACCCCTCTTTAATCTAACCACCAAAGCAGAGTGCTCTACACACACTTTGGGGTGTATTTAGCACAAATGAAATACGCCTTTCACTCTGACCTGCTTTTAATCAAAAAAATACTTAATTGTTGTATTTAGTCTTTAATGTACCTGCATTAACAGTTGGATTAAAATAGAATGGGACTTAACTGCACCACAAGACCCCACTTTCATGTGGGATTGAAATTTAAGCAAAACATCCAATAAATCTCATTAACACTAGCTCTGAAAGAATAGATGAAAAGCAGTCAAGATAATCTTCTTCCTGAGATACTGACACAACATAAACACTTTCATAATTCATTAATATTAATTTTACATTAATAGTGCTATTTAAGAAAAATACAATTCCATGAGGAACTTTCTAAAATATATCAGTTATTCACTATCTGCTATAGGATGCTTCACAATTATATTTTGTAAAAGTTCATACTATATGTATAATCAAGTAATATACATATAAATGTTGGTGTGATGTCATGTCATGAACACATTGTTAAATCTTTAGTGTTTTCATTGTTTTGAATGATTGACACTGCACTAGAGTATTTAAAATACAATTCAGGGTTTTCGAATTGTGTCTTTTTGAGTCCAAACTATCAATGTTCTCCTGACCTTAGCACTGAAAGGCCTCACAAGTGCTCCAAGACAAAATACTCATGTTAATAATAACATCAAAACTAACCATCAAGTGTAAAAACCGAAAAAAATGTAATCTTTGCAACGAGGTAGTACATTTTGCCCCCACGCATCACACAAAGTCTCTGCCTCACCTACGGTCCACCCCCTCCCTCATCAAGCCAGCTCTGCTTTCAAGCCGGCACCTTTTCAATTGAACAGCAGTGAATAGAAGGATGTCTCTATAGATTGAGGTGTGACTAAATTGTGTGTTCAGCATGTTGAGGTTGACATTCCTCCATTTAGAGGGGGCAACTATTATGTGTGAGGTCGCTTTCACGTCTTTGTCTATAGAAAATACAGAAACCACTCTGCTTTTTTTTCAAGCATGTGGCCTTGGCTGCAGCTTTAGAGGTACACAGGCTTTCCAATGACCCCTTTTCTCTAAAGCTCTCTCTCTCTCTCTCTTCTCTCTCTCTAGCTTATTCTTTCCTTTGTGGAACTAAAACACCCACACACCTTGGAATATGCAATAAACACACACTGGCCTTGCTTTTTCTTATGATTATTTTTTGCCACTTTATATGCTTGTATTGACAGTGTGGAGAGACATAGATATACCCAGGCAGGGTACGAACCCGTGTCTGCTGTGACAAGGACTGAGCCTCTATGAGTGGGGCGCCCTAACCACAACACTACGAGCGCCCCCCCCCCCCCCTGACTTTGCTTGTTCTACCTTCTGAAACATTCATCTACATTTCTCTAGCTTCCTCTTGCTTGAAAATGAAGCCATTTGAAAATAGTTCTGGGATTATACAAACACAGGGGTTAACATAATTACAGCTACTGTTCCTTTTCCAATTCCTTGTTTCACAATTTCTTCCCCCATAAAAAACAAACACACAGGTATGATTGCACGTTCACAAAAATGGTGCCAGCGTTCCGTTTCTTATTTGTTCTTTCAGGGTCACACACACACACACACACACACACACACACACACACACACACACACACACACACACACACACACACACACACACACACACACACACACACACACACACACACACACACACACACACACACACACACACACACACACACACACACACACACACACATTTTATCAGCCCTATACATCTTTACACTTTCACCATGGCAACTGACTGCCTCGGCTGTTTCCAGACGCTTATAATGACACTGGCCTTGTCACTACAATATGGGAGAGAGAGGGAGAGGCTAGAGCCTTCAACAACAAAGAGTTGAAAGGCAGGGTTTTTTTCTTTGACAGTCAGGGTCCATCATTTATTTGAAAAGGTTTGCCTCTCGAGCTGTACACACATCCAGTGTCACTTACAGCTTTGCATCTGACTTTAGGACATTTTATTGTAACACAACATCAACTTGATTCCTTCACAAGACTACAACCAAGAAAAGGAAAGGTGAGACATCTGTTCAACGAAACCATCCATTCATATCCTGTGTGTCTGAAAATCTTTTTCTGATAGTGCAGAGATTGTACATTTCAGAAGTGTCACATGAAAATGTGTTGGTGGGACGCCATATCGACAGGACCACATCATTTGCCTTCCAAAACCCTTCAAATCAATCATATAGATGTAATGATAAGGCTTGGTTAGGTTTAGGGAGATATCTTGTTTTGGGTTTGAATAAAATAACTACTTTGTCAAGGTGAAGAAACTTCTGTTGCCATTCTTACAGTACATCAATTGTGATTGAGGTTAGGGAATGATTATGACTTTAGGGAAGTTTCATTTGTCAACCCATCCATCCTCCAGTCATAAAGTCGCTGAAGAGCTTTGTCAATTGACTACAAACACAAGTCAAATGCTGTCCCTCTTTTTGGGAGGGTCTTGAAAAACAGTATTGAAGTATTCAGTATTGAAAATGTTATGAGTCTGAAAAGGCTTCACATATCTACTACAACCAGTACAATTTAAAATACTTTCTCAAGCCTTAATGGCCCAATGGGTTACAGTTACAGGGCATAATACCTGTGTATCTCTAGTTTTGATATCAAACCTGATCAATAAATGACATTTCTAGGTGAGGAGTAATTTGTCATTGAGAACAACTTTGCCCTGATTCAGCACCTTGAGGACCTGGCATCCAGCGTAGGAACCCAGGAAATACAGCTTCAAACTCATAAATCTCTCCCTCGTTCTCCCAGAGGGACTGAGCCTAATACACTGCAGCTGCACACCAAACACTCAAAATAGCCTCATGTTTTTCAGTTTTCTGACAAACTCCATCTGAAGGTTTATACATTCGGCATGTGTTGGTTTAAATCACAAATGTTAATGTCTTGACAACAGTAGGCAATACTGATAAATGACTCATTACTACGGCACAAGTGGTTATGAGATTTCCTATTCTCAGACCCTGAGCATATGTTTTCTACATCTATAGCTCAAGCAGACATAAATCAACATGGCTGTAATTTATCATATTACATTCAGTTTCTCACCGCAGTGAATTAGCCTGAAGCAACAGGCAACAACTGTCAAGTAAAAACACACAGTGAGGGAATGTGATAGCAGATGTCTCTGTGCTTTGTAATGCAGAACCATGTCTTTATGCGTGTTTGATTGTGTGTGTGTGTGTGTGTGTGTGTGTGTGTGTGGTGTGTGTGTGTGTGTGGCGCATGTGTGTGTGTGTGTGTGTGGTGTGGCGCGCATGTGTGTGTGTGTGTGTGTGTCTTCTAAGAAGACGTTTTGCACATATAAGAGCTGCTGTCAATTCCTTGAGAGACCCATTGGGCTATTTTTCTGCACCAGACACACACACATACACACACAAACACATGAAAGTGAATTATTTAGAGTGTTACTCTCCTTTCTTTTTTCTCTATGAGCTTTTATTAAACTTTGATTTGATGTCTCTAAGCTGAACTCATTGTAAAGCAGTGTTCATTTTTAATGCTCATTGTGCTGATGAAAGATAATGCTAATTAGACAGTGGTTGGTTGGTGTGTGTATGCACACTTGTATGTGTGTGTTTACAGTAAATAAGTGTTGTGTGTGTGTGTGTGTGTGTGTGTGTGTGTGTGTGTGTGTGTGTGTGTGTGTGTGTGTGTGTGTGTGTGTGTGTGTGTGTGTGTGTGTGTGTGTGTTGGTGTATGGTGTGGTGTGCAGGCATTAATGTGTGTTACTGCTCCATGCTAATAAGGCAAGGTGTTAGCAGTAGCTTGAGGGCTGGTGCAGGATGCTACAGGGATAGCAGCGCCTCTCTGCTTCCTCTTCCATGCTGTCAGGCCGGAGGCTCTTTCACTTTAATGAACTATACACACACACACACACCACACACACAACAACAACACACACACAACACAACACACACACACACACACACACACACACACACACACACACTCACTCATCTCTTTCTTTCCCTTTTCACTCCCTTCAACTCTGCTTTAATCTCATGCTCTCAATTTAAAACTTTTCTTTCTTGAAAAACTTCCCCTGGCTTTGTCTTCTGTATAAGAGAAGAAGCAGGTTGAGCTGCAGAGAAGGGTGATGGATGCTTAGAAAGAAAGTATCAATATATTGAATAACTACAGTAATATGAAAAATATTGGCCACTTCTCTCTCTCTCTCCTTGTTTTTATCTTTCATGTGGTCTCATTCCGTTAATGTGCTTTTCAGGCTCTTGTCTCGTCTTTCCTTTAATCATGAATATAAGAAATCTCCTTTAATCATGTCTGTTGGTCCAGTCTCTTCAATCAATACCTGTAGAAAAGCTGAAGGCAGCTGTTGCATCACTGGGTGCTAATAAAGCCTCACATAAATAAAGACATCTCCAAGTTAAATTTAAGACTGTTTTTATACCTTTTTAATGCCACTTGTAAATTAAATGCCAACGTCAAGGCAAAGAAATTTGATGCATTTTATGGTACTTTTATTAGCTGCTTTTACTCACATCAATATCACATTGACATAGTGTATGAATAGCTTTGTTAAGTGTATGTTTACTCTTATAACAAATCAAAAAGTGCTTATTTGGCACATTACGCCACCTCTCCAAGTATTTATTTTATCCTACAAAACAGCAACCAAAAGATGTAAGACCTTTGTGAAGGACGTTTTATACTTGGCGGTGAAATTCAATACTTTTAAGGCCTTATTTTGAAAATATTAAATTCAATGCTTTTTTAATGTGTTCAAGAGCCCGCGGGTACCCTGTAAACATCAAATGTCACTTTTTCATCCTCTGTTGTGTGTGCATCTGTCATGTTAATTCTCTCTCTATTCTCTGATTCGTGTGCCATTGTGTGCATATAAGTGGATCTATTCCCAGACGTGTAACCAGTGTTTTCAGGCTGTTTGATTTGACTTTCTCGTGCCCTGTTTCATCTCTTCTTGCCTCCAAACTTTTAGTGTTTATTTGAAACTATTTCTGTCAGCCCCCCCCCTGCCTTTTTGTCCTCATTAATCATTTAAATGTTCAGTCCCCCTGCTCCTCCTCTGCCTCTTTTTCATCTTTCTTAAGTTATTTGTCTTTTCTTTCTTTTAATGATCCTCTCTTTACAGCATATGTCTTCCCTTAACACCCTCTCTCTTTCTATACTTCTTCAGTTCTCTCCTTCTCTTTTAATAAGGTTTTTTATACTCCACATCATTATATTTAGCTGACTAAGGAGATTTTGGAAGTAAGCCTGCAGTCAGTCTCTTGCTCTCTGTGGATGGGAACTCATTATGCGTTCCCAAATATCTGTTTAACCCAGTTAAAGATCTGGCAGACGCCTACACGGATACGGCCATATTATAATTATTCCCTTTTTCTCTCTTTCCAAGTCGGCTTACTTCTTACACCCTCTCCCCACACACCACTATCTTATCAAATACAGAGTCAAACGTGTACAAAATGTTACGACCATTTCCCTGGCGCAGCGCAGAGGTTTGCGCGCCTGCAATCTAGCTTGCATGACTGAAGTGGAAAATTGTTCTTGGCAGCGTCACTTGGCCAGCTCTTTTAATGTATTCATTGGCAAAGTCAAGACACGATAAAATGCAAGAGATTTGCAGATGTGAAAATTGTTCCAAGGCTCTAATCTGTCTTTAACTTGACAAGCATTACACACTGATAGAGCAGCAACTTTTATTTTATTCTTTTTAATGAATCCCCTATTTTTCTATAAATCAATTCATTGTTTTGCCTATAAGATGTTTTTGAAGCAGTGAAAAATGCTGAACATAGAATCTTTGGAAAAATACAAGGAAAAACCACAGAGATATGAAGACATTAAAGGTGCGAACACACTGCACTCTGCGGCGCGGCGGTTGGCCGCAGGAATCGCAGGATCCGGCCGCCTGATAATTTTGGCTCATTTGGCTCATTTGTGTCCGCCGCCGGCCGCCGCCCGCCGCCCGATGAGTCATTGAATGTGCACGTGGTCCCGAAGTGAGTGACGTCGGGAGGAGCTCAACGCTGATTGGCTATCGCGGCGCGGCCGCGGCGAAAAGTTCAATATTTTCAACTTCTGCGGCGGCCGCGCCGCGCCGCCGATTCGCGCCGCGCCGCGCCGCCCCTGGCCGCGCCGCGTGAACCGCTCGCCGCCGGCCGCCGCCGATTCGCGCGGCGGCGCTCGAAATACATTGACTTTCTCTGTAAACTCGCCGCGCGGCGATGTGCAGTGTGTTCGCACCTTTAGATTGAATCTGAATATTTCGCATTAGATTATTAATCGGAATCCTGATTAGACTACTAGATGTGTGTTTAGCAGCAACTAACACATTCAGAACTATCATAGCAACATCAGCCTGTTCTACAACAACACCAGCATCATGTATCTGCTCACTCACCAGGTTCGCAGACACAGGTGTGGCGCTCCCATTGGTCAGAGCACTGGCTGTGGGAGGGGCAAGGGGAGGAGCCACAGGGGTTGCCCACAGTACAGCCGCTCTCTACTTTGACAGCTCTGGATGGGCGGGGCAGGGGAGGGGAGTCCGGCCTCACGCCCAACCGAACGCCCTGTAGAAAGAGAAAGAGAAAGAGAAAGAGAAAGAGAAAGGAGGTATTTGTTTAAACAGAGTTGAAGAAGTTGGTTCCATTCATTTACATTAATACATTCTGTCAATCAAAAACCCAGTTCTTAGCACATTTCCATATCACATGTGCCAATAGTTCAAGCTTCTCTCCACCCATCCATCCATTGATATTAAACATGTGTCCATCCTCACCTGTATACATCCTCTGATCCCGTTCTTCACCTCTCCAGAGCCCAGCACTCCTCCCACATGCAGATGTTTCACCTTCAAACCATGAATCTCATTTCCCACTATCACTGTTCCCTAATGGGGGAGGAGGACAGATGGAGACAGGAAGGGCAAAGATTATGACTATTAATCACTGTGCGCATACTGAATACCTTCACAAAAATACAAAGGGAGCTCTGAATATCATTATGTGACCACGTTAAGATATTTTAACTGATCTGAAAACATTAAGGCAAGAAAAAAAGGTAGGGAGGATGAAAAGGAAGTCACAGGAAAGCAAAGACATTATCAGCCCACAAGGTTTGTGCAATGGGAGAGATTCCCATCTTTAGAGGTGTATACCATGTGATAAAAGCTAGATGGAAAGGAGATTGTTAAGAAGAGGGAAAATGGTCTCAGAGCAGAGATAATAATTGGCTTAATAAAAGAAAAGAAAACAATTACGTGCCATTATCATGAAAATGGTCAATGATTCTGGAGCAATGTTGACAGGCAACTTAGCTTGCACAGCTTGCAACAAGTATGAAAGGAAAATCAATGATCCCCATTTACCACCGTTCCAGCTCCAGCGGAAGATACAAAGATGGAAGGCAAGGTCTGCCTTATAATATCTGCACACATGCCAAACTGGGAAATTACTCTTTAATTGGCACTTGGTGGCTGCAATGTTTAATTTTTTTTTAAGGTTTCCTGCACAATTTACTCAGTATGTAACTTGGTGCACTTTGAACATGTGCCTGATGAACCACTCTAAAGAGAAGACAAGTGTCACTTGCTGATATGATTTAAAAATCTACACCAAAACAAAACATACAATTCAACATTTTAATTCACTACAGATTATGTAAACTAGGATTACATTTCCACCTTGTAAAGACACTGAATCTGTGTGTGTTGTGAGCATGTGTCTCTCTCTGTGTCGTGCGTGTGTCTGTGTGTGTGTGTCTCTATCTCCGTGTGTGCGTGTGTTTGCGAGTGTGTGTCTTAAAAAAGACAAGCTTTAATTTAAAATTCATATAAGTCATTTCAACTATTTCTATCAAATATAATTTTTTTGTCAGTAGTGGCTCAGCTGTGTTAATGTCACTAATGTTCACATGTTTTTGTACTGTAGTCTATTGTGGCTTGTTTTCTCTTAACCCTTCACTCATATTCCATATTTTATCATTCAAATTAAGAGCTCTACATTTTAAATGTTGTCCATCAGAGTCTCTTCTGATCTTAAAGATCCAATTATTAGAGCAGGACATGGTAAATTAAGGTTGAGAATCTGTTATCTGTTGTGTTGAGGAAAACCACAGCGGGAAATTAATTGTTCGGGGAAATTAAGTCTCATTGATTTAGTAAAGCGGAAATGATGAAACCTTGTTATTCATTAAATTATGTGTGTTCAGGCAAATAAGACATCTAATGAATTCACAGTATTTATCATTTGCTGCCAATTAAAATTGCATCACCCCTGAATCACCCTGCTTATCACTTTGTATGTTAATTGCTGGAAAATCAAGAGACTAAAAGCCTTTCCTTTGAGCTTTGTGTCACATCTATTACCTGATAGAGTCCAAAGTCCAGTCGCAGCGTAGCGACGTAGCGCTTCTCACTGCCGCTGCGAACGTCTCTCAGCTCCAGCTGGAGGTCATGCCACCGGCCGTCTGCCACCTGAACCTGATCCAAACGCAAACGCAGAGGTCTGCTGGAACCGTGGGTCACTGTGAACACCAGCTGACCATTCATCACCTGAGAGGGGTGACAAGCACATAGAGAGAGAGAAAGGGGGTGAAGAAACACGAATCATAGAAAACAGTCAAAGAAAAGAAAAAAAATAAACTGCTTTGAAGGTATGTAGGTGTGTGTGTGTGTGTGTGTGTGTGTGTGTGTGTGTGTGTGTGTGTGTGTGTGTGTGTTGTGTGTGTGTGTGTGTGTGTGTGTGTGTGTGTGTGTGTGTGTGTATGCGTGTTCTCACCTGAAACAGCAAGCTGGTGTACTGGCCAGCCTGAGCCTGCAGTAGCGTCCCCTCCCGTGCTCTGGTTCTGAACACCAGGCCAAGGTACCAGGGCATGGAGATGGTCACATCGTTCTTCAGGTCCCACCACAGGGCGCTGTTACCCAGGAAGCGATGGGGGTGGGCCATCACTGAGGTGAAGGGTTAGAGAGAGACAGTTAATATAAAGGTCTGCAATATCCAGAACAGACTCAATATGTCACTGGTCTGGGACTGAATCACCTTTTGAGCAATATTAAATGTAACATTTTGGCCAGGTAAAAATAATAAAGGGTGTCCTGGAGGCTTGGGGTTAATAGGCCACACTGTTAGTGCAGCCTCTCTCCCAGGCAAGCCAGCACACACATCCATTTAACATCACATAAATGACCAATAAAGTTGTCTTAAAATAAATATAATTAAAATATAAATACCACAAAGATTGCCTTGTCTTTTTTGTGAAAACGTAACATGGCGTTTTCAACCTGCTTACTGATTTTTCCATCATGATGAAGGATTTTGTTAAGTGTTATACTGACAAAACGTCATAACTTCAACTTTTCTTTACAATCAAACCACTCCACTTGGGCTACAGTAGTTGCCCTTTTGGGGAATCACTTCGACTTCATCTAGGTCCAAGTGCAGTCACTGATCACGAAAAACAAACAACTGGTCCAGCTAGCAAAAACATGCGACCCATACATAATGCTGTAACAGAGGGGGTGAATGGTGCAGACTGAGTCTTTATGAGTCTCTGAAAACTGTATTAATATTAGTATTAAAGTGTGAAGCAGCCTTTTAAACCAGCAGTCACTTTCTATTATTTAATCAATTTATAAATAAAAAAAAACACTTAAAGGTGTTACCTGGAGCATTTTGACTTCAGTAATTATTTACTAATTAATGAGTAATTAGATTAAATACTGCTGACAAGTAAGGTCAGTGGCCTTATCTGTCATTTCACGGATTTTTCAAAATAACCCCATTTATCAACACTAGCATGAGACAGAAACTGCCCATCATCACAGCCATGATCACACTTGATATTAAATATATACCAGCGTGCCACAATACATGTGACACTGCTGAAAGTTGCCATTGGTTGAAAATGCGTCCTGTAAGGATGAAGATAAGCACAGTCTCTCACCATGACTGCAGTCCTTCCCTCCGTAGCCCAGGGGACAGTCACAGGAGAAAGTCTCCCAGCTCACTCTGCAGGTCCCTCCGTTCTGACAGGGGCTCGAGTTACAGAAGGACAGCTTGGCACTGCAGCCTTTAAAAGCAACAAAGACACTTACATCAGTGATTATCTTCTTTTTTTTAAAACAACACTATGATGTGAGTCTAAGAAATTGCAAAGAATAAAAAATAATGCAGAGGTGAGCTAATAATCAGGATGTTAACACCTCATGTTCAGCTTACTAAAAAGCTGTTCAGTTACCAATGTCCAGATTTAGAGGTATTCAAGATTCAAATGACCATTACAGCATCCAAGTCTCCAACTTTGGTTATTTGCATTTTTTTGACTACGGTAGTAAAGACAACTTGAACTTGAAAATATTACATCAAATGAGTTCTTTCATTAATGATGTGTGTTAATTTTACAATAAAACAAAACAAATACACCATTGAGGTAACTAGTAATATTGAGGATTACATTATCATTTAATTCTATATCATGGTCGTTAAATATAAGTGCCCAGTCATTAGTCAAAATCAAATTGGATGTACTTTACTGTGTACTATTAACGATTATGTTTTGTTTCAGTTTACTTAAGAAATACAACAGCCAAATGTCATATTTGGACGTAAATGTGTCATTGCTCATGCTCTTGTAGGAGGGAGTATACAGTTAGCAGTGCTGACCGGGGATTGTTCCATTGTTAGCGATATATCCAGCTAAGTCCAGAGGCTTGTTGTCAATGTGCAGCTCCTTCATGCAGCCGATAAACTCCCTGGAGCCAAACGGGAAGTTGTCTGGTACGTTGGGAACTCCGCCCAGAAACAATGGACCAGTCAGGTCCAGAGACCTATGAGAGGAGGAGAGACACAAGAAGAGAAGTGAGTTAGGTGGAGAGGAAATGGGAAGGAGGAATGGAGGGAAGAAGGAGGGATGGAGGATTATCGCTCAAGGATGGAAGGGAGGAGGAACGAGTGAGGGAAGGAAATGGAAGAAAGGGACAACCATGAAAAGAAGGTATGAAGGAGGCAAGGGGATTAAGCAAACGCCCAGATTTAAATGTGTCATCAGAGGTGAGTTTCAAAAGGAACAAGAATAATAAGAGAATAATTTGGGGAGAAATAATTTAATAATGATGTTGTTGAGGGTAAAAGCAGAAACCGCAGGGGAAATAGAAAAATATGAAAAAGGAAGAGAGACAGACGGAGAGACAAAGGAACAAACAGGAGATTAAATATGAGCTGCAGCAGCTATCAGGAGAGAGCAGGTAAAGGTGGATCATGAGGCAGAGGGAGAGGGGCTAGATGTTAGGGGATGTCGACAAACAACAGTCTCAGGCATTCAAAGGAGACGAGAAAATGTGGCGACAGCATGGGAGAGAGATGAACAAACAAGAGATTAAGTGTGAGTTACAGCAAATATCCAAAGAGAGCGCGTGTAAAGGCGTTATGACAAGACAGATGGAAGGCGAGAGGAGAGAAAGAAGGAGGGGCACAGTCAGGAGACGGATGAAGGGGACAGTCAGGGGACTGCAAGAGCCAGAAGAAATGTACAGAAATGCTGTTGACATTTTGAAAGAATTAGCTTGTTTTCCCCCATCCAATCTATATATATACAGTATCTCACAAAAGTGAGTACACCCCTAACATTTCTTCAAATATTTCATTATATCTTTCCATGCGACAACACTGAATAAATGACACTTTGATACAATGTCAAGTAGTCAGTGTACAGCTTGTATAACAGTGTAAATTTACTGTCCCCTCAAAATAACTCGACACACAGCCATTAATGTCTAAACTGTTGGCAACAAAAGTGAGTAACACCCCTAAGAAAAAATGTCCAAATTGGGCCCAAGTGTCAATATTTTGTTTTGCCATCATTATTTTCTAGCACTGCCTTAACCCTCTTGGGCATGTAGTTCACTAGAGCTTCACAGGTTGCAACTGGAACCCTCTTCTACCCATTCATGACGACATCAAGGAGCTGGTGGATATTAGAGTCCTTGCGCTCCTCCATCTCCCGTTTGAGGATGCCCCAAAGATGCTCAATAGGGTTTAAGACTGGAGACATGCTTGGCCAGTCCATAACCTTTACCCTCAGCTTCTTTAGCAAGCCAGTGGTCGTTCGGAGGGGTGTTTGGGGTCGTTATCATGTTGCAGTACTGCCCTGCGGCCCAGTTTATGAAGGGAGGGGATCATGCTCTGCTTCAGTATGTCACAGTACATGTTAGAATTCAATGAACTGTAGATCCCCAGTGCTGGCAGCACTCATTTAGCCCCAGACCATGACACTCCAACCACCATGCTTGACTCTAGGCAAGACACACTTGTCTTTGTACTCCTCACCTGGTTGCCGCCCCACACTCTTAACACCATCTGAACCAAATAAATGTATTTTGGTCTCATCAGACCACAGGACATGGTTGCAGTAATCCATGTCCGTAGTCTGTTTGTCTTCAGCAAACTTTTTGTGGGGTTTCTTGTGCATCATCTTTAGAATAGGTTTTCTTCTGGGATGACAGCCATGCAGACCAGTATGATGCAGAGTGTGGCGTATGGTCTGAGCACTGACAGGTTGACCCCCCACCCCTTCAAGCCCTTCAGCAATGCTGGCAGCACTCATACGTCTATTTTCCAAAGCCAACCTCTGTGTACGACGCTGACCACGTGCACTCAACCTTCGTAAATTGGGCTGCAGGGCAGTACTGCAACATGATAACGACCCCAAACACACCTCCAAACGACCACTGCCTTGCTAAAAAAGCTGAGGGTAAAGGTTATGGCCTGGCCAAGCCTGTCTCTAGACCTAAACCCTATTGAGCATCTTTGGGGCATCCTCAAACAGAAGGTGGAGGAGCGTAAGGTCTTTAATATCCACCAGCTCTGTGATGCTGTCATAAATGGGTGGAAGAGGGTTCCAGTTGCAACCTGTGAAGCTCTAGTGAACTACATGCCCAAGAGGGTTAAGGCAGTGCTGGAAAATAATGGTGGCCACACAAAATATTTACACTTTGGGCCCAATTTGTAAATTTTTTCAAAGGGGTGTACTCACTTTTGTTGCCAGCAGTTTAGACATTAATGGCTGTGTGTCGAGTTATTTTGAGGGGACAGTAAATTTACACTGGTATACAAGCTGTACACTGACTACTTTACATTGTATCAAAGTGTCATTTATTCAGTGTTGTCCCATGGAAAGATATAAAGAAAAATGTGAAGAAATGTGAGGGGTGTACTCACTTTTGTGAGATACTGTATATGGGTTTTCCTTTTTAGATTCCTTTTTAAAAGCCAGTGGAATATGAGTTGAAGGAAGCAAGAGACCAAAATGGAGCCAGTTGGAAAAAAAGAGATGAAGTAGCAGCTAGAGCAAACATCAACAGAGGCTGCCATTAGCAGAGGATGTCATGTCAGAGTAAGAGGAGCTGTTAATGGAGAAATAGAGAAGGAACAGAGGAGGAGAGCGTTGAAGCAAAGTCTTTGGCCTTCCTCTTTGATCCGTCTCTCTGCCTCACTTAGCGCTGACAGAACACAGCCAACTTGATTACAGCTTACAGAGCCACACATCAGCACTATGACAGGCTGCTGCTTGAGTGTATCTCTGTGTATGCTGGTGTCATGCACTTGTTGGCACAAATGTGGACAGATAGTTTGGTAGACACCAACCAGATGTAGAATCAACTACAGAAGTTTGACAAGGTCAAAGATATATATATATATATATATATATATATATATATATATATATATATATATAGTAAGTTTGATTTGATTCACTGATGATGCTTTGGTAGCTGCGTTTTCTTTTCCAATAGGTTTCTTCCAATTGTGCTCCTTCTGTGGCGTTTAATTTGTCTAAAAACTCGTAGACATGAAAACAACAACCGCACAGCGACACACATAACAGTATCCGCAAGCAGAAAAAGTCATCATTAGTGCTGCACTACTGGTACAAATTCTTACCAGTGTACTTTCTATAACGTTAATACTGTAAAGCCCTATGTACTGTAGTCTGATCATTATTTGCTTTATTTTAGCAATGGAAAGTCATTTTCAGGTAGTAAGACCCATACACCAATAGCTGAAAGGATAGTATGTTGCCTTAACTTTCTCTTTAAGATTTTGTGACTGGTTTTGTTTCTTAAACAGTAGTTCACTCTTGAGCATGCTCCAGCACCTACAGGTATGTTTACGCCAGAGGTCACATTTGACAGTTCCAAGATAAGCGGGCAACAGTGCTCTGACAGCAACTGCAATTGTTTTCTGTATTATTAGGGCAATATTTTAGATGTGGGAAGTTGAAGAACTTCAAGTGACCAAACTTAAGGAAAACACAGGTGTGAATAAATATTAAAAAAAAGAGATGGTGAGATGAATGCAAGACAAACTCACTTCTTGCTGCTGGTCTGTTTGCCCTGTGCGGCGCAGCTGTAATTTCCCAGTTGTGTCCCAAAGCGAAGGGACAAGGCTGTGTCACAGTCGTCAATGCTCACCACAGCAATCTTCTCATCTGACGGACCCTGGGCCTCACCGCTTATACTGCGCTTGGGCTGCACACACAAACACACACACACACAAGATTGAATAGTACAGAATACAAAACTCAGAAACACAATGACACCAGCCAACACACTACAAACACATTTTTTTAGTACCCACAATTAGGGCCCAACCGATTATCGCATATTTCGGAATTATAGGCATCGCCCGTTTTTTTTGCCGATTTCTGCAGATTATTTTTTTTTTTCAAGCATTCATGTGTGAAATGTATTGCTGCCCTGGAGGTAGCCTAAATGAATAGCATGTACAGCTTAATGCTATAGCCTATTTACAGCAGCAGCAGGTGTGTTGAAATACATTGGATTAATTTACACCTGATAGTTCCCCCTGCAACCAATAGCAGAGGCATTGGTCATCGCTTGACTGTTAATAATAATAATTGATAGAATTTATATGGTGCTTTATTGGAGGTCATTCAAAGACACTTTACATCATAGAGAATCATACATGTAGAAAAAGAAAACAAAATACTGAAAAAATTAAAATAATGTTTGAATTGGAGTCAGGTGTCATTATGCTTCCTTAAAGAGGTGACTTTTGAGTTGACTTTTGAATTAATTTATTGAGTCTGAGATGCTGATGTTTGGGGGGAGGGAGTTCCAGAGGGTTGGGTGCAGTAAGATAAAATGCATAATGTCTGAATTTAGACATATTTGTTACACTTTATTTTTTTTAGACAATGCGTATTGCAATAAAGAAAAAGTTCCTGTACATATTTTCAACAGTAAAGGGTGTATATATATTTAAGGGTTCAAAAAAGTTCAATATACTGTATATATATATAGGGGAGAGTGGGGTGAGTTGTGCAACTTTTTACTCAAAGTGATTTTAAAGTGAGGCCTTGACAGTTATGTCTCCAACTCAAGTATGTACATATATTTCAGGATGTTGTGCATCCCTGGCAATAAAAACTTTGGATCTGGAATAAACTGTTTAAGAAATATAGCTTTCGGAAAAAAAGTTGTCTTGTCGCACAAATCACCCCACAACGTGGGGTGATTTGTGCATTTGGAGAAAATAAGATGGGGTGAATTGTGCCAATTTATATATATCTCAAAAACTGTAATGCAAGACAAATCCATTAGACAATCACTTATTTAAGGTGTATTTAAAGTAAATAAAGTAAATAGTTGACAAAGATTGAAGGAACATTTTCTTAAACAAGGCCTAGCAGATCTAGGTGGTTTTGCCTGCAAAGCTCACAATGACAAAGTCACCATCATCATCTTTCTGACCATCTGAACTCTCATCAGTGGTGTCGTTAAGTGGAATTGAGATGTCACTCTCTTCTGAGCTACTGTAGACAATCACTTTCTTTTGGTGACCAGCGTATACAGCCATGCCACTGGCACAACTCTCAGAAATGTACTTTGCACTAGTTGCTCCGTGCTTGTGGAACCAACTGCCACCTGACAAATGTGATTCCCCCTACATTTCTGCCTTTAAATCAAGGCTCAAAACCCATATGTACACCCTGGTGTTTCCTCCCCATTAACCTCTGCACTACTTACTTACCTCTGCACTACTATCTGTGTTTATGTGGATGTATGGGCTTTACGTCTTTTATTTTGGTTATTGTTATTTTACCTTCATTGTTTGCCTACTGAATGCACTATGTACAGCACTTTGGACAGTGCAAACTGTCATAAATGTGCTTTTATAAATACATTTTACTTACTTACTTACTTATAACTCACCTAGGCCCTTTGGCACAAATCAACCCATCCCCAGAATTTTGGATAATAGGCATGATGCAGCAATTTAGGGTTGACATTGTGCTAACTATATAGACTCAAAGTGTAGCATACCAAAGCACTAAAACATGTGTCAAATGTTTTCAAACGTGTCTATAATTGTTCAGACACAATAATCAAAAAACCTTGATGATGGAAATTTTACTTTGAAAGGCAAAACACAGTTTTTTGAGCTTAAATGTGCTTATATCTTATTCCTTGTGTCTCCCTTCTTTACAGGATGAGTCAAATGGATGGCTCTTCTTAAATATGTGGTCACATTTCCAATTTCTTCCACGGTTTTCTAGAAACAAGGGTTTTGCAACTTCCAAAATGCACAACTCACCCCACTCCCCTATAGGCTATATATTTTGTTTTTGTTTTTTTTAAACGGCCGATTTAATCGTGATCGTAATTTTTCTCTGAAAATAATCGGCATCGGCACTCCAAAATCACTATCGGTCGGGCCCTACCCACAATGCTACTGCACATCATGATAAAAGGAAAAGGGGGGAAATTTGAGTTAGTAGGAAAATGGAGCAAAAACTGTAAAAGACAACACACTCACTCTCACTCACTGCTAGTGAAATAAATAAATAAATATTGAAGCAGAAAAAAAAAAGAAACAAGAATGTGTATGTGCACCCTGACACACACTCATACTCACATAGCGTGTAGCTGGCTGAGGAAAATGAAAGCACATGAAGAAAATTAAAGGAGATGTGCCACAATTATGCATGAATGAAATGGTGACAAGCATACGCCCACATAATACTATGCGCACACGAACACTGCAGCTAAATTCAATGTGCTTTGTCGGAGGCTGAGAAAATATTCTGCCAACGCATCAGAACACAGTGCAAATAATAAATAAGTCTAATGTGAAACTTCAAAGGATAATTCATCAAACAAACATCAAAACCCGAAGGTCAGAAGTAAAATAAAAAATAAAAATGGTTTAGGACACTGAAAGAAAGAGAGATGTAAACCCACCTTGTTGTAGTAGTGGATGTGAACAGTATGCCAGTTGCCATCGCTCACACCGCCAGGTAGGAAGGGACTCACCTGAGTTGATGACTCACCTACATTTAAAAACATATGGTCATATGTCGACACATACATTTATTCTTGCCTATTTGTTTATACCTCATGTACGCTACTTGCATACATGTATGCATGTATGTATAATGTTCATGTGTTCTACACATATCTATGTGTATTATTCAGCTAACCATTTTACTGAGGTCTGCGGTGGCAGGAGGGACAAAACGACCAAAGAGGGGCCGATGTCACTTGGCTCTGTTGTTAAAGTCTTGGAGGGTAGGTGTATAGTCTTTGAAGCTAATCATATATTTTAGTCCCCAACAGGATTTAACAATCTAATCTGTGACCCTAACAACTCTAAAATGATGGTAGTGGTGGTTAGCCATTACTGTAGCGTGAAGTTAAACAAAAAGACATCTCATCACAGTGAGGAATAGAAGTATTTTCTCATAGTAAGCGTAGCGATTTGACTTTGTCTACAGTTAACCCCTTGTCTGAACCTTAATATCGTCTAAACCCTCCCCACTTCATGTGGCTTTATAATCCTTTTTCTAATCTAATGTAATCCAATAAAGCAATGATAGCCCTACGCAACTTTTGAGAACAAAACCTTACCTCCTTTCCCCATGGGGGTATATGGACAGTATAAATACAAGTACTATAACATGCACAATCAAATATACAGAAATAGATATAGAGATATAGTACCCGTGGAATATTTGAGCACCACTTGTCCTTCCTGGATTTCCAAAGCAATGAAGTCGTGTTTCTCATTGAAGCGTCCATTATAGAAGAGAAGACCACTGTTCTCCAGGGTGGCAAACCTAGACAATGAAAAAACACAGAAACCCATGTCAGAAACAAAGACCCTTAGACTGTATGCACTATGAGCAATGCTATATTTTTTCAGTGTTGTTTGAAAAAAATTAAACCTTTTTGTATCCTGAAAATATACATACAGTACATTCTTAACTATGGCTTGGTTAATGTTGCATTTGACCATGATACAATGAGCCATACAACACCTAATTACACACAAAACTACTCCTGACCTGCAAGCCTCCTCATACAGTGTTGGTAAAGAAGAAGAAAGGTATTCAAACCGTACTACCACAATACCGTCAATAAAGCATATGGCTGCACCACTCCCTTCAGCTGTCATACAATATTCTATTTTCTAAATCAAGGCCAGGGGGACGTGCTGAGGCCACGGCTGCCATGTTAACACCTGATCAAAAGCGCTGCTAGTTTTTTTCTTGATTCTAAAGCACAGATGTCAAATCATCTCTACTGCTTAGAAGAGAGGAAAATCCAACAACAAAAAATGTCTTCTTTAAAAAGTGCTTTCATCTCGTCTTAGAATGTTTTGAAACTGAATGACGTGCTTGTTGCTTTATGAACTGGAGGCTTAATGTCAAGCCCCATGAAGAACTACATTTCTACTCATTCTTACTTTGAATTTGCATTTTACATCTGTGGCTTGAGCATCTAACAGAGATCAATGTGGCTGTAACAATAGATGCATTACTGCAATGCAGCAGGGTTTAGAAATGTACAGAGTGCTATCACTGTTCCCATCATGACAACCTCAGACCCTGGTTATCTGAGAATGATGCCACTGTAAGATACACCCAGGATTAATCAATAGCAGACAATATATCTTGTTTGTATGGCTCTGTTGTAGTTCAAACAGCACCATGGCATCCTATTGTGTAGTATGGAGATGTTATCTTTTCAGACCAACAAAAAGTAGCCAAACAATAGTGAAGGGAGACTGTGTGGACGCAGCACAGAGAGGCTGAAGGTGTTGATAAAGGCAAAGGACATGTGTTAGATGTTCAATTCATTGGTTGATTTAGTTTGCTTACAAGATCATCAAATACAGTATATAAGGCCACTGGTTCTCTTAACCTGATGAAGTGATGTCCATCAGTGCATTCAAATGTTAACCTTTACAGTTCTTTCATTTACAACTACAAACACTTCTGAAACAGCCTTTGAAGGAAAAAGGAAAAAGGAAAACATTTTTGTTGTGAGACATAAAATGCTTTGGGAGAGAGTGACATGAATAATGATTAAGTCCTGTCCGGCCCTGATGTGAAAAACAAGCCAAGGAGTAAAGCTGGCGACAAACAGGAGAAATAAAGCACTTTATGTTAGGGGAGAAGACTGACAGTCAGTCAGAGTAATGTGCATCTACAGCTCCCACATGTCAATGTGTTTGACTGGATGTGGCAGGACAGTGGTTAAAAAGACCATCCAGTGTCTGACTAGAAACACCCCTGCCCTTCTCCAGGGCTTCATCATTGTAGTTGTTGAAAGAAAACTTACTTTCCTCCAATTTAACTACCACACAACCTCTTAAACATTCATAAACTGAGCGCTCTTCAAGAGGGCAACAGTCACATCACTCACACTTCATTCCTTGACTTAGCCTCACTGCTCAACTGGTGGTCGCAAATCAGTGAAACACATGTAAGTGCCTTTACATGCCGGCAATGCACAGAAGCTCATTTGTCAGGAATACCATGACCGCACTGTCTCATAGCAACCACTGCACGGTGGCCACATCCACCTAGCAACAACCCCATGGCCAAAGTTACCTTAGCAACGATCATAAGACGACATCACCCATGGCAACCATCCCATAACCCTGCCTGACCACTCTGAAAGACCACTTCAGATCTCCCACAGACCACCACTCGGTATGTTGAAGGAGAAGGAGCAACAGGAAACGTAATGGTGGGCGAGCCAGACAAAGACAAAGAGCCTAAAGTAAAGAGATGACCACTGACCACGGCAGATGATACCAACAAGGAACAGAATCGTAAAGCAAAGAAAACATCTTAACTTTAATGCAAATGTTCTGAGAAGCTTGAGAACCCTTGGCAAAGGTTACTTCCATTAATGCATTACTTTATTTTAATATTTTTATAAAGACTTTGGACCCCTTCACAGAACGGGCCTAGAGTCACCATAAAATGCATAACTTGCCTTTGAAACAAAAAAAAGTTGCAATATGAGAGACAATGGACAGAGAAAGAGAAAAAGAGATGTTACTGAAACCAGTAAATTGATGGATGAAAGGAGAGAGAGGAAAACCACTCTTCTCAATGGAGAGAGAAGTGGAGGCCACAGAGAGAAGACATGAATAATAGGATTGATCTCTTAGGCGGAGATGAAATAAATAGATTAAAGCAAAGAGGAGAGAGACTGTGAGAGAGCGGAAGAGAAGTGAGAATCAAAGAGGAGTGGTTGTTATGGATCTGTGTCTGAGTGCAACTGGATGACTATAGAAGCCAAAGGAGCAAAGGAAGGAAGAAGGAAGGAAGAAGGAAGAGGAGGAAGGAAGAAGGAAGGAAGGAAGGAAGGAAGGAAGGAAGGAAGGAAGAAGGAAGGAAGGAAGGAAGGAAGGAAGGAAGGAAGGAAGGAAGGAAGGAAGGAGGAAGAAGGAAGGAAGAAGGAAAAATCAAAAGAGGAAAATTTAAACTGTTAAGTAACTGTTTCCTATCTACTCACGTTAAGGAGATGGACAGGTGGAATCTCTGCCTGAGGCCCCGGAACATGGCGAAGGACTTTGGTGGGAAGGAGCGGGCGGTGACGGTGCAGTATGGCCGCTCATAGCCTCCTGCAGGACACTCACAGCGGAACCCTCCTCCAGACAGCTCCCTGCACGTCCCTCCATTACGACACACACCGGGAACACACCTGCCCTGACGCCGGTCAAACTCACAGCGCTCACCTGGGGGGGTTGAAAATGAAAGATTTATTCATTTACATGTATTACTTTTTTTATACTACACACACAACAATGTCTGTCTGTGTTATAATAGCTCATCACCATCATACGGCGTGTCGGCGTGCTTCTAACGCACTAGCTTAATAACTGCTCATAGCTCATTAACTGCTGACGTTAGCTTGATAACACAGGCTTGTTAATGGCTCATGTTAGCTTTTCATCTGTTGAAGTTAACCTTTTAACTGCTGACTTAGCCGGATAACTGCTGAGTTAGCTCTTAAACTTAATAAGCTAGCTTGAAAATTGTCATGCTACCTTTTCCCTTTTCTGAAGTTAGTTTAGGCTCCACACACACATGTTGACCATGTCTGTTGACTTATTATGACAAGAAAGTGATACATTCAGAAATGCAATCAGCTATTCAAAGCCAGCTTGTTGCTTTAAGGGCCTTTGATATTGTCAGCAAAGTCTGTGTTGTTTCACTTGAGAGCCTTTTGTAGGTTTTGAAGAAGGATACTTAATGTGAGGGTCTTGAAATGGCCTAGTCTAAAGTGAGATGTGTTTTTTTTCTTCCATGTCAACAGCTTCACAGAGCGCTGCTGGCCCTCCTACCAGGCAGTGAACTGCAGCCACCGCTTTAGATGTAAATTAGTACTTGATTAGATGGTGGCAGCTGCAGAGTGCTGATTCTTAAAGGGCAGTACTAAGAGCCACTGTTATAGAGGACTAATCTTAAAAAAATAACACAGAAATAAAAAAAAAATTAGAGTTGACAGCAATGGGATAATCAGTGAACAGTATTTGGTAACGTATGTATACAGGAGAAAAAAAGAGAAAAAAAATCATTTTCCTGCAGACTGCAAAATCTGCTGCTTGAGAAGTTTGAGGAAAATCAACAAGGCCAAGCGATCTGCAGACAGGAATAAACCCAGATTTGGCTGCCAGTCAAACAAGCACCAGTCTGAACTGTCTCAGGAGGCAGAAACACCCACGCAGCGCACACACACACACACACACACTCACCCACATAAAAAGGTATGTGGGAGTAGACGCTGGCTCTTTTTTTTCCACTTTTCCTTGAGCATATTTGGACACACACATTGTCTGACATTTAGCAGCTGCACGCAAAGACACACACACCCAGTGCCCTCCATATGAACAGAGCAGAAGGGGTTTGAAACTAGCCTCGAGACATATGGCTCCTTAAGGACCCACTTTAGAACCTGCTGACGGTTACACACACACACACACACACACACACACACACACACACCGACACACATACACACACACACACACACACGGTAAGATAACAAATAAAGAAAGAAAATGCATATATATTAATAATGGATGCAATACAGAATTTGTTCCTTCTCAAACAAAGACATTAACACACAAAAAAGTCTCATATTTCCCATTTTCTTTCTCAATCTTTTTCATTATCACACACACACACACACACACACGGCTCATTGCCCCTGCCCCGAGGATGTCAGGTTTTATCATGTACCGTTGTGTCTGTCTCCGTTGGCACTTTGTTTGTGGTGCTCCTAGATGCCAAAATACCCACTGGCAGAGTTTGCACATTCTAAAAGCCACACACACAACCGCATACACACACCGATGACGTAGTGCATTCATGAGTCAATGAAACCCTTCACCTTTCCTCATGATCATCCGGACACAAACATTGTCTGACACGTACAAGACATGGATACACATAGACAAACTCTCACCCACAGTCAAAACACAGGCAGGCAAACACACGTACAAACATACACACACACACACACCTAAGGGCAAGTCATGACCGCACACACACATGAGCAAGTCTGACACACTGATGGAAAAGCTGTGAAAGTGCACACAGTCATGACACTGATACTGACAATATGTGACACAGGAGCAGACTGAACCCCACGCTATAATGTATTATTATATGCAGTGGCGAAGTGGGTAGGAAGATTGCCTCTGGAGTGCAGGGTCGGCGGTTCGATCCCCCTTCTCCCCGCCACATGTCGAAGTGTCCCTGAGCAAGACACTGAACCCCAAATTGCTCCCAATGGTTCAGAGAGCGCCTTGCATGGCAGCTTCTGCCATCGGTGTATGAGTGTGTGTATGAATGGGTGAATGTGGTAAGATATGTAAAGCGCTTTGGGGCTGAGAAAATCAGCTAGAAGGCGCTATATAAGTCAAGTCCATTTACCATTTACCATTTATTAGGCGGTGAAACATTTAAAGCTTTTACAACACACAAAGGTAAACTGCTTAAAATGCTGTCGTTCCTTTCATTTTGCTGTTATCTTTCATCTCTCCATCATCGTTCCACTTTTATGTGCGAGATATGAAGTGCAATGAACTGAAAGTGCTCAACTTTGAAGAGAGTGAGCAAAGGAGGCTTTTATTTAACTGGAGAATGTTGGCCTTGCCAGCTTTCAAACATGTATGACTGCACACACAAGCGTGTCACGGCACACTCTAAATGTTTGACTTGCTGATTGTTTACTCTACTTTTGTGCGTGATCATTCAGATCAATAACTTTTTTATACTTCTGTTTTTACACCTTACTTTTCTAAACTCTACATCCTTCCCTTGCCTCTTTTACTTTAACTGATTCATTCAAGAGATTCATCCCATATTTCAACACCACCATCCAGCCAATGGTCTACCTATTTACCTTTCTCTCTCTACTCTTTCTCCATCCATCACTTGCTTAAATCATCATCTGTCCATCCATCCTACTCTTCATCACTCCATGCCACCTCTCTCCTCACGCTTCCGGGCAGCCCATTTTTCTGCCAGAGACTGGCTGACAAACATATTCTTACATCACCAAGTCACCCCCAGGACACAGACACACAAACACACACACCACAAACACACACACAAAGAGGCGCACCCAGTCACACACCCAGTTCAGATTACAATAGCCCAAGGACATTCAAATCATCATCACATCTGTCTGTCCTTGTTTAGCGGGCTCTCATCCTCTCTCCCCTTTAACATTAAACATATACTTCCAAGTGCACACAACAGGGAACCAATTAAATAGGGAAACACACACACACACAGACACTAAAACAGCACAATTTCCCAGCCTTTGTCTGTAGCACCCACACACCCATACAAACCTTCTCATTAATATTAAAATAAATAAATAGATAGACGTTAATACTCATGAATTATGCGTGTGGTGAGACCAGACACACACACACACACACACCTACAAATACGCATGCTGGTTCATTATGCACATCCATGTGCGCACAGGTTGACAGACAGGTTGGCAGGAAATAAATTGATGATGGAAGACAGACAGAAAAACAAAAAGCATAAACTAATGCATGCACACATACAGTATCTTAAACTGCGGAAGAAGAAAGAAACACACACACACAACACACACACACACACACACACACACACACACACACACACACTAATTAAAGGGGCAAAGCAGAGCAGACGTGATCTCAGACTGACTTAAGAGCTTTTTTATTCCCGTCTTTTGCCGAGACGGTGTGAAGCGTCTACTTCACCGAGGCACTTACACTGATCAGCATTGATAGAAAACCCACACACACATAGAGGGACAGAGAGTGGCTTCAAGTGTGTGTTTGTCATTGTGCTCAGCATTCACACTCACAATGGACACAAGGGGCAAGCAATACTAACCGCAAGTGTCTGATTGCTAGATGGCAGCATAAAATCTCACACACAAGAACTTAATCTACACACACACACAGATGGTTTTTAATGAACATACCAGAATGGAAACGCACACACTCTGACACACAAGATGCCGCCTAATGCAACGACACAGTCACACAAAGAAGCACACACATACACCTTTGAACTCATCCTACACACATAGTACCATTACTACAATACTGCAATTTCATAGTTGGTCGCGTCCATAATTTTATGCTACTTTATGCTTCTCCTTATTTCAAGAGAGATATTGTACGTTTTACTCCGTTCCAGCTGCAGCTACTCATTGCTTTGCAGATTAATGTTCACACAAAAGTAATGATATCGGCTTATATTTGTTGTTGTTGTACTTAATTATGTTAAATGCCCATAAGCCAAAAAAGGTAATTTACAATTTAAAAAGTAATTGATCCACTTCCTCTCAACCGACTAATCAGCAAATCCCCTAATAATTTCAGTACTATAGCCAAAGGGAGTTGCTAAAATTGTCTCAAGTTAAAACAGCTAACACATTCAAATGTTGCTTACCGTATGTACTGTGTCTTTAGGACATTTTGCTTGTAATATTTTTTTAAGTTCTACTAGTACATTTAGAATGCTGGACTTATTTGTTATGGAGCATTTTTACATTGTGGTATTTCTGCTTGTATCTAAGTAAAGAATTCAAATTAATCCAGTCGACCAACACCGCCACAAAGGCATTTACACTTACAAACACAATACAAAATGTGCATCACACGACTCGCTCCACCCAAACTTGAAAATACATTTCAAGTCTCTAAGAACACTAATGACTCTTCTCTGCTTTTTGCCTTCTTTGTTTAAATGCAGTGCACTAGTTCCATCCATTGCCTTCGTTTTTCTTCCTGCCCTCCCTCTTTTCATCCCTCTGTTCTATCTTAGTTTTCCTTCCTTCGTTTTCTACATATAAATCACTCCACGCTTAACACAGTTCCTCTCCTTCCTCCCCTCATATCTTGCCATTTCTCTTCTCTTTCTTCATCTCTTCTTCCTCTGTCCCTGACTTAATGCATTCACACCGCCCCTTGATTCACATGGATGTATTATTCATCAAAGCCAGTATTATTCAACCCCCCTCTCCCCCCCTGGCATCTTAGTTTGCTCCGCCCCACCTCCCACCCCATCCTCCCCAACACATGGTACATCCCCAGAGGCAGACAAACTCCCAGTCTTCTCCTCCTCTTGCCTCTGTAGGTCTCACCCTCGCGCCCTCTTTTTTTTAGTACTTTTTTCTGCCTCGACAAAAAGAGCGCTTCAAGGACTGTACAGATTTTGAGTTCTGGGTAGACATGTCATGAGTCATACATGCCTGATTTAATGTTGTAATGTGATTTAATGTTGTAATGGCTTGTGTTTTCTACACATTTAACACAATTCAACGCATATCTTATTAGAACTTTTTACATATCCTGTTCTGATTCCTGGGACGGAAAGTGATGCATTTTACCGTTTCTGGTTTACTTGGAACAAACTAATGAGAAGTTGGGTAGTTGGCATGAAAAGCACTATAGCCACCAGAGTGAAGAGAGAAAGACACCACAGTATTTGACTGACAGGAGACCATGGATGTTTAGAGCACAGTCACTACAGCTAAGCATCACAGACAGAGTAGTGAATGAGTTCATTGGCTGCAGTTAGATGGTTTGAGTAAAAGTGAAATACAAGTCAATTGTCCCAGTGAAACAAGTAAAAATTGAGATTCAAGTTGTGGGACTTCTTTCCTCTGCCAGATGGTTATTCTCTAAACAGTCTCTGCGGTTAAAGGCTGACTTAAAGTAACGTAACACTGAAACTGAGATGTCTTGTCTTATTTTTCCAATCATCACACAGCTCATTGTCAAATATAATTTATCTTAATCAGAATCGTAGAGCCTGGGGGCATGAATGGCGGTGATGTCATCAGGTGAATCTTGGGTTAACATTGTTTGAGTTTGATTTGAAAGTACAGTTTCCAGCCATGATTCACAAAATGTCCCTATGTTCAGTACAACCATCGTAGCTGCTGTACAGTCTTATTAGTTAGTCCATTATTAACTGTCTATTGAGCAGCTCCACAATGTGTATTTGGATGACATCATCATCACAGTTAGTTTCTCGGTGGTCCACCTTTAGCTCAGGTTAGTTAAAATACACTAAATAAAACTGTCCTGAACAATATTACAGAAATAACACCCGTGATTCTAGATTGGATAAATGCTTTAAATGGTTAAGGAGGCTCCATGTTAAACCATTCAATGTCATAGTTCTTTGCTTTTACTTGAACTTCTTAGGTGATTTGACACCTGACTCTTTGGACCGTTTGGTTCGTTTCCAGGGATAGTCAGATTTATTTTGGGTGGTGCAAGCTCAATTGAACTCTGATGCTGACCAAACAAGTGAACTCTGGATGGTCTGAAAACGTTGGTCTAGGTTGGCGGTTCATTTGAGGTGTGAAAGCAAATCGGAACAAATGAAGGAAGTGAACCAAAAAACAGTGCATCGTGGGTAGAAGGAGACATCACATCACGCACTGGTAATCAACATTGTTGTTCAGGCAAGCGTGAAAAATTCCTTGTGGACAGATGTGGTCCATTTAAGAGGTGACAGCCCTAATCGAAATGTGTTCAGATGACCACATAACACAGTCACTTGTGGCCACACACTAAAACAACGACTTGTTCAAATTATTTAGCGAGCAACCGGAAAAATCGGAAGAGGAGGGTCTTGTCCTTAATTCTGTCCAATAGATGTGCAGTCGTTTCAACGGTGTGATATTTGTTTAAAGTGTTTAGTACGCATGACATTCTGGTCCACATACACAAAGTGCAGTGTGAAAGTGATTCCAACCAAATGAGAAATCAACACTGATGCAACTTCATCCCCGGATTGCAGAATCTACCGAACTATAGGTGTGAACGCGACCTTACACACAGTCTCTCTCCTCCTCTTGCTCCAGGCGTCTTTCTTTGATTTGCTTGTCTGCGCCACGCAGTTTATACTTTTTCACCCTTTCATAATACTGTACGTTCTCTTTCCAGAGGGCTCTTGCACCTCATTTTCATTTAGATTCATTTCTTTAAATCTTTAACATTCTTGTAGTCACTCCCCTTCCTATTCCCCATATTCTCTGCTAAGGTTCCTCTTTACTGTATTAATGTACTATGCAGTACCATGCAGTGCAGTGTTTCCCCCAGAAAATGGCTTAGTCAAGGTCTCTGCAGGGATTACCACACACAGAACAAGGCAAGCTCCCAGGAATTAGTCTGTAACCTCTTGTACAACATCTTCTATCAGCACAATGGCCTGGTGGATAACCGTTAAGTATTGACTGATATCATAACAGAAGTGGGTGTATATTTTGCAATGCTACTGATAGTTTTTGAGTCTATGCATAATGCATAATCAGTCTAAAGACATGGAAGGGGAAATCATTGAGCTACTCAAGACAAGTATACAGCAGGTGACGTTAAGTGAATATCATTAAAGTAAGCAATCGTCAGGAAAATAAATGGTCGAATGTCAGAGGGAGTCATATTGTATAGTGTACAGAGTGTGTAGCCCATTGAAACAAATGGTTAATTTGCCATACTATGTCAATTTATTGTTATGTTGTTTTTGCATATGGCGCCCACTTTATATTTTATTTTGTATTTGTATTGGTGTATTTCAATTTGACTGTTTTTTTTGGCCTATCTGGTCAAATAATGTACATATAATAACTGACCTTGGCCTTGTTGTGATATTGGGCATACATAAAACCAATGATTTGAAGACAATCTGGCCGTACTTCAAAATAATATGGGTTCCATGATCAGTACAATGTTGATGAACTTAGAAATTGAACAATACAGGATGCATGACTTGGCTATGTTAGCGATCAAAAAGCAAATTGGTTCATAAAAGGTTTGCAAGTTGATCCAAAAATATAGTCTCACATGCCCCTGGGGCCCCTTGATGAAAAAAAAAAAAAAAAAACAGAATTCTATCCATGAAGTTGCCCTGTGACAATGAGCTTCTTACATAGAAATGAATGGGCGCCATGTTTTAATCCACCTTCCTTCTCATAATTAGTCCATGTGTAAATGTGGTGGGGCGGCCATTTTTTTACACATTTGTTAACAGATTGTGAATCATTCTATGAGATCAAAGGAATTACCATATTCGAAAAATAACTAATTTTGACAAAAAATTAAATTAAAAAAAAAAAAACAGAATGGAACGTTGGGAAGTAGAATGATGTCACACATGATGTCACAAATACATGACATACATCAAAGGCATCAAAGGAATGTTGGATGGTAAGTTTACCAAGGACTCAGACACTTCAGAACCAGCACATTGTTCCAGAGATACTGTAACACTTAATTTGATTGATCTTGAATAATCAACATTATTTTAAAAGGAAAAGAAAAAACACTAAGAGAAAAAACAAAAACAGATAAAGCATCGAATTACGGAATATCAAAGAACCAGAAGAGAAGAATTAGTTACAAAAAAAAAAACTTACTTATATTACTACAAATAGCCATAAACAGTTTTTTTTTAAATTGAGAAACAGCATGGCAGAAATTGAATGCAATAGATCAACTGGGGAAAGTTACCAATCAGATGCCATGAGCTGTGCACAAATGGTGGATATGGAGATGGGACCTCCCAAGGACAATAGGGAGAAGCTTTTCAACAAAGGCTTGATGAAAGAAGGTACCAGCAGTACTCGCTTCACTACAAGAGATCAAAGAGGACCAA
Source organism: Ammodytes dubius (assembly GCA_026122265.1). NCBI lineage: Eukaryota > Metazoa > Chordata > Actinopteri > Uranoscopiformes > Ammodytidae > Ammodytes > Ammodytes dubius. The sequence goes on along the minus strand of CM047511.1, from coordinate 8,889,898 downwards.
AAGGACTCAAGAAGACCAGGCTCACCCAACAACCCAGCCTGAAGTCAGACTCAGTACTTCTATTCAAGAGGTAGGGAAACCAGGGGACATACAAAAACACCTGGAGGATGTCTTTAATGAAGATGCCCGTAAAGAGGGGGATGCTGGTGTCTGTGTGGAGCTCAGTGATGAGGCCTCAACTGTAGAGAAGTCTAAGCTTCAAGTGGTGTTAAGAAGGTTAAAAGAGGAGCACACAATAAGAATAAAGCTGGAAAAAGAGCTTAAAAAAGTCCTTTTAACTTCTTCCATTGAAGATGTAGCGCCCGGAATTTGCCACAACAGAGAGCTGGAGCAAGTTAGGCAGCGTGAGTGTGAAGTTGAAGAATCAAGAAGAAACTTTGACCTGACTAAAAGCCTACAGAGAGCAAATTCCAGACTGGAAGAGGAAATTAGAGCGCGGGTTTCAGCTCAAGAGGAGAGCTCTGAAGAGAAGTCTAAGCTTCAAGTGGTGTTGAGAAGGTTGACAGAGGAGCACAAGATGGGAATAAAGATGGAGAAACAGCTTAATAACGTCTTTTCAACTTTTGGAACAGAGCTGGAACAAGTTAGGCAGGGGCTGACGGAGGTAGAGACCGAGAATATCAAACTGAGAGGGGAAAAGAAAGCCCTCGTTCAGCAGATAGAAGCTATGACGGTCTACCAGCAAAATGTTTTCAAACGTGTAATACGTCAGCATCGGGAAGACAGTAAAAAGATTCAGGAATTGAAGGGGAAAGTGGAAAAGATGGAGAGGGAAATGGCTGAGCTTGACGCAAAAGCCACCGAGAATGTGACAGAAAACGCTGCTCGAGTTGTTTTCACAGTCGCAGATGTTACAGAGGAGGTGCAAGAACAACTTCAGAAGGCACGTCAGCAACAAGCAAAAGAAGCCCTGAACATTTTACCACAAGGGGAGGTCCCAGAGGTGCCACAGAAAGAGGCAGAATGGCCCAAACAAGATGTCCAGCAAGCTCTAAAAGAGTTCCACAAGCCGACAGAAGAGGCCAAAAAAAACCTTCAAGAGGCTGAAAATCTAGAGGCTAAAATGATGCCACTTGAAGCCGAACAATCACTTCAACAGGCAGAAAAGTCCACAGAAGCCGCCCACAAGCAGCCACCAACATTGCCGAAGAACCAGTTGAGGACACCAAGGTTCAAATACAAGTGCCCCAAACGGAAAAGGAAAAAGACATTGGCAGCATGGACTCCGATGCTCCAAAGAAGGAGGTACAGGAGCAGACAGAGAAGGTCCAAGAGTCATCGAAGGCCGTACAAGATGTCATCCAGGATCCACCAATGGCCGAAAAGCTTCTACAAGAACCCGGCACGCCCACACTAGTGTCACTTAAGCCCACACCAAAGGCCCAAGAGCCCTCACAGGAGCATGGACAGCCCCTGAAAAAGCCTTCTCTTTGGAGGCGTTTTAAAAAATGGCTCACACCTAGAGACCGCCGCACATGCAGCAGGCGTGAGAGACATAAAGTCGCAAACAGTGACAAAGCTTACCCACACCCCACACACACACACACACACACACACACACACACACAGGGGTGTGAACGTTTACAAAAATGCCTAACCGTGTACACGACAGAATATTTTTCGTGTACACGGTTAACCGTGACGTCATTGTCCTTGTGCGCCTGCCGTCTCAATAGCATCCAGCTGCATCCCCGGAGAACAATACTGAGGCGGGGTGAGAGTACTGAGTCGGGGTGGGAGTACTGAGGCGGGGCGGAAGAAAATACAAATAAATTTAGAACGTTATTTAGACAAATTATATTGTTTTGGCGATTAAGTTCAGGCATCACAGCTGGGTGGTCAGGGTTAGGGCAAGGGGATAGGGAGAGGTTATAATAATATATATATATATATATATATATATATATATATATATATATATATATATATTAGGGCTGTCAAATTAACGCGTTAATTTCGATTAATTAATCACAGAAAAATTAACGCGATTAAAAAAATTAACGCAGATTAATCGCACTTCTACATTGCCCTTTGACCCGGTGCAAAAGAGGTGAGACGATAGCGGAGCTGCACTTGTAGCTTGCGGAAACGACCCGCACGAGATTAAACAGTAAATAAAGAAGCATAGAGAGGGCTCTATGGATGTGTTATGGGCTGCTCCGGGAAAATAAGCATGAAGGTAGGAATACGTCTTATGTTATTCTGTGTCTGTGCATTATTGGTTTAGTGGGGGCCTAATTAACAGTGTAGGTTCAAAACAGTATCTCACAATCTTCCTCCGTCTCACTTCTGTTTGCTAGCTGCGATCGTCTCCCGCTAACGGACACCCTCACATTCTTCCTAGCAGATATTCCTGTCTTTTTTCCTCCTTTGTGTGTGTGTGTGTGTGTGGTGTGTTAATTTATTTAATGTAGAAACCTCGCTGAGGGAGGAGACAGAAGTTACGAGAGACGGACAGAGAGGGAGAGAGAGAGAGAAACGAACGGTAGCCTATACAGTTGTTTATAAACAGGCATAAAAGTGTCATATAAGTATGCGATTAATTTAGATTAATTAATCACAGAGCCTGTAATTAATTAGATTAATTTTTTTAATCGCTTGACAGCCCTAATATATATATATATATATAGAGAGAGAGAGAGAGAGAGAGAGAGAACATTAGATTATGTTCAGGCATCACAGTTGGGTGGTTAGGGTTAGGGCAAGGGGACAGGGAGAGGTTAGAATATAGATAGAACATTAGATTACGTCAAACAATAAAAAAGACCGATAGGCTACTAGCCCCGCCACAGTACTCCCGCCCCGCCTCAGTATTGTTCTCCAGGGCTGCAGCTAGACTCTACTCCGTTTACACACCTCTTATAATAGGTCCATGGTACACACACACAAACACACCCACACACACACACACACACGTTCGCCTGTCATGTGTTCGCCACATAGATAATGGCATGCCGTCATTATCGAGCTTCATTAATTCCCTGATTGATATAGCCTATCGCTTTCTACATGTCCACGTTTATGCAGGTTGAACAGGTGTTATAAAGTTCGGCTACTTACGCGCATAGTTCGAGTCAACCGGGTAACTTTAATCTTTAGGTTATCTTTCATCACTCGTCCGTGGCTGTGACTCGAGCCAGAGCACGGCGACTCCCCGTGTGTGTGTGTGCGCGAGCCGATACACACACACTCAGACACACACACACACGCCGAGGGACAGACAGATTCGGCATACTAGCTTTTACCCTCCCCAATTAGTTTATTGGTGATGTAAAATCAATAAATGCGTGTCTCCAGAACATAGTTAAAAACTTGGGAAAAAAATATTTTGAAAAAAAAAAAAAAAAAACGGTTTTCGTTTATTGATTTTTCCTAAACGGTTATGATTTACTAAACGGTTACACGTGTACACACACACACACACACACAAACAGTAACAGCTTAACATCACACTAGCTGTATAAGTCCATAGGGCAGTGCCGAGGTTCAGTATTTAGTCCTCCTGACACACAGACACACACGCACTCACGCAAACAAACAGGTTTCTATGTGTCAGGACTTTGCATGTTCCACCGTGTCTGCGTGGGTTTCCTCCGGTGCTCCGGTTTCCTCCCACAAAAAAAATCAAACAACTATTGGACTTGATTCATTTCAATAAAATCTTTCAATATACATATTTCTCAATGTTTGTATTTCTGTAAAGCATTAAGAGTGTGTCTATCTGCATCAAAGCCTCTTTTCTCTCCTTCCCATTTCTCGATCTCCTCTTTCCCCCATTTCCACCTCATCTGTGTTAACCACCCTCAAAACCCTCTTTTCATGCCAAAGGATCAAATCCTTCATATTGATAACCATCAAATTCTACATCTATTTTCAATTGTCTTTAGCTTCCTACTTTATTTTAGACTCCACCCCTCACAGACACACACACACACACACTAACAATGCTCTTCTTTCATTTTCTATTCCTCCTTTCTAATCTTTAACATCCAAGGTTGAACATTTTCTCCCGTTGATTGCAACTTGATTGATGTTCAAGTTCAAACAGATTATCCCTTTACGGAAGTGTAAAACATCACATCTAAATGCTTTCTTTTATAAAAAAGAATGCAGGTTGAGTTGAGTTATGGATTCACCACAAGTCAGGTCACTTTGTAGACAGTGAAGGAAAAGACCCCAGAACTAAGCATTTATGACTTGTATCAGGGTGAGAAAAGTTAAACTGCACTTCCATTATGCAACCAAGTTAAAAAGGTCTGTATTGTAAAGTACAAGACAATAGACCTAAACACACTATGATTGTCCTAGTATTTAATTGTTTGGTCTTAATTACCTTAATTGTTTGTTCATTTTGATTACCGCAACTCTGCAACTTAAAGACATCCTGAGTTTCTGTGTCTGTGCACTTGGGTCCCCTGCAAGAGAAGCTGACAAGATTATAGTCTGACACAAGATTCTTCAGCTCAGGATCAGGAACACGTCTCTCATATAGTGCTCATTCAAACAACTGTATGTGTAACTCTTGGAGGACTGTGTATATGCATAAGTATTCACTGCAGCCAAGAGCCTCTGGTACACTGTGATTACACAGCATTAACTTTTAATTGACATGACATGCACATCTCCCAATAACACCACAGCTACAGAGCCGCCTGAGGAACTTGTGTAATATTTTCTTGGCCTCCCTCCCCTCCCTCCCCCTCTATATTCTCCCAACTTATCTCCCTGAAACTAATTCAGTCTCCTCCTCTCTCCTTCCTCTCACACTGTTTAATGCATGTATCCCACTCAGCTCAGCACACACATCACGTCCCCTGCGGGCACATTTTTTTGTATAACATGCACATTTTCGAATCACGTCGATTATGTATTTAGATGGTCTATTTCCTCTATTCTCCACCCTCCTGCACTATCAGTGCTCATTCCAAACCTCATTCCAAAAACTAAGCTGCCTCATTGCTCTGGCTATCTGCACCACTTAGGATTTTTTTCCACTCCCCACAAAGTCATTTATTCTACTTGCGTGTGCTGCATGCTTGCTCTTACTACAACACGCACACACACACCGCACACACACACACACACAAACACAACACAACACACACCACACACACACACACAACACACACACACACACACACACACACACCACACACACACACACACACACACACACACACACACACACACACAGCCAACACCATTTTTTTATTTCCTCAAAGTAATCTAGTCTACCTCTCTTTTACACATAAAGAAAGACACACACACACAAACAGAAACACACACCTTATTCTCCATTACCCCCTCTCAACTAATGTGTTCCCAAACACACACTTACCTTATTCTACGTTACCCCTTTCTCAAATAATTCGGTCCCACACACTCACAAGCACCCACACACACAGACACATACTTTCACTCTATTGACCTCTGAAATGAATGTCACTGAGACTTCTGAATCCATCCTACACCATTATCTCTCCTCTCCCTCCTTAACTCCCCCGCTCTCTCACATCCAGCCTCACACACTCTCTCATCCACAAACCTCAGGCCTCATCCCTCTTATCTTCAGCCGGTTTCACCCTGTCCTCAAACCATTTTTACTGGTCATTTCTCCACTTCTATTATGCCTTTTAAAGTTATTTTCCATTCCACCTTCATCTCTTGCACGACATATCTTCACATAACATGCCAAGCGTCTAACACTCAAAAAGTGATATCTATTCCACCTTTTAGGAATTTACTCAAATACTGTCACTGTGTTATCACCCAACAGTTTTTCTCTAAAATTCGTTCTCCCTGAATTCTAATTTCTCATATTGTGTCTTATCATTCTAAAACTAATTGGGTTTTCATTTCTTTTCTTTTTCCCTTGTGCTAACTTTTGATAACTCACCTTTTAACATAGTGCATTGTTATAGACTTGTTATTTGCTGTCCTGGTGTGATTCATTCTACAATAATCAGCTGGTAATATGATAGATGCTTTGAGCAGAATGCTGAATAATTCCTTTCCAATAACTTGTGTTGTGCTTTGTACAGTTAAGGGTTTTCCAGTTGTCAAAAAACTAATAGATATTAAATGTAAATATTTCCAATTTAAAAGTAGTCCATTTGTTTGAGTTAGAAAATCCTGTTACTTCTCTCTTAAGTCTAATGGAGCATACAAAGCGTCAAACATACATTTTCTTGGTCCTGGGAGTTGTACATTTCTAAATATATATCTGCCTAAAATATTCTTCATAATTAACTCTGATTCCCTGGCTCACTTCTGCCATCGGGCATATGTTAAGTATTCTAGCATTCCTTCTGCTTTATCATAGACTGCCAAGGTGTGCACCTGTGTGATTGGAAGAATAATACTCTTTTTTTGGCAGATGGTCCTGTCAAATTTAGTTGTGTCATAATATTGAATGTGTACTTGTGGGAGTTCAATTTGTGTATCCCACAACTCCCTTGTGAAGCTAAAATGAGTTCTCCAGTTGGACTGGTTCACCTTTCTGCATCTTCCTAGTCCACTGTTGGTGTGTGATAGAGCAAAACAAGTATTTCATGTAGTTTAATAGTCGCTGTCCCGGGTGCTAGCAAAGACATTCTCTTGAAATATCTGTTGTCTTGTTACTACTGGAGAGGCAGGGTGTCTTTCATATGTGGTCACCTATGACTTTAAATGTTCCCTTTACCAAATGCAACCTTATCTTCCTCTCCTGTGGAACCATGCCTCGTTATTCCAACACCTGGTTGGTAGTCTGAGAAGCTAACGACAAACTCCTCTGTTCCAGTTCTGCCTTCCTTTATTCATACCGCTCTCAACCTCCTTTATACCATCCAACTTATCTTTGCCAAACGTAATTTATTTTTCTCTTTTTTATCAGCAGTCATCACCGACCCACCTCACTCTTTCATCCCAAAGCCCCAAACTAATCTACTCCGAACTTCAATCTCTGTCTCCCCCCATTTCTTCAGTCTCTCTGTCTTTCCTTAACCAAACAAATCTATTTTCACAGCCTATACTTCAATCTCTCCTCCAGCTACTAAAGTTCTTCCTTCTGTTCTACTCCATTGCTCACCGCTCTTCCCCTTTTCAAACAGTGCACACATTCTTCACCAGGCTCAAATTCACTTATTCGCTGGCATAATGCTTCACAATCCTCACATAGTCTTAGCCACCTCCAGCTAATTAGCTCTGAATGTGAGATCTGTTTGCCTGCCTATCTGCTGGATTACATTTCTCAGTCTAACATGCATATCTGCTTTATCAGATCCAGAACTAATCCCACCGCCACCTACCACATTCCCTCTGTCTCTTTCTCTAGCTCTCTGTTTCTCAGCTTCCCTCGATGCAGAGAAAAAAAAACCCACATCACTTCACCACAACCAAGCTATTTAATTTCAATCGTGTCTCTCTCCTCTCACCATGTTATCGTCTCACAAACTACATTTAGTATGCATCTATGCTTCTCTCTCTCTCTCTGTGTCCTCTCCATCTCCTAATCTTATCCTTGCATCTGTTAGAACTCTGAGGTGTATCCGTCTTATATCTTGCTATATTCTGCATAAGGTGCATTTCTCTTTATCCCTTCTGGGTCTTTGTTCTAAAACGATCTTTAAGGTTTAGTGTCCATTGGGAACTTCTCTTCATACCAGTAAGGTTTTTCTTTTTCTTGGTTTCAGGGTTAATGACTGTTAAACATTCCTGACAGCACAAGAAGCTTCACATGTTTTCAAAGAGAAGTGAGCGCTAGAGGTTACAAATATGCAAATTCTTATGAATGAAAGAATGCAGACTGCAGAGCTTAAGCTGAATTTAACATTGTCACAGCAGGGGATGGGACTACAACATACCCCCTTACATTTGATGAACTCTTATGTGAAAATAGAAGAGTTGTTTTCTTGAGAGAAGCAGAGAAGCTAATTATTCCATGCTAAATATACATTTCTGCTCTTATCACTTCCTAACTATATACGCTTTATTCACAGGATCTGATAACATTATAACTAAAGAGCGATTCAATTTATCAATTTGAACCTATAACACATCAGAAAAATAAAAACCTTTTCACATTAACATGTAAGCCCTATTTTTACTTGAACTCTGGAATGTAACACAGTAAGTCCTAGTTTTCATTTCAACCCTGGCTAACACTGGCTATTTAGTACTCAGCTGAACGATAAATGACCCCAGCTGAAGCAGTGTTTCACACTCCATCTAGCAGTACATCTCCGGGATTGGCACCAAAGGGTTATACCCAGGGCTAACCTTTCTACAGTGCAGGGTTCACCCTCTCATGTGTAAAAAAGCGGTTGTATCCCTCATCCAAAGTGTCAAACCTCGTACTCAACCTGGGGTTAAATGTGTGGTTCAGAGAAGGGTTAGCCTGAGGTTATGTTTTGTTATTGTGAAATCCTTTGCCCTAGTAGTGGAGGAGTTAAGAGGCTCAGTCATCTTTAAGGAGCTCAGGTTTAAGCCTGCTGGTGTTTTAGGAAAGTACACTTAGAACAAGAGGGGCTGAGTCAATACAATCTCTAAAATCTCTTCTTAATAAATACTTTTGATTTGCCTCAGATTAATTTTTCTGTTTAACCTAACTCAGTCCAGTTCAATGTTTTTGTTAACATCTATAAATTAATATCATTAGCTTTTTTTTATAGTTGAAAGCACCTTACAGATTAATAGCATAATTATAATTCACTATAACAGTTTTGATGAGGCCCTTTCCCGCCAGCTTCCAAATCAACAATAATATAAACCAGTTGATTAACACTATTCATCAGGCACATGGTTGCTTCACATTTCATGACTCAAGGTAATTAAGTTTTTTTTTAACATGAAACATTTGGCTTAGGACGAACACAATTCAAATCACATTGCCCATTGGAAGCTTCTTTGCTAGACTCAAAAACATTTCATACTGCGAGGAAAGAGTAAGTTTCCAGTCTTGGTCAAACCCCAGGGCTAAGCTCCTACCTGAGCCATACATAGAAGAAAGCATTTCAAAGCCACAAAGAGGGAAAGGATGGAGGAAGGTTTCGTAAAGAAGGGAGAAAGCAAAGTTGTTCTGCAGTCTGGAGATGTCTTAGTGTTGCAGAAGAATCAATTGGTCCCTGTTTATTCACGCTCCTCCTCCTCCTCCTCTTCCTCCCTCTTGCCCTGGGCACAGACATCGCAACACCCGACGCCTACGCAGGAAAAGAACTACGACTATACCCAGAAACCCATCTGATTTCCCCTCAGCTCTATAGTCCTTCATCCCTGTCTCTGTCTCATTGCCCTGGGATGTCTCGCCCCATTCTCCTTCCATGTTATTGAGTCTGAATTCATCCGTCTCCCTGGTCTCGCATACTGCTGTCATGCCTGTCTCCTCTCTGTCCGCTCCTCGTCTCTCATGTTCTGTGGTTCTCTCACTGTCCCCTCCTATTCACCAACACTCACTGATATTCTCTCTCCTTTTGTCTCCAATGATAAATAAATGAACGACGACTCATACATTTGACCCTCTCTGGCCTCTGTCTCCAACTTTATAGGCCCTCTACACACCCTGTCTGAACAGGGATTTTGCAGGTTCATTGCATTTCACACCATGCCAGATGGGTCTAATAAAATCTTTGTCGGACTGTAGGATATCTATTTTTCTACGATATATTCTATGTCTAGAGAATGTCTGACAAATTGGAGCAGTATGATGTAGACAGAAATAAATGCAAGCAGACATGCCATCAGTCAGCCTAGCTCTAGCCATATAGCCACTGGCACATTTAACTTCTTTGTTGTTGTTTTTTTAACCCTAGAAAGAAGGAGCTTCCAATGTTCCAGCGGCAAATTTGCTCTGAGTCATATCAAGTCATACTCCGATTGGTTGGTTTTGTAGACATGGTTCGTAGCAACAGTCACGTTGTAAGAGTTTGGTTCTGAATTTTTGTATACTGACAAAGATTTTTGAAGGAGCCTATCTTTGGTTTACTAAAATCCACGTCTATGTATCTCTCTTGATAATGGATTTATCACTGGCATAGCCCAAAATCCAACAGTGTGTAAGGAAATCCCCCAGTTTATGTCTCACTCTGCCTCCCACTTGCTCTCTCTTTCTACTAGCATTTGGCTTCACTCATGTTTTCTGTACCTTCTCTTTCTGACGGTCTCAGCGGTAGTTTGGAAATCACTCAGACTGTCTCGTAACAGAAATGTGTTGCCTCACTCCCTCAGCACTCTTTTGATTGAAAATAAAAAGCTATATGAAATATCCCCCAGACACACACACACACACACAGATGTTCACAGCATACTCTGCTACACCCACTCAATGGTTTGAAGACTGAAGCAATGCAGCAGAAGGGGCAAGAAAGAAAACACGAAAGAGAGGGCAAATTAGTGTGTAGAATATTGGGAAAGTTGAGAAAGACAGGCTGTTATGTGTGAGAGAGGGGGAACTAGTTAGTTGGGAGACAGACAGTGAAAAAAAGTGAGGGGGTTTGTGTGAGGGTTGGTTGGTGTGTGTGTGTGTGTGTGTGTGTGTGTGTGTGTGTGTGTGTGTGTGTGTGTGTGTGTGTGTGTGTGTGTGTGTGTGTGTGTGTGTGTGTGTGTAAATAACAGGTAAAAAGCTGTGGAGGAATATGCTCTCCCAGGTCTCCAGACTGTGTGTTTTTATGTTGTCCAGCTCAATACGACAACAGAGCAAAACACAGTGGATCAAAAAGGAAGTCAGTATGCGATATGAACAGACACACTGACAGTCAGTTTACCAGGATAAAGACTTCCCAAAACATACACATCAGACACACACACAAACATACAAACAAATGCACCCACTGCATCCTGTCCTTTTCTTTCAAAAAGCTTCTTCACAAATGCTATCCATCTTTTCATATCTGTGGCCACACCTTTCAAACCAGCAACATAAATATTAATTAAATCATTGATATACAAAAATATTTCAACAACTATAAATGTATGTGTTTGATTTTGCTTACTATGCTATTAACCTTCCAATGCAAAGGGTTTATGATTATAAAAGTATGTAAAACGAACAAAACTCCATTTAAAGGTTTTGAATTTTAAAAACTAAAAGTAATTAAATAATAGAATGGAAGACATTCTAAGACACTTAAGAATTCTTTGGGATAAATAGATAACACAAAGGCAAAGGCATTCTAGAGAACATTGTACGTTCAGTATGAAATATTTCAGTCTGTTTTAAAAGATGTTATGAAGAACAAATTGTATATTTGTTTTAAAATGTAATTATAGTATGATCTAGGGCTTTTAAGTGGGCTTTTTAAGTTCTATGTGGTACCAACAAGTACTACATTTTAGATGTACTTCATGGTATACTCATCACTACCAAGCACAAACACACTTCAACTGTTAGTTGTGTATCTTGTGCAAAAACACACAACACGGCTTAATCAAGCCCTTATGTCAACCCATAAAGAACCAATAAAAAAAAATCACCTAAATTGGTGAGATTTTATATTCAAAATACTTAAAGCTGGGGTATGTGATTTCTAATTGGTCAAAGTTAACATGAGCTGACACTTTGACCAATCAGAGCGAGGCTCCGATTCTCTGTTCTTATTGGCTGTTGGGACTGTCCATTCACTTTGGCACGACTTTGTTGGTGTGTAGAGCGTGTCAGGGAGGGACCATAGGGGAGGGACCAAAGAGAACAAGTGGAGTGGTTGAGGTATTTGGATTCAAATCTCTATCCCAACTGCCATTTTCTCCCCAAATCCTCCACCCCAGCTTTAATGCACAATCTCTCACCACAGCACACACTCCCCGGTCCTACTCACCAGTGAAGTCTTCGCGGCAGATACAGGTGTAGCCCCCTCTCTGCGGGCGCACACCCCTCCGTTCAGACAGGGGTTGGAGTAACACAGGTTGATCTCCGTCTCACAGTAATCCCCCGTGAAGCCCACCGGACAGCGGCAGCGTAGGCCGGCGATGGGGTGGATGGGTCTGAACAAGATGGAGGGCGAGGAGATGAAGGGAGCGGAGCTGTTGAAGCGCAGCACGGAGATGCACTTCATGTAGTTCTGGCACGGCTCACGCAGACACACGTTGTCGTCAAACGGGAGAACCTGAAGTGGGGAGAGAGGAGAGGAAGATGTTAGTGGGATTCTTTTATTTTATATAGCACACATTATTCTGACTTCACTTTTAATAGCAGGGAAAGCAGAGATGTAACTACAAACATAACATGATGGCCCATTTGGACATTCCAATGGTTTAATAAAAAAGGGACATTTAACCAGCTACAAACTTAAAATGGTTATAATATACTTACTTATGATAAAATCACTCATTCCAATTTCCAACTAAAAAGTACTTTTACTTTGAAGGAATTAGTCCTAAATAATAAATTCATAGATAATTATTCAAATGAGTGGTAGTTCTGTTTTGTGGGTAGTTCAATACATACCAAGGCATTACATTTTAGAAATGTATCATTTAAAATATATATATGAATGAAGTTCTATTCTGAAAGATAACTACAGGTGACAGACAAAAGAAAAGCGGAATGCCGAAAGGGAGTAAAAGAGTTCAATAGCCCCCTGTAGTGCAGCATAAAATACTTATAGACCTAAACATACTTTGAATATTATATACAATAGTTGAGTAAATGTAGTCTTCCAGGGAGAAAGAGTAACCGCCCCGCCTACAAGGGCCCTGGGATTGGAGCACCTGATTAGGGTTATTGATTACACCTGCGTCTTTCTGCTCTGACATTTCAAAATGTCTGCCACTTGAACAATGTAGCCTACTTTAAGCTGTAGGTAGGCCTAAAGCTCTATGGTGGTGGAAAAAAGAGGTTTGGACTGGAGGTATAGGCCCTATGACTGAAGAAATTATCTGCAGGGAGAACATGTAGGCTATTTCAACATTTCTAAATAAAAAATATTTTTTTGTTAACGTTCAAAGACAGCAACACCATGCTAAAATGTATCTAAAGAAGCACCAACAAAAAGAAAGCTTAAACAAACTATTATTGTCAAAATTACAAGGTGTTTAATAACTATCCACCTTTGTTTATACTTAACTTTTTTTAAAGTTGACGTGCCTGCCACGAGCTTTACAGCTACAATTATGAAATGCTTATGTTTGTATGTTAGCATGCTAACGCTAAAGTTACCTAATATTTTCATGCTCATGCCGAAACGTGTACAGTAACCCTGCACACTTTCCATTTCCACTGTGAAAATTGTGTGGGGACGTGTAGGCTGTATTACCCCTCAAAAGAGCCCCCTCAGTACATAATAATTTCATATATTTTTTATTTACCTTTACCTTATTCGCTCTAAACTTCTTCCTCTTATTGTGAAGTCGCCAACGTCCAGAATAAAAAGGTATTTGGTTGGTAAAAAAAATTATACTCATAACATATAATTGGCTCCCAGCGTTGAGCCTATCAGCAGCAGTAGTGTGTAGATGTCTTTTAGCCCTGGGTCCTGCCTGTCAGGCTGCATAGCTTCAATGCAGAGGTTGCTCTTCCCCTTTATAATAGATTCATGGCTCTACCCCTGTAGACTACATTTAGGAAAACACATTTCTATCCGTGATCTATCCAAGAGGCCTATAGCTGTGACATTTACCTCTAGGCTAAGACATGGCAAATAAGTTAAAACATATTTTTTTTTAAATAGAGAGAAATTTAAGATGACCTCTGTGATCCCTTTTTTAAATAATCAATTTTTTTCAGAATTTATTTTGTTCTTACATATAGTATTGAATCATTCTTGATAAAGCCATCTTGCATACACTCTATTTTTATTTGTACTTTTAATTATTTGCACATTTTGCATTGTACAGCCATTCACTCAAGACGAGTGTATTTACTGTTTCCGGTAAAGATATATTCACCAGATTGTGTCTTCTTAGACGGTGCGAGGATGTCGTTTCAGTTTGGAAGCTGTGTTGTATTTGTGTGACAGTGTCTGTTTAGAGAACTTTGCATACCTTCAGCCTTAAACTATGAATCTTTTGATACTGCTGTGCTCTCTTCATGAATCTTTTATTTTCACCTGCTCCCTTCCATCCAAACATCTCTTTCTGTCATGAATGTGCAGAGATTCTCTGAGGGTGTGCAGGCATGCACTGATGTGCATGCTGTGTCCAGGTGTGCCTGATTTCATGCATGAGCACATACAGTGGTCATATCAGTGTGTTGCTGCAGGAAAGCCATATGGCTGAGCTGGCATGGCATCTGTATTATATTATTATCAGTTCACATGCAATATGCTCATATGACTGTGAGGTGCATGCCTGTTTGCACACTGTGTCTTATTTTGCTTCATATGAATTTTACTTGATAACATGAATCCAGCTGCTGTGTAAACGTGTGTGTTCATTTGTGTCATTGTGTATGGGGATGATTACAATCCTTCTCAGGTTATTAATTTAAAGAATTGGATAAAATTCCCAAGAAGAAAATAGAGATTTGAAACATGTTTGAATCATGTAGCGGATACATGCCCATTTACAGAGCCTATAGGTCCATACAGTAGTACGGACAGGTAGCTCGTGAGGTGATTTGACTGTATATTCTCCAGAATCGCTGACTGCATCTTTAATTCTTGTGATTCTTCTATGTGTATTGTATGCGTGTTTTTCCATATTGTGTAAACGTGTGCCCACCTCCATTTGCGTCAGTGAGGTGAGCCTGGGTCTGTTGAGGTACAGCTGTTCCTCCAGGGCCTCGGAGGGGAAGAAGAGTCCTCCGGGCAGAGCAGCAGAGAAGCTGACGTTGAGGATGCCCCCCGGCGCTGCGTCCAGGTCGGGCTGGATGTTGAAGATGAAGACATCCTCCACGGGCACAGAGAGCACCGCAGACACGCCCTCCAGGAAGCTCCCCAGCAGCGGGGACAGGAAGTGCTCCTGGGACATGTTCTGCAGGCGCACCGTCACACTGCTGCCCAACATGTCCTCTGTGATGATGAGCACGCGCAGAACGCACTGCGCCGAAATGCTGTGGACGCCGTCTGCAAGGTAAAAGGAGAGAGAGAGCAGAGGAGGGAACAACGGTTAGGTGAATGAATAGAAGCTCTCATCATTCATGGTGCGCATTCAACAATTTGATCGAAGGAGCCCGATTCGATTTGACAATCACACGGTCAAGTAGTTGCAAAGTTTTGTTTATGAAACAAGGATCATGCTATTCGGGCTATATAGGGGTGAGGAATGTCTGATTTGATATGGCCTATTGTGGTATATCAGCCTTTTATACTGTTTAATACAAATTTGAAAATGAACTCATGAGTTTCTAATCAATCTCCTTGGTGTGAATGAATGGTAGACTTAGTCACAATAGAATCAGCTCTCATGCCAAGTGAGAATATGGATCAATTAAATTAACATGATTCAATGATTAGTCCACTATGGGCAAGAATCAACTATTTAAAATCTTAGTCTGGGACACAAGTGTGGTAAGAAGATGGACTAAATGGTTGGAGGAGATGGTGAAGGAAAGATAAAGATAGAGAGGGTTGGAAGAGGGTGATGAAGGAGGAGAGGAGGGAGATAGATGAAGGGGTAGAAGGGTCAGGGGCATCAGGGATAAACTGAAAAGAATGGAGAGGAGGAAGTAAATAGACAGTGATAAATGAATGCTAGCCAGAGAAGAAGGATTACACAGGAAAAGAGAAAGAGAGATGAGGTCACAACGATGTCATGAGATATGCAGCTTAGACCACTGTACATGCAGGAGTCTAAATCGCCATATAAGGTGTCATACAGTTTACGTACGCACATACACATACAAGAGAATAATGAGGTGAATACAGGATCGTTATTAAAACTGCTTTGTTTCAAACAGAGAAACATGATATGTGATATAAAATACTGCTAACTTTAAGTCTTATAAGACTAAGAATATGTTTGCTATTGAAGAAAACAAACTCCCTTGAAGCTTTTTATAGTCAAAAAACACTGAGTTCTCAAGACAGGAACAGCACGAACGCACATACACACAAGTCTGTTTTCAGCCAGACCTAATGTTCAATAATTCAGTGTGTTGTTCACAATTGAGAGAAAGATACTGCCAAATAAGTTGTGCAGGAAACAGAATTTCTTTGTGATTACTTTCACTGGCAAAATTATTTTTTTCAATTCCAGGAAGTGTGATGTGATGATCATAAACTGACAGAGTAATAGGAGTGGTTAGAGACTATACCAAAGCAGTTGGTTGAGCCTATGGGAAAGATGGTATTTTACATGGTATTAGTTAAATACTGAAATGTGTCCCATCGATCTTGTAATGTTTGAGACACAAATATACCAAGTGCATATGAGTTTCCTAAAACATAAGCATTACACATCAAAATGCAGGTAGCATTCGGGCCAAAGTTAGCCTGTCCAGCCTTTGAGTGCAGTGGAAAATATCAGGGTGGAACATTTGTCATTCAAATAAAATGACAACAATGAACTATAGCTTGAACACAACACTGCCCAACATATGTTTTCATTAAATCTGTGTTTTATAACGCACTAGTTGGGAGGGGCTGAGCGGGACTGTTGGAACTCAAATGAATCCTCTGGCTTAGCAGACACGTCTGAGTGGAGGTCTGTATTAGCAGGGTCGGGCTCTCGTATGATGTACTGTAATTAGAACCTGAATTTAGGAGCTTCTTCATTAGCTATGTACTTGTCATTAGCAGGCATCGGATGGCATGGTCATTTTCTGAAATTCACCACACCACTGATAATTAAGATTGCGCTGTTTTTCGGTCATATGCTCAAGTAATAAAGAGGAAACTGAGTTATTTTGTGTTGGTCTGTAGCCTGGAAGTTTGTTTCAAGTCTTGCAGTACACGTGATTGAAAATGCCACACAAAGACAGAGGGAGAGAGATGGAAACATCATTCTCATCTCCCACCCTGTCTCCTCACATTCAAATTCAACAGAGCGCTCCTTTTTTTCTCAGAAACCGGCTACTACACCTACAAAATGAGTTCACGTGAATGGCAGCAGGTCAAACCCTCACAGACAGTACAATATGTGTTTGGGCATCGGACACAGGACACGTTTCATCTACACCGAGAGACAATCCGGTGCTGCGCTGTATTGTAAACTGTAAAGCAATTTGGTACAACAAGCTGGCTCGTCTATAGATTTAAAATGGAATACAAATTGGCACACAACCAGCACAACAGCATGAGGAGGCAATTTCCTGCATCTGCACTACTGTCCAAGAGAATGGAAAAGAGTAAGAACGTTATACGTGAGTGAGTCTTGATGCAAAAACAGCATGGCAAGAGGAGGAAAGAAGGGAGCATGGCAGTTATGGATGGAGGGTGAGGGGTGAAAGAGACAGAGGGAGGATGTGGGGAAGAACAGAGAGGCAACGGAGGGTGAAGGAGAGCAATGGAGGTTTATTAAAAAACTAGAAAAAAGCAAAGGAGACCATGAAGGAAGACAAGAGAAAAGAAATATGAGAAAGGGAGAAGGGGCATTTAACCAGGGATCAATGAAAAAGATAATAATAGTAATCTACTCCTTTTAATACCGGTTAATAATCTATTGATTATTGATGTTCACCTTTGCTCATACTATAATAAATATCATTCTATTGTTGTAGAATTCCATAAATGGTTAAAGTAGGTTAAATAAATCAATTGATTTCCCTCATTTAGAATTGATTACACATTTGCTGTCTACATGAAGTGTTTCCAAAATAAAAGCAGACAGAAAGGTGATTGGGAGAGAAAGAATGAGGCAAAAAAGGTTTTAAAGGAAGGAGAGACAAAAGAAACAATGCGTAGTTTGTGATTATTTACTACAGATAGAGAAGAAATAAACTGAGAAAAAGATTTGAGGTAAAGGCAGCAGGCGGATACAGAAATACAGTATAAAGACGAAACAATTCAGAGAGAGGAAATGGTGAATAAATGGAGAAAGAGACGGAGAGGGATGGAGAGAAAAGAGAAGGAGGCATGGGGGGGTTGGGGCGGAATGGCAGCTGGTTTGATTACCGGATTATGAGGAGCCTCACTCCCCACTGACCTCCAACACACATGCGCACACGCACACAGAAACGCACACACACACACACACACCACTCAAATCCAAGCCTCAAATCAAGCCCATCATAAGAAATGAACAGCCAGGGGAAGGAGTGGCAGAGGAGGAAAAACTCCCACAGTAAAATAAACAGAAAACACTGGAATGGATTCATTATGGAGAAATTGATGGATAGATGGATGGATGGATGGATGGATGGATGGATGGATGGATGGATGGAGCATAAGGTATTAAGTAAATGTCACCCGGTCTGCTGAGGCTAAAAGCCAGCTCTGTTGTCAGCTCTCTGGATCACAATGCAAATACGCAGCAGTAATTGATGCTGATCTCCTATTGTCATTGAAATGAGACAGAGATCTATGAAAGACCCGGGATAATCTGCTGTGAGTAGGACCAGATCATTTTACGAACACCGACTCCCATCACAAATACCCACTTTCACTCAAACATATTTCTGTACAGCTAAAAACACTTTGTGAGGACCAAGATTGACATGATGCATTTACTGACCCGCATTACTCTTTAACAATCATCTGTAATGGCTAACCCACGACTATTACCTGAATCTGACTAACATTAAAGGAGTAGTTATACACATTTTGTGACTTGTGCATATGCCACAGTTTTATGTCTGTGTACACTACATATGAAAGCAGGAGCTAGGAGGAGATTAATTTAGCTTTAGCACTGAGACTGTTAAAAAGGATCCAGCTAGACTGACAGTTACATTCATGTAATTACCAGTAACACACACACACATGCACACCGGATCACACATCTTATTCAGGAAGTTAAATTACATATGATTTGTAATAAACTCAAAATTACATTATGCATGATTCTTTCCACAATGGCTTTGTTCGTGGCACTTTGATTTAATTGATATTGTTCAAACTGGCAAGTATTACACTGCATATACCTCTAAGGCTTGGTTTATTTCAAAAGGGCGAAAAAAAAATAACTTTAATAGTACATGCTGTATTCCCACTGCTGGAAGATCTTGCGGTACTTTTCATCTCTGCCTCGTCATTACCAAGGTTTTATTTTTTTTGACAACCTGTTTCTTGTGCCAGTTCCCATGTAGCTTGCCGTAGACTTGAGCTTGACAGTATTTTTCCCCTGCCAGGCACACTGAATAAGTCAAAGGCTCCCGCGAAGCCCCTCCAGTGGCCCACAGGGGACAACTGTGACACTCAGACAGAGATTGACATCTCAACAAACTGGTAACTTTGGGAATGGTGCAACTAAATATCCATCCTGTTGCCTGACAACTTTTAACAGTCACACTACAATATCCACACCCTGACACACACACCACACACACACACACCACACACACACACACACACACACACACACACACACACAACCCCACAACACACACACACACAACACACACACACACACACACACACACACACACACACACACTAGCACCCTGACACTGTTTAACACACCACACACACACACACCACACAGTATCAGCCATCCGAGGTGATTTTGCCCTAGGCAGCCATTAACATTTGAATACAAACCTGGTGCACAAGGAAACATTGCACAGTAAAAAAATATCTTCATTTGGCTTCTCTGCTGGCTGCGGCTCAGCTAATTTGGCCGACCTGCATCGACACAGGGCTCTTCACTCAACCCCTCCACATAAAAAGCCATTTGGAGGCTCTCAATAGGAAAGAAAGACAACACTTCAAGCTTAATGGCAAGTCGGGCAATTAGGGCCACCGAACTCTTTCCATTTTCAGTCCGCCCGGGTCGATGACTAACCCTCCTCCTTGTCTGAGGGCAGCTATGAATTTAACACAGGTTCCATGCCCTGACAGTGATAATTACAGTTCTACTGGAAACACAAAAACTCTGAGCCAAAAAGACCATGTTCCAACCTTTCTGCAAGGTAATTTTTTTAAAGTTTTTGCAGTAGTTTGTCAATAGAGGATTGACCCAACAGCATGGGAATGTCTTGAAATATCTGGTACCAACACTTAGCCTCATTATAATGTTTCCTGCTGTGCATATCCCACTTAAAGAATAACATTTTCAAACAAAACTTCAGATAACCTCATCAGCTCAACTAAATGATCATTACAGACTTGGAGTACTGTCAAATCTAAATTCGAATAAATAGTAAGTAACTAGTAAGTCAGTAATGGTCTAACACCACACATGCACCGCTGTCTAATATAGATTATAATACAACTCCAATGATTTATTAATGGAAATAATATTGTAAAGTTATTGATATATTTTTTCTACCCTTAATCTGCCACATCAGAGCCAATTGAAAAAGTCTCATTTAAAGGTATTAGCCCCAAAATGCTGAACCATAAATGTCATAAAAAAAGGTTAAGTTCTATATGATTGACTGCTGGCACTCAATAAACATAGAGAATCCACTGAGTTCATGGACATAGGTCAACTACTATCCTTTAATCTCCACACGGGTTTACAGGAACCTGAGGTGTCAATCATTTGGTCTGACAATATGAAAAACCTTCCTTACGGGGCTGATGGTGTCATTTAAAGTGCAAACCCTTCATATCCTGAACCAGAGCTGGATCCAGCATCATGAGGTCTATCTCAGCGGAATAGGAAGTGACTTTTGAGGAACTGTGATATTATTTTGAATCCCGGTGAGAGGCGAGTGGGGTAGATGTTGTCCACAGAACTTTTCCAATAAGCCAAGGAAGCCATCACTAATGCATGGCCCCTTTCTCCTTCCCCACTTTCTCCTTTACTTTATCGTCAAATGAAACAATAAAAGATTAATACCCTCCAAACTCCAAACGCCACAAATGGAGGTTATTTTGGTATCCATAGCGCAGCAGGAAAAACAAAGCATTTCGTAAACAACTCGGACGGCTACGCATCTGCAAGGCTTTTCACGTCTCCTGTGGGCATCCAGCCAAAAGTTTTCCCCCCTTTTTTTCCTATGTACATGCTTCAAAGTGGGACGAGAGCTTGAGGGGCTGGCGCATATAAAGCCTCTAAGAATAAACACACTGATCTGGAATCATCGGGGAGGTCCTATGGATGCGTGAACATCAATACGTCATGATGAGAGAGAGGCTGGCCTCTGATCAGCGAGGTGCTTTGTGGCTGTACGGTCTCCAGCATTTTCAAAGGCTTGAGAGAGTTCAGTGCTATCTCTCCGTGCCAGGTAGCCTGACTAAATAACACACTCATAGCTTCTCGAATGTCAGGGCGTCCTGAGCTCGCTTCCGGGAAATCCAGGCGGATGTAGTCTGCAAAGTAGGGTACTAAAGAAGCCCACTGCCGGAGCTGAAAACAGCCCCCAGAAGCTCTTTTAAAAGCTGCATTACCGGGCAGGAGGATGGGTCAAAAAGAAAAGTAATTTGAGGAAGGAAGAAAGAAAATTAAAGCAACCCAAAGGATTGGAGACACTGTTCAGGTGGTTTGTGAAGGAAGTCTGGGATTTCAAAATGATAAAAGCTAAAGTGTTATCTTTTCAGTATCTTCGTGCTGAGAAACAACTGAATTAAATGTACAGTCAATGATAACTAGTGCAATCAGGTCAGAAGCAAGTTGTCAGCCTGAAGATGAAGAAGAAGCACTACATTTTTAAGGAATATTTATCTTTCTCCTGTGACGTTTGCTTTGCAATGTTCTTCAACAGTTGCAGTTTGATGTATATAGTATAGTATAGTTACTGTCTGATTTTTTTTATGTTGGTACAAAATGGTAAAGAACATTGATTGCTTATCAACTAAAAACTATTGGGGAGTGCGTACAGTAGTCTATACAATTATGTTGTTGTCCAGTTGTGGTTACAGTGAAATATAAATGAGGGTTCAAGGCAGTCGTGGTTGACTATCATCTTACATGTTTAAGGTGAAGATGCAGCTTTCCTCTGCTACCATGGGAGGAGTTTATCAAACCGCATAATTTACCAATAGACATTCATTTTGATTTCAATTAGTTTTGAATGGGGATCATAGGTTTCTGTGTTGCTTAGTTTTGTACGGGATAACATCGTTGGGGTGAGCAGTTCAAACCCTTACTGTCAACAATTGCCACTGCCATGGTTTAGAATCTGACTCAAACTAACAGCACTCTCTATAAGGAGTTGGGATTAAAAGGGTAAAAAGAGCCCAAAAGGGGAGATACATAACAACGAGCATGCAAAAACCCCAAAACAGTTCAATTGGATTTATGGGTGAACAAAAGCCTGTGCTGCTTCTCTGAAGCACACTAAACCCAGTCATGGTGCCTTCAGCCCATTAGCTCACAGGGCATGTACCCACAATCGCATGGGTGTAAATCCCATTTCACACTGTGTTCTCACAGCCCTTTGTCTGGCCTTTCCCTGCCTGTCCTCTGTGTTCAATGTCCTCCAGAAAGAAAAAGTCCTAATAAAATACATGAGAAGGTTGAATTTTCAAAACGCTTGGTAACAAATAAGTGAGGAGTGCTCACAGGTCAGAAAAAAAAAGAGAAAAAGGTAGCCGCTGAACAAACGTCACCCTTTTCAAACGCACGGAAACACACAATGGACTGTCTGATGCACAGTCACCTGAAAGTAATGTCCGCCACAACCCCGAGAGAGAGAGAGAGAGAGAGAGAGAGAGCGAAAGTGTAAACATCCAAAGTGGCGCTCATACACAAATGAATGAGTAAATGGATAGATGCGGAGAGACACAGACCAAACATTAATGCTCATAAAATTATACAAGCGTAAACAATATTTTGAACACATCATTGCAAAACACACAAACAAACACACACACACATGAACACACACCACACACACACACACACACACAACACACACACACACACACACACACACACACACACACACACACACACACACACCACACACACACACACACAGCCCAGGCGCTGGCTTGACAGCTGATTTCTGCGCTCTGTTTGTTTTTTAAAGCCTTTACTGCCCCTGAGGTCTGGGCACTCATTGTACTCGGTGCAAAGTAGAACAGAGAAAAAAAAGAAGCAACACACACACACACACACACACACACACACACACACACACACACACACACACACACACGCACACACGCACACACGCACACACAGGCGCACAGGCACAGCAACATAATGGTTTAAACCAGCCTTTTAAAACAGAAGCCCTAATCCTTTACATTAAACCAGATACACTTAACTCTCTGAACACTCTCGCTTGTAAAGACTCACTTTTAGCCCATATCACGTTTACACACACACACCCGAGTGTCCATTCTACTTATGGACAAATCCACAGTGTGCATAAATCCACACTCTGGCCTGATCAGTTAGCAGCTGTTTGTAGCAGCACACGTCCTGCTCCTCTACCGTGTATTTGTTTTCTATATTCACTATGGCTCTTCTGCTGCTACTGTGGTTAGTGGTTTCTATCAAATGTACAACCGCAGAGACGTTACAATTGTGTGACTGGGAAGCAGAACAACACGTTTGTGTATTATTCATGCAAAAAGAAGGAACTTTTTGTCCGCAAAATAGGGCTCTGTCTTGTCTGCCGCGAAATGTTTTTGAGTTAAATAATGTGGTATTTTGGAGCATATAACATTGTGTGCTGACACTCCTGTCACTGCTGCACCTGAGACAGGCTGTATGTGTAGCGGCTTTCATGGCTCCCATCACTGCCAGAGCCTCCTGTCACCTGAAAGGATCCCCACAGCTACATTCTACAAACAATCGCTCCAGTGGGGCGGTGTAACACTGCTGCAGTAATGGTCTGCTCTGTACGGTATGTGGAAGCAAATAGGACCCCTGTGATGCTTTTACCTTTGAATGCCAGTCAAGCAGAAACATGCACATGCAACCAATGTAATTGGTCGTTGTAATTGCAAATAGTAGTGTTCACAACATAAAGGCAGTAATGGAAATGATGGAAACCATTCCACAAATGGCAAAGCCTCAAAAGAAATTGTGTTATGAAATGATTTTGTTTTCGGCAAACACTTGCATTGCAAAATCAGTGTGTCTATTAGATTATCAAGCCCTATGATCTGGATAGGCAGCAGCAATGAACATGGATGCACTCTTCACTGATAGTCATGAGCTGTTGTTGTTGGTTGTGCTTTCTTTTATAACTCTTTTTCAAATCAAATAGTAAATAAGATGCAAAAAAAGCTCAAGCCAACCAGGTCGTGGTACTTTTAATGTTTTGCCAAATTAATTAAAGGCCTTTTTATTTTAAAACCAACCTTGATTGCCCCTGATTTGGATTTTTTATGACTTGTTTTGGTGCTAACTCTTCTTCCTCTCCAGTAAACGAGACAACTTTACAGTAACACTATACAACACAAGCTTCCGATTTCCCTCAGCCATGCACCACTCCACATGGAAAAACAGATAAAAAAAAAAAAAAAACCTAACCAAATGGAAAATGTTCCAGGTGTGACCACACAGCCGGTTAACATCAGGGTACATCCAATATTCATTCCTTTAGTTACACACAGCTGTTCTGATTTAATCCAGGTTTTTTTTATGCAAGTCATTTTGCGATAGTTCCAAGCAGACCCAGAGAGAGAGAGAGAGAGAGGAAATCAACGCTGTTACAATTACCTACCAATTAAAAGCAGCAGCAGTTGAAAAAAAGCAGCGAGATATTTTCCCCTCACAGTTCACAAACTCATTAAAAAGAAATTAAAAGGAATCTGCCGTGGTGATTATAATGCACCAGATCAATGGCGAACAAGTCCACAAAACTAGTCAAAATCTAAATTTATTTCACTTATATTCCCCAGTTTATTATGACCTCCTGAGTTCAGATAGCTACCTTGTAATACTAATCATAAGTCAAGTGACATTCTTCAAGTCTATGAGTGGACGCGTTAACAAGTGACAAGAACATACAAATCCATACAAATGGTTACCGCCTTCCTCTGGCAATGGAATTTCAGAGGATCCAGCCACTGACTTTTTACATGTCAAATAAGCCCTGATTTCTCCTGAAAAGCATATTTTTTTAGCTTTTTAGTTTTCGCAAAGCATTACAGCTATACAAGTAATCCTAAAGGCACCAGCAGACTCATCAAATCCAAACCGTTGTCACACAGTTAAAACATAAGAGCACAGAGGCAGAATTACAGGCAGGATCAAGTCTGTTGATGGTGATCTTTACTCATTTTTCCCCTCACACTCTCACCCTGGTGTCTGAACACATTTTCATTTAGCCTCAGACCATCGTAAACAAATCATTAAAAATGCCATTTATGAACATTCTGTACTTGGCACTTTGATATCTTGAAAGGTCAGGGGACCTGGCCTCTGGGTAATAAACTCTGCTTGCTTCGTCAGCCCGGACTCTGTCATGCACTTGAAGTAGTAATGTGTTCCTATAGGGCTTGGAATAAGCTTTAGCTCGCAGATAAGGTTTTTTGCCTCCGACTTGACCAAATATCCTCAAACTCCAGGCTGTTTTCATAATTAAAGTTTCTTGGATAAAGGACAAAGTTTTGAGAAAATGCATCCTGATGTCTTACATAATGCCTCATTGCATAATACTGTGTCCCAGAAGCAGTTTTTTTTCTCTCTCTCTCTCCCTCATTTGGTGCCTTTGTCTCGGCTTAAACGTCACCCAGTATTTGGTTATTTTTGGAATCTCATCCAGCCATGGGTGTTTCAGACCGCTAATGTGGAACAAAATGTAATGGAGAATTGTTAGCCTTCCTAAGCAAATAAAACAAACACATGTCCAAACATCCTGAAATGTCATGCAGTGTAGCAAAGACAAAAAAAATCCCATGTGGGCTATATTTAACACTATTTAAGCACTTTTTTATCACAAAAATTATAACTACAAACAAAAACTATTCAGAATATCTTGTAAATAAGTTGTAATACAACTCTCCTATCAAGAGTTTGCATATTTCATTTGAACTTTTCCCAGAGTTGAATGCATTGCGGAGGCTGGATATGCTGTCAGCGCAGGAACCATATTCAACCTGCAAAATACAGCTCTGTGATACGTGCTGCAAGTTTTATGACTTTCTCTGTCAGGTTTCACAAGAGCAGTTTGGAGAACTTTGGTTCTGCTTTCACAACGAAAAGTTTAGGCTGTATGTGATCAAAAAGCCTCAACCATGGAACTCAGTGGAGCTAAACGCAAATGATTTGAGGTAAGGGTATGAAAACACCCTCACAAAAGGTTAATCTACAGCGGCCTGTTACCTCAACCGTTATCGTATCAATTATTTAACCATTATTACCTCTATCCTCTGCTTCAGGACATCATTATTTTTCTCATATGATAACATCATGTTGATGCTTTTAATTTTGCTATTATAATCAGGATCCTTCTTTTAATACATTTAATTTATAAGCCCATTTCTATATTCTTTAGTTTATTATTTTGTACATTTAAAGACTGGGGGTGTGGGTGGGAGAAGATGAGCAAGCTGGATGTATTTGTTTGTTTTTGTTCATAATGTTAATCTGTTATGTAACTTTGTTTCCCTTGTGTGTA
Organism: Ammodytes dubius; assembly: GCA_026122265.1. Taxonomy (NCBI): domain Eukaryota; kingdom Metazoa; phylum Chordata; class Actinopteri; order Uranoscopiformes; family Ammodytidae; genus Ammodytes; species Ammodytes dubius. The sequence continues at coordinate 8,863,422 of CM047511.1, read as the reverse complement.
CGTCATGTTGCAGCATTTTTGTATCTGTGTCCATAGGACCCCCTTGAGACTGAGATGCTGCATCTCAAAAGGCTATCCTTAATCCAATAAATTAAAATTAAAATCCATATGTGCCCTGCTAATGAAGAAATAAAAAATAAATCTGTAGGCTAATGTATGATATGCATGCTTTTCTCTTAGCCTCTGTTATTTTATCTCCCTCAAGCTGCCAGGCTATGTTTGCCTGTCCCTCTCTCCCTCTCCCTCTCTCTCTCTCTCTCTCTCTCTCCTCTCTCTCTCTCTCTCTCTCTCTCTCTCTCTCTCTCTCTCTCTCTCTCTCTCTCTCTCTCTCTCTCTCTCTCTCTCTCTCTCTCTCTCTCTCTCTCTCTCTCTCTCTCTCTGTCTCTTCTCTCTCTCTGTCCCTCTATCCCTAGTTTCCTCTCTTTCACTCAGGTTTTTCTGTGCAGGGCCATCTGTCGCCCTGGGACCAGACTCTCTCTCCTCGCTGTCGGTGCCAGGATTCACGACTGGTTCATAGTCCAGCAGATTTAACCTCTCCTCTTTTCGGCATGTTTTCCTGTCTCTCTCTCTCTTTCTCTCTTTTTCTCTCTCTCCCTCTGTAGATCTGTCTGTCTCTCTCCATGGTGGAAAGTTGGTCATGTGGCTCAGGTCCTACCAATTTGATGACAACTGACGTTGAATATGGGGGAGTTTCCCTATGAATCAAGTAATATGGACAGTGGGCGTATTATGCTGTACACATTGTAAATCTCCACTGAAGCAAATTGCTATTTGTGACACCGGAGTACATAAATTGACTTGACTTGACTTCCCAGCCCCATGCAAATCCCTCATGAATGTGTTATGCTCTCAACGCCCTGAAAACGAAGGTGAAAATATTCCCTTGTGGCAGTCGAGCTCACCATGACTGTGAATGTTCAACGTGACCTGCCCTGTGCATAATGGTGCCTTTATATATCACTATTTCACCTCAGTCACCCTGTCACTCAAACTACATTGTTATCTCAGGGAAAGGGACAGTGTGTGTGTTGTGTGTGTGTGTGTGTGTGTGTGTGTGTGTGTGTGTGTGTGTGTGTGTGTGTGTGTGTGTGTGTGTGTGTGTGTGTGTGTGTGTGTGTGTGTGTGTGTGTGTGTGTGTGTGTGTGTGTGTGTGTGTGTGTGTGTGTGTGTGTGTGTGTGTGTGTGTGTGTCTGTCTGTGTGTATTTTTCACAGAGCAGTACCGAGATGTCTAGATGACTATGTGCACGGCTCTAGGGAACACAAATTTAACTTGACATTTACTCTAAACAGAGACGTAATGCAAGTCTAACCATCTTATAAAAGCTGGGAAATGGACACCTTATTAGCACTTTTAACTCTAACCCAAATTCCTCTCTTTAGGTCTCAAGAAAAACACATGCATAACAGAGGCGATTTACTTAAGCACACAGCACACTTTTTTATAATACAAGCCTTGCATTTTCAACAACACACTATATCAATGTGTCATAATGTTGGACAGACTATGGACCCCTTACCCACCCACCATCTAAATAACTTCTGCCCTTATGGAGCTTATACAAACAAACAGCGCAAATCAGATTAATGCATGTCCCTACACCAAAAGCTTGATCAGGGGCACACTGGATCTCACACTGATTAAAAATGACTAAAATCTCATACGAAACCCCTTTGTAATTGCTATTGCAACACCGCCCAGCTGTTGAGTTTAGCCTAAATATGTATGCAGTTATGAAAAAGAGGTCATATATTGGTCAATGTAAAAAAAAAAACATGTCGAGGTCGTAAGTTCGATCCCCGGGCCCGTGTCATGGTTACTGGACACTAATCATCCAGCGGACCTGCCATCTGGCCATCAGTCCCTGTGAGAGAAAAGAACTGTGTCAAAGACCACCAGCTCCTCTGCTAGACCTCAGCCATTCAACTCCTCACGGGTGGTAAATGGATCTTGCCACACGACAGGCCGAAGATGTATGGAGTACGTCTAATGGATTCTAATGGGCTGCTAAAAGTTTCTTTATAGTATGCTTGGCCTGTATGGACTGCAGGCTATATGTAGGTCATGGTGCTTGCTAAATGAGTGGTAGGCCTAAGTGCTGTATGCTCCTGAAGCTTTGGGTTTAAGCCCACTTTTTGAAGCGGTTTCTTTTTGTCGCATAATGTGATGGCTATTAGCACATATCAAGTGTGTCGCACAGAGAGAGGAGGTAGTGAGGATCGGATTATGCTAAGGAACAGTTCAACCACGATGGAAGACGAACGTGTTTATATGTTCCAAAAGGCATCACTCCATGTAATAATTGTAGTGCTACTCTAGTGAAATCGCATGTTGTAAAAATCCATTTTACCCAAAAAACTGTGAATATCTCCTCACGATCTGATACCTGTGTACTATGTGTGCACTGAAACAAAATCCAGTGTTAATACACCACCTAAGCTCTGTTAATGGGTATGTAAACAAAGAGGCTCAGACTGACCCATTGTAGCTAGCAACAACGCTACCGATAAGCTATTGATCGGCTTATACTTTGGCTTTGATAAGCATTTGGCTTCAACACCTGTTTAAATATTGACAGGATTATTGTCACACTTGCTACAGTCCTACTAAAACAACATTATACCTGTATTTTCATAGCAAAAAGCCTATTGATAGCATTGCTGCAAGATGATGGGCCACTTTGGTTACATCCCTGTTTACAGAGCCTAGGCTGTGTATTAACACCAGCTTTTTTTTTCAGCGCACAAAAACTGTACAGCTAGTGGATTGTGAGACAATATTAACTGATTTTGACAAAAGTGAATTTGACAACAATCGTTCTCCAGAGTCGCTGACTCCAACTATAATAGTGTTACTCTAAAAAGCACTAGCTGTTGTTGTAAGTGCAGTAATAGCTCTGTAGAAAGAGCATAAAGATATAATATGATGATTCATCGGTGCATTTGAAACTACTTAGACTAGATTTATACATTTTGAGATTAAAGATGTGTCACAGTACAGGCATTGTAGCCTGCAGAGTGCTGTTATATTACCACCGGTTTAAGATGCGGAAAACATCCATTGCCCCCGCTCTAAAGCTGTGGCAGCCTGTGAAATCTCTGACTGGTCAAATCAATACAGAGAGAGAGAGAGGGAGGGAGAGAGAGAAAGGGAGACACAGAGAGAGAGAAAGAGAGAGAGAGAGACAGAGACAGAGAGGAGGAGGACGGGTGGTAACACACACAGCTTTCCAAAGGGCTATTATATAAAACCACTTTGTTGTGGTGCTGAGACTAAGCCTGGGGTGCTTCCAGGGGCTCCAGGGGGCAAACTATGTTTTCATCACTACATGACAGTAAAATTGGTCCATGACATCTACTCTCTGTTCTGTGTCCTCTTTTCTTTATATGCTCTTTATATATATTCTTTATATGAAATACATTCTTCTCTTTCCTCGCTGTAGCATAACATAAATACATAGCAGAAAGGCAATAGATAGATCACAGAAATACAGAAAAAATGGGTCGGAACCATGACATCAGCAACACAAATTCAAAAAACAAGAGATTAACGCACACATTTGCCTCATTTTACCTCCACGCTTGTTATGTAATGTCAAAACCACATTATTATCTGAATAAGGACAATGCTCATGTGAATGCATCAGCTGTCTTATACATGCAGCATCAGCTTAGTGCGTAAGGCTCCAGTTAACATCAGTGCAATGACCTATATGTACTGAGAGTGTATTCATGCCATGGTGCACTGACCCTATGTCACAGGCAGCAACGACAAATAGTAAACCAGTGTGGGGCCCTTAATTCAAATTAGTGAAGAGAAAATAACAGCTGTATGTTCAGCTTGCCTAATCTGGATTTGTTTCATCGGATGTTTCAAAAGATCTGCGGCATTCTCGCTCTTTTATTCACTAACACCTGCAAACAAGTGCCAGCGTGTGAACATTTTTACACTTTATCTAATTAATTGCTCTGTACCTACCAAGCCCTTTAAATGTATTTGAAAATGTGACATTCATGAGCAATGAAGCCATATTGCTGTAACAGTAGCCCACTTAGCACCAACAAACTGCTGAGGCCTACAACTGCACTTTGTCACTCTGGAGTCTTTGGTGATCTTTATAGAGCTCCACTAATCAATATAAACAGTGGATCTGTGTAGTGTGCATGGAGAAAGGCGTTATATTTTTCACAAACCCTTAAAGAGCTGTTCATTGTTTTATTTCTAAAGCACATTTACCGTTTGGTTCAGTCTCACATCAGCCTGGCTTCTAGCAGAAGATACACCCACTGCACAAGACCTGACCATTGAACAGAACAGCACATGTAGCAAGTATTTTCCTTTGGAAGTATAGTGGAAATGAAACCACAGCTACAAAGAGGGTTAACGATTGACCTATATGTGTTCAGGTGGACACAAAGGCAACACCTAATGAATGCTAATATTGCTCCATATCCACTGGATTTGTTAATAAGCACTAACTCACTAACACTTACTGCATAATGAGTGATTTTTTAGATTCCTTCTTCTCCCAGATGTGGCCCGAAAATGTCATTCATGCCACTTTGACTAAACAATAACCTTATCAAAATCAGATTGAGAACAGTGACACACATGCAAGCCATATTTCGGGAGTATTTGTTGCTTCTGCATCTGCCATATAAATGTGTCCATGGTTTCAAAGCTACACTTAACTCTAATAGCAGAAGAGTGTAACGTTGTTGGCAATGGCAGAGAGATATTTCATGCACCCAGGTTGAGACAATTGTCTTGGCAGCAAAAATATCTTTCTCTGTCAGACTTTTTTGGGCATTCACTGCCAATAGACCTGTTTTCACAGCAGGCCTTTTAACTTCTCAAAAGCAAAGCGCAGGTGTTACTAATAACATGACAGCAAGCCAGCGTGCACAATACCAGGGGTCCTGAAAGTAAAGCAGTTAAATGTAATAACACCATCCTTAATATCCTTTACACATGTCACACGTCAAATAACTGCTGGTGAGAAAGAGCCGATTGACCAGAATAATAAGACACCACAGAGTCTTTGTTTCAACCTTCATCTACCCAGGGAAGACTAGCTAGGCTCATGTTCCCTGCTCAACATTCAAACTGCTGCTACACACTTTCCCAACTGGGAGCTGGCCAACACAACTGCAGCAGTCTTTGCTGCCTGCCGGCCACAGTAGCAATGTGAGGGGTTGCTCTGCCAAAGGGCACCTTGGGCTGATGCTTTGCTTTCGGGGTGCCAAGCTAACAAGATTTTTTATTTTTTTTTTACTTGCCTCTACCAACCGACCCTAAAGCCAGTTACAAGGGTGTGAATGGAAATTTGTAAAAGCTGGTGTGTGTGTGTTCGTGTGTCAGTGTGTGTGTGTGTGTGTGTGTGGTGTGTGTGTGTGTGTGTGTGTGTGTGTGTGTGTGTGTGTGTGTGTGTGTGTGTGTGTGTGTGTGTGTGTGTGTGTGTGTGTGTGTGTATGTGTGTGTGTGTGTGTGCGTGCACGCACGCGTATGAGCTTAAACTGTTGGCAAACACCAACACAAATGTGTAGTGTCTAATCTCTGCACTATAAATATGGGAATTATTTCCAGAATCAATAGCATTGAACTAGCAGTCATATGGAGAAGGAGAGGGAAAGAAGATATGGAGAGTAGGAGAGAGAAAGGGAGACAAGAGAGAACGTGAAAGAGGACAGTGAGAAAGACTGAGGAAGTAAGACATGCAGAGAAAGAGAGGAGTGCAGTCCCAGGCCAGCACTCTCTGGCATGCATAGATATTATTCATTGAAAAGACATGAATACACTCTCAAGCGCAATGCTTTGAAGCCACCTGAGAGTACACACACACACACACTCACACATAAACACACACACACACGTGCTGACAGGACTACTATGTGAAAACAAGTCATGCACAAGCATGCACACACCGAGAAATCTCTCTGCCACAAGAGAACATTGCTCGAACACACACACACACACACACCGCCTGCCAGTGGGAAAACACACACAAACAAATACACAACACATTCAGGAACTTGAGTTCAGATAATGAAACACACACACACACACACACACACACACACACACACACACACACACACACACACACAGATACACACACACACACACACACACACACACACACACACACACACACACACGACACTAGAGTGGAGGAAGGAGAGAGCAGAGTTGAACAGAGGATGCAGCGGAAGAGAAGCAGCCCGTGAGAGTTATATGAGAGGATTACAGGGAAGGATTGAGGGAAAGGGAAGAGTCCGAAGAGAGACGGATGGAAAACAAACAACAGGGGAAAGACTGGGTCGAAGGAGGAGAGAAAGGAAGAAAACTAGAAGCGAAATAATCCATCCACCCATACAAGGATGGGTAGAATAAAGGAGGGGAAGGAAGTGACGGTTAGAGGAGGGAAGGGTAGTCGCAGATAACACACAGCGGCGCACAATGGAAATGACAGCTTTGCTCCGAGCCTGACTCTCAGCTCGCGCACTGTTGTTTTATTATAATCTCATAACTGTCAAATCGTGTAGAAACAGAGAACGAGAGAAAAAGAACGAGCGAGAGAGACAGAGAGAGAGAGATGAGAGAGAGAGGAGAGAGAGAGAGAGAGAGAGAGAGAGAGAGAGAGAGAGGAGAGAGAGAGAGAGAGAGGGAGGGAGGGAGAGTAAGAAGGCATGTAAGGGAGAGCAAGTGGGAAAAATTGGAAATGAATCTTCATGTCTGGTTCAACCGAGCTGAATGCACATTTGAAGAGGCTCAAGGGTACAAAGGTTGGCACTCACAAGTATACATACATATGGTTTCATGAGTGACACAAATAAGCGCACACCCATGTAAAGACAACACGTGTTAAGTTTGCCTGATTGCTTGCCCATTCACTGATTCACTGATTCACTGATGCCCTTATTAAATCCCTCATTGGTTCTCTCGGTCTTTCATTTAGTCATCTGTTAACCAAGTTGCACAACCACTTCTCTGTTCACTCATTCGCTTACATACAATCATATGAAAAAGTTTGGGAACCCCTCTCAGCCGGCATTATAATTGACTCTGCTTTCACAAAAAAAATATAAAAGTGGTATGTCTTTAATTGACCAGGAACAGCTAAGTACTGGGATGTTTTCCAAACAAAGATTTTTTGAAAAGCAGTATTTGGTTGTATGAAATAAAATAAAATGTGAAAAACTGGCTGTGCAAAAATATGGGTACCCTTGTGGTTTTGTTGATTTTAATGCCTGTAACAGCATGTAAAACTGATGACTTTAAACACAAAGTTGGTTGGATTATGTTGTTAAGCCTTGAACCTCATATAATTGTCTGTTTAATCATGAGAAAATGTATTTTAGGTGCCTAAATGCAAGTTGCACTTCTCTTTGACTCTCTGCTGAAGTGAGACAGAATGGGATCATCAAAACAGCTCCCAAAATATCTGAAAAACAAAGATTGTTCATTGTCATGGTTTAGGGGAAGGCTACAAGAAGCTTTCCCAAAGGTTTCAATTGTCAATTTCGACTGTAGGGAACGTTGTCAGGGAATGGAAGGACACAGGCATAGTGGCAGTTAAACTCAGGCATGGCAGACCAAGAAAAAAACAGGAGCGGCATAGGTGGAGGATTGTGAGAATGGTTGCACACAACCCACAGATCACCTCCAAAGACCTACAAGAACATCTGGCTGCAGATTGTGTATCTGTACATCGTTCAACAACTCAGCGCAATTTGCACCAAAACATCTACTTTGTATAAAGACCAAATAACTTAATTTTTGTCTCATCAGTCCAAAGCATTTTCTTCCAATATGAAGCTGGCTTGTCTAAATGAGCTTTTGCATACTTCATGCAACTGTATCTGTGGCGTGGGCGCAGAAAGGGCTTCCTTCTCATCACCCGGCCATACAGATGTTTTGGTGCAAATTGCACTGAATTGTAGAACCATGTACAGATACACAATCTGCAGCCAGATGTTCTTGTAGGTCTTTGGAGGTGATCTGTGGGTTGTGTGCAACCATTCTCACAATCCGCCGCATATGCTGCTCTCTGGGTTTAACTGCAACTGTGCCTGTGTCCTTCCATTCCCTGACAACGTTCCTTACAGTAGAAATTGACAATTGAAACCTTTGGGAAAGCTTCTTGTAGCCTTCCCCTAAACCATGACAATGAATAATCTTTGTTTTTAAGATCTTTTGGGAGCTGTTTTGATGATCCCATTCTGTCTCACTTCAGCAGAGAGTCAAAGAGAAGTGCAACTTGCATTTAGGCACCTAAAATACATTTTCTCATGATTAAACAGACAATTATATGAGGTTCAAGGCTTAACAACATAATCCAACCAACTTTGTGTTTAAAGTCATCAGTTTTACATGCTGTTACAGGCATTAAAATCAACAAAATCACAAGGGTACCCATATTTTTGCACAGCCAGTTTTTCACATTTTATTTTATTTCATACAACCAAATACTGCTTTTCAAAAAATCTTTGTTTGGAAAACATCCCAGTACTTAGCTGTTCCTGGTAAATTAAAGACATACCACTTTTATCTTTTTTTTGTGAAAGCAGAGTCAATTATAATGCCGGCTGAGAGGGGTTCCCAAACTTTTTCATATGATTGTATATGTTCACTGTATCGGCCATTTGATCGCTCATGCACACTCTCATATGATAATCAATCAGATTTATTGAAGCAACTAATGTGCATTTAAACGACATACAACACACATACAAAAAAGGCAATTATACCAATTTTCCACATTGGTGACTGGTATTGTACAGTACAGAGATAAGGCTTTGACAATAGCATGATAATTATAAGAATCATTCAGTCGACAGATACATTTGTACATCAGATTGTTCAAAAGAACTTGGAAAAATGTTAACTCTTACATTACAAAACACTTTATTTGCACTGCACCGCCTTGGTATTTGAAGCAATGCAGTTCAATCACTAATGTTTTTACTCTCCTTTACTCACTGAAACGCTCATTTATTCAGTCACTATGGGTCCCTCTTTGAGTAAACGCCCTCACTTCACTTACTCAGTATAGCTTCTGCCTTCATTCACTCATGCAGCCCATTATGGTGATTACTGTGTATACTCACTCCATCACTTGCTTATCCGCCCACTCACCTGTTTGCTCACACACTCATTTCCTCTCTTACACATGTTCACTATCAGTCGTGTGATCATCATTATTTACTTCACAGCTAAATGTGAAATGTGTAAACCAATTTGTTCACTCACTCACTTGTTTACTCAGTGTCTTTCTACTCTATTTGCCCAAGTCACCCCACTGTCTCACATTGGACACGCATTCAAACACATTGACCTCCTTCAGTCACAACCTTAACCCTGTTGTTTACTCTCTCAATCGCTCTATCTATCATGATAACTCACTTGATGATTACTATACCTTGTTCACCCTTTTAGTCCTTACCACACTCATTTTCTCTCTATCACTCACTGGAAATCCAAAATGACGTCAAACCGAATATGTATAAACCTGCAGGATGACTGGTGGTTTAAAAGGGCAGTGTAAATAGGGAAGCAGGTCACACACACTCTTAAGCCAGTGCTCCTTTTCCATTAAAGCTTTCCTACAGAGTACAAAGCCTTCAAAGCAACAGTGCTGCCTTTGGATTTTTCTTCCTTATTCATTTTCATATGGCTTTGATCATTGACGGCAAAGAAGCATGGAATGCTTAGGGAGCATTTATCATAAGACCAAAGCCTAGAAGTGCACGTGAAAAAACAATATAATATATCTAAATACTGTACGAAAAAAGCTTAAATATACATTTAATATAGAGCAAACATATAATTTGCAACATTATTTCCTAAGGCATTGTCCTATTTCATTAGGAAATGTATTAGGTTAAAGGAATACTTCACCCATACGGAACCAGCGTTCTATCATTATAAAATAACTATTATAATATGATGAATGAGGTTTTTCTTCCCTCAGTCTTCCCTTAGTCTTCCCTTGGCCCAGCTGTCCTGTTAATCCTAACCCTTACTGTGATGTCACAAGAAGGAAACTGTAGGGTTAGACAGTGAGACCATAAAACACTCTTTCTGCCTTTTCTCAGGCTAAGATGATCCGATTTAATTTTTTTTTGCACATGTATACTAAATAGGATCTCCGAGTTCAATACACCTTTATATTCCAACCGGTGAAGTAGGCCTTTAAGGAACTATTGATACCATTTTGTACGATAATCAACGGCAAGTGACAGTCGGTCTTGTGTGCTTGCTTGTTTTTCCTACTCAATAGATTTCCTTTATTTGACAAAAATTGCCATTGCAACTTGGACTGCACTTAGCCCAGATCACCTGTCAATCAAGCGGGTTGGGTGCTGGGATACCGATCAATACTCAACTACACAGCTCTCAAACCTGACATTGCCATGCCCCAAATAAAACAATTGCTCTACAACAGTTGCACAAATAAGATATATAATACTCTGCTAACACACTGTCTGATATGAAAATGTATATGAAAAAACTCAGAATAATTACTATCAAATATTAATAGATAGCTTTATTAAATCAGTTTCTCGTCACACATGTTTACTCTCTCTCGAAAAAAATCCACACTGATCATCCTGCTTGCTTTTTTCTTGGAATCTTTTTCAACTGCTCTTCTCAACTTCTGTACACTTTGCAAACCCTGCTTAGCCATGCAGCATCTACATGTTGACACGCTTTTAGGTAAATCTAAATAGAGTTACCGCTCTGTCACCATCTATATTTCTCTCATAACTCCTAAGCACACACAATTTCTCCCAAGAGCCTTCTCCTTCTGGGACTAGTGTACATCTAGCAGATGTCTGAGAAAACACGTGAGAAAACCAATTTTTCTCGCTCTGCTTCTTGCGTTTTCTAGAAGCCCAGATAATTCCTCATTTCCTCACACAACAAAGAGACAAAAGATGAAGGTAAAAGCAATGGTGGATCTCAACCAAATGTCATCCAGTCTTATCACTCCCACTCTCAGTCTGAGTCCTTATCTTCACAGAATTACTGTAATTAAAGCCACAGGGTATCCAAAAACTGACTTCACACACACACACACACACACACACACACACACACACACACACACACACACACACACACACACACACACACACACACACACACACACACACACACACACACACACACACACACACACACACACACACACACACACACACACACACACACACACACACACACACACACACACACACACACACACACACACACACACACACACACACACACACACACACACACACACACACACACACACACACACACACACACACACACACACACACACACACACACACACACACACACACACACACACACACACACACACACACACACACACACACACACACACACACACACACACTTCCATCCTTCCTCCCCTTTTCCCTTCACAGTCTCTTACCTGTGACGGTGATCAGCATGGGGGCCACCAGAGGCCTGTTGTTATCCAGTTTTCGGCTCAGTCGGATCTCCCCACTGGTGTGATTGAGGAGCAGCAGGTGAAGCTCGTTCCCGCGGTCGATGGTGTAGTACAGCCTGTCTGACACGTCTGGATCGTGGGCGGGCACTCTCCCAATGACCCCGCTGGGGAAGCTGTTGGAGCGGTTGGACACAAGTTGTTGAAAATGATTTGAAAGTCCTGCAGTAGTGGGCCTGTTGTCATTCTGGTCCACCAGGCGGATCCGCACGGTGGCTCGGCTGACCAGAGGTGCAGACGTGGCCTGGACTACTATGACGTACTCGTTGTGGGCCTCTAGTCGAGATCAATGAGTGAGGTGAGCTCCCCCGAGAAGATGTCCATTGGAAGATCTCAGGGATGTTGCCCTCCACATTTGGTACATGATCTGAGCGTTGGCGCCCTCGTCCGGGTCAGCTGCTGTGATCTGGGCCACCACCGAGCCCACAGCGCTGTTTTCCTTCACCAGAACCTCAAAGTCATCGGCGGGGAAGACGGGGGCATTGTCGTTCACGTCCAGAACCGTCACCTGGATGTGGACGGGGGTTCGTTGAGGAGGCACCCGCGGTCAACGGCATAGGCTGTGAGCTCATAGAATGGAACGCTTTCACGGTCCAATCGGCGAACTGTTCGGACGATGCCAGAGGTAGGTTCAATGGTAAAGTCTCCATCCCCGTCCTCGCCATTTTGGAAAGTGTACTGCACGCGTCCGTTGGCGTGCGCATCACGGTCAGTGGCTGAGATCTGGAGGACACTGGTGAATGGAGGGGCGTCTTCACTCACTGATCCCTGATATCTGGGGCTGAGGAACTGAGGGGCATTGTCGTTCACATCGTTCACGTTCACCTCGACATATGTAGTGTCTGATTTCTGTGGTATGCCGTTGTCTTTAGCGGTGATAGCCAAAGTGTAGGTCATCTGGTCCTCATAGTCCAGCTCTGCCTGGAGCGTTATGGCCCCTGTGGATGAGTCGATGCGAAACTGTGGGATATTGTCCTCCAGGAGGTACGTGATTCGAGCATTTTCGCCAACATCGTCATCGGTGGCGCTGATCACAACCACAGTGCTGCCATGGGGTTGGTCCTCATTCACACTGATAGAGTAGTGGGCGCTCTGGAACACAGGCCTATGTGTGTTGGCATCTGTGATGTTGACATGAACCTGACAGGTGTCGTGGAGTGTGCGGTCCGAGGCGGTGACTGTAAGAACGTAACGGCGCTCCTGTTTGTAGTCCAATGGGAGGGATAGTGAGAGGAGTCCAGACCCTCCTGCTGTGCTGATGGAGAAGCGGTTTCTGGTGTTGCCTCCTGTTATCTGATAGGTCACCGCACTGTTGACATCTCGGTCCACAGCAGTGACAACCATGAACACTGGTGACCGACCGAAGCGTCCTCATTCAGGCGAGCATAGTACTCCTTTTGGAGGAACTCAGGGCGGTTGTCGTTAACATCCATGACCGTAATTGTTACGCTGGCAGTAGCAGAGAGAGGTGGCATCCCATAATCCCTGGCCTCCACGCCAAAGAAATAGTGCTCTACGGACTCTCGGTCGAGCATGGTCTTCACAGTGACCCAGCCGGTTGCAGCATTGATGACGAATGGCGTGTCAGGGCTGGTGCCGGTTAACCTGTACTCCAGACGGGCATTATCAGCAGAATCGGTATCGATGGCCTGAATGTGGAGGATGGAACTACCGATCGGGGCACTTTCGAGCACAGATGCCTGGAATGGTGTTGATACAAAGATGGGTGGGTTGTCATTGACATCCGTCACCTGTATGCTGACAATACCGGTGTTGTTGGAGAGAGGCGGCCGGCCATTGTCCTGGGCACGAACACGGAGCGTATACTCCCGTTCTGACTCATAGTCCAGTGGTGCCACGACCTGGATCTCCCCAGTGACGCTGTCGATGTTAAACTGTCCCCGGCTGTTACCGCTGATGATGTTATAGTGAACGGCAGCGTTACTGTCCTTGTCTCGGTCTGTGGCGCTCACACGCAGGATTTCAGAGTGAGGCCTACGTCCTCCCTCACTGCCACCACGTAGCGCTTTTCACTGAACTGCGGCACATTGTCGTTCTCATCCAGAACTGTGATGAAAACCTTGACGGTAACCGAGCGCGGCCCAGGTTCCTTCCCCTGATCGCTAGCCTCCACCAGGAGAGTGAAGTGCTCGTTTAACTCCCGGTCCACCGCCCCACGGGTTGTGATGAGGCCGGAGCGTGGGTCAATCTCAAAGGCCGCACGTGCAATGACAGCAGTGTCACCGATAAAGCGGTACCGGATATTGGCATTGGACGGGGAGTCTAAGTCTGTCGCTCTCAGCTGTAGGATGGGATAACCCTCCTCTACGTTCTCCCTGATGGTCTCCCTGTATTCAGTCTGCTCGAATATAGGGGGGTGATCGTTTCGATCTGCAACTGTAATGGCCACCATCGTGGTGCCCGAGAGGCGGGAGGAGCCAAAATCGGTCCCTGTGACCCGGAAGTAATGCAGATCCATGTGCTCTCTGTCTAGGATCTGAGTGGTGGTGATAAGACCTGTGTCTGGGTGGATGTGGAAGTAGTCGGACGATCTGCTGTTCATCAGTGGGGCCATGGAGTAGCTCACCCTGCCTGCATCTCCCGGGTCTGGGTCTACAGCAGTCATGATGATGACTGAGGTGCCGGGGGGCTGGTTCTCGGCTACTTGCACTTGGTAGTTATACTGGGCAAAGTGGGGGTGTCTGTTGGCTGCACGTCGAGAGCGAGGCCACGGTATCAGAATCTTCCTTCCCCTGTCTCCCTGTGGGCTTTCATCATCTGCTACTATTATCAGTCGCTCCAGACTCCTCTCCCCTCCTGTACTGTGCCTCTCATCCCCCTCTCCTACCTCATGGCTTTCATCAGTGTGGCTCTCTTTCTTCTCTCTTTCGCTATCTGACTGTGTGGTGGTGGTGGTGATGGTGGTGCTACTGCCCCTACCCTGACCCTCTGGCTCTCTCTTCTCTGCCTGGCTTGTCTTTGTTGTTCCCTTCTCCCTCTCCCACTCCTCCCTTTGCTCTTTCCCTGCTGGTTCTGCTCTCCCTCCCATCAGCCGCGCCTGTCTCCCGCGGCCCGCCCCCACCTGTAATGTCCCTCCCCCAACAGAGGCAGCAGCAGCAACAGCAGCAGCGGAGCCCTCCGAGCCCTCTCCCTCCTTCTCCCTCTCCCTTTCTCCCTCGGCCCCCATCTGCCGCCTATCCGACTGTCTGACACCTTCGGGCTCCAATGGCACTTGCTTACCGGCTTTAAATGGCGTATGCTCACCGTCCCCTTGAATCTTGGTGTCAGAACAGTCGGCGGAAACGCCGCCGCCAGCACAACCCGCGTGCACCATCTCTCGCAGTGCGCTCTCCCACATGTCTCGCTTCTCTGTCTGGCCATGCCAGGGCAATTTCTCTATCTCAGATTCATGACTATATGCATTGATCTCCTTGCTATCCTCCCCTTCTTTGTTGTTGTTGTTATTATTGCTGTTAATGTTAAATTTGCTCCACAAAAACACGCGCTGGGAGTCGAGGGGAGCTGTCCGCGGTGCTGAAATCACGTCCTCCACAGAGGCTAATTGGATTGAACGTGAGTCATTCTGCCACGCGGTCAGGTTCATTTCCGAGAAGGAGAAGTGTGCAGAGCGAGAAGTGGTGCTGGAGGCTGACACGACGCCGCTGGATATAACGGGAAACTTTGCAGGCGAGGAGAAAAAGCCTGAGTCACCGGCAGCAGACTCTGCCTCTGAAGTTGCGTTCACTTTCTCAGCGTACAGGCAGATCGGTTTTACACTTTCTGCACAATCGCCTGTTCTTGTTTGAGAGAACATATTGAGAAAGGGATATGATTTTACGTTTGCGCGTTTTGTGCCGGATGGAAAACGTTGTTCGGGCGACTCTGTGCTACTGCTGCTGGGGGTAAATTGGATGGGGACCTTCTTCTGAGCTATGCCTCCCTCCGGGCCCATAAACTCGGCTAAATAACCATCCCCCATTGCTACTCGGTTCAAACAAGCAAAACAACCACCGGGAACCTCCTCACGTTCATCCCAGGTTTGACTACTCGGCCCTCTTTCTGCTGCTGCTGATTGCCCCTGCCCAAGCTCATTATCAGCCATATAATTATCCGGATAATTACATAGGGTATTGTGCTTGGTACCTTGGTTCTTCCCTCCTCCCATTCTCTCTTTTCCCTCTCTTCTCTCATCCTTATCCATAATTATGTCGTGGTAATACCTTGCCTTCGCGTCACTGACTGTGGGGTCATAACAGTCTGATGGGTGTGCCCTGGTATTGGGGTTAATCACGGCCGGTGCGCTACATCTGTACGCTTCCTCACCTTTCTCCACATCTCCCTCATTCCTTCTCCCCCTCTTCCTCCCCTCACTCCTAATGCACGCAGTCAAACAGCCATCATCACCCCCCTCCTTACTGCAACTGCTGGTGGGATCGATAACATTGTGCCTGCCCAAATGAGAACAATTACCAGCCCTTCTGTCCACTCTGGCTAAGTCCCCGTAGGCACCCGAAGCCCCGCTGCTGTTCCTGTATGCTAGATTCAGCTGATATGTAGGGCTGTCTGTGTCGCATGTCTGGGATGCACTACACGCTGAAAACTGACAAATGTAGTCCAGCAATGATCCCTGGATACACTCTGAATTGTTGGTGAAATTGGAATGCAATTTAAAGGCGTTGTTTGGAGCCCCAGTGCATGGTGAATTGTATCCAAAAAGAGGACGAATGCAACAGGAGCAACCGGTTGGCAAAGGGCCAGGTGATGGGATGTTGACCGGGGAGAGGGCTGCTTGTTTGACAGGGCTACACCAGTAGAAAAGCCCGTGTACCAGAGGGCACCATGTGGCAAACAGCATCCTCACCTCACGAGCCCTCTCCTTCGACACCTCACCCCTTCTCCTCCCTTTTACACTTCCGGGTGGCCCGCACAGGCCAGAGGCGTGCACAAAGGCTCCGACACGTTTGGCGAGGTGTGGCCTCCCCCTCGACGCCTTCGGACACCGTTGCGCGCACGCTCTGGTAGTCCTTTGTACTGACCGTTTTTTGCCATCATGAACCGGCGAGGAAAAAGCAGGTGAGGCGGGTGGAGAAACAACGCCCTTACCCCTCACTCTCCTCCCTCGCTCCACTCCCTTCCCTGCGCCGACGCCATCAGAGCTCGACCTGCTCCTAGTACCTGGGTGGAGAGGGGGAGATGATGGTTCCCAAAACGTCCCGACTCCTTTAAGTCTCTCCTTCCGTGTCCCCCTTACCCCATCCCGGTGACTTCCTCTGAGCGTCCCCTGTGCGGTCTTTACTCCAGAGCATCCTTCAGTCTGTATCCGCTCTACGGTCCACCTGCTTGGGCGTATATTCCAGCTCGGCGACTCCCCCCCTGCTTGCCCGCTCTGTTGCCGTTGCTGGCTCACTTCTTTACCGGCGTCTCGGTAGCAGTGGCCTGGGGTCCACGGGTTGGAAGCCCCTCCTGTAGTATTCACCGTCCCCGGGGCGAGGGCGAACAAAGGGCCGAGTAGGGGAGAAAAAGCAGGTGGAGTGCCAGAGACGAGTGCAGGAGCGGGGTGAAGCCCGGTAGCGGTGCAGCCATTTAGTAGTCTCTTCCTTTTCTCTGTCTCTCTCCCCACTCCTTTCCACACCTCTGCCTATTCTGTCTCACGAGTGCGTATTCCCTTCTTCTACTACTCTCTTCTTCTTCTTCTCTCTCTCTCTCTCTCTCCCTCGTTCCGGCTATGTGGCCAGATCCAGGTCTGCCGGCACCGCCCGACACCTTCCCCCAGGCTCCCCCGTCTCTCCGTCGGCCTGGAGAGTTGGCATCTACCCGCTGTGGTCCGTGGAGCTGGAGGTGTGAGCGTTCTTAGGAGCGGCGCGGCAGCAGCAGCAGCATCTCTCCTCCCGTTCATTCACATCCAACATGGCTTACACACACTCACACTGACTGCCTGGCTGGCTGGCTCACACACACTCCCCTTCTGAGTGTGCGTGTATGTGTGTGTATGTGCGCGCGCGCGCTCTTCTAGCAGTGGCGGAACAGCCCCGGTGGTAGGCTATCCAACCATCCACACACACACTCACACAGTCACACTCTCCTCCTCTCTCCCTTTTCTACCCCTCCCCCTAATGCTTGCATCGCTACCGCTCATCTCTCTCTCTCTCCTTCCCTCTCTCATAATGGTTTGCACCCATGCGCAGGGATGTTACACAGCGCCCGCGGCGGCAGCCATGTCCACAACTGGAATAGGATGAAGAAAATGTGTGTATCTCTTACACCATCACACCGTCATCACCGTGTCATCTGAGGATTTCTTTTTCATCCCAAATAGACCTGCAGGTAACCCTTTCCCGGGGTCATACACGGACAGGATTCTGAGAAATTAGAGCTAACATTAAGAGTTTGACATTTTAAAATAATGATCCAGCAATGGGACCGCTTTTGGGTGAATTGCGGAAAAATCAATTCCTTAAAACTTCACCAAAGGGAGAAAACAACATCAACATGGTAGTACAGACTATTGTGACAAAGCATCTATACGTTTTTTATGATTTGGGATATAGGCCTAATATAATATTAATTTTCATAAATAAAATCCAGTCTGTCCCTGAAGGACTAGATGTTCTTATTTTGTGATCGCATCCTCATCAAAGCGGCACAGTAGGCTATGTTCCAGATCAGTGATGTGATCTAAGCTCTGAGTCGTATAGCTCTAGTAAAAGTGACGTCATCTCCCGTAGCGTTACCCATGAGTAATTCACACACTCACGCACAAGAAAAGTCCAGAGAATACATTTAATTGATTTCAGGGCAGTATCAATGCCCTGCATTGTGAAAACATTGTTGTTAAAAGGATAAACTATAGCCTATATGTTATAGCCTAGTTCATAATAGTCCCATAGGGATCCATACATTTGCTATATAGTGGTGTAGCCAAATTTATTATAGGATTAGTGTGATTCGGTGGGTGGTACAGGCACACGCGCGCAATCCAGCAATCATCCCAATTTACCACTAATTTGCGCATGGCTAAATGGGCAGATCCATTTACTGATACTTGTTGGAGGAAAAAAAAATCACATTATGCAAGTATGTAGGATACACATTTCCTCCAAGATTCACTCACCATCTCCCTATTCAAAACCCATTTATAATGCCGGCTGGGTGGTGAGCAGCTTTTCTAATGACACGGCTGGAATTGGATATGATTTCTTCCTGTGGCTGATGGGAGGAGATACACAAGGCGTGTCATTCGGGGACGCCGTGCATCAGCGCCCGGGGAAGCTGAGGAGCAGACAAATCTGAGCTGCGTGACCGAGCATGCGCGTGCACACATCCCTGCCGGGTTCTTGTTCTGCCTCGGCCTCGTGTGTGACACTGATTTTCTATGGTTTCTATCTGACTTCAGTTCAGATTGATATTTAGGTTTGGACTAACTAACCCCAATTTTTGAAAATAGTATCAGGTTTAAATGTGGGTAAGGTCAGGTCAGGTGTAAGTATTTTATATGAGTATCGAACCTCAACATATAAATATTATTTTGTATCCAAATGATATTGTAGCCAATAGCCTTCTATCAGAACTTTCAAATACACAGTTGTGCTGCCATAGTGTTAACCATTCAGATACAATTTCTAAATAACTTTGCTTTACTTTTTTGAATTCTTATAGAAAAGTTAGCTGGCAGACCGTTTGTCTATGTTGATTATTTGTTGTAAGTTGCTGCATTCTCGGTTTTCTTGCTCCACTTTTCTTCTTAAACAATGGGTGTATTGAGTGTGTTTGTGTCTCAGTCCCAGTTTATTCTCAGAGCTGGTAGGAGGTTGGAGCACTGCCAGCAATACAGTGCCCCAGACCACATATCCTCCTTTTTGCTTCCTTAAGATTTGTATGCGCCAAATAAAAAATGCTCTCTCTATTTTTTTTCTAGGTGTCAGCAGCATTGTGCTCTGTCATCCAGGATTTTCTGCCACTGTCTACATCATTCCTCAGTCAGTCAGTCAGTCAGTGGGCTCAGTGTGGAATGTAGGTTATTGTGGCGCAGGGTGGCTGTGGCGGCGTTAACAGGATTTGAAATGGGTGCGTGTGTGTCTAGGGAGCATGAGGCCTAGACAAGTGTGTGACTAGGCAGCGTGTGAAACAGTGTGACAGGTATTACTCAGTTTACCCATGTTCCTCTCTATTTCTTTGCAGAGAGGGTCAGGGGTCACAGTGACCCATACAGCTGTCAGGGGTTTCAATTACTTGCTCAAGGGCCAACATCTTCAATTCCTCCAGATAAATCGAAGACTTTTATTCGTGCCGCTCAGCCCATAAAATATGTGAAAATGAAATTGAAATAGTATAATTCATACCCAGACTATTCCTGTTTCAGCACAATTACCACTAATTAAATCTCTTTGTTATTATCCTCTCTAAGATAATTACGTTTTGTAAGCCAAAGCCTGCAGAGGACTTTAAGTTTCCCGTCTGAAATGAAAAGGGTAAAGAATTTCACGTTTTCTTTTTTTTAAAGATTATTTTCTATAATTTTTATGCTTTATGAGACAGTTTGGAGAGACAGAGGGGAAAGACATGCAGATAATTATCACGGGCCATATTCGACACTGTTGTCTGCTGCCTCTGAGGGCTGAGCCTCTATGGGCGGGCGCTCTAACCACCACACACCACAAGCTAGAATTTCACTTTAAACAGTTACTGTACAGCTACTTTAACTCGGATACTGTATTCACAGATAATTGATTGTGCTAAAACTCACTGAGAACACTGGGAATCGAAGTAGTTGATTTTCATCTGTCAAAGTCACAAAAATCTCAAATTTAAAGGGGACGCATTTGGCAAATTTAGGGGGCGTAATGTTGAAAGTAATGTACCAAATGGCACAATATCTCTCCATAACAAAACATACTGTAGCATACACACACCAGAGGGGACTAACAGAAGGCAGAGGGGATTACACAGCATATTTCACATCAAAAAATATTCCCACTCTGGATATCAGAATATGAAAACTACTTTAATCCTTGTATGCCCTTGAAGGTCTTTGCGATATTAATAGCCATGGGGTCTATCAGGGCGGGTACAATCCAGGCAGCTCTAAATCCACCAGGGGGCAAATGTCTGGCATGAAGTCATTGTGATTCCTGCTCTGGAAGTTAATTGCACAGAATGGGAACACTAATAATATGAAAATGTGAAAGAAACTGGGAGAGCCTCGGCCTCCCATGGAGAAACTTGTTGAGATATTAAATGGATCCAATTTTCCAGGCCCAAAGTACATCAATCAATCTCTTTCCGATTTGGAAGACTATAGCAGAACTTGGTCGTGAACTAGAGAATCCAGATAAACTGATAAAATATTCATCTTTACCGAGTCCCCAATAAAAATAACCCACCTTGTGTATCTCAAATCGTATAGGGTACAAACAGTAAGCACAAAACAGTCCACACGTGTCTACAGCCAAGGAGTCAAAATGCCTTCAGGCCTAATTACATTGATTATGATTGGCATTTGGAAATACTAGCAGCAGATTTAAATCGACTGGGCCTGATCCCTGTTTGTCTGTGTTGCTCTTATTAACGAATTAAGCAAACTCATCATGCCTGCTTAGATAAACACATTCATCAATATTAGTCTTTTCATTTTCTCATTTGTTTTTTTACATTATACCAACTAGCTAATATAATTTATGGTTCATTATGTAACGGTTTGACGTCCAACTTTATTTTTAGTCCAGTCAACTGGTCAGATTAATTAGGTTAAGTACACAGACTAATAGATGAAATGTGCTGAGTGATGGAGTGAGGGAGTGCTCAGCCACTTAAAGCTAGAGAGGCTGGACAGACTATAAACACTAAACAAAACTGACTGACTGACAGGTACTACAGCACCCTTTGAGGATCTGCCATCACAGTGATGGATGGATGGATGGATGGATTAGAGAATGTTAGAAGAGAGAGAGAGAGATTAGGAAAAGAGGGTGAGTGATGAGTGACAAGGAGGGAGAAAGAAGAAAGGAGTGAGGAAGGACTAAAAAGTTAAAGGTGGAGTCCGCAATTATAGAGAATGTTTTTTGTTGAAATCCCCTTTTGTCAAAATAAGTGGATATCACTCTCATGCACACACAGTACAGACAGGTAGCGGATCGCGAGGAGATATTCGCTGATTTTGAGAAAAGGATATTTTGACAACAGGTGTTCTCCAGAATCGCTGACTCCACCTTTAAGCAGTTGTTAAACACGAACCCTGAATAATGACTCTTCATTTATGAAACAGTTTGGAAAACCACAAAGTGCATTAAAACAAAGACAAATAAAACAATAAAATACAATATATATATTTTTTAAATGTTTCTCTAACAGATAATGTATTCTTATTCCTTTGTTCACTAAAGACAAGTCTCCAAACTAATTCTTGCTGCGAGCAAGCTGCACAAGACGACACATTCGCCCACACTCACTGCATTGCTCCTGGCGTTTGTTTTATGAATTATGCAAAAATGTCATAACCTTTGCATGTTTCAGCCCTTGAGTGTTGCAGCTAACATTCCCGGAAATGTCACAAGGTCGTGATTTGGGAAAATTGCTGGGTGATCTTTTTCCACAACGTCAACTCCAGCGCCTGTAAGTGCAAATTTCGAACAGAGGAAATTTGCTAAAGACTATTTTAGTCCTTGTATGAAGCTTGAACCCTTAAAAGGGGGCAAAGGACAAACAAACAATGGTTAAAATAATAAAGTTAGAGATGAGACCTGAGTTATGGAGGCATCTGCGTGTGTCCGTAACTAATGCTGTAATAAACAATCACTGCAATGTGTCATAGTTCAACAACCAGTCTTTTCAATTGACTGCAGTCAAGACGTCAGCAACCCATAAGGCATCTCATCCAGGACTATGTAATTACATTAAGCAATTTAATCATCTCATTCCAGGCTATCAAAGTCCCATTTACAGATTGAAACCTTGACAGATGCATTTATAGACCAGCCCACATATAAAAACAAGGCTTGTTAAGTCAGGCAGGATTTAAAGGTTAACCATCCTCTTCTCTGAAAAACCTAGTTCATTTAATCTGATTGTGTTAAGGTTCCATGACTTTTGAACATCCATGGTGTTCCCGGTCAAAAAGGAGCGTCAGGGGCGCTGGTGGTGTAGTGGCTAAAGCGCCCCCTAGAGGCTTCAGTCCACATCGCAGCAGACCCGGTTCGAATCCGACCCGTGGTTGGTTCTCTGCATGCCTCCCCTCTTTGCCCCTTTAAACTCTGTCCCTCCAAATCTGTATAATAAAATAAAAGTCCCCCTAAAAATTTATCTGAAAAGAAATCAGTCCATTAGAAATGAATAGATGTGACTACAATTTGTATACAACATTGAGTTTAGGCATATATCCATTATTCACCCATCCTCTCCCATACACCAACATGCATGTGTGTTTTGGAGACACAGGCCATACATAGCAAATAGCACACGTTGGTAAAAAAAATTCTCACATGTTAAGTATAACAAACAGTATTCATTGTTTGGGTGAGCTGAGCTACGATGGGGCGTATTTGACACACAAAATAGTTGAAACGAAACTAACACAACTGGGGGGTTAAGACCTCTTTCACTGCGCCACTGCCTCAGGACAAAGGCTGAGGCAGTGGCGCCCAGTCCCTTGCAAAACACACTGGAACATTTCCAGGAACAAAAAAGTACTCCCTTATACTAAACACATTTGCCTGACCTTAACCTGCCATGTCTATTTTCATACATTTCCCCAGAAGCAATTTTGGGGGGAACTGAGTTTTCCCTTTACAGCTGAAGATTGCACTATAAGAGAACAGAGTGATAGCACAGGGGATGGTTTTATGAAAGCGATGTATTCTTTACTTTTTTATTTAATTCCTTGTCTATTCTACCTAACATGTCAGTGGAGGAAAAGTGCAGGTTATTATATTCAGAAAGGGCCTTTTACTGAAGATAATAACCCGCATGAATTTTCCATATCAGTGCAAAGTGGTGGCCCAGACTCTAAAACCTCATGTTCAAATTGCTCTTTCCGTTAGCGGAGACATGTTCTGCCATCTATGTCCATTTTTAGCTGTGACTGGAAACTTCCCAATGAGATGTCAGACTGTCCAATCAGATGCATAAACAGGGAAAAATACAGCACCAAGCCAAGCAGGTATACATGCATCACAGTTACATTTTAATAGTGTGTGAAATGAGTGGGAGGGAATTCTATGGGCAGGTTTTTGGCTCATTCAGCACCATGGACAGCTGCCCGCTATAACGACTTCTGAAATGTTATTCTTGAGAGGTGAAAGCAGAATGAGCTGGGGTTCCAAGATGTTTGTATATTGTACCTAAAATAATGAACTCCCTGACTTCAAGGCACACTTAATGCCGTGATGAGTGTGCCAGCCTATAATGCCACTTGCCCTGCAGTCAGAAATGAGTAGACCTAATTCCAAGGAGAAAATCTTATTCCCAGTTTAGCTGAGGTAATGTGGGTCAGGGACAGCTGTATGCTAATGCCGCTGATCCAAGCCGCCGTCTGCTCTGAAATCCATCAAAAGCAGCGTGTGTATGCACACATGAACACAATCTCTGACATAGTTCTGTAAACAGGGAACTAATGCCACTTCCATGCAGCTTGGTCCGACTGTTTTTTTACAAGCTTGAGATGACCAGATGTTTCGTGACTTTCTACGAGTCCCGCTGACTGCAAATAAAATAAAAGCTTTCTCTCTCCCGCATGGGAAATGAAGCAAATCAACTGATTAAGAAATTTTTTTTGGCGGAAGTTTATTAATGAATATTATGATTCTGGTCGACCAAACGTTATGCGAGGGTTTAAATACATGTGCCAGTGTGTGGCTTATTGTAACCCTGCATTCTCATTACATCTAGAGGAGGCGGAGAGAAGGATTTCATCTGCATTCATTAAAAAAAATTGCTACAGCCTTTATTACAATTTCCTGTATGTCACGCACAATATCTGACATGCTTGAATTGGATTTCCACGAGCCCTCGGGGAATTATTCATTTCATCGCTTTCCGGCATTTCATTGGAATAAGCGTCACCGTGTTCTGTTGGCATGTTGGATTTTGGGGGAATGCTCTCAGCGCTGTGTTCTCACATTTCCCAATCTGCAAACATCAGCCCTTTTGAGGCTTTTGCTTTTTCTCATTCAAAAGGTGTCAGAGGTAAAAGCTGACATCCCGTGCTTAAACTACAATTACAGCTTAGACATGAGGTTAAACCTCTGCTGCTGCTACTGGGATTTTGCCATTTGCCAGGGATGACACTTGTAAAGTGTTGCAATGATGCTTTTTTTTTAGGCAACAGCGTTCATATTAAGTTTTAGTGGGACACTCTTTTCGTGGATCTGTTTCTTTTGCAGAGAGCAGCAGAGTGTGTGTGTGTGTGTGTGTGTGTGTGTGTGTGTGTGGTGTGTGTGTGTGTGTGTGTGTGTGTGTGTGTGTGTGTTGTTTGTAGTGTGTGTGTGTGTGTGTGTGTGTGTGTGTGTGTGTGTGTGTGTGTGTGTGTGTGTGTGTGTGTACTTGGCAAGTTGTCCAGCCTCTGTGTGCTGAGGGGATCGATAGCCGGCTGACTCCTTGCGGAAGTGTCCCTGCTGCCTTGAGCCTGCAGGCAGGGCCCGGCGTGCTTTCCGTCGGTTTGGGTTTCCATGGGAACAGCCGGTGATAGTGTGTGTGTGTGTGTGTGTGTGTGTGTGTGTGTGTGTGTGTGAGAGGTTCAGGGGGTACACTGAGACTGCTTCACTGCTGCCTGCCGTGTTTGTCTGCGTGAGAGAGAGAAGAAAAGGTGAGAGCGCAGAGGTTGAGGGAGACGAAGAGAAAAGGAACGCTCAAATGAAAGGGAACACCAGTGCAGACAACACATGCACACACACACACACACACACGCACACACACACACACATGCACACATGCACACACGCACACACGCACACACACACGTGTACTGTGCATCTCAACATTCAAATTCCCACCAAGTATATTGGTCTAGTTTCTAATTAAAATATCTCATGACACTTAATAACAGACACAATCACCTAACAAGCAACATATAGGGACGTGTGAGTTGAATACGCTTGAATTGAACATTTGGATTACAGGGCTGGTTTAACTTTAACATGACACAAAAGCTCATCTTAAAATGCTAAAATATCACATAATAATCTTAATAATATATGAAGAAAATGACATGTACAAGTCGGGGGAGAAATACTGCTTTTGAGCATTACCGGCTTATTATGATACATACCACTTCTTAAAAAGTGTAAAATATAGTAAAATATACTGCAAAATGAGTTTTCCGAGCTAATGTCAAGATCTCTTCCATCTTGAAAGGCTTAAATATTGCATCTTAATTTCAAAAATCTTAACAAGAAAATGTTTCACTAGTTACATTGGCACATTTCTATATATATTTTTAACTTATATCAAGTAAAATAATCCTTGTTTCGCTTGTTTTTTAACTTGTTTTTGCGACAGAGACAGTTTACCAACAACACAAAAAAGATGGGAATACAAAAAAATAGAGGGGTCTTAATGGGACAAGGTCGTCTTGTGTTCTCAATGCTTTTCCACACTCCCCTCTAATTGCATGCTGCCCTCAGCCTTTTGCCTCTCTGTTGATCCGTCCCACAGGGGGGTTTTGAAGGGGTGTGTGTATGTAAAGGGGGCCGGCCACAGGCTGTCTATAGCCCAGCTCCCCCTCCCTACAACCCCCACACAAACCCGGGGAGATCCTGAGCGGCAGGCCAGCAGGTGGCCGTTGGCCTGCTGCTCATCTGTCCAGCTTGGAGGAGATTTCAGCAGCGATGCATATTCAACACAGGGGCCAGGGTTATGGGGGCAGGACAGGGTGTGTGTGTGTGTGTGTGTGTGTGTGTGTGTGTGTGTGTGTGTGTGTGTGTGTGTGAGGTGTAGTGAGAGAGTGAGTGATGATGAGAAGAGAGCCAAGGATGAAAAGTTTACACACACACACACACATATATACAGTATATATAAAATAAATACATCAACACACACATTGGGCCTTGACCACATTTACACTTTAAAAAAAAATATTATTATTTGAATAACTTTGTCTTTCATTGATCATTACCTTTGATATAATGTTATTATTGTTGCTTTAGTTTTGACTATTGCTATTGCTCTTGAATTTATATTCATTGAGTGATACTTTGGATAAAGAGAGAGATGCTTCGGAGAAAGAGGGAGAGAGAGGTGCATACATCCTGACATTCAGACTCCCCCCTCTCCACACACACACACAAACACAACACACACACACACACACACACACACACACACACACACACAAAACACACACACACACACACACACAGACACACGAATATGGCATATGGCAGCAGCTGCCCGGCGCGTGTCGTGATTGTGTGAATTAGAAGCAGCGTGTCGCGCGCCTGTATAATGAGCCTCGCCTCTCGCGCGGGACGAGCCTGGCATGATGAAAAGATGAAAGAATTATGGGAAAGGAAAGAGGTGAAAACCTCCTGTTGAGCGGCTCATCCCCATGTTATCCATAACAGCTGGCTACAACTCATTTCATCATTAAACTCCCCACCCTCGGCCCCTCTGCTCTCAGTCCCTGTCTTGTCTCATTTAAATTTGATCTCAATTCATGTCATTTTGTTCCTGTTCAGTTTAAACACCGTCAGTCCCCCTGCAGGAGGAGATTAGGCTGCAAGACTTCAGTGTCATTACTTAAAGGATTGGCTCTCAACCTTTTTAAAACTAATGTCAAACATTTTCAAATTTACACAGTGCCTGGTTAAGTATATGTCTATACTCTTCCAAAGTACTGCTGCTTGAGTGTGAGAGTACTTTTTTTGACATTGGAGAAGTACATTGATATACATGAGTCATATACAATCTGGAATTAAGGTTCACTTACTGGATTTCCTTGCAGGACTTTCACCAAGGTCTCATGTTCTTCACTAGTGGATGGAGTTTACACAGTGCTCCGTATGGGCTTAGCATCTATTCCTTGCCTACTCTGTATTTAATGAAGAGATATAGTTATTTCCCATGACACACACTTTTATTCAGCAGAATCATTAATGCTTATGAAGTCTTTTCATGCATGAGAGGACCACATGTGCCTCCGGTTCAAAAGGTTCAGAGAACTGATGTTGCATGGTCACTGATAATTGATTTGTGCTTCTTATTTCATTTTCACACAACAAGAGTACTCAAATGAAGAAGATAACTTTCACTTTTAACATCAAAATGCATCAACCGCTTTTCCGGGGTAGGGTCGCAGGGGCAGCAGCTCCAGCAGGGGACCCCAAACTTCCCTTTCCCATGCCACATCAACCAGCTCTGACTGGGGGATCCAAAGGCTTTCCCAGGCCAGCACAGATATAATCTCTCCACCTACTGTAGTCCTGGGTCTTCCCTGAGGCCTCCTTCGTGTCTGAAACATTTCCCTAGGGAGGCGCCCAGGGGCATCCTTACCAGATGCCCGAGCCACCTCAACGCAGCGGCTTTACTCCGAGCCTCTCCCATTTCGGCTGCTTGTCCCTGCAATCTAGTTATTTCGGTCATGACTCAGCCTTCATGACCATAGATGAGGGTGAGAATGAGGACAGACCGGCAGTTCGAGAGCTTTGCCTTCCGGCTCTGCTCTCTATGTCGTCACAACCGTGTGTTAAAGCCAGTGCAATACCGCCCCTGCTCCGATTATCCGGCTTAACTCATGCTCCATTGTCCCATCACTCGCGGACAAGACCCCAAGGTCCTTGATCTCCTTCACTTTGGGTAAAGGTACGAACACACTACACGCGTTACCCGCGTAAGATTTACGTGCACAAATAGCCTAGCATTAAAACAGCATTGCATATTCACGGCAGCTACATAACAAACACAGTTACAGCAGCATCGGTGCACGGCGGCACAACATAAAGCCAAGTAGCCAACATTACCCTACCTGGCTGTGACAGGGGACCGTGGCTGGCGTAGATCAACACCGGTGCTTCGCTGTACTTGTTGTGAAAGTCCCACGGACATAGCCGTCATGTTTGGGTTCATAATATGAGGCGCTAGCCGCCCGCACACAACCGGTGAATTAACTAATGCTATACGGCGCTAACTTGTTTTATCGGCTAAAGCACAACCGCACATATTCACTGAATTAGCCAGGAAGTCCATTCTCCTGGTTTACTCTCCCCACGTCTTCTATTCCCGAGCTGCTGTCATACAGCACCGGCTCGGCTGCCTGCAATACATTTTCCTCCTCGGTGTCTCTCATCAGCCTCTGTGTACAGTACACATGTTCTCCGACCGTGCCAATGTATGTGACGTCGGGTCAAGCCCAACACTGATTGGCCAACGCGGCTAATCGTCATGCGTAGGAGCGTAAAAAGTAAAAATTTTTGAACGCCGCGTGTAGGTGCGTATATACGCGGCTCATACGCAGCTAACGCGGCTAAAATGTTGCTTTAGCGCGAGTGACGCATCTACGCGCCATGTACGCGCGTAAACCAATGGTTCCCTATGGAAAAATAGCCGATTTTATACGCGTCTGTACGCGTGTAACATGTGTAGTGTGTTCGCACCTTAAGGACTCATTCCCTACCCGGAGGAGGCAGTCCATGGGTTTGCTGCTGAGAACCACTGCCCTCAGATTTAGAGGTGCTGATCCTCATCACAGCCGCTTCACACGATCCAGTGAGAGCTGAAGGCTACATACTGTTGATGTCATCAGGACCACATCATCTGCATACAGCATCAATGCGATCCCCAGCCCATCGAACTGCAACCCCTCTCCTCCCCGCCACAACTACGCCTTGATACGATATCCGGTCCATGAATTTCATGAACCACTTTAATGCCTCGACATGTTCATTAACATTGGCTAACTAGTGAGTTTTTTTTTAAACATTTGGTAAACATAAAACAAGACTTGTCAACCTTGACATCACGTCGAAAAGTAATGCTATGGCACTCCTCTTGATGCTTTAGCCTCCCCGCTAATCACTAGCTAAAGCCAGTGGCTAACTTGCTGAACCGCTGGCTAACTGTAAATTGTAATCAATACCTTTGTGTTGGCACTTAAGTCAGACAGGACAAAGGATCCAAACCCAAAAGACAGCTGTTTTAGCCCACAAGCTAAAACAAGTTGTAGCCTATTTACGTTTCCTGCTTGGTGCAAAATACTAGATAACTAAATTACATGAGGGAAGAAGGTGGAGTATTTAGCCAAAGAGAGACATATATTTTCCTCAAGGGTCTGTGGAGCAAGCCAGAAATAAACACAGTAAATTCTGGACTTGGATTTTAACAGGTGGTGATATATACTCTAGGGTACTCCAGGGGGATGCCTGCTGGAAGAGTAAGTAATGCTATCCACTAAATCTTGATGAACATTACCCAAGCTTGTTAATAGACTGTTCTGAGTCTTTCTGCTCTCTCAAAATTAATCTAATGCAGGTGATATTTGTCCTGCAGCTCTTCATATTCTATTCCTGTTTGTGTGCTTTGGCTCGGAGGTACTATTGAAACTAGTGTAGTCTGCAATATCACAGCTCAAAAAAGAATAAAAAAGCATATACTGTATGCATATACAAATGGTTGAAGGTCCCACCCACAACCACTCCTCTTCTGCATTCAACCTTTTCTTTTCTTTCCCTTCACCTTCTCTTTGTAATTTGTCAGATTTTTTATATCAACCCCTTGCTCTCTATCTCTTCATAAATGCTTCCTTTGTCCCTGTTCTTCTATTCTATCTGTCTCGCTCTCTCCGTCTTTATTACCGCTGGCGTCCAAATTGGCTGGCATTGTACGAACTACGACAAGAAATGATGTCATTCATTATTTGGGTAGAGATTATGTGATTGAGCTTCTGTGTGTGTGTGTGTGTGGTGTGTGTGTGTGTGTGTGTGTGTGTGTGTGTGTGTGAGAGAGAGAGTGTACTACATGTATTTGTGATTGTGTGTTGTATCTGGTGGCCACATTATTAGATTCAGATGAGAGCCTGCATGCATGGGTAATTTGTTCGTTAAATTGTTGACCCACTGCTACTTTGCAGCTGCAATGCAAACAACCACAAGAACGCACATAGTCAAACAAACAAATAATGTCCCCTCCAGATCTCCCATACAGCATACAGACAATAAGTAACTAAAAGTAATAAAAAGTTAAATTTATGAACCTGACTGACATCCAAAGAACAAACAGCCTTAGCTGAAAGTAAGTAGGTTGTAAATAAATATAATGATCTGAGGGACACGGACACCCCCATCCTAATTAGTGTTTAGTGTCCCCAGCAACATGTACGTTGGTTGAGAGGCGTGGTTCATTTTCACATAAACCATTCCTGTCCAGATTGTTCTCAAGAATCAAATCATTTATTGGTAAAATAATGATTTGGTGTGTAAAAAAAAAAATCTAATTTGAGGGTCTTGTGGGGCATCAGTTTTCATTCATGGGTTAATCAGTATAGGACTCATAGTATACATACATTCATACATGACCTCTACACCCGTAGATGTTGGAGAAAAGCACAGCGCATTCTCAACGACCACAGCCACCCTAGCCAGGAACTGTTCACTCTGCTACCGTCAGGCAGACGGTATCGGAGCATCAAAACCAGAACCACCAGGTTCAAGAACAGCTTTTTTCCGAGCAGCACAAGAATGTTGAACTCCGCAAGTCCCTTAACTGCTGTCTGAGACACTTATATATGTATATGTATTCTTTACATACATGTTTACATGTTGTGTGTGTGTGTGTGTGTGTGTGTGTGTGTATGTGTGTATATATATATGTGTATATATATATATAATGTATATGTATATATGTATATATGTGTATATATATGTATATGTATATGTGTATGTGTGTGTATATGTGTGTATATGTATATATATATATATATACTGTACATATATTCTAGGTTTATTTTATCTAAAATGTGGTTCTTATTGCACTATACGTTGTTACTCTTTTACTCTATACACTCTATACTATTTTTAAATGTTTTATTGTTGCATTATTGAGGAGAGCTTGGAACACAAAAATTTCATTGCCAGCTATGACTGCTTGCCTGTTATGTTGTGCATTTGACGAATAAACTAACTAACTAACTAACTAACTAGTAGTTACTGATGTATACAACACAAAGAAACACAGACTCGTACTGTATTTATTTTCAGGTCACAGAGTTTCGTTGATGAAAAGACTAATGGAGGAGAACGATGATGGGGGGAAGCAATAAAGAAAGTAAATGACAGTCTCATTTATTTAACCTAATTATAAATCAGGACTCATCTACTCTCTCCAAAACCCCAGAACACTGCGTTCTTCTGATCAGCAACTCCTAACTCTACTCAGATCTAGATTAAAGGCAGAGGGTGATGGAGCGTTTCCAGTCGCCGCCCCCAAAAACTCTGGAACAATCTACCTCTTCAAGTTAAATGCTCCCTCTCTGTTGACACGTTCAAGAACACGCTCAAAACACACATATGCTCATAACCATTTGAGTGCCCATAAGGCTTTCGTTGCCTTTTTACTTTGTAATGTTTTTATGCTTTTAGCTTAATTAGGCTGTATTGTCATGGTTCTATTCTTCCAATGTCTAAGCTCTCTCTTCAACCTCAGTAGTTTTTTAAATGTGCTATATAAATAAAGATGATTTGATTTGATATAAAGAGGATAGGACAGGAGATAAGTGAAATGGACAAAAAGGAGACAAAGAAAGGACGATAAAGGTGAAGTCCGAATTAGAATTAGAACTACTTTATCGAGACCCGGGGGGAATTTGGGTCGAATTTCAGTAGCTTCCATTTGGGAATAGGAGTTAGTATAAGCATCGTGAAATGACGTAAAAAATATAAAAGAGCAGGATGCATTGTCCAGAACAAACGCAAGTGATGGACCAAATAAACAAATGTGTTTCAGGATATTGACAGTTAGTGCTACGGCCAGATTATGATTCATCATGCTCTGTGTGTGTGTGTGTGTGTGTGTGTGTGTGTGTGTGTGTGTGTGTGTGTGTGTGTGTGTGTGTGTGTGTGTGTGGAGGGAGGGGAGGGAAGAGCGTTTTTATAGGCCAGCTGCGTATAGTCTTTTAGTCAGTCACTGACCTAAATCACAGAATAAAGAGAGAAAGAGTGATATATAGAGAGAGTGAGTGTGTGTGTGTGTGTGTGTGTGTGTGTGTGTGTGTGTGTGTGTGTGTGTGTGTGTGTGTGTGTGTGTGTGTGTGTGTGTGTGTGTGTGTGTGTGTGTGTGTGTGTGTGTGTGTGTGTGTGTGTGTGTGTGTGTGTGTGTGTGAGAAAAAGGGATGTGGAGTGGAGGTAAACTAAAGAGGGGGTGAGAGCAAAGACAGAGGGAAGGAGAGAGTGAGAGAGATGATACTGTATGTATGAAGCTAAAATTGTGCATCAGATATAAATATCCGGGGCTTGTTATTCTCTCTTTGCCTGCATGCTTTACATTTCCAGAGCAAAAATGAAAGAAAAAAAAACAGAAAACTTCCTCGCCGCCACGCTGGCTCACTACATAAACACACAACGGCTCCCTGCAGTCACATCTCTTTTCCTCTGTGACTGTGTACCAAACATAGCATCACACCAAAACATGCATAATAGAAGAACAAATATCCAAAGCCTGCCAAGCTGGAAGCTCCACACATACTGTATAGAGGGGGGTGCATAGAGAGGCATAATTAGCTGCTGTAGAAGGATAGTGAAGCGCCCTTGAAACAAAACGCCACATTAAGAATTTATCAGCATTTTACAAAAGGGCAAAATTCCTATTTTTAAATGATTTAATTGCAAAGTGTAGTGGTCATTCCACTTAAGAGATTTGTACCAGAAACACAGCTATACAGATCTCAAAAGAGAGAGGATCTGGGATATATCTCCCCATGCACTAAATATTGTTATTATTTTGCAATGAATTCCATTTGTGATTCAGAGCAGGAAAGCACACTGACAGAGATCAGACACAAGGGGCAGAATGCATTAGCATCACTTTTAGGCTTCACATCTGCTGGCTGTCCTGCCGGCTTGTAACACAGGCACTGCGCGGGGGATTCTAAACACGGGTACACGCCAATAATTCAAACAAAGCATGAGATTCTACCCTGATGTGGAGAAGATAAAATAAAATGTCAAAAAATTTCACTTTGAGTACCAAACAATCGCCCCCCCTGTATACACTTCAGAGGGGGCTGTGATAGTTTGTAGTTTGCAGCTCCTCAGAGAGAAGAGGATATATATGGTGAGCCTTTGGTTTCATGTTGGTTTCAATTGTAAGTAACAACTGTCAGTGTCCTACAGTACATTGGATTATTTTTAACTTTCTGGTCTCTTTGGCACCTCGTCTAGTGATTCCACTTGTGATCGGTGTTGTCTTTTACATACAAGACAATTATTTTAAAAGTCATTAGATGAGAAGCACGCCTCTTATTGGTTCCTGTTTTGAACTGGTTTCTGCTCATGTAAGTGCTTTCTCTGAGGTTGCTCCACAATC
Source organism: Ammodytes dubius (assembly GCA_026122265.1). Classification (NCBI taxonomy): domain Eukaryota; kingdom Metazoa; phylum Chordata; class Actinopteri; order Uranoscopiformes; family Ammodytidae; genus Ammodytes; species Ammodytes dubius. Next base: position 8,829,396 of record CM047511.1, on the reverse strand, counting down.
TTGGCAGAAGCAGCAGCCAGGTGTTATTGTGTCGAGCTGTATGGAAAATAATGTGGTATGCTTGTTCAGCAAAAACCTTTACTGAGTATAAAAAGCTCTTAACAGTTTCAAGTTCAGGTTCCTGGTAACGGTTGGCTTTCTTCCAAAGATGTTTATTCTTAAAGGACAATATGTGGAATTTATTAGCATTTTTCACAATTGACTTGGTAGAAATGTAATGTAATATTCATATATAAGATTTAGTTAGTGTATAATTGCTTGAAATAAGGTTATTTCTTTATCGCCTTAGAATGAGCCTTTTATATCTAGGAGCAGGGCACGCCGCCATGTTACACCCCCATGCTTCTACACAGAATAGAAAAACTTAACAGCCTTATGTGTTTTTGGTGCCGGAAATGCACCTTTTGGAAGAGAAGAAGAAGAAAACTGTAGGATAAATAACTCTTTACATCTTCAGCCTCATCACTTGATATTATGAAAAAATCATTGAGCCTGTAAATTCCCAAAACAGAGGGGTTCCAGAGGGAGGGTTGTAAACTAGAATTCACACACACTAATATGTGAATAATCCGAAATTACACACTGTACCTTTAAGGGTTTCTCTGATTGGGTTATTGCACAGTCAGCTCATCTAGCAATGGTTGAATATCCATCAGCTTGATACGCCTTGTGTTGGGTCTTGTTATTCTGTTGAGTAGAAAAATGATTGTCAAATTGTTCAACTTTTAAAACAGCATTGTAATTATGACTGTTCATATTTCTTAGACAGTGGTAGTGCCGTTTATGCAGATTCAGTGCAAATTCACTTCTGCAGCGATTGCCATATTTCCAGTTGAGTAGTCTAAATGTTTAGGGGCGTAGTGATGATGATTGACTATTTTTTCCTTTACAGTTTCTGCTGGGATTGGTTGTTAGAGCAACTTAAAAGCATACTGAAAATCTCACATTTTTAACGCTACAATGCATTGCTTTCAAAATTCACACCACTCTGATTTATGATAAATGTGTTACAAGTGTTTTGCAAATTATGTAATCAAATGGAAATGAATGTTAATTTGAAGTTGTCGAGTCCTTAGCAATCACGAGACACCCGACCAACAAAGAGTGCTCATCTAATTCAAATGAGAGCGACCCGCAGTGAGAAAGCTGTGCAGGAGGGCGACAGGTCAAATGATACACACTTTACTAATTGGACAGATTTCAATAATTGTTTAGTTAAAGGAGCCAATGGAGGCCATGTCCAGTTTGTGTAATGTGTCGACTGGAATTAGTCCAAAACAGCCTGTGGACACAGATGGATTTAACCAGTCAAACTAATCACATTTGAATAATGTTGTCTAATGGCTTCATTAAAATGAATCATTAAAAAGTTATTTCTATACAATAGACGCAATGGTAGTAAAATACTGTCAGGTGGGTAGCATATCTCCTTAATGTACAACAGTGGCTCGCCCTGCTTAACAATCAGCTGTAGAGTAAACACTGATTTAAATAACTAAGGATTTCTTCTGTCAAAAAAATGAAACATATTTAGCTTATTGTCCAATATTGCTCAATCAGCTTAAATATCAATTTGAGTTGCAATTTGTCCCATTTTCAGTGCTCTGCCTCAAGAAAGATGGGGGAGTGTGTTTGGACATTTTCCAAGAAAGCCGTTCCAATCTACAGCATAGTGAGTGTGTGGCAGGCAGCATGTCCCACTGAGCCAGCAGGACATGCAGGAACCCAGATTGGGTGTAAATTGGTTTCACTTGGTAACGGGGGACAGACCTCAGTGTTGGAACGAGCGACAACACTGAAAGGAAATCTTTACGGCAATTATTGGGCCGACAGTGATGCAGTTTGATATTTTGCTCGGCTATGGAATTTCTCTGAAAGGCAATTTTGGCCCGCATGCATAAGAGACAGCATATCTGCATAACAGTGTGCGTCCAATTAGTTATAGAATCTATTTTTGAAAGCATGGTTCATACTGTATATCTGGATACAAAAAAAATACATATATATAAGCTCATAGGAATTCACAGAAAAGACGGCTATGGAGCTCCTTTGATCACTCATAAACATCTCAGGGATGTTATGAATGAAATGCTCTCTACCTGTTCTATTCTATTAATACACTTGCTTGGCTTTTTTGACTACATTGTTTACCTTTATGTCTATTGTATGTTTATCATATGCAGCAACAGACCAATGAAATTATGTGTAAACCTACCTGGCAATGAATACACCTGATTCTGATTCAAGTGTCAAAATCTGGTTGCATGTTTCATATTGACATCCCTTTGTGACAAAGAACAGCACATACAGTCCCCTCCATAAGTATCGGAACAGTGAGGCCAATTCCTTTATTTTTGCTGTAGACTGGAAACATTTGGGTTTGACACCAAAAGATGAACATGAGACAAAAGATCAACATTTCAGCTTTCATTTCCAGGCATTTACATCTGGATCTGATAAAATAAATAAATAAATAGAAGATATTATTATTATTAAAGGAACACCACATTTTTTAGGTTAGCAAAAGTATTGGAACAGATAGATTTAAAATAAAATTAAAGTAAATAAGACTTAATATTTTGTTGCAAATCCTTTGCTTGCAATAACTCCATCAAGCCTGTGACCCATTGACATCACCAAACTTTTGCATTCTTCTTTTGTGATGCTTTTCCAGGCTTTCACCGCAGCCTCATTCAGTTGTTGTTTGTTTTGGGGGGTTACTCTCTTCAGTCTCCTCTTTAGCAGGTTAAATGAATGTCTATAGGGTTTAAGTCTGAAGATTGACTTGGCCAGTAACACCTTCCACTTCTTGCCCCTGATGAACTCCTTTGTTGTTTTTGCAGTGTGTTTTGGATCATTATCTTGTTGCATGATGAATGATCTTCCAATCAGTTTGGTTGCATTTTTCTTTAAATTGGCAGACAAAATGTTCATGTAGACTTCTGAGTTAATTTTGCTGTTGCCATCATGTGTTACATCATCAATGAAGATTAATGAGCCCGTCCCAGAAGATGCCATGCAAGCCCAAGCCATGACATTGCCTCCACCGTGTTTCACAGATGAGCTTGTATGTTTGGGATCATGAGCAGATCCTTTCTTTCTCCAAACTTTAGCCTTTCCATCATTTTGGTAAAGGTTAATCTTTGTCTCATCATCCATAAAACGTTGTCCCAGAATTGTTGAGGCTTGTCTCTGTACTTTTTGGCAAAATCCAGCCTGGCCTTCTTATTCTTTTTGCTAATGAGTGGTTTGCATCTTCTGGTGTAGCCTCTGTACTTTTGTTCATGAAGTCTTCTGCGAACAGTAGATACCTTCACTCCTGCCCTCTGGAGGTTGTTGCTGATGTCAACAACAGTTGTTTTAGGGTCTTTCTTTCACATGTTCCAATACTTTTGCTCCCTTAAAAATGTGGTGTTCCTTTACAAATAATGATATCTTCTCAGTTGTGTATCAGATCCAGATGTGAATACCTGGAAATAAAAGCTGAAATGTGAATTTTGTCTCATATCATCTTTGGTGTCAAACCCAAATGTTTCCAGTCTACAGCAAAAATAAAGGAATTGGCCTCACTGTTCCGATACTTATGGAGGGGACCGTATATCACACATTTTTCCTTTCACTCTTATATTCATTCTATTTCCAGCCCCACAGAGAACCACAGCCAGCCTCTGTTCATGACAACAACAAAAGAAAAACACCAAATGTTTTATTCATACATGTTTCCATCTGTTTGCGTGGAGCAACAGTTCACAGCAAATTTCAGTGCATCATTTCCCTCTGCCTTCCTCAGCCTGGAGTTCAGTCAGCAGCCCCCCCCACAACACACACACACCCCAGCACGCACACACACACACAAAACACACACAACACAAAACACACACACAACACACAAACACCAAAACAACACACAGATAACAAAAGAGAGACACCCAAACTGGTAATCAACCCTGTAGACCAAATCTGTAATCTGACTCTAAGCACCACTCATCACTGGATCCCGTTCAAGTTTCAATGTGTTGCATTCTGGACTGGAGTCAAACTGCACTGGTATTCAGACCAGCTCTCACACAGCCCGTCTGCCTGGCACCAGCAGGGCCAGTCTGTGGCCAGAAATCAGAGCAAATTGGATCAATATTGAACCCAGGAGGGAGAGCTGTCTTATTATTGCACTGTACTGGTCTAAGTCATAGGTTTCCAGTTAGCTGAACAAGACATCTTTTAATCACCTTTTAATGTCATTTGGGGCTTTCAGGATCCCAATGCATAAGGCTGTTGTTCTGATAGGATTTTTTAAAATTATTTTAACAATTCAAAGACATTGTTGTTGAGTTCAGGTTACTATGATTTTTTATGTAGTTTCAAAGGTTGTGTAAATGTATATACGCATGTACAGTATGTTAGTATAAATGTATATGTATTTAATTCACATATTATGTGAATTAAACAAATTGTGAAATAGATCTTCACTGTATTCCTATTAGTGTAGCTTTGTGCTGGGCCAAAGCTTTGTTGGAAATCACACCAAATTGGATCAATATTGAATCCAGGAAGGAGAGCCGTCTAATTATTGCACTGTATCAGAAAAGTTAAAGGCTTCCGGTTACCTGCAGTAGGATAACAGTAATGCACAGAGAAAAGAGGAAACCACACTTTAACAATGTGAGTTTAGTGCCATGGTTGGACAACATGCAATAGGCTGTGATGGGACTGCACTGGATCAGTATTAAATCCAGTTGGATGGCTCTCTCTTTTAACTGGACAGCATTAGGAAGGTACTCATGTTGTGTAATAGGATTAGAGGATTACTGGAAATCTGGTTTACAAAATATAGCATAATACTTTTCCTAAATAAGACTCTAAGTCAATAGCCAAGCTAGCCCCATGAGGCCGTAAAACTCATCACATAGCAGAAATGTATTTTTGTGAGATGGAGGAAAAATGACAAGATATCTTTGCTGTCGTGATTATTTACCCAATTGTGTGGCCGGAAAAAAATGGGATTGTTATGTTTGGCTGTGCTTCATGATGATCGTGAGTCACTACACACAGTGGAGCAAGCAAGGTTGATTTAGACATTACGGTTATGACCACTGCTGTGATTTCAGACAGTGATCACAGTCATTGCAGCTATATTCAATATTCAATTAAAATGATTACATTTTTGTTAGGAATGTTGGTGAAAACCTTTCTCAGTGGCCAAAAACCCCACTTCAACCTGCAACTTAAGGCTTTTGTCTGCAGTGTGAATGCGTGCAATCGGCATTCACTCCAGAGGTCAAATGCCCTCACTGACAGGTATTTATAGGCATCACATCCGATCGGCATCAATGTGAACATAATATCTGATACACACACTAATTTGGGCGAGGACATGGGCGCCAACTTTAGCAAGTCATAGCATCAAACCAGCAACTGAGGACAAAGATAATTGTTTGTGGATATCGTTCTTTACATTCAACAAAGTTTGAAGTCTGGCTTCCATGCTTCTTTCTGCTGATTAAACACTGTTTTCAGGCTGTACATGACATCACCAACCGCACAGCGTCGCACTGTAAAAGGACAATCACCTATTTTTAGCGTGTGTACCTGTACTTACAGTAGGGGCAGCTTTGACCGGGGCTTTAAGAATGTGGCAGCCATCACAATATAGTGAAGGCTTTATAGTTAGATTAAAAAAAAATAAAGCTTACCAATGACTGACCTGATGGGATGGAGTAAACTCATTTGCCAGCAGCAGCTCCTCTAGCAGCAGACAGTAGTGGAATGCAGCATCGTTTCACTGTACTGCTGCTTTGAGTGCAGCAACAAGTTAGATTTCAGTAGAAGAGACATTAAGATAAAAAATGTAGCTGTACTGGGTATTGTGTCGGTTCAGATACACTGTGATTTGTGACATGAGGAAGTTTCATTGCACCCATCACTGCTGTGTCATCCCCTGTTTCCTCAAAAAGAAGCTAAACTCTCCATCTATTCTGTCACAAATACATATAGTAAAATATATCAGATCTGATAGCTCTGACGGCCGTCTAGAGACCAGAGAAGCTCAGTGGGAAGTCTCTGTTACCCAGCAGCCGATGACAGGCTGCCATTCAGCAATGCATTAAAAGCCCTCCAACCCTCTATTAGTCACACCTGTGCTTCTATAATATGGTGAAAACCAAAACCATTCTAATGGGACAAGCTATTATAGCTATTATTGTAGACAAGTTACACATATTTCAATCATTCAGTGGATGTTAATTGAAACCACTGTTTTTCTTATGGTGGAATGCCTATAGGGATATGGAAGGAATGGACTTATCTTTTTAACATAATGACTGAATCATTGAAGATGGCAAGGCCTTGAGACGTGCATTAGAGCAGAACAGAAGAGAGTACACGGCAGAACTGAGGGATGGTCTCATCTTGTATTCCTAGAAGGTATCTCTAGACTGCCAGGCATTTCCAGTGCATTAACATTCCCACATTTACATTTTAGCCCCATTACACCCCACAGCCATTTATCATAAGTGCATCGTTTAACAGGAGTTTGGTGAAAACGCAAAGATTATCGTGTCATCGTTACAAAAAAACAACCCTTCTAGACAGATGGCTGATGCTCAGACGGATGCAGAAAGGACATTTCCCTAAAAGGTACTGGTGGAAAGTGGCCTCATTTATCCCTCATTCACCACCTTTTTATCACAATGGAACGTGCAAGAGTAATGATCAGCACTTATGGCAGTGAGTGAGATAGAGCTGTCTGGCTAGATGGTCAGTTTACAAATCACTCATTTCATCCATTCATCCCTGGGTCTACTTGCTTTTTGCGTTTACGCATTTTCCCCTTTCTTGGCCTTACAACACAAGAAGAACACAAAGCAAGAATTAAAGCTATAGTGCATAACTTCTGATGATATTGCCAATTATATTTCTGCACCGTCTGTCACCAGTACATGTGTGACGCTATCTGACTTACTGAGTGGTATCTGTACATATAGCAATTCAAATATTTACCATATGTATACCACCTCAAGGTCGAGAATGAATCTACATGATTGAATATCAAGTGAAGCTCGCTGTGAGGCGTGTTGTGCAGCATGTCAATTAATATTCAGAACTTATTCATTGTTAGTTAGTTATTTTTTAGTTATTATGTAAGAATAATATTTACATACGTCACCACAAATATAGCTCAAATGAAAACTTAAAGAGCACCTATTGTGCTTTTCCGTCTTCTCTGTATGGGTTGGCCCACTGCTTTGATCTCAAGGTGAATGTTTTACTGAGGGAATATGGGTTAGACTTCATCTTTAAAGTGGGCGGTGTGTGTGTTGTGTGGTGTGTGTGTTGTGTTGTGTGTGTGTGTGTGTGTGTGTGTGTGTGTGTGTGTGTGTGTGGTGTGTGTGTGTGTTTTGTATTGTTGCTGCGTCTACTTGCTTTTTTCGTTTACGTATTGTCCCCTTTCTTGGACTTACAACACAAGAAGAACTCAAAGCAAGACTTAAAGCTATAGAGCGTAACTTATGTTGCACCCATGGGCAATTCTGAGAATTACAACAACACTGTGGGCGCATCTACATGAGGTAAGCAGTAGAATGAACAACTAAAAGTTTCTTGTGCACTTTGAGGGATTTCCCCGAGCTCCTGCACCAATGTCGTGTTGTGGGTGTGTGTGTGTGTGTGTGTGTGTGTGTGGTGTGTGTGTGTGTGTGTGTGTGTGTGTGTGTTGTGGTGACACGGTTTGTAAACGCTGCCATACTGGGAAGTACAGAGAGTTTTGTGAAGCGGATAGGCTTAAATCAACTTTGTGTCAAATCGTTTGGCGATGGCTTAAATGTAACCGACATTCATTTATATGAAAAAGTAAAGCTTAAAAGTGCTATTTGAAACCGTTTCATCAGACATAATCTAACTTTGTACTCCGAGCATATACCATGATTGTTTAAACTGATTGACAGTGATGTAACAGTGTCTTTCTATTAGTTTTTTGTTCTCTTTTGTTTTTCTGTTTCCATCATGTTCTTCAGGTTTTTGTGTTCGCATGAGAATCTGACTAGTTATTTTCCTCTGACTCAGGCACAGAGAGACGTGTGTGTGTGAACAGTGTTTGGCATGTGTTTGACAAAAGGTGATTTGAGGCAACGCGAGGAGGCGCAAAGCATTTGATCATCGGGCCTTTGTTCCTGCTTGATCTTCTAGAGTTCTTTGTCGGGACTAGAACAACAGCGTGAAATAGTGAGCGCAGAAATCAATAAACAGAAGCTTTCTTTGATCAAACCTACAAACAAAACTGACTGCAAGGACTTGATGTACTACCTTGGAAAGTCTCTGGTGTGTTTACAATGCGTAAGAAAAGTGCTTTTAATATGATTTTTAATACACAAAATGAACATGTATTATTGAACAATTTAAAAAGGAAATCTTAATTGTATGTCCAAGAGTGATTCCTATACTGATTTTTGTATATGGGCCACATACATGCGGCCAGCAGTCCCTATAAATAACTGCAGAAATGAGCTGGAGCTACAGAATATGTGTGTTGTCTCCCTACAGTATGATCTGAGTGACTCATTGTTCCTTATGAGCTGTAGGGCAGATGAGTCGTGCGTACTGTTGGATTCACTCTGTAGTCCTGCTCTGTCTCCGGGGTGTACATGGATGTGTATGAAATGTGGCGGGTGTAATCACAATCCATGCGCCTCAGTCCTGATTACATCTGGTTAAATATTCTTTGAAAGAGGCTAATAAAAAGGTCAAGAAAGAGAGAGATAGAGTGTGAGTGTGTGTGTGTGTGTGTGTGTGTGTGTGTGTGTGTGTGTGTGTGTGTGTGTGTGTGTGTTGGTTGTGTGTGTGAGCGAGCGAGGACGATGTGTGTTGTGTTGTGAATAGAGGACACAATGTTCTTGTAATTGACATCAGTGTCTATTAATGCTGACATAATTAGTCAAATAACATATTTTTCCATCGCCAAAAAATGTGCCAAACAGTCTTTAACGTTGAAGACTTGCTGCTTCTATCTGTTTTATATAATTTCTGATGGTGGACATTTTAAAGATGTGCATTGGACGTTCAGAAAATAATAAACGAAGGAAGAGAAGAGAAGGGGAAAAAGAAGAGAAGGAAGAGAGCGAGTGTGTGAGAGCAGAGACCTCCATTAACTGACGGGACCTATTCAAGTCAGGTTGAAGTGGAACGTGACAGTCAAGCAGACAGGTTTGGCTGGGCCTTGTCTCCGCTCTGCAGCCTCCTGCTGTGAGGACGTTGGTGCCTGCTGCTACTGAGCCATGTAACAGGGACTCGAGGAAGACCTGCTCTAATAAGACATGCCTGATATTTGCACTGTGTCACTGGGGCCAATGATATTTCAGTACCGTCTGTCACCAGAACATGTGTGTGTGTGTTCTTGCATTTAGGAGATTTACCCCATGTATACCTCCTCAAGGTCGCAAATGAATCAACTGCTTTAATATCAAGTGAAGCTCGCTGTGAGGCATTTTCTGCATATCAATTAATATTCAGTACTTATTTATGGTGAGTTTTTATTTTAGTGATTATGTAAGAAGAACATTTACATACCTCACCTCAAATATAGCTCAAATAAATACTTCAGGACACAAACACCTCTTTTTTCACGAAGAATGTGATTTAATGAACTGCGGAAAATCCATGTCATTTAGCTACAGGATTGCATTCAGCCTAAATGTTGGCATCCAAAACACATTTTTCTTCTAGTCTGCCTTTTCCTTCACTGTTCTCGCTCTTTGCCCATTGCTCTGATCTCAAGGTGTGTTTTACTGAGGGAATGTGGGATAGGCTTTCGTCTTTAAAGTGGGCGGGTGTGTGTGTGTGTGTGTGTGTGTGTGTGTGTGTAAACAGCCCTAAGCTTGATGAAATGTACTGTATGAGGGCAGTATATCAGAAGCCTCCACCCTTCACATGCACTCGCACAAAACCCCAAACTGTGGCATGCTATCGGCTCAATGGGGTTCCTTACAGACTGGCACACACCCCTCGACTCCCCGCTGCTCCTACCCAATCACTAATGCTGGATGTGCACTTTGGTAGAAGTGTTTGCGTGTGAGTTGTATTTGATGGTGAAAGAGATACAAGTGCATTAGCATGCGTGCGTGCAGTCTTGCATGTTCAAAGCCATTGTGCATCTGTGTGTGTGTGTGTGTGTGTGTGTGTGTGTGTGTGTGTGTGTGTGTGTGTGTGTGTGTGTGTGTGCGCTGGCAGGGGGCTTGCGAGTGCATTTTTGGAGTTACAGCAACATAAAAGGAATACAAAAGGCAATTTAACCATGGGTTGGGAAACTGGCAGATTTTGCAGCGTCTCATTGAACTTGAGCAAAATTTGGGTAATCAAATACATACTGGAAGGAAACCAGCAATACCTGTGACGTCTGCTTTCTTTCTAGTATGAATTTGATTCTAGAATGACATAATGTGTAAAAAAATATAGACCTCACCATATTGTGGTAAATAAATAAATAAATAAAATAAAGTCCCAACAATCACACAGGAACGTTTGACTACCAGTGTTGAGCTACGCCAACCTGGACTAGCGACCTATGCCCATTTCTTCATGAAAAAATACTCAATGCTGAACTATTTCTTTAATGACATGGCTGTATAGGCAAAATGCCATTTCAAATTCAGTGCAGAAAGTTATATCAGTACAAAACAGTGAAATGGAATAAGAGCAGGTTACTACTGTTACTCAGAGAGCTGCTAAAAACCTTGTTTGTGTCCCCCCACTGAACTGCCTATGCTACTTTTACTCTGTTGATTTCCACTATTTCACTTATTGCCTTCTCCTCACATCCAGGAATCCAACCCAAACCTTTCAAGTTTTGATATTTCCCGGCTTGCTCGGTGTAGATAAACAGAGCGCTGTGCTTGTATTTTGGTAGCGTCTGCATTGGGACGTGTGCAGTTCGCCCAGTTCACCTTACTGACAAACAAACAAGTGAAAACATTAAAAAACAGTTTCTGCTTTTCAGGCTGCAAAAACAGATGTGAAATGGGGCCACTAGGAGTTGTTGATTGTCTCATTAAATCACTTTCTACGTGTAAAAATTTTTTTTGTCTGTGTCCTCAAGTTTTAATTTGAGCAATATTTGGGGTGAGGTATGCAAATGTTCCTTTACTTTTCCATAATAAAAAAGCAGAACTAACTAAAAATAAATTAGTACTGAATAGTATTTGATATGCAGCATAAAAAAAAGACCTTACAGCAAGCTTCACTTGATATTCAAGCATGGAGATTCATGCATTCACTCTCAACCTTGAGGAGGCGCATACATGTGGTAAATATTCTGCATTGCAAGGTCTACTTTCTTGATGTGTTGAGGCTCAACATATTAACAGACAGGGTGGGAGTCTGACTTACAGTAACAGTCAAATGACTTTGTAGGCCATTAGGTTTAAACGGTACAGTAATAAAACAACAGTAAGCATGGATAGATTGGGAGCAGGGTAGGATTGTTTATCTATACAGTACCTAATGTTGCAGAACAAAACCTCCTCATCCATCTTATAAAAAGGCATGGATTACTTCATGCCAGTGTAATCTAAAAGCAGAGATGAGTTAAGCTTACTGGGAGAATAGGGACTTTGATTGAGCCAGTGACACCCCATAATGAGTGGGTCAACGGTTCAATCTCCACAACAATAAACGTTGTGTTCCAGAGTTGCCTAAAGTATCCTTCAGACGTACACGGTTTATCATTCAATCTGTATCACACAATATCTGCACCAACAAAATAACATCAAACAATTCAAGGTGGGTCAGTGTTTGTTTTTCTTTGTTATAAAGAGAGAGAGAGAGAGCTTTATCGAACCAGATCCTAAGCTGCTGATTTAGGGATGAGATGGATAATGGACCAGGTGTGTGTGTGTCTGTGTGTGTAGCAACATGCACTGTAAGGGCACGCTTATATGCTTATGTGTGTTTTCCTGTATGCTTACATGCACACACACTGATATACTGAAAGAGGCCCATATAATGGAGTAGAGACATAGAGGGTAGAGATGGAGAGGAAGAGGGAGAGAGAGCTAGAGCGAGAGAGGCATGGTATAGGCTGGGAGATTGGGTCATAGACAGGCCAGGTCTGGGTGACAGCTGTTGCATCGAGAGTTTATCAGATTAAATGTGGCCATCTCCGTTGTGGGAGGGAGGGACCCAGTTAACTGATGCACACACACACACACACACACACACACACACACACACACACACACACACACACACACACACACACACGCACGCACACACGCACACACCACCACACACACGCGCGTTAAACGTCAGGTTGCAAGGACTAAACAACATAATCTCCTAAGGAATGAATGCACTGAATATTTACTGACTTTGGCCTTATAACTAATCCTTTAAAAGGCAAAGTTGGTTATTACACAATGTATTCATTCCTCTGGTTTGTTGTATTGTCAGTGGTGTGCACCGGTAGTGACAGAAGTGATCCAAAGTTAAGAGTGAAATCCTGCAGTTCCTTCTTAACAGCAGCTAATCAAGGAGCAACAGCAAGTCTGACCCACTATCGACCCTAAATCTCCACCCTACAAGTGAGTTGTTGACTGACTGCAGTGATACACTAAGCCAATACCTTCAGATTCACTGATCTCAACATTAAGTGTTGGGGGTTACTTTTTCAATTTGGGCTCATTTATTAATTAATTTTCCATTCAATACTGTAACAGCCCAGTATCACAAATAGCTTTCCCTCAGGGGGCTTTACAATCTGCACAGCATACACCACCCTCTTGTCTGTACACTGATGCGTTCCTTAAATGTTCTGATGGCTGACCACAGGAGCAAATCTTTATCTTGCCAAACAGTTCCTCTTGAGGATGGCGACTATGGATTAACTCAGACAGGTGGAAATCTGGCTATGTCTCCCGAGACCCAGTTAACAGATGTGTAGAGCACAGCAGCCCTAGAAAAACGATCAGCGGTAAAAAGGGTGGCACATTACCGTCTTTCCTGATGTTCCAAGGTTCTAATTATAATCTAGATATATATATATATATATTTTAAAGTTATACTATGACAAGTTGAGAAAAAGAAAATGTAGTTTAATTAACCCTGCTGCCCAAATATTCCTTGGGCTTAATTACTTCTTCAGTATCCATTTTCTTTTGTACATTGCTTGTTAACGTCTGCTGCACTCAAACCATATGCATGAGATTATGTCTATGCAATCAGTTCTTTTTCCTGCATACATTAGGCTATAATGATTAAGAAAGTATTAAGATTTGTTCAACATGTGTTTGAATCAGGCTCTGGCCCTTACAAAATACAAACTTTCCTTGTGACTGATTTGAATTCTGGCTATTTTATGTTACTGTTCTGTTAGAAATCATTTTATGTTATGATAGATTTCTACCTGTGTGCCTGGTAAACATTAGTGCAAAATTTCATCTCAAAAAGGGTCAGCTCAGAATATTTTAGACCGCCCAAGTCTCATACTGTAGCTGGATGACTAATATTTAATATGTCCAAGAAAACCTCTTGTTGTCGGTGTGAATATGCCAATGAAATAAAGGGCACAGGAGTGTGCGTTTTCTGAATTTCTTTAGATGGATATCTCCTTTAACCTTCATTTACTCTCTAATGAATGGATGACAGGCCGCTCCTTTGTCGTTTGACGCCTATATAAAAGAACAAAAAATTGCAGAATAATTTCTCCCAAGGGCAGAGCTTCACCGCCTCCCTCCTCCCTCCCCCCCCCCACCCCCCCCCCCTCTCCACTACACCAGATAGCCTTGAGCAAACAACCTCAGTTCACAGCAATTATGTATACCCAGAATCCTAATTTATACGATTTAATTTAATTCAATTCTCAATTTATTCAATTATTGTGTAACACAGGCCCTCTTTTCTTCTGCCCAATATCCCCTCCTCCATCTTGTCATGACCCAACCCCCCCCCCCCCCCCCAACCACCAATCTCCTGCCTGTCACTTACACCGCTGCTGCACTCGACAAGCCGCATTTGCAACTGTTTTTTTTCTCTTTCCGAAAATTAATTAAAAGGGGCACGGTTCACAAAATACTCCACATGTTGAATCCTGCAGAGTGCTGAGAGTCTGCTTGTTGGGAGATTATTCCACATTGGCAGCCACAGTTACATACGCAGCCTTCCTTCAGTCTCACTCTCATCCTCCTATAAAACCATCTAAGCCCAGTGATAAGTGTGTTTATGCCAAATCCACGTGTGCTTGTTCTCAGACATTTTTTGAAGTGGCTGTTAGAAAGTGGTGGAGGCATGTGTGCAGCCCTGTCCCATTCTACAGTACAAAGACTACACTTACGTCACACATAACGGCTAGTTTCAAAGCCAGTCTAGGTCCAATATGCACCGTACTTACACTGAGAATGGATGTTTCAGTTAAGTAGCCGATATCATGTGTCCAGCAGTTCAACTTTTGAATGAAAAATAATTGCTTATAAATAAATGACATAGATAAATGAGGCAGGGGGAAAACAGAAGTCATTTAAAATAGCTTTTTAAACGAGGTAATTGAAATGTAAGCCAAAAAGCCATATCTGACACAACAAGTCTATTGTCTATTAGTCTATTTAGCTATTCAACGGAAGCAGCCCGATTTATAATAGTTGCAACATGTGGTTATGAAAAAAAAGCATCATTCTATTCAGGCTATACAGGGGTGCTGAATGTCTCCTAATAAATCACGATACATCGCCTGTTGTGGTATAAATATCAGCTTTTAATAATACTGTTAATAACAAATTGGAGAAAAAAATCCTAAGCTTTTAATCAAGTTATTTTGAAGGCCTGCACAGCAGCCTTCAGAGGCACAACAGAGCTCATACGTCATCAAAATGTTCGAGCCAGGTGTATGGGAGGGGGGAATCCAAGTGGTGTGACACATCAAGGGTATGGCAGTGTTTATTGACCATCATCTATGTAAATTCTTACTCAGGGACCCCCTTACTATGTTCATAATGCCCTGCAGCCATAGATACAACACCAGTGCACCAAATGCATATTAATCTACTGAAAATAATCCCTCAAGAAATGCACGTCAAAGGCTGAATACTACTATACCGCTTACACTCTCTTAACAATACATGACACTTAAACAGGATTGTCTGTTGTCTGTCAACATACTGGGTGACCCATATCACATTGAAACAGGCTTATTCTGACTTTAAGGATAATTCCTCACAGGGGGTAATTTACATCCAGTCAGGAGGATGCAATTCACAGGCATTTACATTTATAATGTAGAGTGTGTGGGCTGAGCAAACCAGCTGTATGGTATGTGGTTCACCACCTAGCCTGACTGCTTCAGCCTTTCCAAATCTCTCACTCTCTCTTCTCTTCTCTTCTCTACTCTCTCTCTCTCTCTGAGTGATTCTGCTGAGTCAATAAAGAACTCTTTGGCATGTGGAGGAGGGAAAAAGCAGCTCAAATATACAGCGTCTTATTGGCTTCCGCGGTGTGGAGATGTGAGTTACGCTGCGTTTCTCAGTAGTGGGTTAAATCTGTTGACATGAATTTGTCAGAAGAGGGGCCTGGACCAAGCAGGGAGTCACAGACGGCTGCGTCTTTGCCTCGTGTAGATAAATCTGCTGCCTGGTGCGATGGGTGAAGGGGATAAATCATTCACAGCCCGCCTTAGCCTACTGTACTGTCATTACATCTTGTGTTTGGCTCACTGCCGTCTTGAGTCTGTGTGCTTACAAACACAAAGAGTAGCACTCAAGGTGAAACTTTTCGCTTTGTAGAACCCTAGAAATGTATTCCCGTAGTTTATAGCAGCTCTCGGTACATTTTAAATTTTCTCGCTCTTCTCATCTCCTGTCTTCCCTTACCTCTTCACTCACTCCCCTCCGTTCATAATCTCCCCACATCCCTTCCCAGTCTTCCAACCAAGTTAGCCTTTGTCTCATGCTCTCTCATTTTTATTTGTTTAAATGTTGAACGGTTGTTTAGTGATTTAAAGGTCACATATTATGCCCCATTCTGAGGTTGTAATTTGGGTAACTCGAAACAGTTTTCATGTTGTAGTGTAAATCAAAACCCATCATATTTCTCGCAGTGCAATTGCTGAATCTTCTTTTTTGAGCCTCTGTCTGAAATGCTCCATTTTAGAGCCTGTCTCTTTAAAACAGGCTCAAAAAGCCCAGTCTGATCTCATTGGCCCTTACATCTAACTGCCTGTTTGAATCTTACTGCCAGTTAGAGTCAAGGGTATCTGGGGCTGTGCTTATCACAGTTGGAGGTATTGCTAATTCGGTTGGTAATAAGGGGGCGTGGCTTCCCCCTTATTATGTCATATGGGGTAATTAATCTGACTGGGGTTTCTGAACGTAGTTTTTCAAAAAGAAGGATGTGGAGAAAAAAAGAGAGTGGTTTTGTTCTCATACTTTGGGATTCTAACCCCACAGAGGACCATATAAATAGTGAAAACCCATAAAAAAAGTGAATTTTGCATAATAGGCGACTGACTTTTAACCTGAAACAGCTGAAGTTTGAACACCAAAATGCACAAGCTGATTGACCGTCAATCGACTTGCCCTGCATAGAACAACCCGTCTTTTCCACACTTGCCTCTCTATTCCTCTCCTTGCTGCTGTCGCCCTCGGTCCATTTCCACCTCGAGCGTATACTCCCATCCCACACTCTATTCTGTTATATCCCCCTCTCTCTCTCTCTCTCTCTCTCTCTCACTCTATCCAGCCTTCCCTCTCTCTTTATCTCTCCCTCTCTCCTTTATTCTCAGGGGCGTCCCTGACCCCATTCATTCATCTCTCTTCAAGACAGCAGTGGATCCACTCTGGGCCATTACGCTTACATGCTCCGCTCCCTCAAACATCCCGTCCCTGTGTTTCTTTTTCCTCAACCACTTTCACATCCACCCACCAAAGCCACAGACCCCCCCCCACCCCCTCCCTCCTCCTGTATTATCCCATCTCCCTTTCTCTGGCTCTCTTCCCTCTTTTGTCTCTCTCTCCAACCTACCGCCCGGGGGGAGTGATTGACAAGCAAAGCGGGGGTCTTGTAGAGGGGAGTTTCTGATTGGTGGTTTGGGAGATGAAAAGGATGATAAAGCCTTCTGGAACTGCCCTGATTGCACTGCAAAAAAGAGAGATCCATTGTAATTAAGCTGCTTGTGCCCCAGTCTGAAGGTGCATTGACTTCAAGCATGTTTCAGTTGGCTTTCTGTGAAGTCAGCATTGTAACGACTGAAGTTTGCCATCCAAAACGTATACGGCAAAGTGATCAATGATTATGTTAATATTCATTAGAAAATAGTGTTGAAGGAGACATTTGTGGTTAAGCCATTCAAAAATGGATAAATGAAATGGCTTGGAATTATTTTTCAAGTGGCACACTGGGTGCCAGGCTTGTGTTCCGCATTCCTCTAAGTGCTTGTAAGGTGTGCACAGAATTTTAATTGGCTAATTACTTTTCATGAAGCTTTTATGTTTGTGAAACAGAACCACAGCTTCAAAATTATTTTGTTTTTTTATTCAGCAGTCAGTCTACATCTTTGAAGGCTTTATTATGAATTGAAAATCAATTGTTAATATTTCTTCCACTTCTCTGATCATAATACACCTTAATGTTAACATGTTAGTTTGATATTATGGGGTATTCCCAACATGGAGAATACTACAACCTTACAACTATTAAAAGAAGAGTAATCTGTGCTCTCTGAAGACAGATGTGATGTAGTTAATTAGGGCTGATACCAAAATAAACAGGAGTAAATAACCCTGAAACCAAAAGAGTTATTGGTATGAAGAGACAATGACATATGTTAGCATCCTGCAGCCAGCACTTATTCATGCTTTCAAAACCACTGATGCTAATATCCAGCTACTTCTTCATGTTTTTATAAATTATATGAACAATGAAATTATACAATTATCATTTAAACTGTTTCAAAGGCTTTCTTCATATTTAAATGACGAGTGAGCATGTGGATTTTTAATATATATAAGTGATCTTAGGCGTCAAAACATCTATACAAACCCATTTAAGTGCATTTAAAACTAAAAGAAAATGAGCTTTTTTTGCAGTGTGTTTGGTGGAGTTCAAGGTTGGCTGTCAGCGGGTTTAAAACCTGACCCAACATCGCCACTGAGTGGTGAACCTGCTGCACTGCAGTCACATTGCATCACCACTCTACAAGCCTTCCTATTAGTTTGGTTGTTGTCATGATTTGAGAGCTTTGGGAGGGAGAGATCAGACCCACACATTACAATACTTGGGCAATAAACACAAGAGAAAAGACATGCATAAAGTACTCATATAAGTAAATATTCATATACTGTTATAAATACGCTTTTGTGCTGTGCTTATATTTTCACAAATGCAGAGGAAACTGAATCAAACAGCACTGAGAACATGTGCCAAGCAGCCATGCTTAATTCAAATATTCACACTGTGAATATAACTTGTGTAAATATGCAGAAACAATGAGTGAAGAGCTCTGGAAACAGCTGTGTTGTTTTGATTCCCCAGATGAGATAAATCCAGCAGTGACCTCGTTTATCACCTGACTCTGTGCATCTGTGGACACACACACACACACAGGACCCCTGAACTTACCCCGTGGAGACTTAAACCCACCTGTCCCCATCTGCGGCAGACAGAGAACTGTGTGTGTGTGTGTGTGTGTGTGTGTGTGTTGTGGTGGTGTGTGTGTGTGTTTTGTGTGTGTGTGTGTGTGTGGTGTGTGTGTGTGTGTGTGTGTGTGCTGTATACTCATGTTGTGGGGACATTTTTCTGTTTACAGTGATATTGTGGGGACGTACCTTCCTTTTGGGACAAATTGGAAGTCCCCTTAACGCAATAATGATATTTTAGGGTGAGGGTAGACTTAGGTTTAAGTTTAGGTTAGTGTAGGGAGTAGGGAAGTAGTGGTTTTTGGTTAGGGCAAGACTCTAGGAAATGAATGTAAGTCTATGTAATGTCCTCGCAAGTGATGAAAACACATGTTGTGTTTGTTTGTTTTGTTTTGTTTAGTTTTTTTTTGGGGGGGGGGTATGACAGAGCATTGGGAAAGGAAGAAATAGTTTGAATTTTAAAGGCGTAGAGGAAGGAGCTGAAATAGAATGTTAGTGTATCTCATATGACTTTGTAAGTACTAGGTGCTTCTAAATTTGAGTGCAAATATGCTGTGTGTGCCATTGTAAACCACGAAGGCTATATACACAAGGATGAGAACACTATGCGTGTAAACAATAAACTAGGCCCATTAGGCCCAGTTTTATTATTGATTGAATGCTTCTTGGATGCATTTATATATTTTATTTATTTATTATTTATATTTATATTATGTGGGTCTTTGGCTCTGTCTGAAGCTTTCAAATCATCCTAAGCCACGTAGCTTCAGTAAATAAAAGGGTTAGCAAAGGAGCATTGTAATCTAGAATTTCACCACTACATGCCGCTTAGTACTCCGATATTACACACTGTAGCATTCAGCTCCAGCCTCAGTGACCCATTAACATCACTGCAGTCTCATCCTTTAGTAAAATGGAAAAGGAGCTTTAATTGTGTGTGTGTGTGTGTGTGTGTGTGTGTGTGTGTGTGTGTGTGTGTGTGTGTGTGTGTGTGTGTGTGTGTGTGTGTGTGTGTGTGTACATGCGTTTGAATTTCTCTAACCAACTGCATTCATTACTGCAGGTTAGAGCAGGTTGTGTGGAAGGAGGATAGACATCATTAAACTGCTCTTTGGCCTCGCCGCATTTATCATTTGCCACTCATTATTCAAAGCGCTCTACAGTAAATGTCATGTCATTTCAAATCAAATCAAATCAAAATGTTGGTTTGTTGCTCTTTCTTAATGCATATAGATTTAACCCAGCAAGCATTCAAAGGGCAAAGCACTTCAGGCTGATCAAATAATGTGGCTTTAGCTGTTGCTGAGAAAGTTGGCCAATTACAGATTGTGTGTGCTGTGTTGGCAGGGCCATGCATCATGACTGCGTGGGCTCAGACCATTTCTCACTCTCACTCTACTCACCGTCTTGGAAGAAAAACTTGGAAGAAGAAGCCCACAGCCAGAACAGGTGGAAGGTAGCCTGTGGGAGAGAGACACCATAAATCAAGCAACGATTAGCCTTCGCTTTACAGGGACTAATTATAGGCTACTTAGAAAACTTTACACAGATTCACAAAGTTACAATATACTCCAGGAATATTGACTGGAACTTTCATGGATTTTAAATTAATGTGAGATATTCCAGTTATTGATTATTTAGTGTGTGTAATTATTAGAGTGTATACCAATGTGAATTTATTGTGTGCCAATTCATAGTGGTAAAATGACATAATTTGAACAAATAGGGGTTTTGAAGATTTTGATCATATGTACGTCAAGAGGACATCACTTTACAATCACATTCCAATCCATAGAGTCCACAGTCATGTTATCAGAGCATACCCACTCATTCTAAAGACAAGACAAACAAATGATCTAAATAATCAATGAGGAGGTCTTAGTTGGTTGCAAATGACACCATCCACTGACACAATGGCTTCTATTAATGCTGTTAGGCCACACAATGTAGCTCAAAATCCCCCAAAATAAAATAAAATGACAGATACATACACTGGGACACATGGATAAACATATTTGCCAAATGCCATCTTTTGTATCATAATCATTTCAGAAAAAGACCCTTACAACATAGGCTAATCCTCCTTATTGTTATTTTATGTTACTAATAAAGAGCTTTTGCAGGATAATTAAAGTTTTAATTCCTTCATTGTTTTTTCAGCTAATTAGGAAGATTACTGAAGACATGAACCAGTATTGCTCAGTTACCATCTTCGCTCCATGAAATTTAGCAGTTCCACTAATTGCCTGCATGGTCTGCTATCGGGGCTACATGCTAATTGCTGCTAGTGACCTTAACCATGGGGAAATATTCCATTAATGGTGTTAATATTAAGGCAATTAACTGACTTATCTGTGCCGCTCTCTTAATTGAATCAGAACCATTTATTGCAGTCATTACTTGCAGTAATCATCATTACTTATTATTTTTCTAAGAACAAGGCCTTAAATGGTTTTAAATCAATTCCTCAAGTCTTAAAAGCACTCGGAAATGGGAAGTAGGATTTTATGAATAGTTTTTTTGACATATTTATTAAAAGTAATTGTTCTATTTGTGATATTCAGTTCAGGACACACTATTGCTTTGATTGTGTAACATAACAATAAGAAAATAAAAATTGTATTCAACATTTTAATTCCTTGCTTCTCACTGGATCAATCATATTTTATGCAAATTGTCCTAACCAAGTAAACAATGTCTTTTTTTCCTACAGTTTGGTTGCTGTAAAATTTGGACATGAATTTCATTCCGACTGGCATTTCAAAAAGTTTTAAATGAAGCTCCTCTGAGCTGTTGAAATCCTGATAGAAACCGCAATGATTAGACAGAAATATTGATTTGCAGATATTACAACTTATATTGATCATCTTGTCTCACAGAGCTGCTACAACACATCATTTTATTTCTGAAGGATTTGAACCAGACAAGGTTAGGAATTTAAAGTAATATAAAATGAATGTATTAATAATATTAGCACTGACCTGAAGTACCCCGAAGTTCATCAGTCCACTGGTCCCTAGTGTGTGACAGACCATTAGCAGTGAGGAGAGGAAATACAGAATGCTCTCAAACAGTTCCATGCTATTTCTCTCCACTTCGCTTTTTAAGAATGAGTGACATCGGAAGGACAGCTGAAAAAGCAGAGAAACTATACAAAGAAGGAACATGAGGACAACTGAAGGGGACAAAAAGGTATGGAAGGACATAAAAGAACAGTCATCATGAATGCATGTATATCATATTTAAAAACTTTACTAATCACCACACATGCATATGCCATTAGATGGGATTTGAATGAAGAGGAACCATATGTTTTTGTTCTGGTATACTAACAAAAAAAACAGGACGAAAGAGGGGTTGCATTGCTTTTGAAAGTCAATAGCGAGCCTCATTGATAAAATGTCAAAATGTCTCTTACTTTATTCTCAAGTGCACTGTATAACCATTTAATAAGAGCAAATCCAATTTCCACATTCATAGCAATGAAATATTTCAGCCTGTGAGCAGAAAATGCCACGTAGCACACTCAGAATTTGAAATTCAACTCACGTTTTCAAGAAGCAAAATGTTTCAAAAAGCATTACAGCCATCAGACATGAATCACATTTTATAAATGCGGTCCAGAGGTCGGGAAATGACGATGAGCAAAACAGAGCGGAGGAACACAGCAACTGAGGAACCCAAGCGTGTAGAAGGAACGTGTACAGAGGAAAAAGGCCAAAGACGAATGATGCGTCACATTACGGTTGTTGTATCCGCGGTGATGGATCACTGTTAACAGCATATATACAGTACCTCCACGCAGTGAGTCTGGGATACTATCTGGATCTATGTGGCCTAAGGGGGCAACATGAGGGGATTGTTATATAGAATAATAGGTGTGTGTGTACAATCTTTCGAAGCCAGATACAAACACACACAGCCAGAGAGAGTCTGTCATGGTTATTTTAATTCTGCAGACAGGAAAGACACAGAAACTGTGGGCAAACAGATGTGTGCAGGAGAGGGGTTGACAGTATCATTTACATTCACATGGAAGACTACACTTAAAGGGGTCAGAGATGTGTGTAGAGATTGTTCAGGATAGGAAGGGAAGTCCTGTGGAGTTAAGCTCATGTTTTTTTGTTTGTTTTCAGAATTAGAATAATTTGTACTATTGAAACCTATAGAAAGGAAAACAAATAATTACTTTTTAAACATAAGTTATCGTTTCCTTGTTTTTCTAAAGCATTTTTTTGGTTGGTTTTCAACTTCCACAAACAGGGCTCGGGCAACTAAATTTAAGACAGGATAGCTTGTGAGTTTATAATACAATGGCAGTAATATAATGGGAGTTAGGACGCCCAAAGAGGAGGGAGAAAAGACTGAGAAAATGGCAGAAAAAGGGTCAGAGGTGTGAGAACATTGTAACAAGAGAAAAAGACTGATGGCTACAGTTAACCTATCGTATCCATAGTACATCAGTTTACAGAAACAGTGAAAAGAAAAATAATCAAAGTCCCTTATTCTGCATCTCTCCTGCATTAATACTGTGGTCATTACAGCAAGACTGTAAACAACTTAGCATAGAGTAAACATACTGTTCCCTTTTCTATTGTAAATAAAAGGCAAAAAAAAATAATGTAAAAAAGAAGAAGAAGTGCATTACAAAGTAGACCATCCAGAAACGAGCAACATTTGGATCCGATAACATTTCATGCAGCTAAAAATGAGTCATCAAGAAAATTGACTGTGTGTTTTGTTGCAACATTGAGATATTCATTAAAAAATTTAAAAAAAAAAACATTACAGAATAATGTGTAGCAGAAAGTTAAGACGAGCTATGGCACATTTTGACAGACAGCAGGTGACTGCAATGGCAACACATTTCACATTTCAGAGATACTGAAGGATCAAGTTAAGGTCATTATTTTACCCTAGCAAAAAAGTTTTATAAATAACATATTTGGCATAAAACTCTTCATATATATTATTTTCATGCCATTTCATGCATTTCCTAACGTTATGGCACCATGCCCTAAATGCTGCTAATGTATGTCTATTGTTTTTTTTTTGTTAATAACTTATGAACACCTGTAACACATGGTACATGTTTGATACGGAACATTGGTGATTTGTCAAGCAGATATTTGATAACTTGGCTCTCAATAATAATAATAATAATAATAATAATACAAATATGAACACAGCAATTAAGACCCATATTAGGCAGAATATATATATTCTGTACACATCTCTTTTTTTAATCTGACAATAAATATATGTGTGGCATTGATAAATACAAGGTGGGTAACATACATGAAAAAAAAAAACTTTTAGACGTGTGTATGTGTTTCAAAAAGTGACATTAAGTTACATTGTGAAATACACATATAGGGTAATTTAGAATGTTTGACATATCTTATTAGAGTTTAATTGGGATGTATTGACTACTGGTTAGGTGGTGTATGTCATAAGATCAATATAAATGTACTGTATAAAGGGTAGAATTTAAAATTGCAACGTATGGCGTCTAAAGGCCATAAAAAACAATATCTGATTAAGAGCCTCTCTAAAGCTTACTTATTGGCACATTGCTTCTTGTTTAGGCAAAAATCAAAGTGTGAAAACGACAATACCATGTTTCCTGGACTCACTACCCAACTGGTCCCAGTACAGAAATCTGGTACATAACCCTTCTTAAAACATGTTTTACACATGTACATATTACAAGGTATAACAAGTTAGTGAGTGAGCTTTAGAGGAGCTGGTGGGGAGATTTTTGTTATCTTTGGACAGAGCTAGGCTAGCTCTTTCCCCCTGCTTCCATTCTTTATGCTAAGCTAAGCTAACTGGCTGCTTGCGGTAGCTTCATATTGACTTTATGGACGTTACAGACCTATCAACCTTCTCCTCTATGGAAAAACAAAAACAAATAGGCTGATGTCAGATCACAGAATTCAAGGGGAAATATTGCAGCTACAGTCATTCTGACAATGAGCTGTGGAAGCTCAAGCTACACAGTGAGCAGGTCAGAAACATCTCATAGTTTATAGTGACAGCCTCGGACTGTACTGTGACTTTGCCAAAACGAGGTAAAGGTGACACTGTGTCTGAGGTGGACGCATGACAAACGAAATGTGTGCGCGTGATGAGGCCGCAATTTGCTCAACACTGGTGAGTTTGTGTGTGAGACGTGTGGGGCCAGTGGTGAATTATGGGATAGTGAGTTGTTTGGCTATAGTTGCCTGATGGGGGGGAGGTTGAGGGTGTCCAGAGCACTGTGGTAGAGCTCCCTCAGTGCTCTCAACAGATACAGACGACAAAACATCTGGTTGAAGAGATGGGGCAACGGCTCCTGGAAAGACAGGAAGAAAAGATAAAGAGGAAGAGTGTGTGAGTGTTATAAAAGAGGGAATAAAAGGGAATGTACAGTTGGTTAGGCACGGCACAGTAAACCTAGATCTGGCTTGCATTTCCATGCCAACAGCACCCTTACTTGGTAGACAGGGTTCATGCCAGACGCCAATAGCTGCATTAAGAGTACAGTCTATGGGTCAGAGTAGTTGAACGGCGCTGTTGGCGGCAGCTATGTAACTATGATGACATTATAGCAGCCGACACAATGTAGCCCGTTGATTCATTCAATGAAGAGGAAAATCGCCACAATTAACAAAAGCTGCACACCGGCATTTAAATCTAAACACAAGACTCTTCACACAAAAAAAAGGCAAATTAAATCATATGCATCATAAAATGACATGAAACAACTTCATATTAATGGGAATTATCTATGAACACTCTATGTGAAAGGACAGGGCTTCTGAGATGCGCTCCAGAGGTAGACGCAGGATGTGTGTCCCAGGCCTAATGCTGAACTGATGTTTCCTCTTCTTTTTCTTAATCGGTAATGACATTCTGTTAGTGACAACAAGTCACCAGACGGGGCAATGGGCTATTAACACACTAATCTCCATATGGCCACAACAGGAGGAACACACACACACACACACACACACACACACACACACACACACACACACACACACACACACACACACACACACACACACACACACACACACACACACACACACACACACACACACACACACACACACTTAAATAAATATATTTACAGCCATTTGTCCAAAAACAAAGACTTGCTGTAGGAGACAATCTCCTGAGCTTATAATTCCCTTTCAGTGAATAAATAAATACATTTATACAAGGCAAAAACCTACTTAATTTATAAGCATGTATGAATGATGAATGATGCAGTAAATAATCAGTAAACATCCTCACCCCCAGCACATGGACTCTGTTGTAGTACGAGCTGAAGTCTTTACTGAGCGACACAAGGAATTTACAGATCTGAGGAACACAAACGTGTAACAAGTTAGATACATATTTCATCAGTAGACCTTTAATTTAATACACGTTAAGAAGTTGCCAATTGATGGCAAAATCAGTTTATCTCAGTCGCCCTGACCTGTTCAGTCCTGATGTTGACTCTGGCCCCTCCCCCTTCACAGTCCAACGCCTGTCCTGATTGGTCCAGCAGCTCGGAGAACGGAATGAGGTAATTGAACAGGAGAAGCCACTCGCCCTGTCAGTCAAAAAACACACAGTCAGCGTGGAGGGATGAACACTCAGGATTTATGAAGTACACAGTTTGTAGGCTGACATAAAGAAAATAGAAGCAAAGGAAACCTAAATAAGTGAATGGAGTTACAGAACAGACTAGAGAGAGTAGAGTGGTACCTCTTCTTTCAGAGCAGAGAAGTCGAGCTTGGAGCCTTCAGGGATTTCTGGGTATAGACCTGCAGATAAACAGTCAGAAACACTATAAACATAGCATCCACAGATCTACACTGGTTGCAGAACCAATGGCATATGGCAGGTTGTAGGCCAAATCTTGCCCGTCAAAGTTGAAGTTTTCCCTTTTAACATTTACATTCAGATTTTGCATAGGTTTCCACAAATCTACTGTCAGTGACAATGCCAATACAAGGCATGTGTAAAAACCTTGTAACATCTACATATGATCAACAATTTCTGTCTCACACACAAATAGTTGCCACTCTCAGTAACATAACAGTAATTTCATTTAGACCATGAATTAAACAGGTCACTGCACTTTGATGCTATATAACCATTTAATTACATATTTCATAAGCTGCTGTATCTCTGTCAGCGACTAGTAACTAATGTGAATAACTTGCATATGACCTCAGATGCAATCCAAACACAAACAGTTATATGCATAAAGGAAAAATATACTAAACATTTTTTTTTTTTTAAATCTAACATTTACTATGTTTACATGGCTGTTTATCATATTGTGTAACTTTGAACCATATTGTAAAAAAAAACTGGCCAAGCATTCTGAGATTAAGGGGGAATCTGCCCAGCCACAGCAGTTTGAGTTATTGGACGTTTGTAACATTATTGACGGTCGTCTCTCACCCTTCTCCACCCCTCTCTCGTAGCTGTCAAACAGTGTGTGCAGTCTGGCACAGTTATACATCACAAACACTCCTCCTCTGGGCCCTTTGGTGGACACGCCCCCTTCCCTCTGGACGTCCAGTGTCACCTGAAAACAGACAGCTGTCAATCATTCTGACTCCACCAATCACACCCAAGGAGGAAACTGTCATCACTTTCCACATTGAATGGCCTTGTGTCTGAATTGTGCTCTATAAATAAACTTGCCAACATTAACAAGGAGGTGTTTGTGACTGACCATCAAACACAGTCAGTTCTAATGAATCAGTACAGGCCAGAATACACACACACACACACAACACATCATGACACATTCAGGTGTAATGAGGACTCACAGGACTGGTGTGGACCGTAGACAGCAGCTCAAACCTGACAGTGGCCGAGGTCATGACCCTGATGATGTCATCCCACGTCTGACCTACAAGAGGAGACGGGTATTTCACTCCAGTTAATTCACTTTATCTGTAGGTCATAAATAGCAGTTAAGTCATTTTCATAACTCTTTAGAAACAAAATATTGAGTGGATTTGGTCCAACTGTTCCTATTATTTTGTTCTTGTTCGGTCCAAAAGGGTTGATTTGTTTAAAGGTCCCATATTATGCTAAATGCACTTTTTAAATGTGTTCCAACATATCCATGCGTCCACGGTGTGCCTAGAGACTGCCAAAATATTTAAAAAAAATAACAATCTCTCCTTTTCTCACTCTCCCCTTTTCTGAAACCCCCACCCCTCCCCCTCAATATACTCCAGTCAGAATTCTCCCCTTTTCTGACCTCACAAACTGAAAAGCCAGAAGCTTCCATTGAGCAGCCCACACCCCTATTTCTTATTGGTCCACGGCCCTGACAGACAGAGGGCGAGGCGTATCTGGCTTCGCTTCCGGACAGGGGGCGGGGGGAGCTCAAAGATTGTATATTTACGAGGGGAGCTGCAGCTCTTTTTAAAAAATAGGCCATTGTGAGATTAGCTGAACATCAGCATAGTACAATAAATTATCTGAAAGTTTTTTTCAGCAAACAATTAAAGAAAAAGATATTAGGGACCACTAAGACCATATAATATGGTGTATAATAGAACCGAAAAGTGTATAATATGGGAGCTTTAAGCCGACCAAGGTGAATATCATGGACGCTAATGGCTGTAAAATAAAATTGTATTATCTATGATTAATGTTAAACTAAAAAGTAGAACTACCGCCTGGTACCTGCCTCCGCAAGGCATACAATTGGACAGTGAAAGTACAGTGGTGGTATGAAATGCTTTCAAGGATGTTAAGCTCCTACAAAGCTACAATATAGTTACGTCAACCACACAATATGTAAAGTTGACCTCTAAAATATAATCAGCTCACCTTCGACTCCAAGTGCAAGATTGTGCTACATTTGATGAAACAATCCCTCAAGGCATTCTTGAAATATACATAAAAGATTTGACCTTTGACCTCCAAAATGTTGATCCTTGAGTCAGACGGACAACCCAGAAACCTAAAGCCTTCGGCCCTATGCTATAGCCCGGCTTTGAACATGAACGATATTTTTGGAATTGCTTTTTTGTTGCTTCTGTGTTGCTGTCTGAGAATCCCGTTTGCTTTTCATTGCTTATGAGTTTTACTTGTGTTTGTATTATTTTAACATGTCCAATATATCGACTTAATAAAAGTGGCATATAATAAAACAACACACACACACCTTCTACTTGATCTCCATACTTCATCTCTGAGGCCTCCTTCATCTGACCTCTTCTCAGCCTGGAGGAAGGAGGAAACAATAGAAGCCTTGTTTACACCGACAGCTGGGCTTAAAATATACTAACACTACACAGAGACAAAGAGGAGCGCCTTCAACGCCCACAAGTGGTGTTTTAATTTGGTCTAATTAAGGCCGCGATTTGACGGTGCAGAGTTGTGTACTAGCAAGGTTGTCTGAGATTAGAAACATCTGTCTGGTGGAGCGCTGGGGGGGGCAAGAGGGAAGAAGGGGGGAGGGAGAGAGAGAGAAAGAAAGAGAGAGAGAGAAGACAGACAGAAATAGTGAGAATGACATAAGTGTAAAGAGAGAAGGTGGGGCGTCTTACTGCAGGTACTGTGCAGCAGTGAGGTGACAACCGGGAGTCTTGACAGGCCCACACACCAGATGTCTCTGCAGGCAGGAGAGAGCAGAGCTGGTTAAAATAGGAACACAATGCAATACATGTGTGAAGACTGTGTGTGTGTGTGTGTGTGTGTGTGTGTGTGTGTGTGTGTGTGTGGTCACCTGTGTGTGCGTGGCTCCACTGGCTCTCCACAGTACTGCTATCTGCTGCTGGCGGAACTCATCCTGGCAGGAAGTCACATGTAACGCTGTTGCCATGGCTACCTGAAAGAGGCAGCAAGGATATAGAAATCAATGCTTTGATACAGAAAGTCTGAGTGTTTGTATACTGCGCGGTGTGCTGTGTCTGTGTGTGTGTGTGGTGTGTGTCTCACTGTGCAGTCAGCTGTGGTTCTGTCCAGTTGTGCCAGATGGGAAACACTGTCTCTGTGTACTGAAACATATTAAACAATGGTTAAACAACATATCTTTAAAAATAGTCATTTTGGGAAATACACATATTCCTCACAGAAAGTAAGGTAATACCACTCTTTTGTTAAAGGTTCCCTGTGTTTGACCTTTAGTAGCACTATGCAAGTTGTCATCACATCATGCCACAAAGATGCATGAGGATGATGTCATAAACTGTCCAGTGGTTTCACACTGATCTATAGGTGGTGGTAATGCTTCAAGATACAGAGCAATGCACCAACAACAGAAACAAGAAGAGGGCTAGCTAGTAACATGGATGGAAACTACACATGCAGGGTTCAAACTTTAATGGAAAACGGTTTGTTTGTTGACAAAGGCAGTGTGGAGATGGAGCCAGAAGACAGTTAGCTTAACATAAAGAATAGTAACTGGGGAAACAACTAACCTAGCTCAGCACATAAGTAAATAGATATTTGCCTTAGGCCACTATATTCTATCAATCATATCAATCATATGTCAGACTTTATTTATGTAGCACTTTTCATTACAGTACACAGCCAGGGACAACCAAAGTGCTTCACAGAATAAAAACATACCACAGGCTCTACTGTTTGGGACAGGCAGCAGAAACAGATATCTTGAAACCTCAGCACATAAACCCAAACTCCACATGGCTCCATTAGTAAAACCATAACAGACCAAATGGAAAGGGACACATCTGGGAGGAAGTTACAATTATTTAGCTTTTCCTTTTGAAAAATCAGCAGGGAGCAATCATAGGGTGGACCATAGAGTAAGACGGCGCTTTTTTGATGATTCAAAATGAGGGGATCTTCTACTATTACAACCCGAAAAGTATTAGCAGGGAAATAAGCTATGTTACACATTTACATAACCACTTCATTGAAACATTCAAATTTGTTCGTGTGGAACCAAGTGCTTTTCACATAACCTCCTTATTGCTCAAAAATACAAAATCACAGAATAAAGCAGCACGGCACGATCACAGCCACAACATAGCCATTCACCTCAAAAAAAATGGGGCACTTTGCAGTTTTCTCGGGAGGGGGGGTTTGTTTACATTTGGCAGCTTTAGTAGTATACAAAACATGTACTACATGTAATTCTTAGTATTGAATCAATTTATAATAAATCAAAACTAGAATATTTGTAGCACCTGGAAACAAATGTAAGACAGGAATATCTTTAGAAACAAAACAGTTGGCCCTGCTGCTGTAAACAACAACAAAAACAGTAACTTTTCAGGTCACTTTCTAGCTTCAGTGTTCCAGGAATCCAATATTATTGTGAGGAAAGTTTCTTTATTTAGTTAAACGATAGTAAATGTTCACTTTTCTGACACACCCAAAGTAACATAGTGCACCTTTAACATCCCTTTTGGCCTCACCTGTGCAGGTGCCGAGGCTGGGGTCGTATCCCAGCAGCCCCTCCTCCTGGAACACTCGTTTGAGGTTGATTCTAAGCGCTCCCTCGTTCTCTTCCTCCTCTACCTTTCCTCCCTCCTCCTCCTCCGCTGGTCCTCCTGCCTCTCTCCGTCTCTCTCTCTCTGTACGGGGAGTTGGCCAGCGCTTCCTCAATCTTCTCCTCTCTCTCCTCATTGGTCCAGTTGGCCGGGGCCGTCGACCAATCGATGCCAAGAGACTGCAGAAAGGCGGCCATGTCACTGTCCTCGGGGAGCGTGGGGCAGTAGGACACTGTGTATCTGAGACAGGGGAGGAGATTGGTGTTGATCACAGCAGCATTTGTAATATTTGATTGCAACTTATAAACAGTATGTAATATTTTCACTAGACAGTTATCTGTCAGTTAGTTTTTTTTCAATGAACTGATTGATAAATTTGTCTTAATGTCAGATTATAGTTTTGTCATATATGTCAGAATACTTTTTTTTGGTTTTTAATTTTTCATTCATTTTGGGGGCAACAATATGTAAGAAAATAGTCTATAATCATAAATAATGCATACTCCAAAATTGAATTCAAGTAATTCCTCAGATTAGTCTAAAAAAAAAATCTTTGCATTGGTCCTCTCAAAAGTTGTAGTAGTTTATTATTGAAATTGAAAATAAGTAAAGAAGTGCAGAAAAATATGAATTCTGAATGCTTCAAATTATTTTTATCGCCATCACCCCCCTTTCCACATTGCCATCCAGAACCTGTGGCCTGAGTTCCTAGTTATTTTAAGCAAGTAACCAATTTATACTCGAGTCATATGCGATACCATGTGTAAGAAAATATTTTTTTAAAAGACCATTTTTGGCAACTTGAAATTCTTCACATTAGATTCAAGTCATAAGAAGGTTTATAGGATCAGGGTAACTAAAGAAAGTAGATGTATACAACTTAGAAGTCTAGAAGAGGATGTTTGAATGGTGTTTTGTTGGTATACACTTAAAACAAACAAACATACTTGCTATAGTATTATCCTATTAACCCACAGATACTCACCCCTGTCTTCTCAGCAGCGCCCCCATGTGGTCTGCCAACAGAATAGTCCTCAGCTGGCCCAGGGTCAGCGTGTCCGGTGTGGGTGCGTTGGGTTTGGGGTGCAGCGCGGGGCAGTTGAGCACCACACAGCCTTGGTTCTCACACGAGGGCTTCAGGTACTCAGTAGCTCCGCCTGCCAGGACGGCCCCGAAGGCTGCGGGGCGGTCCACCCTCACCCTCAAGCCCTCAGCCATCACCTCCCCGCCCGCCACGGGCAGAACACCCCTACCACGGACGACAGGACCTGGACATCACCGCTGGAGGGACCTAGGAGGATATAAGAAGAATTAGGGACTCATTTAGACTACACAGTACACTGGGCAATAAATAGGTCAGCACTTTATCCACAAGTTCTAGTGCAATAGGGCAATGTGAAACACAAATGTTATCACTTGCACTTTATCCCTACACTGTTCAATTCTATGGAATGAAGCAAAGTTTACTTTACCTTACATACTTTTAACAATGTTGTCGATGTTCAAATGTGTGTCTGTCTGTTTGTTTTTGGTTGTACTCTCTCTTTTTTTTTTAATATATATATATTTTTTTTTTGGCATTTTTATGCTTTATCGATAGTGTAGAGACAGAGTTGAAATGGGGCAGAGAGGGGAGTGACATGCAGAGAACGACCGTGGGCTGGAATCGAACCCGGGTCCGCTGCTGGCCGAGGCCCATGGGGGGACGCCCTAACTGAGCTAAGGGCACCACTGGTTGTAGTCTCTTTGAAGTATGTTATTATGAAAGCAATCATGCACTGTGCCCAAGCCAAATTTCCCCGCAGGGACAATGAAGTTGAACCTAACCTAACCTACATGCATGCATGGACCAAAAGAATATGTGAGTGTGTGAGCAGGAATGATGCGAGGGGATTTTAGTTAATCACAAATGCATATATTCATACAGGATACCGACATGAAAAAGATATCTTTCGTTATTTTCGAATTGGAATTTTGTACTAGAAGTATGTGCTTTAAAGGTGAGTGAGCATTTACTGGAAAACGCTTGTTGTCAAAAAAAGTGATTTTGACAACAAGCATTCTCCAGAATCGCTGACTCCATCTTAAATTCCTTCAAATTAGAAATACAGTGAAGATGTTATTGTGTGGAGTATTTTTAGCTCTTGCTTTGAATTATGCATGTCAGTCAAACCTGTTTTGCACATGCATTTATTTTTGTGATCTATAAACATATCAGATTTTGCCTATCCGCTTCCTAAACCCATATCATATGATCTGGGTTTCAAAGATGCATTTTGTAAAATGTTTTATACAAAATCTTCATAACGTCATATTTTAATGATAACAGACATGTCATGCGTTTTGCGTTGGTGTTTTGCAGCTGTGCGTGTGTGTCTGACCCACATTGGGCTGCCTGCCACTCATGGGTTAATAATGACTGCTGCAGGCTGTCAGAGGCTGGTCGATCATGTTGAGGGCAAAGTCAACGGCCACTGAGCTCGACAGGACATGGGGTTTAGTGTTCTCACTTCCATACATGAATTGGGGTTGTCCGTGTCCTGTGTACAAGACTGAATGTTATGCGCCATGCAGGCAGAGCTTTATAACGCTGTAGTTCCGGTGCTCAGGTCCTGTTGACCCCATTTGATTGAACTATAGTTTCGTCATTCCACTATTGTTTTCTTAATAATTCCATTATCTACAAAACACATTTAATGTTTATCCCCTTCTAGTTTTTGTAAATTGCTTTGTGTTTATACAAATATATAATATAAAATTGGTCATTTTGGCCCAATCACTTTGGAAACATTTGAAAACACCTTCCATCCATTTAAATATTACTGCGCCGAAATCACGGCCTGGGGACTATTCTTCTTGGCGGAAGAATGAAATATAATTAATAAGTTTTTAGCAGCTGTGTCTATTCTGTCTAATCATATCAGCAGTGTTCCTGGTTTTTAATTTGAGTGTCAACTGTGTCAAATGCTAAGAGGGCTTTTCGATGTATTTAACGTTGAGTGCGACTCTTTTATGCAGTATTTGAGTTAAAAACATAAAACACTGCGAAACGAGCACGAAGACCGTTAAACTGCAAGCTAACCATTACAGGTATCATTCACACACTGACCTGTCCGTCCGCGTACAGCGTGTTGAGCATCGTGCTCGGCGACAAGAAGTCCCTGCTACGCAGATTTTTAGCGCTGCTCTCCTTGAACCAAAGCTTCTCGGGCTCGGGGAAGACCCTGTCGCCGCTCTCCCGGTCGCTTGAGTCGGACACATGTTGTCGCTTCCACCGCAGTGCGGAGCTCAGCGCCCGGACGGTAGGGCTGATCCGGAGGGGCGAAGACTCCTCCTCGATATTCTCCATCGCCGACACAACCACCCCCAACACAAACAGGTGAGCTAGCTAAAAACACCAGGCTGTCAGCACACCAACACCCTGATCATTTCTTCAGTTCCAAGCCGCACTATCTCTCTGTCTCTCCCCGGGGCTGGTGGGGTCTATGCTAGGCTGAGACACGCCGGAGAACACGGTAGTTTGCACCCGACCCGCCCGGTTGCTCACGGCTCGATGTCAGTTATCTGCTGTGGAGGACTGCATTGCATTGGACGTTTATTTCTAATGCGGAACTATTGAAGGGAAACCCGTGTTTCTCCCGAGGTGAATTTTCACGTTGGACCAATGCAATGAGTGTTATAGCGCCATCCAGTGACTGGCACAGTAACTGCAACCTTAACGTCACTGGCCAAAAGTATGCGAACACATGTGCTGTGTTGTTATTGTAAAGTTCATGTTGACAGGACAGGATCAAAA
This sequence comes from Ammodytes dubius, assembly GCA_026122265.1. Classification (NCBI taxonomy): domain Eukaryota; kingdom Metazoa; phylum Chordata; class Actinopteri; order Uranoscopiformes; family Ammodytidae; genus Ammodytes; species Ammodytes dubius. The sequence goes on along the minus strand of CM047511.1, from coordinate 8,794,522 downwards.
TAGAACAAAGGGACGCACCGATAGACTTAATCACCTCCACAGGTCTTACTGGAGTTTCTCTTTCTCATCATTCCTATCTCATTGCAGCAGATCACACAAACCTCACACACATTTATACCTCTTGATCTTACACCAACAGTTTACTTTTCAGTGAGGCAGTTCATATTGTGATCTTAAAATATAGGTTTTGTATTAAAAATATATATATTATGTAATGTAGGCCTCAGCCAGTAAGTCAATGTGTGCTTAGCAATAGTAAGCTATTTGGTTAAGAGAAGATGCGGGCTTCATTAAGAATCATCAAGCAAGTGTGACTTCAGTTAATAAAAGCAGAAAGAGGCAATAAGGGTGGCTGTGTCATAAAGTAGGCCTATCATGTCTCAGCGGCTACATTAGAAGCCTACCACTGTGAATAGTGTAGGCTATTTGATCAATAGGAATCTATTTGCAACACAGGCCATGAATAATGTACGGTGATGGATATTGTAAGAAAAAATAAACAAAGTGACTGATTGTTCAAAATGTTGATGCTTTATTAGAGATGTGTTAATAAAAACAATAGGCTACAGAAAAAACAAAAATGTAGTGGCACACTTTATACATTGAGAATCTACAATGATGCAGTAAACGGCTCCAGTCGCTGTCCTTGGTGTCATTCATGGCTGACACGAAATTCCCGGTTGCGTTCACTGTCGCCCAGCAATCCGGGAGAAAACGTGTCATTGAGGAAAAACACCTCCTGAACTTCAGTCATTACAATCTCATTTATACGGTTCCAAAGGGCAACACAGCCTTGTAGTTATACGCGTGCCTCGCGCTGACAGTTTCACTTTCCTTATTCATTTAGTAAAAAACAAAACTATAATTCCACTTTGAATGGACTATTTGAAATAGTGAGCAGTTTGCGCTACAAATCAGAATGGGGGAATTAGAATAAAAGGTTATGGTGCTATACTTGCTGACAAGTGTAATGTATATAGCCTACGTTTATACTGTGATTGATCGGTGTCTGATTGTTATCAATTTATTATTATATTTTAGCTTATTAACCAAAGTCCATAATGTAGAGTAAATTTCCAAACAGAGGCTGAGAGGTATTCTAAGGTAGAACTGTGTAGATTAAATGAATGATGTGTGGTAGGAAGCAAGAAGATCTTCTTCTCAGGATGTCCTGTGCAGTGTGGGATGGAAACGGACGCCATAACCAGCTGGAGCTCCAGATCACAGCTGCATTATGGGTTCCGTTACAATCCCACCCACCAAATCTAGCTTCAGGCTCAGTGAGGGGGGGGCAAGGGTCCGCACGGGTTGACACAACTAAAACAAAATAACAAGAACAAAGTGAATTTCGGCAAGTCCTGGAAGGATTTTGAAACATTGTGTGATAACTTGTGTTAGTCGCAGCTTTTCAAAGTAAAGAAAAACCCACGTAGGAGGAGCAGCATGCATTTGAACAAATGTGAAGAAGAGCCATTTGGACTCACATTCCATTTGGTTGACACAGTATGTCTTGAGAAAGAGCATTTGTGTCCAACGCAGGACAGTGTGTGCAGCAGAAAGTTCAGTAATAAATAAGCTGTGTTTTCAGCCAATGAATGGACACACTTCACTAACAAACGACTGCAACACTTTGGACGCTCTAAAAATTCCTTCTTCAAGTTGAGCTCAATTCTTTTGTTACTTTCCAGCTGTTTTGTCCAACACTAAGCACTCATTTTGACACAGGACAAACATTTAAATCCTCCATCCACTGAACATTGTAATGTAAACAAGAGTTAGTGAGGAAACAAGGCAGAGCAGCTTGGGAATGACCCAACACAGATACCAAGATGCCTCAATAGGAGAAAAGATGCTTATGATCAAATGTTATGCCTAAATGTTGTAAATCGATGAATGAATTACAGTACCAAATACCACTTAAAGGCCTACTTCACCGGTTTGAATATGAAGGTGTATTGAATTCTGAGATCCTATGTAGTATAAATGTGCGAAAAAAATTGAAATCGGTTCATCCTAGCCTGAGAAAAGGCAGAAAGAGTGTTTTTTTAACTCTATATTTCTCCTTCTCGTGACATCACAGAAAGAGAAATATAGGGTTAAAAAAAAAACTTACTTTGTAAATATTACTGTGATGTATTTTACTGTGACATCACAGTAATATTTACAAAGTACGTTTTTTTTTAACCCTATATTTCTCTTTCTGTGATGTCACGAGAAGGAGAAATATAGGGTTAAAAAAAACACTCTTTCTGCCTTTTCTCAGGCTAGGATGAACCGATTTCAATTTTTTTTGCACATTTATACTACATAGGATCTCAGAATTCAATACACCTTCATATTCAAACCGGTGAAGTAGGCCTTTAAGCTGCTGTAGCTGCTTTACATATGTTCTGAAAGAAAATATAATCAATTAATGGCCCAATTTAAAAAAAGAAATGTAAGCATATTTTTAAACACTAAAATGGAGCATTTTAAAGAACACCCTTTTTATTTTATTATCCGTGTGTAAGATACCATTTTTGAATTGGTGTATGTTGCAGTGTAAACATTAAAAAAATGGTCACTTACGGGAGAGTTAATAATTAAATGTCTATGTTCTGTATATAACTAAACCATAAATGAAGCCATTGTCGAATTCTCTGTTTGCTGGCCTGAACATCTGGATTTAAGCATGTAATAAAAGCTTAGTCTAGAAATAAGTTAAGGAAATTCCCAGCATATGTACTTTTATTTTTATTGTTTAGTAATAAAGCCCCTCAAAAGTATATTAGTGAAGTCCAGAACAGCTCTTGCGTATATGGAAAAAGGAACTTTATTCTACTTTAAACACACTTTGAGTGGATGAATGGCAGCTAATGCCAACATCTGTCACAACCTTACAATGATAAAAGTTTGAATGTCAGCTATAGAAATGTCAACATCTTCATCACATATTTTTCAGGACTGTGTTAAATATAGTAACAGGGAATGTTGAATTGGCGCTCACAGTGTCACACTCACTGATAGCCCTTTTTCTTATGCAGAGTGCCCCATCTTGAAAAACCTGTTGTGTATCATCTGATAGGGGGAAAACAAGAAAAAACCCAAGACGTGCCACAAGAGGTTGGCCAGACAAGGAAGAGCTGATAGAGTGATAAAAGAAGGAGAGGAGAGAGAGAGCTGACAGAAAATAAAGGAAGAGATTGACATCGTAGGGCTCTTCCTGTGGGGCTCTAAAGAGGTTTCTAGACCCTGGTTTAAGGCTGCAAGCATTTCTCACGTCCTCAAAAGCCCTTAGAAAAATGAGAACTGAACCCTGGAAGAAAAGAGGCAGTCTGAGAAAGAGAGAGAGAGAGAGAGAAGGCTGTAACATACTTTCAGTTTGTCATCTATGTATACTTTAGCCCTTGATAAGAAAGCCCAGACGCTCTTTAGACCAATGAGGGAAGCAGCACATTTATAACAAGCAGTAAAAAAAAACAAGAGAAGAATGTGTCTACAAAGTGTAAATGAAAAGAAGTCAACCATGGAGAAAGAAAGGTTGAATGAGGACTGGCTCTTCACAAAGCAGTAAAAGGAAAAGTGAAAGTACAAGAGCAGCCAGAAAAATAACACTACAGTATGAATTCTTGAGTGACGATAAAAGTTTAGAGAAAGAAAACAGTGTGTAAAAAAAGTTGCACTCACATTTCAGAGCGGCACGTCCTCGAGCTGGAGTCCCGGCGGCCAACAGACCCGGGAGTTCCAAAACTTCCTCTCTAAATACTCCAGAGATTAAATTTCACTTTCACTTCTCCTGATCACACAAGACTCCTCCTTTCCTTCCTATGTCCACTCCCTCCCCACAGTTCCTCTGGAGACAACTTCAGCCACTTAGCTGTTTTTTTTTTAATTAGCTTTGTTTCAGATCACAAAAAGATCCATTTATGAATCACTTAATGTTTAGATGAAAATTATGCTCTTTTTTGTGATTGTACCTGCTTGAAGTGTTTTCAGTAAACTTAGTAATACACCTGTGCTGATAAGTGATAAGGTATAATGTGAATGAAAAGTATTTACATATAATGCCATTCAGACTTTCATATCTTGCTTTTAACATCTTAAGGACATGTGAAAAAGTCTGTACTTTAGGCAAATGGATCCCTGTGTGTCTAAATGCTTATATTGTTTATATTGTCCTCAGTTGTAACATGTCTGCAAGAGTTAACGTCAATAGGTTCATCTATTTACATTTAAAAAAGTAAAAGAACCACAACCCATTTTACATTTGCTCATGTAGTGGTGTCTAGCTATTTTAGACAATTTTTTTTTAGAAACAAAAGACAAAACAGACCCTGCTGTGACGAGTATTCAACCAGATACCTGATTAAAGACTAGTAATCCAGACTAGAGATTTTAATGGAACATTTTATTCCAGTGCTGTGAGAAAATGACAATATCTGATAAACCTGGACGGATAAAACCAAATCTTTATGTGTGGCAGGATACCTCTGGAGGTATGCATTACTGTAGACATGCTTTTGCACAGTTGTTACTTTTTTTTTTACAATATATTAATATACAATACATTTTTCCTCCTTTTGGTCAAATTCCAGCCTGTTTGCTCCAATTGTTTCTTGGCCTCGAAAAATACTTACTTCTTTAAAACACACATTCGCTTTTTTGTGTTATTATTTCTTGGGTATTTTTAATTGGTAAGAAGCACATTTAAGATAAAGTCTGCATTTAGATATGTGACATTCAAAAAACATTTATCATAACTTAGCTTCAATTTGGTGATTTCCATGTCAAGAGTCATCTAGTTGTTTAGAAAGTATCAGCCTAAATATGGACGAACTGTGAGTTTTTATAAGGTTAAATGTAGCCCTGCTTCCAACAGAACTTAATGTATTCCTATGACTAGTTATTAACTTGACTATGAACATCGCTATTTAAATGCCACTGAAAAAAGATTAAAAGCAGCCTGGACATTAAAAACTATAAAACGTTTCAGTGGTGGTAATTCCCATTATTTCAGTGATTCTTGAGAAGTGGGACAAAACAGGGTGCATTGTTGAAAAAATACAAACCCTATGTTTCGGCAAATTAAATTACATGTATTGTATCCAACATATACTAAGCTACTGAGCTAAGCTTTGACACAACCTCCCAGCTTTTGTTTTTTTTACCAGTCATTGGCCTATCACCACCGTGTCAACTGTCAACGTCTAGTGTTGACATATTTAAACGTTTCTTAAACATAACAAATGGAATTTATCTAGTAGCCATTTGTTTTTTTCTGTTGATGTTTAGGTCCTAGTATGAACTACTTCAGGAAAATAAAATTATCAGAAAATTTCAAATAACTTCTTCAGAAATTGTAAGTCGGATACTTTGTGACACAGGACTTTCAAGATTCGGAATGTAAAATATTCTAAAACAATCAACACTTTCTGAGCCTGTCTGACTCTAATGTACTCTGCAGAGGTAGAATTTGACAAGAGGTCCTTCAAAGTGACAGCTGCCCCTTATTTCGCCTGATTTTACTTACATTTTACATAATGAAATGTCTGACGTGTTGATTTACAGTAAAGTGGTCCCACCACTTAGAATCCTTTAAAACATGAATGTGTTTTAGAAAAACTTTTTAATTGATATGAGAGATTATTTAGTGTTGCTTTTGATGAAAAAAGCTCTTTTTAATCATTAAACTACATTTTTAATAGGTTTTATTGCATATGAAAGATTGAAACCTTCTCTGAGGACACACTGTTTTGGAAACGTGTGAGAAGATAACGAGTGTCATATATTTGACATAATGATAAAATTTAATTTAAGGGATAATTGTGCTCAGACATTCTATTCTTAATCCCTAATAACATCTACAATTTTAAATATTTATTTTAAACATAACAGCAGTTACATATGGAAGACGGCCTTTTGTCCCAGTTCTCAAGAATCACTGATTTCTTTTATTCCAGGAAATGCATTAAAACCTTGACATTATCACTAACTTTAGCCTGTAAACTGACTCCTTTGTTGTGTGTTAATTAGAAACACCTGCATGTGACATGATGGACGCTGGGAGACAGGTGAGACCAACAGAGTGTGACGGGAGGAGTGACAATCCGTCCCCTGGGATCAGTCTGGAAAGTCCGGTGGATTCATCCTGAGAACCTGATCGTCTCTGGAACATTCAGCAGGAAGGTGAGGTGTTCTGGTCTGTGAATGAACCTTGGTAGAAACCAGTTTAGCAGCAATGCAGTGTGTTATCTAATGGGATGGACTGGCAACAAACTGGACTTCTACTTCTCCAAAGTGAATACTGGAAAAAGTGTATGAATTTAGTTTTTGTTAACAAGACATATTCCATTCATTTTTAAAAGCTGCAAGATGCAAACTTGATACTTTACTTGAATAAAATGCAATAATTTACAATTTTCACAAAATTGGTAACAGCTCATTTTACAGAACCCTTTCTCAATATTCCCTTATAAAACTGAATTATCGCTGGTGTAACTAGGAGGAATCCTTTCTTCACAGTGCAGCAGGTCAGCTGAATATATATTTTGTCTCCAGCCGAGCATACAGTCCAACAAATCTGGAGGACAAATTGGATTATACGGTAGTATTTATAACTAATAGAATACATATTTCAGATCCTTTAAGTAAAAGCAGCAATACTACACAGTAAAATACTCTGTTGCAAGTATACTAGGTATTTCTGGAGAATGTTTGTTGACAAATCACATTGTCAAAATCAGTGAATATCTCATCACAATCTGCGACCTGTCCGTGTTGTGTGCGTGCTGAAAATCTGGTGTTAATACAGAGCCTAGGCTCTGTAAACTGGTATGTAAACAAAGGGAATGTTAAAGTGGGCCAGCTTTGTTTACACTTCTTTAACAAACTTTCGCTTTTTTAAGTAAAACGTACAATATTTGCATCTGAATTCAAATGAGGAAGTATAGAGTATAATCAACCTAACAATGGTCTAAAAAATGTTTCCCTAAAATAAGTACCAAAGTATATTTTTTTCCTCACATGAAGCTAGGATATTATGATCCCTAAAAGAAAGCGCGTCCCGATAGTATGTCTAGGTTTCCAACTGCACATATAAGGACTATTCCCTCCTGTAACAGATGAACAGTAGACCTTTGGTTGTTGAGGTGACCCTAACTATATGTGCGATTAATGCGCACGTTATTAATAATTACCGAACGTATACAGAGTCAATACAAGCTTCCACACCAGTGCCGTGATTTCGCGTCGCGAATTTGCGGCTTTTATTTTTTCGAACTGAGTTTGATTTTTCTGGGACATCGCTTCCTAAAGTTAGACGCGACAACATTCACCTTCCAAAATATTCGCTTTTTCGTGCCGTTTATTTGCGTCTCGCCCGGTGTGCAACTACCGAAGCTGCAGTACGTATTCTCTGCAGGCAATAGGACAATCCAGACACACTCAGTAGATAAAACGGTACCTCTAGACTTTAAATGTTTAAAACCAGTAGTCATACACAATTCAAGACAGCTGCTTGTGGAAAAACAAGCTTTATTATTGGACAACTTTTTTGCATTAAAATGGACACCAGACATTTTCTTTTAATCAACAAATGAAAGGCATTGGAGGACTCAATCACACGTGCACTGATTGATAAATGCTTAGTTCCCCTCCGTCACACAAACAGCTACACTAAACACAGACAATGCATAGATGACGCTGGCAGGAAGACTGATGGATCCTTGGAAGAGTAAAGTTTGTGTGTGAGCTCATTTTTAATGACGTAGTGTGTTGGAGTATGAATATCAGAGGGTCTTGAGTGCTGTGTTTGCATAATGTATCAGTTGGAAGGGTCTCCATTCGTAGGCTGGCTTCTTCTCAATACAGACGTTTCTCATAACTGTGGGAGACAGAAGAGTGAGTGAGTGAGGGGAAAAAGCAACTATCCATGATGCTCCCTGAGGTTTCCTCTTAACAGACTGGAGGCACTAAAGAGGAAGTTTAACTGAAGGCTTGTGTGGTCGGGGGCAAGATATACGACACTAACAACTTTAAAGATGATGGAATATGAAACAAGAAGAGTTATAGTCTGTACCGAAAAAACTGTTACTGTGTGTGTGTGTGTGTGTTGTGTGTGTGTGTGTGTGTGTGTGTGTGTGTGTGTGTGTGTGTACCTGTGCATGCTGTGGACTCCACCCTCCACTTGAGCTGATGTGGTTCGTCTTTCAAATTTCAGATCTCCAGAGTACATCATGGCTCTGTCAAGAGGAGACAACAGACATCAAGGGCTAAACAATACAGCTCTATGCAAATAGAGGGCAAGTACCAAGGCTAGAGCTGTGATTACAGCACATACGAATGTATCCAATTCAACACATTTAACCACTTTGCACTCAACAGGAAATGAAAATATGTAAACAGTCATTGGTCCATCAAACTGGGACTTTGGAAGGTCACTTTCAAATGTCTCTTAATAGTGATTCATTTGTGTATTGCATTGTGGGAGAATGGATCCATTGACAGCAAACTACAAATAATCAACCATATTTAAGTATGCATACAGCTTGTTTTAAGTAGACTTCATTTGGTCACCTTTCCAGTGTGTTGTATTGATAAACTGAAGATAAGAAAGGCAGAGCTGAATTGTCCAGGTCTACCTAATGAAGTGGCCACTGAGGGCTTTTATGAAGCTGCATAACATTGGCATTACTCAACCCATGTAAGCCCTAGAGGCAGGTTCACACATGCATCCCTTTACCTGAGCTGTGTGAGGCTCTTGGAGCCGATGTCCTGACAGGAGTGCTGAACACCAGCCAGCAGGTAGGGGACAAACTTATGGATGGAGCCTTTGTCCTGCACCGCTCCAGAAACACCCTGTGCAACTTTAATCTTATCACACTCACTGTGAGGGCAGAGGAGAGAACAAGGGACATGATAGTTTAATATATATGCATAAGATCTTTCATTTACCTGACATTTAAAACAGATGATCTGGTTCAAGTGTACGAAAGATTTGATTTTCAAAGGGTGAATGAATTGAAGAGATATTTCCTTTCAAACCACAAAAAAAATTAGATGTTTTTAAAGTATTCAGTAAAACATTTGCCACTCTGTACTTTTCACGACCACAAGACCATGATTTGTAGTGTTCTGAAAACTACTAGAACTCAAATGAGGAAGTGTTGTCATCTGGGAAAACCTGGCAAATGAACTGTAATGGCATGGTGCCGAGACTAGGCTCTGTAGAAAGAACAGCCCTCTCATTCCTTTCTCTCTTGGGGTTAGAGTGAGACCCTTTCATCGTTATAACACAGAGATACACATAGTGGTAACTTCCATCGTGCTGTTACCCCAACTAGAAACGGATCAATCTGCCCATTAGCCCAGTTTGTGTGTTTGTACCTGAAGTATCTGGTCTGTGAGCCCAGGTTCTTGTCCATGGCGTCTAGAGAGCCCATGCCTCTGTATTTCTTCAGCCTGATGTTGTCTGAGAAGAAATATTCACCTGGAGCTTCACTGGTGGCAGCCAGCAGAGAGCCCATCATCACTGGACATGGAGAGAGAGAGATACAAGTTAGTGAGTGGAAGTTAGGATAGCGGACTGGAAATGAACAATGACTAATGAAAGGCTAAAATGGTGTAAAAGTGAGAGAAAAGCTTGGATGGTTTTTTTTTTTAAACATTGAGGGCAGTGAAAATGTACTGGTCAGATGATATTCCTCTTACATGGATTTGAGAAGACTCAAGACGAATAAATCATTTTTATTTAAGTTTTGACTGTACAATCTAAGTAGATATGTTTTATGTATCTATCATTTAAATAATAAATGTACATATTCACACCTACTCCAACAGCCATCCATGCTTACCTGTGGATGCTCCCAGGGCCAGGGCTTTGGCTATGTGCCCCACAGTCTGGATGCCGCCGTCAGCGATGACCGGCACCCCGAAGCGCCTGGCGTACTCCGACACCTTATAGACAGCTGTAGCCTGGGGTCTGCCACACGCCAGAACTGCAGAGACACAGGAGGGTTCAATGAGTCGACTGTACTAGTTAAGTCATCCATAACTGCTGGATAAATACAGTATACTATATACTAACCCTTCACCTAACAGGGAATAATACATAACCCAAGTTCACAGAATGCTGACACAGCTCACCACTCAGAACTTTACAGATTCAAGTTGGAAAGCGGTGTGTTCATCTTTAGCAGCCAATTATTCTTTCATATCATTGTGTTAGAGGAACATGATACTTTCACTCCTCTTTTCTTCTGTTGTACATGTAGGACATCGATCAAAAATACTGATGAGCTTTAGAACTGACCATTCTGAAAATTCAACTAAGTTTTGATAGACATGCATGATGGAAACTCCCCTGGATTCAAGTCAAGTTAACGAAAAAAGTCAGTGAATGAGCAGACAGGCTGGGAAAGTGACTCACTGTTATGTATGTTAAATAAAAGTGAATGAGGAAGTCAAACTTGTCACATCAGCAGACAGATACCACAGTGCACCAAGACTCCAAACCCATCTGCAGATTAATGCGTCCAGGTCCCACAATGCTGGGGGCAGTGGACAATCATCAAGCAGCTTCTTTGACAGAAATACAACGGAACAGCAAATGGTGTGTCCGTTTACAGCTTAACCAAGCAAACTCACATTGAAGGCAGGCATAAACGTGCTTAGACTTTCTCCACTAACCTACACAACACACTACCCCTAGGGGTGTGCACGTGTACATGTGTACACGTGTAACCGTTTGTAAATCATAACCGTTTAGGAAAAATCAATAAACGAAAACCGTTTTTTTTTTTTTTTTTTCAAATTTCAAATTTTCTTTTTTTCAAAGTTTTTAATTATGTTCTAGAGACACGCATTTATTGATTTTACCTCACTAATAAAGTCATTGGGGATGATAAAAGGTAGTTTGCCGAATATGTCTGTCCCTCGGCGAGTGTGTGTGTGTGTGTGTGTGAATGAGTGTGTGTATCGGCGCGCACACACACATACGGGGGGAGTCGCCGTGCTGGGGCTCGTCTCACAGCCACGGAAGAGAGATGAAAGATAACCTAAAATATTAAAGTTACCCGGTTGACGTGAACTACGCTCGTAAGTAGCCCGAACTTTATAACAACTGTTCAACCTGCATACACGTGGACATGTAGAAATCGTAGAAATGTGCGATAGGCTATATTAATCAGGAAATTAATGAAGCGCGATAATGACGGCGCACATGACAGCCAGGCGAACGTGTGTATGTGTGTGAGTGTGTGCCATGGACCTATTATAAGAGGTTGGTAAACCATAGAAAGTATATAAAAACGAGCGTGGTTCATGTCAACTGTGTGTTTACAGGCGAACGAACGCGTATGTGTGTGTGCACGCGCGCCTACAAGACGGCGGGCGCACGAGGACAATGACGTCACGGTTAACCGTGTACACGAAAAAAAATCTGTCGTGTACACGGTTAGACATTTTTGTAACCGTTCACACCCCTACCCTACACACTCTCCAATACACACGCCCCACATCATAAAAACTACTATAGCTTTGTCACGTCAGTTCCAATTCATATTCAATCCCAACATTGTTTTTATGTTGCCCAAAGTACTAATTTTATTTCTTGGCCATCATGTCAATTGTAGTTTGTCTCAACTCACTTATGTTTCGTCTTGTATATGGATTGTAGAGATGTGTTACAACTTCATATTATAAACTGTGCAAATGTTCATTGATCAAGTATGAACTATTCTGTCCACTTAAAACAGGAATGCGTGTTTTAAGCAGAATAAAGATGACAAACCGCAGCAAAAGAAGGTCAGCCTTGATGATGCTGCTCAGCCTGCACACATGAGGTGATCCATCCTCTCATGGATCCATGTTACAAATCAAAGTCACTTTGGGTGCAACAAGCACGGTTGGAGGCCTGACATCAGCTTTGTGCAGACTGGAGATGTTGACTATTAAATAAGTGAGTATAGTACAAAACTACTGGGAAAAAAACAAATGTTATCATGGCAACCTTGTCCTTGATAATGAGGATTTCATTCTGAACATTTTAGTCATGAGGCAAAGCCGCCAGCTAAAATATAACTTCTTGGTCCCAACCAGCTCCCCCATCACCACCTCAGCTGAACAGAGACACCCAGAGGCTGCCCGCAACACTACAGTGCCTCTCCCTGATGTCTGTTTGCTCCAATGTGTTGGGAATGGTCGTTAGAAAATGGATGAAAGCTGTGGTGTGCAATTGATACAATAGTGTAGGCAGGACAGAGGCATACATAACATTGCTATTAAACCAGCCAGGTATCCATAGGCAACCAAAAGGACACAATAGTGTCTCAATCTGACGTCCTTACCAAGACCAGAAGGTCAGTAAGGTGGGTGGAGGACGAGCAACATTCTCTCAGGATGATTGACAGATTAGTGATGACTCATGACAAAAGCAAAACCCCAAAACCCCAAGAAACAAACAACCTACTACCACTACCTCGGCTACTTCTACCGATGCAAAGCTGTTAACCAATCAATGCAACAGGCAGTGAGGTGGTAGTGGAGGGGGCGGGCACACTGTGATTGCTGAGCCAATGGGATGCCAGCCAGCACATACCAGAAGGTGGCGGGGACACTTACTGGAGTATCCCGTAACAAGGCTTGGGGTTTGTGGGCTGTGGAGCTTTATTGCTGGTGGTACACTTAGGGGAGCTGGATACGCAAATAGATAAACACACTCACACACACACCATACCAACATCAGGGAGGAGGGGATTTATGCGGAAGAAAGCAGAAGGGATAGGAAGAGAAAGAAGGGTAAGAGCAAGCAGGATGATGACAGACAAACATGAAGAAGACCGTTAGCCAAAGAAAAACAAACATATTGCTAATGATTTAAAAGAAAGAGGTGGCAACGCATGTCAAAGACACTTAGCACAGAGAAAAACAATAATCTTCTTAACTTTACCAGACAAACCAAAAGGTACATGTATCCCAATGGCTATTTACATTTAAAATCTTCATATTTAAATTTAGATGAACTTGCAACACACATAACTGCTTAATTTAACCAACAACAATTTAGTCTTTCCCTTTGATCACAAGGTCAGATCAGGCGATCATAGTATCCGACATGGCCCAACACAGAGGAAGACTACACACTACACATCCCAACCAATCATAGCAGGTGTTGTGGTTAGAGCGCACCCACCATGAGGCTCAGTCCTCATCGCAGCAGACCCGGGTTTGAATAGGGCTGGGGTCATTCCCCTCTCTGCCCTATTTAATCTCAGCCTCTCAAACTGTCTAATAAAAGCAAAGAAAAAAGGGGGGAACGACGCAGGATGTGCCAGAGACAGACTTCAAAAATGTCAACATACACTTTAGCCGAAGAGAAGCACATCACAGACGCCATGCCAGACTGTGAGAGAGCAAAAGAATTCTGCTCGTCTTTCCATCTGAACCGCCTGTCCTCCACTATCAGCTGTGTTCTACTGAGACCAACTACACCAATCACCAAGTTGTTGAAGCAAATACTAACCTTCCTTACATATTAGGCTGATATCCTAGTTTGGTCCCAGCATTAGAATCAGTCAAACAAAACGAAACATTTAGCATCCTGATCTCTGCCGCCATTCAAACTGTCAGTATGAGGGACTGTCTGTTGGTTGCATGGTGGATGGGAGCAGGTAGCCAGGCTGCTACTAGTTGACTCACCTTCCTGTGTGATGCAGATGGAGCCACTGCCCATCCCCACCCTCAGTGCGTCCACTCCTGCATCGATCAGGTTCTTGGCCTGAGCTGCAGTCACCACTGGAGGCAGACAGAGACACTGTTAGAGTTGGATCAATACAATGCTCTCTCAATGTGTGCATTTGTAACTGTAATCAACATGATAAATAGACCAATCAGTGTTCATAAGCCTGTGACGCGTCAAGGTAGCTCAGTCAACTCTAGCTTTTGGCTGAGAAACCTGATAAGATCTCTTGGCAGTCAAAGTCAACGACAAACTCTTTCCATTAACGATATGGATTTGTACATCCTTTACTTAGGATGGGTAGCCAGGATCAAGTGAAATACCTTCCTTGGTTATTTTGTACATGTTGGTGTCAAGAGGGCTAGTATAGTTACCATTGCCTCCGATGACCTGTAGGCTTGGATACTTTTCTTTGATATATTTGATCATGTTGATCTGGTAGATGGAGTTGCCCTGAGACGAGTCCTGGAGGTGCAGAAGAACATCATGTTGTGATTTACAGAGCTTTATTATTTGAATGTGTACCGACCGACACAGCTGGTAGACTGTCTGTCTAAAACCAAGTCAGACGCTGTGAAGCCACAACGAATCAAAAGGAGTCCGTGCACCATTAACATTTGCTCCCACAGTTGAGAGATCAAAGTATTCATCCCACACAGATCTTTATAAAAAAAAAAAATCATCTCATTAACACAGTCAATGGGAGCATATTATTGTGTAAATGTTCAGGATTTAGATCTGGTCTGTCCTGCACTCAAGTAACCCCAGTTAACCCCATTACAAGAGCTCACTTCCAGTCTACTCTTCGCCAGTAATCCTAGTACAATTTCCTCAGTAATAAACCTGAACCCACTTCACACCCTTTTCGGATTAATGTTTGAGCCAAAGTAGCCCTCTCTAACCTGCACGACTAAGTCTGAAACTGATCTCAGTAGAGTAGTGAAGGCCAGTGTGAGCTCGGCCCACTATGGTGAATGAGAATCTCTTGACTCCATACCAGTACGACCACATCCACCCCGCTCTGGGCCAGCTGGTCCAGCCGGTACTTGTCAGTCGTTGTGCGTGCCGATGGCGGCGCCACACAGCAGCTGTTTGCGGGAGTCTTTAGAGGCCAGAGGGAAGTCTCTGTTCTTCTTCAGGTCTGTGCGGGCGATGATGGACACCAGGGAGCCCTCTTCATTCACTATGGGCAGCTTACCTGTGAGGGGACAGTGACAAACAGTCACAGCCTGGTGTGTCGGTTCATCCGTTTCATGTCGTATTGTTATCAAATGAAAATTGTGCAAGTCATGAATGATTCTGATGAATGAATCCAACATCCTAGCTCTTACCTTTCTTACTCCTCTGGAGGATTTCATTGGCTTCTTTCAGAGTCACTCCAGCAGGGGCCACCACTAGATCCTCTTGCTTGGTCATCACCTGTCCAGTCAGTCATACACACACAGACATGAGTAAAGGAAGCTTGTGCTCTCAGTGCTGAGGTCAGACTGTCTCATTTCTGAGGGTTTTAGTATTCTGATGAAAAACTGATCAATTAAAACTTCAGGCTAAGTACTAGTATCTAAAATATTGGCTCGTAAATTGTATACATATTAGGGATTTGAAAGAGCTTAGTCCACATGTGGAGGTCTGTTATGTCATGCTAGGGCTCATTGAGGCAAGGGAGCACCATACTAGAGCGCCTCATATTTCACTATAAATAGGCTACATTTAATCTTGTCGGTTAAAGGTGAAGTCTGCAATTCTGGAGAACGCTTGTTGTTCAAAATAATGATGTTAAAATAAGTGAATATCTCCTCACATTTACAGAACCTTTGCTGTTTATTATCACCAGATTTTTCTTCGGTGCACAATCAGTACAGACAGGTAGCGGATCATCAGGTCATATTCACTGATTTTGACATTGTCCAGAATCGCAGACTCCACCATTAACTGTTAATGATCACCAGTTATAGGTCAAATTGTATTCACTCTTTTATATTCACTCACATCTTTGTTGAAATAGTTAATTTAGTCAAATAAATATCTTTCTTGGACTTTAATCCTTCGCTAGTCAATGTGTCAAGTGGTTTTCTTTACATCTCCTTTCATCACTTCCCAAACCCTTTTCACCCAGCCTTAAAACTCTGATCCTTTGGTCTCTTTGATGGTCAGTCTGAGCTGGCCCACCTGGCTGAGTGGCAGGAGGTGGTCCTCCTCCTTCAGGAAGTCGATGTCTCTGGAGGAGATGATGCCCACCAGCTTGCCGCCCATCTTGCCGTTGTCTGTGATGGGGATTCCACAGAAGCCGTGGCGAGCCTTGGCCTGGAACACGTCCCGTACGCACTCGTTTGGGCTCATCACCACCGGGTCTGTGATGAAGCCCTGCTCATAGCGCTGGAGGAGGGAGGGAGGGGGGAGGAAGAGGGGTAGAACCAAAACAACAAAAAATGAAGGGAGGGAGCGGGACAAGGAAGGGAGCATAACAGCAGGAAAATGGTGTAAGGGACTTGTAAAGGAAGTGTTGGACATGTGTGAGCGTGTCACTGCCTAGACTGAAGAGCAGAGGAGCAAGGGATGCTGGGAAAAAACACAATTCTACAGCTTGCATAAAAAAAACAGAGGAAAACAAAGACGAAGAGAAGTTGAGTCGAGGTGACAGGGGAAAAATAACTAATAAAATACTTAAGAACGACAAAAGACACTGAGAGAACAACGATAATGTACATGAAAAACATAGATAAAAGAAACTTAGAAAATATGGAAGAAGGGATGGAGAATTGCAAAGAGAAATGAAACCAAACCCAACATCATCACTACCTTGACTTTGCGAACTTCGTTGGCCTGGAACTCTGGAGTGCAGTTGTGGTGGATGAAACCGATGCCACCCGTTAGCTGGGAGGAGACACAAATCAGTGTTAGCGCTACATTGAACCAACTAGCCAGCAGGAAATCAAACAGTCCAATGGTAATGATCCAAGGAAAGTGCGCTTTCATTTACTGTACTTACAGCCATAGCGATGGCCAAGTTGGCCTCTGTAACCGTGTCCATGGGAGAGGAGACCAGGGGAGTTTTCATGGTGATTTGTTTGGTGAGCGCTGAGGTCAGGTCCTGGAAAAAAAACACATTGGAAAACACATGTATAGTTTAACTAAGTATAGTGAATAACCCAGATCAGTTTAACACCACTACAGCATGAGATGGTAAATAATTGTCCTCCATCCCGACTCACCACTTGTTCTGCTGAAAAGTCGATGTAGCCTGGCAGAATCAGGAAGTCGCTGGAGGGAGAGACAATAAAGACAAGGTGAGTGCAGCAAGAACTACAGTCAATACAGGGCCTGTTCATTCATTCAATTCGTCTTTATGAATAAACAACAAAGCAAGTAGGACATATCATACAAATACATATAACACAAAAAACAATAATTATTAAGTGTCATACACAATATTTATAAAATAAATGGTGTGTTTTTGTTCGAAAAGGAGTGAGAGGAGGCCTAAGCTTATGTATTCCCACCCCTTCATTCTAACGACTCTGAACTTAATCCAGCGTAGTAAACAACTACTGGGCGACTGTGGCTCAGGTGGTAGAGCGGGGGTCGGCTGATGATCAAAGGGTTGGAGGTTCGATCCCTGCCCTGCCATCTGTGTCATAGTTGTTGTGTCCTTGGGCAAGACACTTCACCCACCTTGCCTTGTGTGAATGTCGATAGTTAGCCTGCTATCGGTGTATGAATGTGTGTGTGTGTGTGAATGGTAACGTGGGAAAGGAAAACAGGTCTCCCTTGCAAAAGAGTCTACGGTCTTAATGGGATTTACCTGTATAAATAAAGGTTAAAAAAAAACAAGACGACAAAAGTTTTCATTCATATTTTGAAACCTCAAATTCTGAAACTAAGAAGTCAAACATCTCAAAGTGTTATTGGTGCCAAGGCCTCTTGCCCGGGACATGACGGGAATGTTCTCTCTCTATGGAATCTGTAGCAGGTGTGTCATGTTACTGACTGTACTGTGGCAATTGCTTTTAGCAAGAACTTCTTAAAGGCCTACTTCACCGGTTTGAATATGAAGGTGTATTGAATTCTGAGATCCTATGTAGTATAAATGTGCAAAAAAAATTGAAATCGGTTCATCCTAGCCTGAGAAAAGGCAGAAAGAGTGTTTTTTTTAACCCTATATTTCTCCTTCTCGTGACATCACAGAAAGAGAAATATAGGGTTAAAAAAAAACGTACTTTGTAAATATTACTGTGATGTCACAGTAAAAGACATCACAGTAATATTTACAAAGTACGTTTTTTTTTTAACCCTATATTTCTCTTTTTGTGATGTCACGAGAAGGAGAAATATAGGGTTAAAAAAAAACACTCTTTCTGGCTTTTCTCAGGCTAGGATGAACCGATTTCAATTTTTTTTGCACATTTATACTACATAGGATCTCAGAATTCAATACACCTTCATATTCAAACCGGTGAAGTAGGCCTTTAAACACGAGGCGTGAAGTTTGAGTGGCACGACCATGTGACAGTGGGAACAGAGGAGACGGCATGTTCCAGCACATGGTGCAAGTGACCGCCAGACATCTAACCATCACTACTGTACTTTAATACTGTCAACATGGTCAAGACAATCAGTTAAATCATGAGCTCACTGAGTCATAGGGTCATCAGTAGTACACACTGGCTGGGGTACTACTGGATTTGCTTACTCAACATATTTGCGTTAAAAAATATATTTCTACTATCCTCTTATTTTATTGTATTGTAATCAAGTTCTGGATGTGTGTTATATTAAGCAAATAAGCTGCCATGTTAAGGCTGCCTAGATCAAAACAACAAATAACTTTTGTCAATAAAATGTAAAAAATGCACAACCTCCCAGAATCCAAAGAGTCATCTTCAAGCCACTTCTTTTGTTCACACAACAATCCTTCACTTTAAATGACTGACATTTACAATGGAGGAATATATTAATCTTATATTCTGACCAAAGATATTTTCTATTGGTTATTACTTGTGTAAAGATGATGTTCTTGTATAGATGACTAGCAAACAGAACCTCTACATAGCTAGGTTTCACACTGTGCAGCATAACAACACAGGACCATACCCCAGGAGCTAAATTTAGCTCTGTGCACAGCTACAGCAGGATTGTGTCCCCCTCCTCTCAATTCCAAGAAGCTATATTTCAAACTACTGAGTGTTTTACACAGGGACATTGCAAACCAACAATTCTGGCTGTATGGCAGTGTGTCAGTAACAAGTCGAAAACAATCAACAATGTGCGTGTGTGTGTGGGGCCGGGTAAAGTTCAAATCATTCACTGATGGTCACTGGCCAGAAAATGTGTGTTCTGATGTGTGTTACAGTTTACTATAGATATAAAGATATTGTAAACATGTTGAGCTTCAGTTCTGGTTTTAAACGTAAAGTCCTATCAGTTGCATTATGGGACATGTAGGTAGCAGTAGTTTTGGAGCTGCTTGACTCATGTGGACTAGAGTAGTAGCCTACATTAGCTAAACACATCATTTTAAACAAGTAATGGAGCAATTAATCAGTAATTAAACTATTACTGCCTGTCCCAAAAGGTAGACCCTGGACTGAGGGCCAGCTAGCTATTGACTTATGTAAAGTATATAGGCTTACTGTCATGCATTCATCTAGTATCCTTTTGTTATTACACTCCCTCAGATCTCATAACAGCTCAGTCTGACTTCTGCAGTGAACACAGCGTGCTACTACTGTGTGTACACTCGGGGGTGAAAGTGTGTAGCCATGCTCGGCCTGGTGTCCCCCTGGGGCCAAGTAGCACAACACTGACACGGTGTCATCTTCCTTACTTGTATGTGAGCCCGTCTCCTCCGTTGAGCAGCTGTGTTGCCGACAGCCCGTCGTCGGGGACGTAACCGGTCTGCCCGCTGATCAGGTAGTCCGCCATGACAGTAAAACAACCCTCGCCACTCTTCAGTTCAGTCTTTCAAGAAGAGAAATCGACTTCACCAAGCTGCTAAGGCAACGAGTGAATGGGTAAAAGGCGCGCAGGCCCCGGGAATAAACACCGAGATGAACTTTGTCCCTCTGCCCGGTTTGCTGCTCTCCCTCTCGGCTCCCTCTCCGCCTGGAGGTCCTGCTGTCCTGGCTGTGAGTCACCGGCTGGAAACACAACTCAAAATGTCGGTGGTATATGGACACTGACAGGCCTCTCCGTCTGCTGGGGCTCAGCGCTCATGTTCTCCCTACGGTTCCCCTCGACACGTGCTTTTCCCCCGTCCGAGTCCGACAGCGTGAGCGTTTCCCACTTTGACGTCACGTCCGGCCGACCCACCTCTTTTTTTTGTTTATATATATACTTAATTTAATAAAAAATAAAAAAAATAATGTATGCAGGATAGATTTTGTTACCACGAATAGAAAAAGCATATATGTTTTTATTACATATAATTTAAGAAAATGTAAATAAAGACTATTAGTCATATCTGAAAAAAGATTTACAGTTGGTGTGCTATGTTACTCATATGACACTCATACACTGTATGACAAAAACAACAGGTGTGTCATAAAGATATGAACATGACAAAATGCTGCAAAAATTGGTGGTCAGTCGTGAGCAGTGAGGCAATTATGGATGAACATGAATCCTAAAACATGTGTGATATGTAATGTTTTGAATGTGCAGAAGGTTTTTGAACAATGTAGGAGAATAAATACTGTGTATGAAAGCAATACCCGAGAGCCTTACTGCATTATATTTTACTAAGCTATATTTTTGTCACCGGGAACCTGAATGTTGCACAAAGTGGTGCATACAAATCAGAATGCAGGAAATGAAGTGTTTGAGTTTGACGCTTAAAACATCCACCCAGATGTAATGTTGAATCTTAATCCACGCCCATGTGGCTGCCTGTCTTGCTTATGAATAAACACTTGAGGTTGCACCCCTCCCCACCCTTCCTGTTGCTGTGTGGTGGTGGTGAAAGTGGGTCACACCAGGGCCGCCCATAAGGGGTAGAAAACGGGAAGGCTTTCTAGGGCCCAGCCACTTGGGGGGCCCATGGTCTTTGGAAGCCAAGAACCTAACTAAGCTAAACTTTATTTTTAGATATTTATGTCAATATCTATTCAAAGTTGGGTGTTTACACAGAGCCGCGGCTCTGCTTACGGCCATTTAAAAAGCATTAGAAAAGCAGAAATGTTCAAAATGTTTCAGATTGAGCACAGCGGAGTGTAACTGTTTCAAATATAATGCATCCTTTAAACCCTTTGTGTGCCAAATGGTGACAAGATTGGGTTTTGATATTAAACAGTTTTGCCTGGATTATATTTCCTGAGTCGTTCCTGCTCACGGAAAACACATGTAGGTTGTGAAAAGTATTTGGACCCCATGAAAAAACAGTTTGGGTACCTTTTGTAGTTCTTCTACATTCCATAGTTACTCTGTAATTTTCCTGATTCTACAAACAGGTTTAAATTCTCTCTCCCAATAACGTACTTTTTTGTGAAAAATAATTTCCCTTTGGGGACAATAACTTCTAAAGGCTTTGACATAAGTCTTCAGGTTGACACGACCAGCCAGGTCTGACCAGTTTTTCACAAACCTGGCCAATTGACCAACCAGCCGGGTCATACCACAATGAAGCTGATGAGCAGCATCATCCTGTTTTATAATTGCCATAACCACCAAGGTCCTGCTTTCTGTATTGTTTCTAAAAATAAAAAATAAAAATGGACCTAAAAATGTTCTTAATGCAAAGAAAGACACAAGGCACAAAGAAGTTGGAAATAATTTAAGTTACAGATTTGAGTTCAAAGATTAAGAACTTTTTTTGTAATTTCAGTGCTTTTGCAGTGAGAGAGGAGAATGAACTAAGCCTAAATGTTGCATCCAAACATAGGCCAACTTTATAGTTTTGAGGGTAGGTTGGTTTGGTTATTCATGTAGAGAACCGCCTTTTTCTCATTTGCGTGTGAAGAATTTGTTGTTGATGTTGTTTTTTAAGTGTTATTTATTTCAACAATACCACCAAAAGATTTCAAATGATTTAATGTCATGTGCAGAAATACAAAAAAGTGCAATATTTGGTGCAGTCAATTAGTGTAAATGTATCTTACCAGAAACTAGTAGCATAGAAAACATGCAAATTGTGAAAACACTGTTTGCTTTAGTGAATACTAAAGAAGAACAATGTCTCTGTGTGAACTGAATATTTTGTAGAGATCTGTTGATCTATTAAACAATTGTGTGAGTGTCAGGGAATCAAAATAAATTGGTAGGTATGCTGGGCTAAGTCAGAAATGTGCTATATTTTAAAATAATAATGAGCCCTTGCTCTCCCAACTGTCCCTGCAAGTCCCTGGTTGATAAGATAGTTAGTCTCTCTACAAATACATGTATGTGTTTATTGAGGAATGAGCACACTCACACTCATTGTTGATAAGAGTAATGGGTAAGGGGGGCCCATTGACTGGATGTTTTCAGGGGCCCAGCCATTTGTGTGGGCAGGCCTGGGTCACACACATAAGGTCAGGCGGAGCAGTACAGCAGTTAATACCATCTTGGCACATTATTACATTGAACTATATCAGTGTGTAGTAGCAGACAGCCCTGGGCACTGTGCCATGTGAGGTGCCAATCCAGTAATGTCAGAGGTGGCCAGGCTTTCTGCAGCGTGTGTCAACACCGCACTGGCTGTGGAGAGTTTTATATTTGTCCCTTCAGAATCCACAGGTATTATTCTATCATGCACAGATCTGAAGACAATCAAATGAGTTGCACATTGAGTCACTATTAGTGCCACTATAACTCTGTTATTGGGCAGGAAGTGTAATAGAAAGCATTAAAACATTTTTAAGGGAATTCTTCCCAAATCAACATTTACTAAATAATAGCATGTGTCCTTGTTAATAACACCAAGACAAGACTGTACCCTCATACTAACATTATAGCACAGTAATAATTCAGGGGGCTGAAGACAATTAGTCTGTGAATTAGAAACCAGTCTGCCGCTATTAGGAGGAGTTGCATGTTTGTATCCAATAGTTCAATTTATTCTGCAAATATCCGGTGGTTTTGTTATTAGATCTTCCTATTAAGGAGCTGAAACTAAAGTGTCATATGAACCGACAAGAAAAATAACTATTACTTTTCTTTCGGAAATATAGCACTTTTACTTGACCCCTATTCATTTAACAAAGTACAATTCAGCTAAAAAGGATTTAAACTTGTTTGTGTATGTGTGTGTGTCGGTGTGTGTGTCTGTATTTGTGTGCGTGTAATAAACACACAAGAGACATGGTCCGGTTTTAAAAACTCTCAGTAACTCTATTTCTGTATTAATGTACAACCGTTGAAAATTACAACATTTTTTTGGTATTTTTTTTTTCTTTCTTTTTCTTAATTTTTTTTTTCTTTTAAACGATCTATCTATCAACAGCCATTTTCCAGAAGAGAAGTGAACAACA
This sequence comes from Ammodytes dubius, assembly GCA_026122265.1. Classification (NCBI taxonomy): domain Eukaryota; kingdom Metazoa; phylum Chordata; class Actinopteri; order Uranoscopiformes; family Ammodytidae; genus Ammodytes; species Ammodytes dubius. The sequence continues at coordinate 8,771,365 of CM047511.1, read as the reverse complement.
TGAGCAGGAGAAGAGAAAATAAAGAGCAAAATAAAGTGAGGGAGGGGTGAAGGTAAAGAAAGCTGAGAGAGCACAAGATGGGGGAAAAGGACAAATAACAGTTTCTGCAGAGGAGTGTTTAAGCACAAGTGTGTCCATGTTTGCATGTTATGCACGTGCAAATGCGGTGTCAGTAGGATTTGCTGTAGTGCGCGCAATTGGTTGATATTACACTTGCTGCTTCAAAACAATGTTATCGTCTGATCAGTGGAGATACAAATGTGAGATTTTTATGGACAAGATGCGGCTCGCACTGGTTTGTATCTTCATTAGCATGAACACAATCAGGGAACAATATGGGACTATAGGTAACTCAGTAGTTTTACTTCCACCATAATGACTAGTGGCTATTTGCTGGCAGTAGTGGCTGTAGCAGGTACAAACACAAGCATGAAACATTGGTAACAAAATCTAAAGACAGTTGTTGTATAAACACACGTTCTGCTTATTTCTTTTGTATTTTTGTACATTTAAGGAGTATATGAGGTCACGATTTTTGACGAGAATATTGGAGAAAATATAATAAATATAATTGAAAGGCCTCCATAATGTGACATTGAGATTTGTTAATTGGCATGTCAAGTTTCTCCTGTCATGGTCGATGATAAAGTTTGTTCCAAACAACGCTTTGGCAGTGGCCTCTTTCATCTAGAAGTATCAGTCTCCACTAGCTACCAGTGTCTAGGTTCTACTCTATCATATCATATCTGCTCCGATGTATTTATTTCAGTTAATCTTGTACAGCTCAGGAGAGATAACTGTTATTTAAATATGTGGACACAGGCAGTTCATCAGCTTTGTGTTTCTTGTGCTACAACTGCCAGCAAGAGCCCACAACTCATTATGTGAAACCACCAAATAAAGAGATTCACAAATCGGCACAGTCTCGTTAAACAACATTTATTCCATCTTCCTCATCCGTTAAATAACAAAAGCTTCACCATCCATAACAATTTGACTTTTCTTTCTAATGACTACTCCAGCATTGCAGGAATAATGTTGGACAATAACAGCACTGCTTCTTACACACTTGTTGCTGTTAGGTTCTGTGTCAGTGTGTGAATGCATAATGCAAAGTCAAAGCAAAACCCACTGTTTGCGGACCTCAAAATTGGACTTTTCGATCAGATCAGAAAAACAAAACTGCAACAAGTGTAACCACGGTGACTGTGATGCTCTATAGCCAAAACATGGAGATGAGGAGATGCGGAGAATGAGGAGAGGAAGAAGGGAGAGAGATACAATCGTGCCATTCTGTGACCCTGCAGCATACATGCAGAAAGAAAGAAAGAAAGAAGCAAATGGGTGAGGGTAAAGAAGCCAAAAAGAGGGGGGAGGGGTCAGTATGACTGCACCGAGGGATGGTCATGGAGGGAAGGTAAACAAAGGGTTAGGAGGCAGGGAACAAGGGAACAGAGGAGAGGGAGATGCTGGTGCTCTGCCAAGGAGCTTCAGGTGTCGTGGAAATCCTTCAGCAGCGTGCGTCGCCTCTGCTCTGCAATGTGCATCTGATTCTCCAGATCCTGGGAGAAGAACAAATGGACCACACATTAGTTATTGTAAAGTAAACCTAAGCTTCTTTCTCATTTCTATACTCTTTAAAGAAAATGTTCAAATACCATACATGGGCCGGCTGCGTCTTTTTATTTTTATTAATCAAACACTATCTTTTGGGACAGCAAGTAACTAAGACAATTTAAAAGAAAGGAGATGGATCTTAATGTGATAAGACTTAAAAAACAAACAAACAAACAAACAAACAAACAACATAAAAGATAATATGGACTTAATAGCCAATTAAGTGTTGATACTATTAGACAAACTATTGCTCCGTTTTAATCCCCATACTTGCCTGCTATTTAGTATCGAATACAAATATGGGCATGTACTAACATGTGGTCGGATGCAGCATGCTTAAAACTCAAATCACATATTGAGGGGGACTTGAATGTCGGTACCAAATATCACAGCGATCCCTTCACTGCTCTTACCCCTCTGTCACTGGCGCTGAGCTCCCCCTCTCCTGTCACCACTCCTCTCTCGTAGGTGTCGGCCCGCTCCACCTTCCACGACAGGTTCTCTATCTCTGCTTCCAGCTGCGCCTGCTGGTACTCAAACTGCACACAGACACGGAGAAAAACAATAAGTCAAAATGAATTACTTTGAGAAAAGCTATGCTGATTAAAGACACAATAAACACTACTGGGTCAAACATTTTAAAACCCTGTCAGATGGTAAGGACGTAAACTAAGATTCCCTTAATTTAGTTAAAAATTATATTTAATTATCATCTGAATATGGCAATAAAGGACATCTGTATTTGTATGTATTGCATTGTATTGTATGTTTTCTTTCTCACCAGTTTCTTGCGTGGGCCGGACTCCATGTAATAGGCATAAGGGTACGTATACTGCAGCGTGTAGCGACACTGAAAACAAAAAGACACACTGTTTCAGGATTTGCCCATTCAACATTCTAACTATGCATCTTCTACACAAACATACACACACACAGATGAGTGCGATTACCTTAGCCAGTAGCGCTGCTGCATTATGCAGATACTGCCAGTCGATCCAGGTTCCCAGGTTGTTCATCACTCTCTCCTGGATCTTCTCCTGGATCCTCTGGTACGTCTGAGCCTCCAGCTGAAGAGACTTGTTGTGATTCTCCCACTGGTGGAATAAAGAGTTTAAAGAATATATAATTACAAGAGTGCAGAAGGAAATCTGTTGCGTGTTAATGCCCTCAAATACTAAAAATTTAATTATCTTTAATGTATTCCTAGTTTATGTAAAGCAGCGCTTTGACAATGCCTCCAAAGAGTTAGGTCGAAAAGAAACCAAAACATACATTTTACATATTAAATCTTAAGTTCCAGGAAGGAGTTAAGGTTAACATTTTACTCCTATCAATTTTGCATTTAATGTTTTCCGAGCATATAAATACAGATCCAAGAATCCAACTGACCCTCTCAAAGTAGAAGAGGTATTTCTTGAGAGCCTCTCTGGCCTGGGCCTGCTGGCTCTGGTTGACTATATCAGGGTTCTCTTTGTAGCGACTGCACTCGTAGTATTCACTGCCGTGGGTCTTCCAGTCACCAAGACACATCCAGCAGAAGTCTTTCAGGACACAAACAACACACATTTATGGACTCCCCACTAATACATGCACATGGCCCAGAATGTACAGTAAGGGACACCTGGCCTGTGTACAAGTGTTGCATCAACAGCCTAAAGGTTATTGGGTGTGTTTGGTTATATACTGTATGTATTCCAATTCACAAAATGACTAACTACAGTTTACTTTAACCAGATTCCTTATATTATTTACAAAACATAACCATTTAGGCAGAAGCTTTTGACAGTAGGACACCACGGTGGACACAAAGTGAAAACCCTTTTAAATAACTTCTGAAGCTACAGTTGTTAGCTTCAGAAGTCATTTAAAAAGATCTTTCTATTTTTAAGTACTCAATGTGCTCCTTTTAAACTGTCAGCTGTCACCATTAGTCAAAAGATGCACACTTCTATTCTATATTAACCCAGAGTCCAGTTTCATCATTCTCCGGCAGTCTAGTCATTCATGTCTCATAAATGCATTGTACCACTAGGTGGATGCAAAGTGCCTCACAGAACAGTGAGCGCATGCTTCACTGGATCACAACAGAGGAGTGAAACTGAGACAAACTGCTGCTTACCGTGTTTGCACTTGGAGCATTGCTGAAACAAACAAAGACACAGGGGGAGGAGTCAAATGAGTGAACCAGAAACCTGAGAAAATGTATTTGAGTCACAGTCTGAATTATTCAGAGCAAATCAGCAGCAGCTTATAGCCCGATTTAGCACATACAGCTGTTCAAAATGTGATAAAAGATGCACACACCAGTTAACATATCTATGCAGGAGTCATTTAATCAAGTGTCTAACTATTAATGATGTGGGCTTGAGATCTTAGAAACTCAATATATGTGTTCTGGGAGAGAGTGTCATTTTCAGCGTGACTCACCATGTGATTGCACCCTCCGTTCTTCTCAATGCAGATATTGCACTTTGGACACTAGAGGAGAATTAGGGTAATAAGGTTAGGATTAGTGACATGTTACAGCAATGCATTGCCAATGAGTATTTTGAACTGTGTGAGATGGTCTGCGACTGTTTTGAGTGTACAAAACAACACTGCTTTTGTATATGTGCAAGCCTGCATGTGCACTTTGTAAGTTTGTATAGATCCATCATACATCTTTAGTGTGTGCGCTGATGTAGTTAGCCGTCTCCGAGTCATCTGCACACTTGATCAGCCATTTCCGGATGGTTGCACAGTCTGTGGGCGCGTGGTACATCTGACGGCATTTAAAACTAAGGGCACAAAATACATACACTCAACATTTGTACTGCTTTAATGGACATTATTGATTTTTTTCAGCCATATAGTGTGTGCATGAGCATGTGTGTGTGAGAGTGTAGCTCCTACCAGAAGACTTCGTGGCAGCGGCTACACTGCACCCTGCGCGCCCGGGGCTCCTGTACCTTGATGACAATGGGACAGTCTGCACCCGGACACAACTGCAACTGGAAGTGACTCTGTGGGACGGAGAAAGAGAAAGACAAAGGTTAGGTTAAGACATAGGGAATGTCAATATCAATATCAACAGACACATCGTGATGATTGTCCATCCCTGGATTAAAACCTGCTGGATGTTCTCAGGTCATCTTTAGGTCTGAGGTCAGTTTTCTAATTAAAAGTCGGTCCACCCAAAAAAGTAGTTGGGTACACACACAATTTGATATTATTCCGTGGATAGTTAAAACAATGCCTCTGGAAAGAGTTGCTGCTGTTGATTTTTTTTTATTAAAAGTTAGTGCTTCAACATTGTAAGCACCACAAAAAATGTCAATTGTAGATGGAGACAATTACTCCAAACCACGGGCGAATAAATATGTGAATGTGTTTCTTTGTGACTGGGGTGAATGATCCTTTGAGGAAACTGTTATCTGAGATATGATGAACGTTAATACATGTAGATGGAAAGCAGCTGGCTAAACAGACAGTGAAGTGATTGATAAAACAGCGAGACGATTCAGATCAAAAACTGCGTGAAAGAGATTCAAAGAATCCCCTGTTGAAACGCACACACACAGGGCTACGAAGTTTCTCACTCCCTTCCCACATGCCTCTGACGTCTCATTTCCTATACATGCACAGCTTGACCAAACAGATTGAGCATATACACACACACACACACACAGACACACACCTCAACGTAGTCTCTGAAGAGGTAGCGTCTGTATTTGTCCTTCAGCTCCTCTCCGGGCAGCAGAGGCAGGACAAAGTCTTCAGGCATCTGCAGGGAACACTCCTGAGCCATACACGAGATACCTGTCAAAAAAATTTAAAAAAAATCAGTGAATATATTTTATATGTTCCACAACCTGTCTGTACTGTGTGGGCCACCTAAGCTAGAAACCTGCCCGTTTACAGAGCCTAGGCTGTGTATTAACGCTGGATTACACAATCCGTCATGGTAGCGAGGACGACTTACAACAAGCATTCTCCAGAATCACTGACTCCACCTTTAACTACATCCCTACAAACTACATCTGTGACTGAGCAAGCTCCTTTGGTTGAACCGGCTGGTTTCTAGTGTTACAGTGAGCCAGAAAATGGATTGGGGTCCAGTGTCTTCATAAACGTGTCCTGCGTACAGCTGATAGAGAAGCTCTTATCAGGCTCTGAAGGACTTTTTACATGGACTGACTCCATCGGAGCAACTGTAAAGAAAGTAGCACAGGGCCACAGCTGCATACAAGTATGCTCACTCACAAATACAAAAACACCTACACAAGAAGAAAAATTAAAAGGAAAACAGTCTGGTAAACTGTATGGAACTTTCTACACAGTACACTTTACAATAACTTAATTTACTGATCCGTTTAAAAACCCACACACCCATCTGCTCTACTTATGACACAAACAACATTTGCACACACACACACACACACACAAACAACATTCACACACACACACACACACACACACTAGATGGGAGTCATTCAACCTTGTTTTACACCTCCCTTATCTTCAATGTCACAAGTCTTGGACTATACACACACACACAAGTACATATTTAAAAAAATAATAATTGGACCTTTGCACAGACTTCCAGCTATGATCTGCAGTGTTTTCCATCATTAAAAACAGTTTCATAAGTAACTGATTTAGCTCTCCTTGTTAAATGTAATACAAGCCTGCAGACCCTGCTGGGCTGGCAAGAAAACACAGACTAAAATAAACTTCTAAAAGGATCATAGACAGGTTGTGATGAAACACTCAGGTTGTGATGAAACACTCAGTGGACAATCACATGAACACACAAACAGCAAAGCTAACAGCTCACATCAAACAAGGTGTGACTCACCCACTCTAACAGCAGCTTTGATGACTCTACACACAGACTCACAAACTACTCACCCACTCCAATGCCATCTTTGACCAGGACGGTGCAGTGCTGCTCCCAGCATGCTTTGCAGAAGGAGTGCTGGCAGGGCAGTGCCAGCAGGGAGTCTCTCCGTACCACCTGTAGACACACACCACACTGGAGGGACTGAGGGGCCTGAAACACACAAACACAATAATTAACAAGCCATCAAACACAAACTGCACTGAAGAGTTTGTCAGGGAGCTCAATATAGGCTAAAAAAACCTTGATATGATTGTTATAAAGGGATGCACCATTCCCAAACTTCCTATACCTATGTGAATTTGTATTTAGCCGATGTTGATACAGATGCTTGTTCAAATGTTCAAAACAAAAGGATGGATGACAGGAACTAGGTTTGTAACCAATAAACAGCCTTGTAGTAATTCTTAGCTCGGCAACAAAATATGAATAGTAAAAAAACATTCTCAGGAAAAAATATGAAGACAGCATGTATATATATGGCGAGTTACTCACAGGGACTGATCTGCAGGTGCTGCTCGGCTGAACAAAAGCATCCGACAACAGCAGAGACGAGTTGGACTTATATCTGTGGGGAACATGGACAGAACCAGAGGTCATATGAGAATGACAGACAAGAAAAACTGAATGAGATGATAAATGAACAAGCAATGACAACCTGACAACATGAGAAATGACTCAAATTAAAATGGTTACAGATGGAAAGCAGAGACAGAGAGTAAAGAGAGAGAGTGAATAGGAGGAAGAATCAGAATATAAAGTCAAAGAGATTAGAGATTCACAAGAGTAAAAATCTTGCAAGAGAGGGGGAATTTATCAAGCAGAGAACAATGAAAGAAAACAAACATAAGGCAGGCATGGGGAGTTTGCAGATGGGACGTACCTTTCCAGTATTTGTGTAACCCGCCAGTGAAGGTGTACCAGGATCAGTTTTGCTACCGCTGGTAAAATCTGACAGAAAAAGAGAGAACAGAGAGGGAGATCACTGAAATGTTGCTTCAATTGGGCTTGGCTGTCTTGAAGGCCAACTCATGTGTAATTATGTGTTATGGATATCAATTACTCTTTATTAATTACAGCCTCTCAAATGTACAGCTTTGCTTAGTCTTGCATTTGAAATTAAACAACAAAAAAACACAAAAGCCATTTGAAAACATCACCAAAGTCAGGGTTCGACATAACGTATAGCCCGATGGCCCGGGGCCAGTAAAATCATATGCAGGGCAAGTTGATTGGCCAGTCACTGTCCCGCCCGGGCCAGTGACTGGCCAATCACAGTTCAGTATCTTTTTGTAGACTATATCATGGTTCATTGAAATGCGCGTTGAGAGTCGGAATGAAAGCAGTGTTTATTTAAGACTCAATATAATAAACCTAATATAAAATATATTTTTTAATGAAAGGCCAGTAGACAACCGATGCGTGGGCGTTTTGACAGTCTCTCGCTCCGTTGGCAGAGCTGCCTACTGTCCGCCTGCGAGTCGACAAATCAATCGACTTGCTTTGCCCCTTTCTTTCTTCCCACAGCAGAGGTTGAGGTGCAGAAAATGATAGCTGCGCTTTTCCTTTATCTGCCGCCGTAATGTTACAGTATTTGCATCCAAGCCCCAATGGTAATACAAATGAGAGGCGTTATTTAAACGCTGTGAATGCGTCTCCGGTGATTGTGTCGGTTGTAGACAGAAACGAACGGAGGGACTCCGCTCACTGTACAGTTCCTATAGTCGCGCAGTTTGGCACTGTGTTTTCAGGCTCAAGACATTCAATCAGATCGCGGAAGTCTTTCCCATTGAAATCGCTAACGGGGAGAATATCCCGGTTATTATTTTAGCCACAAACCACAGTTCTTCTGCGCGGCGGCTCACTCACTCGCTGGCGAGATCACACGGTGAAACGCTGCTGTGATCGGACGAAGGCATTGTGTGTTTCTAGTGATTTAACGTCATAGTCTTAGACGAGCGTTTAACTTATGCTGCATTGTTTTTTATCAATAGTTTGAAAAAATGGTCCCACACCGGACTCTTATGTGAAGCTGACACTTCATGGAGAAGTGACACTCCTGCAGCGCGCTCGCATACACGGTGAAATCTCCCATTAAAAAAACGGCATAACCCACTGATTTTCGGATTTCTATTCTATTTTTAAAGTCAACTTGAGCGCAAGTGGAAAACCGGTCATTCGGTCGACACATTCACATCCCTAATGCATATAGAGAAAGTAATAAAAACAGCCTACCACACCACAAAGAATGATCAGACCTTCATCTCTTATTTTTTTTTAAATGTTTGAACATGACTTCTGCAGGTGAACTATTCATTAAACCTCCCAAATTCAAGAATAAAAACAACCATCAAACTACTGGACTTTAAAATACTGGCCCACTCGTTCAACATACTTTCAGTTGTAGGCTTCTAATTCAATATGTTTGCCTGGTTTTATATTATGTGTATGAGCAATATCAACATTTCATATAATTAACTAAAAGAAAAATAACCAAATCTAAAGGGAATATCTATACTGTTACAGTATAGATATTCCCTTTAGATCTGGTTATTTTTCTAATACAGGTATTATAATTATTGACACTAAATTATGAATAAAAAAAAAGTGTGTGCAGGGCCAGTGAAAATATACAAGGGGCCAGTAAAACTCGGATCCACTGGCCCGGCGGGCCAGTAGGAAAAAAAAGTTATGTTGAACCCTGCCAAAGTGATAACTGTGGTAGTAAATGGACTTTAAGATTTAGCAATTGATTACGTGTGTAATGGCTAGTTCAAGCATTGATGGGACTTCTTCCAAGCTGGGTCTTCCTAAGGGCCTGGCATTAGCTCATTTAAACATCTGCAGCTTGAGGAATAAAACACATGAACTTTCAGCTAAATTGATGGACAATGGAATTCATGTAATGGCTATAACTGAAACACATTTGGATAGTACATTTGATGATTCATTGATATCAATTGAAGGTTTTTCCATGTTCAGAAAAGATAGAAATAGATTTGGTGGGGGCGTGGCAATCTACGTGAAACATCATATACCAGTAAAACTAAGACCTGATTTGATGAATGACAACATTGAGGCATTGTGGTTACAGGTGCATTTACCCCATACTAGCCCAATACTGATTGGTTGTTGCTATAGACCACCCAACTCTAGAATAGAATATCTCAATGGAATCTGTGATATGTTTGACAGAGTTGCAGATGAAAATAGAGAAATGTACTGTCTTGGTGATTTTAATGTGAACTGGTTTGAAGATGGCTGCTGTATGAAGAAAAGGTTGCTTGATATGACCAATACTTGTCATTTGAGTCAAATTGTTTCCATACCAACTAGGAATGCTCTGAACAGAGATGGAGCTCAATCATCCTCCTGTATAGATCATATTTATACAAATGTGCCTGACAGGTGTTCCAAGGTAATGTCATTGTTGGTTGGCTTCAGTGACCATGACCTGGTTGCTGTGTCCAGAAAGTCAAAGATTCCAAAAGCAAAGTCAAAGATAATCTGTGCTAGGTCTTATAAGAATTTCAGCGACAATGCTTTTTTAAAAGATGTCAAGAATGCTCAATGGTCTAAAGTCTGTGTTGAACCTGATGCTGAAAAATCGTTAAATATTTTTATGGATTTGTTCGTACCCATTGTAAACAAACATGCACCACTTAGGAAATTCACTGTCAAGCCTAATGGAGCGCCCTGGATTGATAATGAGTTAAAGAACTTAATGAAACAAAGAAATGAGCTAAAAAGATGCTTTATTGCCTCTGGTTCAGTCAATGATAAAAGTGCATATTGTAAAATAAGGAATCTAGTTACAAAAGTGAACAGAGAAAAAAAGAGAGAATTTTATCGGCAAAGGATTGATAGAGCCCAACATGACAGTAAGAAATTATGGAAAGTGATGAATGATATTATGGGTCGGAGTACTAATGCTTCTGCATCCTTCATTGAAACTGATAATGGTGTATTTATTTCTAAGCCTAAGGATATGTCAAATTACCTAAATAAGTATTTTGTGGAAAAAGTTGAAACATTGAGGGGGGGCTTTTGTACAAATGTAAACAACAAATCATGTATGCTCATTGATGATCTAATAATGAGAGGCAAACAGTGTACTTTTGAGTTCAATTCGGTTGAAACCAAGGAGGTTAGAAAATTGTTACAATCCATTTCTAAAGACAACTCTGCTGGTACAGATTTTATTGATGGTAAATTACTCAGAATAGCTGTTGATTATATAGCTCTTCCTGTATGTCATATATTTAATTCCTGTCTATCTAATGGAACCTGCCCTAAGATCTGGAAAGAAGGAAAAATTATTCCCATACCAAAAGATACAAAATCTACATTCAGTGGTCCGAACTGTAGACCTATAACAATCCTACCTGTTTTGAGTAAAATTTTAGAAAGGATTGTATATAACCAAATCCATGACTATATGTCTAAGAATAATTTGATAAGTAATGCACAACATGCCTACAGAGAGGGTCATTCCACCTGCACAGCCTTGGTAACAATGACTGATGATTGGTTAAGGGGGATTGACAATTCATTGTTATCTGGTGCTGTCATGTTGGACTTCAGCGCTGCATTTGACCTAATTGACCATAAGTTGTTGATTGAAAAACTCACACATTATGGTTTTGGACCTATGGCAACCTCTTGGTTTGAAAACTATTTATCTTTCAGAACTCAACGGGTTTTCTTGAATGGTACTCTGTCCAACAGCATTAACATTGACTGTGGTGTGCCGCAAGGAAGTTGTTTGGGTCCGCTCTTATTTTCAATTTTTACGAATGATCTCCCGCTTGTTATTAAAGAATCCACTATGGTTTTATACGCTGACGATTCTACACTGTACTATTCTGCATCTACATGCTGTAAACTTAAGACAGTTCTGTCACAAGATCTGAAAGCAGTGGCCAATTGGGTTACTGCAAATAGACTTGTTTTAAATCTATCAAAAACTGTCAGCATTGTCTTTGGATCACGGCATAATCTAGCCAGTCAGCCTATGCTTGATCTGCAGATTTTGAGTCAGCCAGTGAAGCAGGAGAGTAAGTTAAAGCTTCTGGGACTGTCTATTTGTAACACTCTGTCCTGGACTGATCATGTTAGGCAGATAGCTGCTAAGATGAGTAGAAGCATTGCTACGGTCAGGAAATGTGCCACCTACTTACCAGTTACTTTACGAAGACAAGTTGTTCAAACATTAGTATTATGCCATCTCGACTATTGTTCTGTTATTTGGGCCTCTGCCTCTAAGACTGACTTAAACAGACTACAAATTGTACAAAACAGGGCTGCAAGACTTGCTCTTGCTAGATCTTACAGATCAAATATAGATCGGATGCATTCTGATCTTAAGTGGCCTAAAGTTCTGGATACGTTATCCATTAGGTCCTTGGTATTTATTAAGAATGTAATTTCCACTCATGTTCCTAGAGTTCTTTTTAACAAGGTTGGTTTCTGCTCTGATGCTCATTCATACGGTACTAGATCTGCAACAGCAGGACAAGTTGTGCTCCCACACTGTAGAAGGAATGCAATGAGGAGGACATCTTTCTATAGATCCATTTCTTTGTGGAATGTACTCCCTTCGCACATTCGTGTTATACCTGTGAAGAGGGAATTCAAGAGGCAAATGAAATCCTATTTTATGTATGGTAAATAGAAACTCGGGACTCTGGCTTGGCTTGGTCCTCAATGTATTGTGTTTTGATGTGGGTGTTTGCACGCTCTGAGGTGCCCAGATGCCCATTTATTTATTTGTTTGTTTGCAACTGTTATGTATTTGTAGTCTTGTAACTGTACTTTTTACTGTATTTGAGTGAATGTGACGATTTGTTGTTTGTGTGTTCAGATTTTAATTGGACCCCAGGAAGACTAGTCTGCCGCTTCTGCGTCAACTAATGGGGATCCACAATAAACAATAAACAATAAACAATAAAACAAATCTGCCAGCTTCATCTATAATAGAATCAGTATACTGTACAAAAAGAACACACACTCCACTAACAGCCCTATCAGTTCACAGACTTCCTGATCAAGTGATATTCTCCCAGCTGTAACTGTATAGTTAATATAAAAACAGGAATTACTATAGGATTACTCTACAATGTCACAGAGCACTACACACCATTCAAATACAGTAAAATGACTGCATGCTCCCTTCTCTCACCTACTGCCACCAACACACAGCTGCTCCTCTGGGAGCTGCTAGCAGGTGACTGTAGTTGGGCTGTGCACGTCATAGCTGTGATTATGGGTAACTGTGTGTGTGAGAAGTTGAACTAAGGTGTTACTGAAAAACAGCATGCAGACTCAAATAAATAAGAGTAAAAACCATATGTAAAAACACATTCACTGTCGAATCGAAGGACATATTCCCAGATGATATAACCTTATGCTCATTCTTACTCAGCCTCTTCCAATCCCTCTGTAAAGCCTCAAATATACTTGCTGTTTAACAAAGGGTTTGCATAGACGTCTTTTGAGGTATTTGTTCAACACACTCAACTATGTACTCATGCGTATAACTTACTGGACTTAAGGATGCGTTATGTTAATATTTGAGGACGTGCAAAACCAACACTTCAAACGGCCCCAGGAGGATACACATGGATGTCGAAGTGCACTTGGGTGTCGACATGAGCACCTGGGTGCATAGTTAAATGCAGCCATGTAATCTGCTTAAGAATGCATTAATATTAGTTTGTGCACTCAGATCTATGTAAACTGTCATACTCAGACTACCAATCAACTCTAATATATTGTATTTATTTAGGGCTATTTGTCACAAATTGGCAATAAACTTGCAGTGCTCTTATTTCATTAAATAATTAAAATAACAAGTATTTCAAAGCTGACTTTACATTCACTTTACATCTTTATATTCATTTTCTATGTTCCTGAACATTTGAGTGCTGACTTGAGTTTTATTTGTATGTTAGAAGTAGGGCTGCAACTAACGATTATTTTGATAATCGATTAATCTGTCGATTATTTTCTCGATTAATCGATTAGTGTTTTGGTCCGTAAAATGTCAGAAAATTTTGAAAAATGTTGATCAATTTTCCAAAGCCCATGTTGACGTCCTCAAATGTATTGTTGTGTCCAAAACAAACAGATATTTCAGTTTACTGTCATAATAGGATTAAAGAAACCAGAAAATATTCACATTTGAGAAGCTGAAATCAGAGAATTTGGACAATTTTTATTACAAACTTACTCTAAACGATTAATCGATTATCAAAATAGTTGGCGATTATTTTAGTAATCGATTAATAATTGATTCTTCGATTAATCGTTGCAGCTCTAGTTAGAAGAGGCTTTGAGCACTCAAATTGTATGTGTTTTTGGTTGAAAAAAAAGAAAGAAAAAAGAAACTTATAGAGAACCCTGATCACACTTCTTAAAAAATTCTGATTCTCATTTTGGCAAGAATCATGCAGCCTAAACACAACGCTTACCCATTTCAGGCTAATAATGTTGTCAACACATCCGTAACCCAAACCAACAAAGTGCAGCCCTGCAAACCCATTTAAGTTTCGGACCCTTCTTTCTTGGGATGTACAGACTAGGAGCTCACCTTGAGTGCAGCAGCCACAGTGTTGACCTCCTCTATGAGCGCCCTCTGACTCTCCTTGTAGGTGAGACAGGTGAACAGGTACTCCTCTGGGTCGAAGGAGTCTGCTCCCTGCTGCTCCACGTCCCCGGCCACGCCCTCGTAGTAGCCCTGCATGTCTCCCTGGTCCTCCTCCTCTTCTCCTCCATCGTCATCATCATCATCCTCTTCCTCAGAGTTCACCCCATAGTCTTCCTCGTTACTGTCCGACGCCTGGCTGTTCATGTCCACGGACATCCAGTCGACCCAATCAAAAGGCCCGAACAGGTAGACAGCCCGCCTACCTGTCGGATCCTAGCGCTCCGATTGGTTGAAAATGTCTTGTTTGAGTCGCCGCCTCTCAGTGTGTCACCCCGCGCTCCTTTCCACCGGCTAGTGTCACTGCTCAGAGACACACTGACTTCCTGTCTGTCTGTCTGTCTGTCCGAGGCGCAGAGAGAGCGCGCTCAGCAGCAACGGAAGAAGCAGAAGAAGTCACACTCCCCGTCACTCATTTGGAAAGCTGTTCCAGGGGGATCTGAGGAGAGAGGAAGAGATGGAGAAAGAAAGCAGAAGAGTTATAGTGGGGCAATAAGTGGGAAAAAACATGCAGTAGTAGTGATCAAACATGACAAATAATATTGCAAAGTAATTGTTCTTCATTTTTTTTATGCATTACATGTATTTCTCAACATACAATCTAAGGCCCTGTCAATATGGATATTTTTGGACAGATGCCGATTTCGATATAACCATGTAAAGAATTCCGATAACCAATAAATCAGCTGATTAAATAATTTTTTTTTCTCAATAATAAAAAATATTAAAAAAGGGTCTTGACCAAGACAGCAGGAGCAGCATATCTAGAAGCAGCTACATAGCTTTTTCTTAATTCTGATGAAAGCAGATGTCCGCTTAAATCTACTGAAGATCATCTCCGAATAATAATAATAATAATAATAGTGTCTTTTAAACTGATTCACCATCAGTAAAAAATACTAGGGCTGCAACTAACGATTATTTTGATAATCGATTAATCTGTCGATTATTTTCTCGATTAATCGATTATTAATCGATTAGTGTTTTGGCCCGTAAAATGGTGAAAAATTTTGATCAATTTTCCAAAGCCCACGTTGACTTCATCAAATGTATTTTTATGTCCAAAACACAAAGATATTTCAGTTTACTGTCATAATAGAATTAAAGAAACCAGAAAATATTCACATTTGAGAAGCTGAAATCAGAGAATTTGGAATTTTTTTATTAAAAAATTACTTGAAACGATTATCAAAATAGTTGTCGATTATTTTAATAAGCGATTCGTTGATTAATCGTTGCAGCTCTAAAAAATACAGTGCTGAAAATGTCAAGATGTCAAAGAAAGCTCCATGACAAACTGCAGAAATAAAATATAAAATACAAGAACTGAAGCGACTACTTCTTCTTTGGGCCATGTCCTTGGTCAAGCATCACGCTGCCTTTTAGGAATTTTTTAGACGGCATCTGACAGTCCTGCACTATTATTAAGACGTATTAAAACAATTCTATTGGCATTTGTTAAGTTACCGGTATATTTTGTTCTTATGATATTTGGATGAAAAGGCAAACTTGCTGACTAAAGCAACTGAGGACAGTCACGCTGGGGGGTTCACAGACTGTGGAGAGTCCCCTCAATGTTTTCTAGAGTTGTTTGTCTTCTAGCCTTGCAGGCAAGATAGCCCTGATCTATGGGGCATGGACAGTGACTCAATTAGGTCCAAGGTCCCTCCCTCCCAGCCTGCACAGTTGATCAGATCATAGCTACACCTGCCCTACTACTCACCATACTGTATAACTTTAGGCCTTAATATGCTATAAGAACAATTGAAACACCCTCTTCAATTGTTTTCATAATAAGCACTTTCTGCAGCTATACATCTGCTCCTCATGTGTTTCTCCACCAGCTTTGGATTGAACATCACAAAAGCAGCACTTCAGCTCTTGCTCACCTATTCTCTATTTTGAACTGAGCACAACATAGGATTAGAAAGCGTGGGTGGTATCAAAACCAAGATAACTGTGAGCACACAACAGCACAGCATTACTGAATGCATGATAGAGGTTACAGCACATGGTTGGCAAACCACAAGACTACTGGTCAATGGTCATCAACTTAATAACATGAATTTGGAAAAGACACAGCTGAAAACTGATGGTGTGATATTTATTGACTTATTTTAACCTAACATTGCCCAGCCATTTGGCATAGCAATTACATTCCTTCACAAGTAAGATCAGCACTGTGGAAAGTCAGCTGTCATGCCAGAGAACATGCCCTTGACACGAATGTGGTACCACTTCTACGGACAGTTTTAGCTCCAGTTTTTAATGCGGATGGGAAACTTGACAAAACATGTCTCGGGTTTAAAACATTTCCCATAACTTCGAAGGAGAAAGATACTGAGTGAGAACGATACAAACTTTACCACCGTAAATATGTGATTTGTATCCACCACAGCCAAGATACACAGGAACAAAGACATATGCTAGCATCAGGAGTTGCAAATGTCCACCTGAATAAAAAAACAAGGTTAGCCGGAACACCGGGAAAGCCTGGCAACCGGCCCCGGGGCGAGAAGAGAGGCACTCACGCATTCCGCCCGGTCAATGCTAAAAATAGGCAGCAAACTGGGTGACACACATCTTGCGAGGCTAATGTATCACAGCGACTCAGCAACGCCTTGAGGGGGATGGTAATCAAGCATTTCGGGAGAGTTAACGCACGTTAATAAAAAAAAAAACGTCTACGTAGTTGCTGGACACGGGCAATTTTGGTCCGGCTTGAAAGCAACTAAAAGTAAAACGGCAGTGAGTGGAGGCAAATCCACATATCGGCTGGCTAACGCACCGTTAGCAGGATTAGCTTCCTCGCTACAGAGCTGGCAGTGATATTCAGCAGCGCCGTGCAAAACCAACGAGTTTGACTAGCCAAATGGTCGGGTACTTTAAGAAAAGACACGTAGAAGTTTTCAATTATTAAATTTAGTCATTCAACAAGAATGGAAGGCATATGAGCTAGCCAGGTTAGCCACCCTCGTATCGCCCTCGCCCGCTGTGCCCCCGCCTCTATCCCACTCTAGTCCGGGGATTGAGATGTAAACAAGGCCCCTCTGGAGCCAGGGAATAAACAGACACATTAATACAACCGCTGCATTATATCACCACCCTGGTTAAATGCGGTGGTATTTACCTTTCAGAGAAGAGTCGGCTCTGCCCGCGTTGACAGCCAGAAGTGTGTGTTTGTGTGGGGAAACCCAAAGAGCGATTTACTCTGTGAGCGCTTGACTGGTAGGCGGAAGACAGAAGGCTACAGAGGTACTTATAGATGACGTCACGTCCGTGCTTCTCCTGCCAGCCCAAGAGAGAGCCAGCAGCCCTCTATCTCTCTTTCTCTCTTCAGGCAAAACTATGCAATACCTTCCTTCACTCTATGCATTGCAATTTCAGAATGATGAAGCAACATCTTTGAACTTTTTTTGCAAATAGACAGATGGATAAATAGATTAAACATTGACATTACAGAAGGGTCAATTCATATGAAGTTCACCATACAAACATTTACCTGTTAGTTGTTGGCATTCAAGTTATTTATTACCTGTATGGCTATTCTTATCTCCAGATGATCTGTACGTCATCTCGCACATCTTGATGGCAAAAGCCAGCATGATCTCTCTCCTTCCCCAAAGTCGTTTCCCCACACTACCCACTTCCTTCTATCTTTCACCATTGTATGAATGTTGCACAATTTTTTTATTTACTTCATTATATCAACCCTTAAAAACATATACATTATGAAGGCTGCATAGGTTTCAATACGCTTTTAATTTGGATTTTTTGTAAATGTCAGATAATAGGTAGTTGTTTAGTTTCATGTTTTTAACAAACTGATTATTGGGCCAATTAGTCCACGGCATGGTAGATCCATGTCGAGTGTGTATACTCTCTGGTGACCACCCTACACACTTCAGCAGCAGCAAAGTGTAATGATTGTTAATACTGAAAGCTTTATGCCTAATTAAAGCCACTCATACACTGTAACCTAAACAAGATATACTTCAGTCTATTTATCGCTCGTTGGATGTGCCTTTTGGTCAAATGAGTAAGACAAATATGACAAAAGCCTTGTGATTATGTTGTACTGTGGCTGTTGTTGAATAAGGAAGTGAGATGTCTTTGTTTTGTTATGCTATATTTCATACAAAATTGTCTTGATTGACAAAAAAATAGTAAAATTAAAGTAACGAGGCAAACAGATCAAAAGACTACGATAGTACATTTTTTACTGGTACTTCAACCTTTCTTACAAAAATACTTTCCGTACAAAAACAGTTTACTTTTTCAAATACAGCCATCATCTGCTGTGTACAAACACGTATAGAGACACAAGGTGTGAAACAGTGACACAGTGTGAAAGTGATGAGTGTGAGAAGAGAAAGAGAGGCTAAAGGTGACAACTGATCCAAAATGAAGCAAAAACAAGTGAACATCAGGGGAGGTAGCACCCTAACAGAGAGTGTGAGCTCAGAAATCTTTGAACAACTTTTCAACTGCAGTTTTAAGTGATTAAGTGATTCACGTTTTAACCTCAAGAGAAGGGTTACATGATAGTCTGCATGTACTTCTCTGTCTGTCAGAAAATAACCTCCTATAACCTGAAAACATTTACATTAACTCAACAACAGTACAGTAAAAGAGCTAAAAAAACTGGCAACCTACAGAGATTTGCAGTCCATGCATCGTTATCAAAATGTCAGGTTGCATGGTAAATGGTGAAGTCCAAGTAACAATGGCTGCATTCCATTTGATAGTGCCGTCGTGCCAATTGTCATGTAGGCAAGGGAAACCTAAATATGGAAACAGTAGCAAGTGGCGGAGCTGCTGTGGTCTTAATAAATCATATCAGTGTGCCAAGTTGCCAATATGTTCATTGTCCAGTATTGTTTGTAGTGTTGTCGTTACAGAGGGTGTTGTGTTCACTCGCCATACAAGCATAAGCTGGGTGTGCCGTTTTGTGGGGGCAACGGTTCAAACCAGCAATGTACTGGTCCAGTTTAGGAACATGACTACTTAATAAGAACAAAAGGGCTTAGTGTATCACATGAGTCAGGGTAAAAAGGATGAGCAGTGTGTTCTATGCCATGACAAATGCACATTTGAAACTGTAAGGACACTTCCCTGTTCTCACACTCATGTTGTTCTCTCCAAGACAACCAAACACATGTCAACTTGCTGTATTGTATTTGTGTTTTTGTTGTGCGGTGGTGTGTGTGTGTTGTGTGTGTTGTGTGTGTGTGTGTGTGTGTGTGTGTGTGTGTGTGTGTGTGTGTGTGTGTGTGTGTATGCTAATGGGAATATGCACCAAACTTGAAAAAATTGATTTCAAATTTGTTCCACCTGGCTACAGTATTTTTTCAATCCGCTTTCCAGGCATGTAAACATCTTCCACAGTAAATACCAGGAGCGGTCAGCCATGTGCTTTTCTGAGG
Organism: Ammodytes dubius; assembly: GCA_026122265.1. Classification (NCBI taxonomy): domain Eukaryota; kingdom Metazoa; phylum Chordata; class Actinopteri; order Uranoscopiformes; family Ammodytidae; genus Ammodytes; species Ammodytes dubius. The sequence continues at coordinate 8,751,738 of CM047511.1, read as the reverse complement.
GCAGAATACTTATCAACCTTGATCTAACTGAAAGTGTCGTTTGAGTGTAGTTTTTTATTATCACGCTTTCTCAAAGGGGAACATGTGTTTCTCTTGTCCTCTCTGTTCTCGTTTCGTGGTGGTCTTTTTCTTGAGTGCGCTGCTCCCTGCGTCGTCCTCTGCCTGTCTGTTCTGGGGCCAGGACATGGCCAGGGTTTCAGAGGCGTTCTTAGCCGGGTGACTGCCTCCCTCGGCCCCCTCCTCGTCAGACGACAGCCCCGGCCTCCTCCCCATGCACCAGGCCCCTCACTGCCTGGTTCTTCTGACTGTAGCGCTGCTTTGAGACGCTCCTGATCAGCAGAGACTTCACCAGCAGGGTCCAGTTAGACATGGCCCTCTTTTCTCTTTTCTGGGAACAATGGACGAGAAGAAGAATGTGGTGTTTTGATGCAGAGCAGGTTTTGAATGACTCACTAGTTTTTGCTTTCACTTGAAGGAAGCTTGTTTTCAATAACTTAAAAAAGGAAACTATGAGGAACTCTGAGGAAACTGAAAGTTCCTCGTAGCCACTTATAGTTCTCACCACAACTGCAATATCATCTGTCATTGAAGTTCATACACAAACGAACAAACACTACCACACACACCTCTCTCTCCTTCTGTTTCTGGAGCTCTTGGTCTTCTGACCAGGCTGCTCGGAGAACCTCCTCATGCTCCTCACACACAATGTAACCGTCAGTCCTGAACAAACACAACACACACACCTAACATTTAACTTTAGATTTTCTTTCTTCCATAGGAATAAACATCCTGTGAATGCATTTACCAATAGGATTTTTGGGCTGTTTGATTATTTTAGATATTCACATTATACTATGCAAATGTTTACAGTGGACTATTCGGGCGATTCGATTGAAAGAGCCGAATTCGACTGCCAATCTCACAGTCAAATGGTCCCAAAATGAGGTTTAAACTGCTCTTTATGATCACTCTGACAATTAAATATTTAAAGAAATAATACGTGGATGGGATTCTGTGTTCTGTCAGGGTAAACAATATGCTACAGATAAAAGCAAAATGTTAAAATCACTGTTTGACTGCAGCATCCCAGTGGGAGCTTCCTCAGTGTTTTCTTACACAGCGTGTGAGAATCCTCCGTGGAAGTCGAAGCCAGTGACCGCGGGCACTGCGTCCATGTCCAGTTTCTTGGCCACGCGGTTCAGGTTGGGCAGCCTGACGTGAACACAGCCCACCGGTATCATGCAGGGCTTAAAGAGGTAGACGTTACCGAAGTCGTTACGGGGAACCTGAAGGGAACACAACCAACATGTTTACAATACTGGTGTAGAACCTTCAGCTTTGGTAACTGCGTATAATCTGTCACAGTTGTTCACCTCTTACATATCCATTACTGAGCACTTTTTATCCTGAAATGATTGGTTGTTTCTCATTTTCTCTGCTCAATCAAGTATTTGTATCACACAAAGCTTGTTACCTTCCCGTCCACAGCTAGAGGGGGCTGGTATTCCTCAGTCTGCCATTCTCCAAACAGAGCCAGGTCATTCTCATTCTTCTCCGTCATTATCCTGACCTTACGAGAGCGATTAGAGAAGCCCCTCACCATCTTAAAAAGACAACACAGGGACACAGTCTCATTATAAACTCAGTTCAGATCCTAAAACAACCAAACACGGCACTTTTAATCTCATTTGAGGCTGAATAGCGAATATGTCCTACTGTGTCACTACAGAAGCATGTCTGGTTCAAGTATATTAAATCTAACTTAAGACTGTTAAATGTGTGGCTTGCTTTGCATGGCTTACAAAAACCATTTTTATTTCATAGACAAACTTAAGTACCAGAGTCAACACTACCTGTGCTCTGATAAACAGCGGGAGAGAGTATTGTGTGGGAGAGAATTTAACAGGTTGAGCAAAGCTGCAAGTCATGAGTTGGTTTCATAAAATGCCACTGAGAAGTCTTTTGTTTCCTCCTGAAACTAAATAAAATTTTTATAGTGAAGTAATGGATATGGCACGAGGTTAGAATGGGTTTAAGTGTGAGAGGAACTGAGACAAACTAATACAGCCACAAAATAAAAGAAGAGAATTACTGGGAAGAAGAGGAACAAACAAGTAGACGAGACGTGAGCGATATATTCTCTCTCACCTTGTACGGCTCCTCTCCCAGTCTGACAGTGCGTGCTTCTTTCAGCCACGTGTCTCTAGAGTGGAGGGTTTGAATGCAGTCCCTAAAGACAAATGCACATAATAAGACTAAATATCATGTTTATCATTCACTGTTTATAATTTCCCTCAAGAATGAATGCTTTGCTCATGGCCCGAGCATAATGCAAACACAATGTCTTTTGGTAGTATTCAGAATGGGGTTGGATGGTAATATGGTAATACCGTATCCCGGGGGTTTTAAAAATAGTAATGGTATGTCTTTCACAACTGCTGCTTTGTTGTGCATAGCATCCTAAATATAAGAAAATGCATTGCAGCTTAAAATACTTGACAAGTAAATGACATGCAGTCATTTTGTTCATTTCCTTCGTTTGGAAAGTAGGTTGCATTGAGTTACATTGTGATGTCTTCCAAGCGTTGTTCAGTAAACATTTGTATTTAAAGGTAACTTCATTGTGATTAGTTCAAATGTAATCTGTAAAATGTAGTGTTAGGCAAAACACTAAAACACATGGGCTACAGTGGAAGTAAAAAAACAGGGACAATTTGGGAAGGTTTAGAAAGGTGTCAACAATTGGATACGCCCAATCCTTCTTCTGAGAAACATTTAATTGTAGGTGTGAGGAGTGTCTGAAAAATATAAACAGTCAACAGCAGACGTGGAAAACTCTAGCTTCAAGAACATGACAGTTCAAGTAATCAAATAGCACCACCATGTGGACTCTGAAGATCACAGCACACAATTAATCCAGACATGCAGGTCAATATGATCCCAGGTGAAATAACCAGAAATAAGAGGTTAATCACTTTCCCTTTCATAGTCTAGACTCACACATTATACTTTACAAAGCATGTCATGCAGTGGCCCTGTGGAAGTCATTTAGTCAACATGTATTGATGACTGACCTGGAGTATACAGGCTCTCCTCTGCAGTATCCCAGTATAGTGGCAGTTGAAGGGTAGACCGCTTCATATTTCAGCAGGTGTCTCTTTAGAGCGTACAGCGGATGGTTCTTATACTCAGCTACTGAGAGGGGCAGGGGTTTGTTCAGCAGCTTGTTCTGGAGCTGGGTGGTTAACAGAGGGAGAGCACAGAGAGAAGACATTAAACATATATGGAATTTCATTTAAGTCAAAGTTGAGCGAGCGATGACACATTTGCACAAGCACATTTTTTTTATTTCACACGCACAGATAATACCATTTCCATAGCTAAGTAATTAATGCAACAAGCGAGAGTAGTAAAGGCAGCTGCGAGCGAGTTATAAAACAACTTAGGAGAGCTTACAAATCAGCTCTCTTTCTCCTCCCCTGTGCACTTTATGTTCAGTTCTGCTCGCTCAAGTCAGGGACTTAAGACAGTTTGGGGGCGTAACCAATGCGGGGGACATCAACAACACTCTACTTTAGTCTCAAAAGTCAATTTCTGGAGCGCACATGCACTGAAAATTGTGCACGCTAGACTGACAACGAAGCAACAAGTGTTCGATCGCCACAAAAATCTGACGCATAATTATACAGTAATGAACCTTTTGAAGAGGCCATGTAATTTGGGGCGTTTAGTAATTGCATGAATTACCTCCTTGTCCTCCTTTGCGTCTCTCTCGTCCTCTGGTCCCAGGAAGGGCTGGAGTGTTTCCTCCCACCACTCTTCCTCCACCCGTCTCTTCCTGGACGAGGTCATCCATGTTGGGTCATACTTCCTGCCCAGGTCCTTGAGCCAGCCGTCTCCGTCCACAGACAGCACGTAGGTCATCGGGGCCGTGGCGTGCTTGGAGCAGAGTTGAGCATCCTGACCCCGTCCTGCACATCCACACACACCCAGGAGGAAGACTTCTCCAGGAACACTTCCAACCACTCGTCCGCTCCGGGCCCTGCGTTCTGCTTCCCGCTCCTTCGCTTTGTTTTCCGTTGCTCGTCGTTCCCTTTTCCCTCCTCCTCTCCTCCTCTAACTTCACGTTCTCCTCTTTTACCTGGGTTTGTCCTCCGCCGCTCCTTCTTTTCGGAGCTGCCTTTCCCTTCTTTTTTGACGGAGACTTAACATGGCTATCGGAGTCCGCGCTGTCCTCCTCGCTGGTGGCATGAAATTCTCGTCATCGCTAAGCCCCTCCCCTTCCTCCTCCCCGTCACTGTTGCTGTCGTCCTTGTAGCTGACCTTGGAGGCGATGCTGCGGCGTTTGGAGTTCTTTGGCCTCTGCCCCCCTGACGTTATAACCTTGTCCTCTACCTCTTCCTTCATCTCATTCTTCTTTGCTTTCTTCCCTCCTCTGTCTCCTCCTCTCTTCCCCCCGCCTGCCGCTGGTCTCTTGGTGCCAGGAGAAAGCTTCAGGGGGCTGGCCTTGGAGGTGTTCTGGCCATGTTGCTCTTTCCGGGTGCACCAGGAGATGTTTTAGCCCCTTTGCTCTGGTTGAAAGGACAAAGTGAGGTACGTTTAGGTAGGTTTTTAGTGATTTCATTATGCACAACACCTGTTTGATCTTTTCAAGCTAAGCCCGTTTTAAACAGATCCTTTGTTTCTATGGATAAACAAACAACGATGTTTAAAAAAATAAGATGTTGTGCACATCCATATCTATTTAAGATTAAGTACTTTTCAGAGCATTGGGTTGGGACTACACTTTCGTACTTTACGAGAAACAACATGCATGCCTTTGGTGTCCCTCCACAAAGAGGCTGTCACATGTAGCCTCAATAAACAGATTGTCAGTACCTTGGCTGGTGGCATTTTGAGAGGAATGGGCTGCAACGAAAGAACCAATCGGCAGAAGAGCTGCACAGACCTCAGGAACAACAGGAACAGCTGCAGCAAACACAACAAAAATTAGAGGAGCAGAATTATCTACCCAATTTATAACTCTTGTATGTTATATCTCACTTTGTCTAAATCAACTAGTCTTCTTCCAAAATACCAACATGAGTCATCTCCTGGTGGTTCCTGGCAGACAGACTAGCAAGCCGTCTCTCCAGCAGAGCCCGGGGGTCAGGCTGCTCCTCACAGGGCAGTTCAGGGTTCAGGGTGAAGGTTGCTCTAAACCTGAAAGGGAAAAGACATGAGACTGTCAATAGAAGATACAGTGGCGTGCTACTGCCAAATTATATTTATTATTATATTTAACATTATTATATTTATTATTGTATTTATTATTATATTTATTATTATTATTATTATTATTATTATTATTATTATTATTATTATTATTATTATTATTATTATTATTATTATTATTATTATTATTATGCCAATACTTCATCAGGTGATTTTGATTACTTTTACAACACATGACATTGCAGGGATTTTCCGGCACCACTACGGACCATTTGTGCATTCCAGAGACATAGTTTTGGTCGATGCGTTCCTTGGCGACATTGCCGAAGTGGGTGGGCAGCAGCGACAGTGTGATGGCCAGCAGGTCTGGTTCACTGCACAGGCGGTTGCGGAACATCCCATTGGCTATGAGGCACATGAGGTGGACCTGAGAGACCAATCAGAGGTTTAGAATGAGCAGGGTCACACTGTGGCCACTTCGAATCAGACACAGGAATAGGAAACAGCAATAAGAAGAGCAGGTGGAAAACATGTGTGTGTGTTCACCTTGTGTGTGTCTACCAGCTGGTCCTTCTGGAATTTATTCATCATCCGCCTCAGATACGACTCAAACTCCGCCTTCCTCTTTTGCCTGTGCCAATGAAAAACGACCATTATTAGAGTAAAATAAACAAGCGCTTGTCTATTGTGTGCTTAATAAATAAATAAAAAACTATATAAGCCTAAAACTGTTGTCTGGTGGAAATGCACACAGTAGGGTTGTAATCAGACTTGAGTTATCATCTTCCTTGAACATTCAGAATGTTGGCAGGTTTTAAGTAGCCAAATACAAGACATAAAAATAACCATGAAACCACTGATTGCAGAAAGGAAATCTTCATTCTGTCATGTTCTAATTTTTTGTTTTTATTATCTCTTAAATGCAATTTCAATATTGTCTTATGTATTATTTTACTGTATTTGTTTGCATCTGTTGCACTTTCAATTGGTCTATATAAATAAACTTGCCTTGCCTTCCAGACCTCTATAGCAGATCATATAGAACAGAGGGGTATACTACGAAGCGAGATTAAGGGCTGAGCGAGGTCTGTTGAGTCTAAAGCCTTAGTTTTCACAACTTTTCAGTATCACGAAAGGTGGCTCTCTTTTTACCTGGCTAGATCACCGTGGTAACAGAGGCTGCACGGCTAACCTGCCCAGACCAGTTTTTGTTTCAGAGTTTGAGCTTAAATTCGGCTCTCAGAGCGCTGCCCTTTGGAAACTACACATTTTGAAATCCCGCGGACCTGACTATATTGTCTGAGCGATACTTCTCACTGAGTAAACTAGTTAAATAAGTAAACTTATTGATCAGTAATATAATGAACGAAACGAAGCCGTGACATAAGGCTTACAGCAGAGTGAACTGTAACATCGCGCTGCGGCTTTTTGCCACATGCATAGTTATTGATGCAGACAATGTAGAATAGCCTAGACCTATGCAGCGCCACTCTATGCTCTCACCTCAAATGATTTTACCTGGCGATCTACACACACTGGCTCTTAATGAAGCGTTCTATAAAATCACAGTTTGCAACATTATTTCACTGTGGGCTTCTTTCTTTTCATCAGTAGCGATTACAGTTGGGACGTGAGGTGACAGCTGTCACAGTTCGGACATCGCTGCAGACTCGTAGGTTAAGCTTCTCACAGTAGATTCATATTTGTCCGGAAAATACAGACTACAGGTTTTGTATCTAGGCTATTTATTTTAATGGTATTTATAAGATGCAAATAAAGGGCTATTGGCCTAAATCAAAATCAATTTTGATGTGGACAGTGGCCCAAAACTGTGATTTTCCACATAAGCTATATTAGGGGACAGTGTCAGACTTAAATCAGATTCTTTAGTGTAGGATTATCAACTAGGCTAAATGGTGTAGGCTACTGTTTAAATCCGAGTTCAACCTTTAATTGCTTTAAAATGTCACGTTACGCACCGCGAGAACGATCTGTAAAATAAATTAATCACTTCAGTAGCCCACTTTTCTGACAGCATTCCACTCTCTCCTTATTTGCAGTAAGAGTTTTTTTCGGCTTTCTGCTGTTCTATGATCATTCAGACTGACAAAATCTTCCTCTTGAGTGAAGTCAGAGACGCACTTTTTTTTTTTTTACTCAGCTGCTCGCAATCAGTCCGTTTGTGTAAAGTTAGCGGCAAAAGATCAGTCCAGTCTGTGCGGAAGCAGAGTCAAATGACGGGTCAAACGCCCCCTCTCATGGGGACGCGCACAGAGCCTGTAGCCGAAACCCTCGTTCAACATAAGAGGTTGATAACTGCCTTCGTGATACCGGTTAGCTCTGAGCGAGGTTATGTGTTATGTTGAACCAGATCAAAAAAAGAGAGCCGGGCTCTGTTGAGTTTGCTTCGTAGTATACCCCTCTGGTGTCTAAAAAGTATATTAAGTATAAACACTCAAACAAACATCCACATACTTTTTCCTGACTTCTGGAGTCTCGATCTCTATCTGGACCGGCTCAGATGGCAGGACGGGTTCTGCTGGTTCCTGTGGACCCAGTGGCCCATCTAGCTCTGAGCAGAACATACACACTCAATTATTATTATTATTATTTCTCCAGCTTCATCCCAACATGCTCTACCATCTTTTAAATAGTCAAAATTTAAAATACTGTATATATTCAATCACTTACCTTCCACTTCCTCCCAGTCATCCTCCTCCTCCTCACTATCCTCTTCTTCTTCTATCTCTCTTTTCTTGGCGTTAGCTGGAACTTTACACGTCTCTGAGGTCACTGTGCTAAAGTGTTCTCCCCCATGGCTCTCCTCCTCCTTCACTGGGGACTGGAAGTATTTACTGGTCTTGACAGCAGTGTTGGAGGAGGTGGTTTTCCCTGCTGCTCGTTTAGTGGAGGGACGTGGTTTGGGTTTGACCTTCCTCTCAATCTTCTCCTCTTTCTCCGTGATAACATTACCTGGAGGGACAGACAGAAAGGAATCATTAAGTAGTGATCAACACTGATACAGTTAGTTTTTTTTTTTGGTATTCTACTCCTCATTTGTTCTTGACTTGTAGGGTTGAAATCAGGAAAACGTGCGATATGCGATAACATTGTTGAATATTGCGATAACGATATCACTTGTGATAAATAAACAACTACTTAAATAGACAGTGTTTAATGTCTTTTTGCTCTGAGTTCACTGCTAACATACAGGCAGTAAGTAGCCCATGCTGGAAAAAAATTAAATGCATTATTTTGATTGCAAAAACATGGTTTTATTGTTTGATATTTACTGACTTAATCAAAACATCATGTCCCCCTTTTACATTTTACATTTTCTGGTAGGCTACATCCGATTGGCCAAATGAATGCAAAGCAGAAGTATGATCACCATAAACAAACATCACCATCATAGACGCTGCATTTTCCATGGAGTCACAGGAAAATATTTAAAAGGGTAAATTTGTTAAAAAGAAACAAAAACTGAAAAAATCAGTTTTATTTATTTGTATTGGACCCAAAGCTCCCTTGAGTTTATGATTAGAGGCCTTAGTAAACCATCATTTTCAACAAAATGAAAAGCCAAACATGAATAAAGACAAATCAACAGGACTCCAACAGAACAACGATGGTGGTGGTTGGGGTCCTTCTCACAACATGAAGCAGAGAGGTTTATGTAAATTATGGTCACAGTTATGACACATGTAATTTAAGGCATAAAAAAGGCATGAAACACAGACTACCAATCATCTCAACCCCAGCCTCATTTGTTCGTAGCAAATACAGCCTTGTATCAATGATTTTGCTGTTAAAACACAGTACAGACATCACATTTGAGATAATGCCGCTGCTGCTGCTGCTGCTGCTGCACCCGCTGTGTGTTTTCTGATTAAGTAGCATACAGCAGCGCGTCAATGTAAATTAAAAATTGTTAAACGATCAAGAGAGAGAGGGCAACACAAATGTTTAAATCAAGACAAAAGATAAAAATGACAGACAGATGGACCAGCTAGAATAAAAAGCTAAATGTAAACAGCTAGTGAGAATGATGCACATCTCAAGTATCAAAATATACACAAACACTCAGAGCATGTGTTTGAGAAAAACAAGTTTCATGTTTGATGAAGTGGAGCACAGATGTGTATGTGGGCCAACAGATCCACTCCAGTAACCATCCACAACATCTGCACATACACCAGGGGCCTATTGCATAAAACTAGGATAAGGGATTAACCTAGGATTTTTCGGTTATCCTGGCTTGCGTTAGCCATGATCCGGTTGCATAAAAGCGGAGGGACATAAGTTACCATGGAGATTTATCCTTTACGTTTAGCCTGGTCGCGACCAGGCTAAACGTAAAGGATAAACTTATTCTGTTGCCTGACTGGCTCAGTCAGCTGTCAGATGAAGGTGTATTAACAGTTATTCCATGATCTTCTGTGTAATGCTTAAGTTTCAATAACCTGTTTTAAAGTACCATATAAAAGACTGCATTGTCATTTAGTTAAATAGTTCTTCTTTTTTATTATTTAACCTGAACCATTTATAATTAACTTAATTATAATTACATTAAGATGAAATTATATAAATTATAATAATTTATGTGATAGTCTGTTCATATTGCGGGCTATATTTATACAATTGATTATCGATGGTAGATGACGTTGCAAATGTGGGTCAAATAAATTCACTTTGTACTTATAACTATATCGAGGTGCATCTAAAACAAAATTAAATATCTATGAAAGTTTCCTTTTTTCTGTAATTTAATTCAAAAAGTGAAACTTAAATATGTTCTAGATTCATTACACATTAAGTGAAATTAATCTAGAATGAACAATCATCCAGGGCGGCAGTGGTGAAGTGGGTAGGAAGATTGCCTCTGGAGTGCAGGGTCGGAGGTTCGATTCCCCGCCTACCCGCCACATGTCGAAGTGTCCCTGGGCAAGACACTGAACCCCAAATTGCTCCCGATGGTTCAGGGAGCAATACTCATACTGCCATCGGTGTATGAGTGTGTGTATGAATGGGTGAATGTGGTAAGATATGTAAAGCGCTTTGGGGCTGAGAAAATCGGCTAGAAAAGCGCTATATAAGTCAAGTCCATTTACCATTTACCATCCAAAAAGAAGGCCTGACATATTTCACTTTGTGTAATGAAAGTTTCACTTTTTGAATGGACTTTCCATGATATTCTATTTTTTAAATGCACCTGCAGACTGCTCACTGTCAACTATTTTATCATAAAACAATGCAGGGACATCAAAATTAGCTGGCAGAGATGACATCCCCTGTATAAAATGAACTGCCCCCTGACTTACGGTTTAAACTAGCAAGGCATTGTGGGAAAATGGGCCGTCTTTTACATTTTTACATCAGTAAATCTGTGTTCGATCTCTGGGTCTACTTCTGAAAGCTGTGGGCTGGCACTTAACAGAATGACTTACACCTGGCTTGACAAAGCGGCTCCTTTACATCCTGGATTGGCGTTTATGCAACTGACTAATCCGAAGTGCCCAGGCTAGACTTTGTCAAGGCTGGCTTTATCAATCATCCTGGATGTCTTTATTCCACTTTTATGCAATAGGCCCCTGCACCAAAAAGTGCTGGCAACAATAATAAAACAGTCACAACAAATATTAAGGCAAATCATACAACACTGGAAAAGCCTACATATTTTTTTTAACCAGTGAAGATCAACACCTAATATTGAAGTTTTAATACGATCGGTGACTTATCTCCAAACACACTGAATAATCACTCTATAGGTCTGGACAGTAATTCAATATAATGGGATGATGTGTGTTATTTACATTTTATTCATGATTTCAGACGAAAGGCTATGTGCTTAAAACGGCAGGGTTTTGATCTCTGTTTTTAAAGTTTTGTCTTATTGACATTAAAACAGAGTTTAATGAATGGAACATCTGTTTTTATAATTCTTTTATATTCACTATCCCCATATAGAGAATAAAACCTCAGCCAGTCATTAATCTGTATCACTGCACTTACATCAAGAACACTGGTTACTTGATGATCTACGTTCCATTCATTCATGTGATAACTTCTAGTCTGCACTGACAATCAGCTATAGCTTTACCAACAATATGCCGATATGCATTTAGTAGGACACATTTGTGTATAGGTGAAAACTTTATTAAGTGTATGCATACGCTCGGGGCTAGATAGAGGTACATTGCTTTATATTGTTGGACCCTTCTTACATTAGTCTTCTCACACAGATGCAACAACAGATAACAAGCTAACGGTTTCCCATTATTTTCTTTACTTTTATGCCATGCAAACTTCACACAGCCAGTGCAGCACACACAGGAGATGATAGTTAAGTAAACAGAGGGACAGAGGGGAGAGAGAGAGAGAGAGAGAGAGAGAGAGAGAGAGAGAGAGAGAGAGAGAGAGAGAGAGAGAGAGAGAGAGAGAGAGAGAGAGAGAGAGAGAGAGAGAGAGAGAGAGAGAGAGAGAGAGAGAGAGAGAGAGAGAGAGAGAGAGAGAGAGAGAGAGAGAGAGAGAACGCTGACTTTTCCTACCAGCATCTTTCTTCCTCGATTTCAGCACCTGCTTGGGTTTCTTTGTATCGACCTCTGCCGCAGTTGCACACTGTCTCCGCTTCGCCATACCGTCTGGCTCTCCTCTCTCAAACTTTTTCTAAATTAAAATGAATTTCTTTAAATGTCTTATGGGCAGAAATAGACGAGTGGTTGTCCACACGGCGTTGGGTGAGAGAACAGCGAGACCGCAGTTATCCAACATGTCTCGGTGCAGCTTTCATAACAACGGACTGTTTTGGTGGTAGGACTCTGACGTCACGTCCGCTAGGCCTACTTCCTTTTCTTCTTCTTCTTCACTGTTAATATTGCAAACTTGCCTTCTTCTTCAACCAACGCTCCAAAATGTCTAGCCTACTTTTTACTTCTAGTGCTCACATAAAATTCCACAATGTCTGCTGCTGAAATTCAGCGTTGGCTATAAATTGTGGTGGTGTAGTACCACAGTTCGGACACTGATAGGCGCTGGTGTTCCGTCTGTGATGCTTAACTACAGCAGGTCCCATTTGAGTTGTTCATTCCTTTTATATCAAGTCTATGGTTCATTCAGGCATTAACGAGGAGGCCATTGTATTTGTTCCAGGTCTTCATACTACTGATATTAAAGTGTCAGCTTGAGCACTGACAGTTTCCGCGCCAACACTTTGTGTTTCTGCAACTACGGTCACTTTTGACTCTCCCAAATTGTAAAAATCAACTTCTATGAATTTGAATTTTAACCATCAGGGTCAGTAATATATATGAACAGGTACACAGCATTGCATGTAGTCGTTAAGAATTTAATCTGGAAACATGTTTATTTTGTTGTCGTTTTCATCACTTGTTCTTATGTGTTTGTTCCTCAATGTCCTTACCGCAACATTACAATAATGTTAATTTCATATATTTTTCCTTTTTTAATTTTTATAACATTAAGACATTTGAATTAGTTTTCAAAAAGCTTTGTGCATAGTTGTAATCACTGATAAAATAAAATAATAAAAAATTAATTTGTCTCTACCGCAACACCTAAAGCTGTTGCGGTAAAGACATGTTGCGGGAATGACATTTTTGCTAATATTGCAGATTCATGGCAGCTATCAAGGTCTGCTATGTTAGCTTTGACTCTTGGCAACTAATATACATGAATACTACAGTAATATTAACTTATTTTTTAAATATAGTCCAAAATACACAATTTCTAAGGTGTATGGTAAGGACACACAATTAATACTTCCAAAGAAAAGATGATCTTTACTTTGTTATTCTGGATTTTGAGGGTCACCTAGGGTGGCCCAGCCTGTCAACCATGTGCTCACTTACTTACTTCTTTTTCTATAGAAACTAGATTTGTTTGGCTTTGGAAAAAAAATTCACTATGGTAGGCTATTTGTTCAGTGTTGCGGTAAGGACTCAAATGTGTGGGACAGGCACATTAAGATGAAAAAATCATATAAATAAGCAGTAAACTAAAATAATTATTTTAATATGGTGTAAAGTAATATGTTTATTAAACAATTGCATTTGAAATAATGTCATATTTTAATTTGATTAACTAATTTTACGTATCTCAACATTGAGAACACAGGTGTGGGACATGAACAAAAGTGGTGTTTTTGGACCCATAATGCTTCATAAATTGCATTAAATCACATTTGTTTGTGATAATTATTTAAGCCATGGTGTATAATAACACTGTGTTTACATTGATCAAGCATCATATGACAAATTTTAACATAAATCCCAAATTTCACTGCTGGGACATAAAAATGCCCGTAGTTGCAGAAACACCTGATGGGATTTCATAAAAGAGACGCACATGCTGGGTGTCTGTCTACACATCCGCCTGGCAACCATAGGGGCTGTTTATTTGAATAGGCTATCTGAAGCATTCAGACACACTCATAATGAGTTAGCATTTAAAAAAACATTCTCTAGATCCGCAATATAAGGCTGCTGGGTATTAATGGCCACAACTCATTATGTGTTTTGTATGCTTACGTTTCTACAATTAATCATGATAGTTGTTTGTGCCAACCATTTGAAGAGCATTCCGTGAACCCAGCTTTCCTGCTTCTGAATGGGCCATTCTGGGCTTTAGAAGCACCCCACTTAATGACAATGTAACTGTGGGTTCATAAAGCTACCTAATGTTCTATGTGAAGAATTATATATTCCATGCAAATCTCAGGTTAATAGTCACAAAACACTGTCATGAAGGGAAGCCATGGGCAACATTGGATGTGAGAAAAATGGAAGGAATATACAGTACTACGGTACAATACCGTCTGAAAAGGGGTATTTATGTAGCCTACTGTGTAGCCTAATGCAGTCTTTAAATAGAGCAATGCACAACCACCAGCAAAGTCCTTTACAGAGCTCCCAATCCCATGATAGGTTCACTCAAGTGTCTAACTAAAGTGTGATTTCTTACATCAGTGATTTGTCTCACTTTCTCTTGTAATATGAACGTTTTGTTTGTTTATTTGTTTGTCTTTCTTTTACCAGCCTCAGTGTTCCCTAAAGATTAGATTCAAATAAAGCAACTCACAGACAACCCAGAACATTATATAATTTATGGATTCTTGTATTCCCAGGAACATGCAATCATTATGCAAATCTGCCCAACTGGCAAATAAAACCCGGTTCAGGTCTATTAACTAATCCCAGGCAGCCACCTCGGCTGCACCAGCAATATCATGTCAGGTGATGTGAAGCACATAGGACAGTATAATGTGTCTTTCTTTCTGTCTTACTCACTACTGAGTCATGTGTGACACAGGTCATTAAACACCACCAGAAGTGTGATCTTTCACTTCTTATGTTCACTAGAGTCTGTTTTGTTAAAAACCTTTTCAAACATGTTTTATAAATGTATATGTGTTTGATGGAACTGTAGGACCAAGGTGTTTCAGTTTCACCTCGCTGACAAAAAGATCCAAACAAGACTTCTGCTGTGAGAATGGGTCTATAGTCGCCTCTCTGTGTGTCAGCCATTTGCCTGAAGCTTCACTGCCTTCCACCAAGTGCATGCTGGGACACTCTTTTCATCCCACTGAGGCCCTGAAGAAAATTTGAGTGGATAAAAGACCATGACCCAATTCATTCTTTATCATTTCATATTGCGCCGGCCGGGTCTGTGCGAGTCCTCCTGCAACGACTTCAGTCTGAATCAATTTCACTTGATTCAAGTTCAATTACATTTTCACTCAGCCCTGTTGTGATCCGTATCGATCACGTCTGGATTCCTATGACAGGCGTGGTGTGTGTGTGTGTGTGTGTGTGTGTGTGTGTGTGTGTGTGTGTGTGATTCGCTTCAGAGAGCTGTCTGTCAGCTGATACAGTCAAACAGCTTCAGACTGGGCTCACTGCAGTGGGGGGGCCTGATGGGACCGGGGGACCACTACTCTCCTGAGTGTGTGTGTGTGTGTGTGTGTGTGTGTGTGTGTGTTTAAAGCATGCACCATACATATGCATTACCGATGGCATGCATACGCATAAATGAATGCAAGTTTTTTTGTGTGCAGTGCATGTGCATCCATATTTCCGTGTGACAGGTTCTCGCTTCACGGTCTTCTGGATGTGTGCCTGCATTTGATTGCCTTCCCATAAGCTCCTGAGAGAGAGTGTGTGCTTATACATACAGTTGTGTGTGTGTGTGTGTGTGTGTGTGTGTGTGTGTGTGTGTGTGTGTGTGTGTGTGTGTGTGTGTGTGTGTGTGTGTGTGTGTGTGTGTGTGTGTGTGTGTGAGATAGGGGATCAAGTCCATGGTCAAGTGCGTTGTGCTGCCAGCGCAGTGCATGGCTTCCATCCCTATATGAGCCATCAGTACAGTCAGATAGGAATAAAAAGCCATACAGCGCACTGGGCATTGGGAAGACTGGATTTTTAAGGGCAAGGACACAGACACACACACACACACACACACACACACACACACACACACACACACACACACACACACACACACACACACACACACACACACACACACAGCAGGCGAAGGACAGAGACACAGAGCTGATAGATGAGGACAATGGGCCTTGTACACAGGGAACGATCGAAGACAGATCAGAAGACAGACAGTTTGTGAGTCAAAGGAAGCTGATGTAGGATGAATGGTGCAACCCAGTATACTGAGGTGGGGCAGCAGGTGTGACATACACCCAGAGAGCAGAGATCGGGGCTTGTTATCCCCACAGTGTAGTCTATGAGGCAGCTGCGTTTCTAAATGTGCAGCTCCTGGCTCAAGACACACCACTACCCTTCTTTATGACGTATGACATTTTTCCCTAAAATTTGAGGAATCTTGACTTCACTCACTGACCGGACCTTGGAAAGAGAAAGAAAGAAAAGAGTTTTGTGCTCATAAGATAAATATAGATCAATGCATTCATTTGTGCTCATTTGAAATACATTTTGCTCGATAGAGATATGGGTTCTTCCTTGGCAAGTTTCAGAAAAAAATGGAGGTAGCCTATCGTTAAAATCACTACTGGTTTGGTCTAGCTTACTTTGAAACCTATACTCTCCAGAGACACTCCGCACATATTCTGACCTATGTATCCCATGTGATGGGTGATTATTTAATGAATGAGATTCAAACATGAGTTTCCTCTTGTGCATTAAAATGAATGCATTGAATGTCTTAACACATCCGTTAACTTCACTTTACGTGTGAGAAGATCACACTCGTGTCACAAAGCCTTGAGAGAATGCTAGGCATTTTTTTTTGCATAGGGGTGAAATCCAACCGTTAGGATTTCATTTAAGAATAAGCTTTAAGAGAAGTGGTCCGCTCTGCATGCCTCCAATGAGCTCTATGGCACCTGTTGTCCCCTTGGAATGCAGCCACAGGCAAACAGATCAACCGGATTAACACGTTTTAATCAAACCTAATAGTTTAAAAAATCAAATAAAAAACTGCCAAAGAGTATGACGTTTCCCCAGTTTCACTGTTCAAACATTATTTAACTTTAGTCAAAAGTCATATCTTGAATACCAGTGTGGACAACCTCCTCATTCTGCCACACTTGGACATTCTTTTTGGAATATTCCTAAATCAAATAATACCTTTTTTTGCAATATAATTGTGAAATCTAAAATAATCCCTCGCATGAAATGAGAGAAACACATATCCTGCTCTTTCCTGCATTCTTGGGCCTCATAAGCTCCAGGAATGACCCGCAGAAGGCTTGAGGATTTGGCAAGTGACTCCATTAAAATGAGAAACCCCCCACCCAGACCAAATCCCCACAAGTCTAGAATATAGCCTATAGGTATAGGCCTATGCGTAGATATTGTTTTCTACATAAATAATGCCTTAAAAAAACCTATTCCTGGCGCGCATTTCATAAGAGGCTTCACACAACTTCAAGGAGCGGATATGAAATAAATCCAATTACCGAGATGTCAATCAAGCCGCTAATTAGTGCGACTCGGGCAGACTGCCCGACTCAACGCTCAACGCTGCAAACTCAAAACAGGGGCTACGAGGAAGACGGGAAAAAAACACACATAAAGAAAAATGGGAAAATTCGTCTGCGAAAACATCACAACTATATACCGCAAATAACCCTCATCAGACGCTCCCTCACATAACCTCCAGACGGGCTGCTGCTATTTCTGTCTCGCCACAGACAAGCAACAGCGCATCGTGGAGAGAGAGAGAGAGAGAGAGAGAGAGAGAGAGAGAGAGAGAGAGAGAGAGAGAGAGAGAGAGAGAGAGAGAGAGAGAGAGAGAGAGAAGAGAGAAAGAGAGAAAAGAGAAAAGAGAAAAGAAGAAAAGAGAAAAGAGAAAAGAGAAAAGAGAAAAGAGAAAAGAGAAAAGAGAAAAAATGAATTAGTAGGCCTAGAAGAAGAAGCGAGCATCCGTGCATCCTTGCCAAGACACCACGGGTCCTCCTGCGCCCGGCGTTCCAACAGGGTTCCGGCGGCTTCAAACAGGTGGTCACCGGGGCAAGTGTGCTTGTTTTGGGGGGCTTCTGATCGCTGCTGCTTGAGGTCTGAACAGTTGTCCAAAAACATTAGTAGTTTGTTCCCCTGCTCAGTCAGTCCTCTTGTCCCTTTCAGAGGAAGGGGTTCGGGGATGCTGCTGCGGCCACCGGTGGATATGTGGAGTTTGGTCGCCCCTTTACGCATCTGTGCGTATTTCCATTCAGCGGCCAAGGCAAACCCAGCGAGAGAGAGAGAGAGAGTGAGAGTGAGAGTGAGAGCAGGCAGGGAGGTGTGGTGGAAAAGGAGAGAAAGAGGAGGAGAAGAGGGGGTCGAGGTAACAAAAGCCCCTGAGTGAGGAGGAGCCAACGTAAAAGAGGGATGAGAGAGAGAGAGAGAGAGAGAGAGAGAGAGAGAGAGAGAGAGAGAGAAAAAAAAGTAAGGGGGGGGGGGGGGCATCATCATCATACCTGAACAGGAGACCTCCCTCTGTGTGTGTGTGTGTGTGTGTGTGTGTGTGTGTGTGTGTGTGTGTGTGTGTGTGTGTGTGTGTGTGTGTGTGTGTGTGTGTGTGTGTGTGTGTGTGTGTGTGTGTGTGTGTGTGTGTGTGTGTGTGTGTGCTTGTACAGGAATCTTTGTGAGGACCAATTCAAGCTTTTGAACATTGGAGTGAGGACATATTTGGAAAGTGAGGACATTTTGCCTTGTCCTTGTTACTTCTTCAAAGGGCTGTTTTAGGGCCAACACTAGGTGTTAATGTTCAGGTTAGATACATTTTATATTAGGGTTTGTGTGAAGTATAAGTTCAGATGGTTAAGGTTATAGGGTACGCGGCTAGGGCATACATTATGTCGTCAATGAGTGTCCTCACAAAGATAGAAGTACATGAGTGTGTGTGTGTGTGTGTGTGTGTGTGTGTGTGTGTGTGTGTGTGTGTGTGTGTGTGTGTGTGTGTGTGTGTGTGTGTGTGTGTGTGTGTGTGTGTGTGTGTGTGTGTGTGTGTGTGTGTGTGGAGACAGACAGTGGGTGTGTGAGGGAGGGGATCAGGCTTATGTCGCCCTCAGTGACGCAGCAGTGTTATTAAATACCGCCAGAGCAGATGTGCTGAATAGAGGCTCTTTCTGTCTCATTCAATTACGCAATAGCGTTTCATTTGTGATGTATGCGGTGTGTGTGTGTGTGGGGTGTGTGTGTGTTGTAGTGTGTGTCCATCTGCATCTCCATGTGTTTGCCCTCTCTTTTCTCTCTCTCTCTCTCTCCCTCTGTCGCCCTCAGTGGCATTTACACTGCGAACAGCCAGACAAACAGACGGCCGGCTGGGTGTAGAGCCAGCCTGACCGATGGTTGACAAACAGAAAGCCTTTAAAGTCAGACAAGAAAGTAGAGATAGTAAGAAAAAAGCTGAATCAAGTTAGAAACATGCAATGTGTGGTAAGGGATGAGGAGGGAGAGGGAAGATAAAGGAGGGATAGCTGTAAGAAGATGGGTAAAGATGGAGTGTAACGGTCCTCGACAACCTCTTTTCCACAAAGGAAAGCAGCTCAAATGTCTACAGAGAAGACACTCAGTACCTTGACATGCACATTTAAGTTGAACTACGCTCAGACAGCCTCGACTAGGCCATTTAATTGGACTACTGTCCTTATCGATTCATTGACCGAAATAGCCTATGTCGAACTCTGCTTAGATAGGTGGTGATATGCTCAGCTGCTTTCAGCCTGTTAGGACCCTTTGCCTGTTGACCAATAAGGTCACAAGTAACTAGTAACTAGTTAGCAAGAGTCTAATGGTTAGCGAGGGCTTCACTAGTACAATGTTGAGGGTACAATGTTACTTTAGAGCTATGTACATTACGTACATGCTGTACGTATGCACAGCTCTTATTCTTGCTTTGTTGTTGTTTTTGTGTTAGCACTGAATGGAGCACTGTGGAGCATGCTCAGAGTGCCTATAGGCCAGTTACAGCCTCATTGACCTTATACATAGCAGGAGTAGCTCGGCTCCCAACCGCATTATCTGGGTGTGTAACATGTTTGCATGTATTTCAAAGTCCGGTTTCGGTCGGACAAACGCAATAATGGACCTTCTCTAACACCATGTGAATGTACGGACAGAGACACACAGTAAGACATAAGATGAAGGGGAAGAATAAAAAGGAGAAAATATGAAGAGAAACACAGGGGGGAATAAGAAAGAGAATTTGGGAGAAACACTTGAGAGGGATGAAGTGGAAATACTTGCTCTCTCTCTCTCTCCCTCTCCTCCTCCTCCTCCTGTTCTCAGGGGCTCGGCTGGAGTTGCATTCCAACGCGTCGCTCTCAATCCCTGTTACTCCCGGCAACACAGTTCCTTGATCTGGTCCCACGTCATGCGGGGCAGGGGAGAGAGAGAGCGAGGGAGAGAGAGAGAGAGAGGGAGGGAGAGAGAGAGAGAGAGAGAGGGAGGGAGGAGGTGTGGGGGAAGTGGAAGACAGGATTGATGTTAAAATGGGTAAAGGAGAAGGCAGGGTGTGAGAAGACATGAGAGGTGGGCGAGAGAGGGGAGAAGGGGAGGCAGGAAAGAAGGAAGGAAGGAAGAAAAGCTGGTTAAGAAGAAGAGGGTATAGAGGATAGTTTAGTTTAGTTTAGTTTAGAGTTTTGTGGACAGTCTCCTTTATAGGTGAAGTTACGCTTCAGTCAAAATCCCTTTTTCAAAATCAGTGAATATCTACTTATGTGTTGCTACCTGTAAATACTGAGTATGCACTGAAAAGAAATCTGGTTTTAATAGGCAGCCTAAGCTCTGTAAACAGGTATGTTAACCGTAGCATCATGCCTGTTTACAGAGCCTACGCTGTGTATTAACATGGATCGTTTTTTTTTTCAGGGGACAAGTAGGCTACTGTATTATGGACAGGTAGTGAATCGTGAGGAGATATTCACTTGACATGATTTGACAACAAACATTCTCCAGAATCGCTGACTCCACCTTTAATTAACTGTAAAAGAAGCAGCTTTAGCCTTGCGGTTTATTTCCAGCTCTAGTCCCCAGCCAATTGTCAATAGGCAGCCTAAAATACATGAGGTAAAATTTTAAATAAATTAAATTACAATAGATTTATAATTACAGCAGGCCTAGGCAAAAAAGAAGGGAGACATACAAACATATTTCACACATTGGAGCAAGCAAAACAAAGCAAGCACAGCTGGAGGCAAAGACATCAAAGCAGTTCATGCCATAAAAACAATACAGAGTAGACAAGGGAAAAGAGAATAGTCACCAGAGGCCACGTTGAAAGCACATACAAGACATAACATGGCAGGTAGCAGAGATGGAGCGGCAGCAACAATGACTATGACAATGTCACATCCAACACACATATCACATCTGACAGAGATACATGTGTGCAGTTCTAGTTTTCAGACAGGCCATGTTTTAAGGTGTGTTGTAAAGGTGGAGTGTGTATTTACAGTATATCTTTGATAGTGGTGGGCAGCAGAGCCGTGCATAGACATTGAGGGTGGGGATGGGGGGGGGGCACTTTTGACAGTGTCTTTATTGATGTACCAGTCCTCTTGCTGACTTGTATTTTCCACATTGTGTAAGTCGCCCTGCATGAAAGAGAACAAGTTAAAATGTATATAGACTACCTTGATTGCTAGTAAGTACAGACTGCAGAGGTGAATATTAAGGAAATTACAACCAAATCATACTGATGATGTTTTTTTTTGCGATGAATAAATGAATAAAAAGTCAGTGTTGGTTTGAAAGTGTTATAATCAAAACTGTGCAATTAGGCTATATTGCCTATAATTTAGGATATAATTTTACTATAACCTTTTATTAATTAAATATGGTGGGGCTGGAGGGATGTGTGTCAGGACAAGTTCATTTGAGAGGGCGGGCCATGCAGAGTACTTTCTCAATTGATATGGATATTTTTCATGGATACTATTATACATTCCGGTCTTTATATTTGATAATTGATAGTATGTATTTTTATTTATTTTATTAATGGCACTTTTGGACTCTGGCAGTGGGCTTGACTCCTACGCACAAGCCTGGTGGGCAGTAAATTCCAAATTTTGTATCGCTCTAACAGAAAATGATAGTTGACCAAATGTGCCTTTCCTAAATGGGCCTAAAAGGTCAGCTTGTGTGATGCTTCTGGTGATATGACTGCTGTTGTTGCTGTTGATTTTTGTAAGGAGGAGGAGCGGTGATAGAAGGAAGGAAGAAGAGGGGAGAGGTGGGTGGAAGCAAATGAGGTGACAAGAGGACACAAGGGAGGAGAGAAAAGGCCAAGATACAAGAGAAGACAGGAGATGGTGAGAGGGAGGGAAGGATGGATGGAGGGGTGAGAAAAAGGAGGAGTGTTAGTGTGTGTTGTGTGTGTGTGGGGAAAAATGTGTAGGAGGAGACGCAAAAGAAAAAGACAGACAATTAGTGTCCTCCAAGTGTAGACATCGTAACACCACCAACCCTTCCCCCAAGTCCTCGTCCCCCGATTACAATAAAAACCAAAAGTAAAGTCACTGTTGTGGTATCATTTGCTTCTGCCGAGGCCCGTTAAAGTCAGACGGGTTTGTTCTGAACTGACTGCTCTAATAAAAAGTTTATAAACGAGAGTTAAATAGACAGAGGGTGAAAGATGGATGGGACGATAAAGAAGACAGAGAGGTGACACAGCACCTATGAAAGAAGTGGCAGTGGGTAAGTGGAGGCTTGCATTGCCAGACAGACAGGCCAATAAAAACAGCATGGAAAGTTTAAATGATCCCAGGGAGGGTCAAAATACATATTTCAAAACGTACCTGCCATAGTCATCTAATGATCATGACATTAAGGTTAATTGCGAGAGATGTGTGAAATCCTTGATTCACAAACCTTTGGTGATGTCCAACCCTAAGCAGCAGCATTTAGCATTTCATTTCCCTATTTTCCTAGTTTTCTTCTCTACCAACTACTGAGGAAAATAGCTTGCACTTAATAGCAAAATGCCTTTTGTGTTTCACCAGCTAGCTAGTGGCTACCTTATGGATCACCTATTACTGTCTGACCAAGGTCTGATGTTAGGTTGGGGTCGGGGGAGGTTTCACACCCGTAATTTTGTTTTCGTGGTCAAATGGAAAAGTCCGACAGTCCGGACCAACCAAGGTAGGAGTGACGGCCCCCTAATGTCTCTGTCTGATGCTGCGTTCTTTATTTCATTTTAAGAGTGTTTTATTTGCTTGCCAGCTGCCAGTGCCGTCTAGAAACCATGCAGATGAGAGTGGTGACTGGTGAGAGTGAAACCGATTTGCCACAGAGAAGTGGACGGCCCGCGAGTTTAATTAAAGACTGAAATCATGTGAAATAAACTGGTGATGAAATGGACAGCGTCGACTCTGAAACATCAAAGCCATAGACAGTTTCCCACATGATAAAACAGACACACGTTACACCAGGGTGAAATCAACTTTCTAAGTCGGACTCGCTCGCTGGACTCACAAGAACCAACAGCTCTTGAGTGTGTATAAACAAAACAGGATGTCTTCACAGAGTAAACATGAGGGAATCCACCTTGATGACTAATTTTGGGCCACATAATACACGATAGGGCAGACTACATTCAGCGTTCAGTGGATGTTGTCTGTGCTTCTTTTGAGGATCGTAGGGTGGAAAATGGTAAATGGTAAATGGACTTGACTTATATAGCGCCTTCTAGCCGATTTTCGCTTTTTGCCCCAAAGCGCTTGACATATCTTACCACATTCACCCATTCATACACACACTCATACACCGCCATTATCTTGTCCTCCAATAGAGGCTTACAGCAAACAGGATTATTGCATACAGTGTTTATTGATCCATGTGGGAGACGAGTGGGGGAGGTGAGATGGGCTTATATGAGAGCAGAACTAAAGGTTAAAGGTCAGCTCATCTGGGTTTTGAAGGGCGAATACCGATTCCAATATTTTTCACTGACTTTTAAGCTTTTATTACATTCATGCCCCAAAGCAATGACAAATCACCTGGTTTAGTTAGAATGTATTTCTTTTCAGTGCTTACACGCCTTGAGAACGGCATTCATACCATGAAATGACACTAAAACCCCCCCTTTGAAAAGCAGATTTATAAAATAATTATGGTGTTAATAGCACCTTCAGGCGAATTGGCTGACACATGATGTTTAATAGTTGTAAAAGAAATTAGAGAGAGAATAGAGGATGAAAGGGAGAAGGTGTGGGGTGGAAGGAGTAGTTAACAAGGCAAAGGAAGACGGAGAAAATTCGGAGAGTAAATCATTGGATAAAGACTAGGAGTTATATAAATAAGGGAGGAAGCAAACAGAAATAGAGAGAGATAGAGGGTTTGCTCATATTGCCGACAACCACTCAGACCTAAATGTCAAATGATGTTACTGCGCGGATCTCATTTTATACCTCAGACAGACACACCCACACACATCCGACTTTGTCCTTGACACTAACTTTAACTATAGGAACAGCACTGATGCCAAATCCAACAAACAATGAATTCTGACATTGTTCCGCACTGAATTGGTGAACAAACTGCAAGCAATTTGACTTAAACATGTTGAAATGCTCTGCAGTTTCTCAGTAGCTGGTAACAAGCAGGAATATGTATTCTACACACCGAGAGGGAGAGAGAGGCCAGAGAGAGAGAGAGAGAGAGGAAGAGAGAGAGAGGAGAGAGAGAGAGAGAGAGCAGTCAGATTGCAATTCTTTCACGTCTTAAATGCCACTTCATAGCACTAATGGACATGTTGAAGGGCCCTTTGATTTCGCTTTTTCACAGCAAATAGCCGGTCGCTCTTGACAGATCAAGTGCAAATAGGAGGACGGTGGCAGAGTTAAGATATCAGTCACTGTAACAGTCCATCCTGATTATGTGTCATAACAAATAGGCCTTTGCAGTGATACCAGGGGCTGCTTTGCTATATTAATCATTGATCTTCAGCTGATCACAGTAATACTGGTTCAAGCTTTTATATGTGAAGGTCTGGTGTCAGGTAGGTGATTATGGATAATGTTGTGGTGCAATGCCACAACAATGACTTCATGGCTTAAAACCAAGTATACACTTGAGAACACCAGACTTAGGAGACTAAAGTCAAGCTAGAATCAACAAAGCTTTGAGCTAAATGCTCACCTCAGCATGCTTAACATGTGCACCATGGCAATGTTAACATGCTGATGTGAATGTGTGTTGTTAAAGGTTACCATCTCAGTTTGGTGTGTTAGCTTGCCAACATTTGATAACAACATTAAACACAAAGTAGAGCCTATCCTCATTGGTTTTGTAGGCAATGCATCTTTTTCTAAAGCAGTGTTGGACCAATTTAAATGCGTATTGCCAAGATGATAACGCATCATCTGGGGAAGGGACTTTTAGCCAAGACAGCATCAGTCATTATCTAAAGAGGTAAGAACAGGTCAGGCAGATTGAAACATTTATAGATCCTCCTTAACTGTTCCTACATTTTACAAAAGCTACATTCCCCCTTCTCATACCTGGAGGAATTTAGTACTAAGATTTCAGAAATAAAGTGATCTTTACCATTTCTTAACCCTAAATGACTGTTCACCTTCAAGTGTCAAAGCGCAGTCGTTTGTTGCCATTCATGACCATGACTGCTCAATCTCAACCATAACAATGAAAGTCACCTGACCCGGCCCTTCCATAACAATGAAAGTTCCCTGACCTGACCCTCACAAGTTCTTATTGCCAAAACATGGACCACAATGCTGTCACACACATTGATTTGGCAACAGTGATTTGTAATGATTCTGGAAACCCCATATGAATGATGTCGTCCTGCCGATAGACTCATCATCACACTTCTTGTTGTTATATGCTAGGGTCAAACAGCATATTGTCTGAGAACCATGGATGTCTGTGCAAAAGTTTGTGGCAATCCATCAAGTAGATTCTGAGATATTTCATAGAATGAATGAAAACTTTGACTTGTTGTTGTTGCTAGAGGAAAAGTGAGGGAAGCCATTATGCGTCACCCTCCAGGGACCATACACTAGCTTTCTGTACCAAGCTTCATGACAATCCATCTAATATGTGTTGATATATTTCAGCCTGGACTGAAGTGGTGGACTGACTGCTGACTGATCTGACTGATATGACTGACTGACTGACTGACTGACTGACTGACTGACTGACTGACTGACTGACTGACTGACTGACTGATGACTGACTGACTGATGACTAGATGACTGACGATGACTGATGCACATGCCATCCCAGAGCTGTGGTGGCATGGCTGGCAAATAAAAAAAGGATCTTGTGTGGACTGCCACTTTAAGTCAAGAGGGTAAACACTTTAACGCATGGCTAGTTATTTTTTCAATTTCGTTCAATTTGTGTTTTAGGTTTCTAAACATAAAATGGCTGTGAGCTAGACTTATTCGTTTGCGCAGCTGCATTGGCGAGTGTTGTTAAAAAGGCCCTAATGTGCAGGAGGCTGCTCTGTACTGTGAATACGGATGTGAAGATGATGCATCAGGCGGGCGGTGAAGCGTAACCGAGACTTTACAGCTGTAATCAAACAGTAGTCAACCTGCAAGTGATGGGAATTCTAATTTCCCCAAGCATCTGCAAAGAATATTCCTCCATCTGTTACACACAAAGGATGTATGGTATATCGATTTTCTTTCTTGAAGTATTTCTCATAAATTCCTCATCAGTGATGGAGAGAAAGGTACATTCGCTTCATTAGAAATGATAGAAGTGTCCTATGCTTCAAAATAAATAAACTATAAACTAAAAATAAACCAAGTAATTTAGCAAGCATTACTTCACAATTTTGAAGTTTTTTTTTTCTAAATACATGGTTACTAATGCTGGATGTGAGCTGAGAAATACCATGTTTAGGTTGAAAGGCTGAGCGTTTTCATACATCATTTGCATCTCCTGGTACAAATGACCAGAATAATAATGCAACTAAAAAAAGAACACACAGGAGGGAAGAAAAAAGGGACGGACATGTCTTTTGATCATTGCTTTTAAACGTTTGATCCTTTGAAGAATAGAAGAGAGGGAATTAGGCTCGTATGTGGCCTGCAGACTCTGGCTGCCCTTGCCTGACTGTGGCACGTATCTGTGATTACACACAAAAACATTAGCGGGGTAAGGGAAGGTGAGTGAGGCGAGGAGGAGGGATTGAAATAAAAAAACACAACAGAAAATGAATTGAGCGAGGTACAATTGAACACAACGGCAGAGAACAAGCTGCAATAGAAGAAAAAAACATGAGCTATGAAATATGAATAGGCTCTCGATGATATTCCCATTCTATCTGCCTGTCAGTGGGACTCCATTGATATTCAGGGGAGTGCTACCGCTCCCCCCTCCTAGCAGCCCATATCAAAAGGCAGTGTTATGATCAATAAATATGCCACGGGAATCAAAGCCTTTTTCTTTGATAGCGTTGGTCATTTGCCCAGAAACTGTTTGGAAGTGGGTTGCCACGCTTCAAGGCAATGTGGTATGAGTCACTGGTAACATTTACAAGAGAGCAGAAAATCTGATTTTTTTTTGCACCCTTTGTGGGTCAGCTGAGACACTGATCCTCTTGTCAGTGTGTGAGCTGTCTCTCATCCACGCTTAGACGGCCTTGGAAAGAACAGCTGTAAAGAAAGAAAGTTGGGATTGATTGTAAAAAAAAAAAGTGTCCATAAACAGCTCGCACCCTTCGGCTTTTTGATTGATAATGCTGCAGTAGTAAGAAATTGTGTGACATTTCTGAGTTAACCTGTGGGTTTAGCACTGATTGAATTTGTAGGCGCTGAATGAAACTGGTATATATATGAAATCTATGGGGAAAGACTAAGTAGTGGAAACATTTCCTGGACCTGTGCCTCGTCTCGCTCTAGTAAAAAAAACATATATCAGCAAAAGTAAGTATTTTTTTAAATGATATAACACTGTTTGTAGGCTGCATTTTATCAATGATTTGTGGTAGAGGCAGCAATCTGTGTCTCTATTCTGTATGGCATAAAACTAATTTGCAGAGACTTGTATCATCCTTAGGATTTCACACTTAAGATAAAGTCTGTCTCCCTCTTAGCCGTCTTAGTGGCTCCAGGGATGTCATGGCAATGTCTGTCACTTGGTTTGTCCTGACAGAAAAATCACATCAACTATGAACTGCTGTGAAATTTGGTACACCAATACTCTGGATTACGACCAAATACCTGCAAAACTAATGAAATACCCATTGGTATTTGTGTTTCTGTGCTAATTAGCAAACATGAGCTGTTAGCAATTCTTTGATTTAGCGTGTATTATATATATATATATATATATATGATTTATAGGAAAGGATGACCACAGGAGTAACCCTCCACTCCATCGATCCATTTTCTTCCAATTTTCCTGGTCTGGGTCACGCCACCAACAGGCTATGCATGCAGCCCTGAGTGCATTCTGACATGGGAAACACAATTCCCACTGGGCCATCTTGATTAGATGTTCAATGTACAGGATATTAACTAGTTCTTTTCAGTTCACCGCCTATGAAGGAAGCTCATTTGAGCAATATGGAATGGTCTTTCAAAACTTGAAAGCCAGACATAAAATGGCTGCTGAACAGTGTTGAAACACTACGAATCTAGAGATAATACACTACCTCAGCCTTTGCATTAAACATGGACTCTCGCCTTCTATATATCCATCATTTTGTCTTTTTCGAAAACCTCTAGACCTCCTCTATCTTTTACTCTTAAAGTGTGTTTAAGTCAAATAAAACATCAAAGCCACAATTACTTATTTTTTTCCCACTAAGCCAGCGCTGATTCGTTTCAAAGAACGTCTGATGTCCATTTCTGAAGAGGCGATCGGTCCCAGTGGCCGCCCGCCTGCTCATCACACCTCTATTAGCAATCCAGCCAAATGCTGCTGCAATTACTATCACTGTCATGGCAGACACGAGTGGCACAATCCCGGTGATTAGAGTCAGGCACTGGCTTACTCGTATGGAAATGCAGACGCGCACACACACACACACACACAGACAGACACACACACACACACACACACACACACACACACACACACAGACGTACGCGCACACACACACAAATACACACAGTTGGCAGTTGTAACTTGGCTAAGTGGATGCTCCATCGCTGAGCTACACTCAGCCACCTGCTGCTATCTCCACACCTTCGCCTAAGGCAGGGACATAGCAGTGCCTGAGACATTAGCCATTAGTCATTAATTGAGCTTAATAGTCTTATTGTTTAATTGTCTGAGACCAACCTAATGATTATGCCAAACTCAAGCGCACTAAACACCTGGCTGCGATAAACCTGAAGCCGTGAGTTTCTTAAGCTAAGGGTGGCGACTGGAAATGGGTCACATGTTCTCCTCTGCTGGGTCCACCTGTGACGAGAGCAGGTAACTTTTAATGAGCCTGGGACAAGGATGGACTTGGAGGGTTTCAAACTTTAGAAGCACATAGTCAGAGCTAATGGAAGGTCAGTGTGTGTAACACTATCCTGTGTAGCTGTGCAGTGATTTAAGTATATTATAGGGTGAGTTTATGGTTAAGATTAGAATTAGGATTAGTGTCAGTCAACATAATTTCTCCTCATACCCATAGGCTACAGTATGTGTGTATATGTGTGTGTGTTTGTGTGTGTGTTTGTTCGTGTGGGTCTGTGTATGTGCGTGTTTGTATGTTTGTGTGCGAGTGTGTGTGTGTGTGTGTGTTTGTGCCTGGAGCAAAACTCCAATTACCGAAACTATCACATTTTAGTTTGGCAGGACAGTGACAGTTTTGGCTAAAATCGCCATGATTTGTCAGGTTGAGTGCATGTACACACGCACACACACACAGACACACACACACACACACACACACACACACACACACACACACACAACACACACACACACACACACACACACACACACACACACACACACACACACACACACACACACACACACACACACACACACACACACACACACATTCTATAGTTTTAGTTGGTTGGCCAGCTATTGACAGCCTGATCGAATGGAGGGCCATGTGGATTGAAAGGATGGAGTGTGGGTCGATGAGAGGAGGGCTGCATGGGGCAGGGTAGGTGGGGGTTTGGAGGGGGTTATTGGGTGGACGACTGCCCACCCTTTGTGCTCCAAATCCGGGGAATCTGCTGGCCATTGTGGCTCCCTGCTTGTTCACCCGCCAGAGAGCTGAGAGAGGGGATTTCAGCTGCGCAGAGCCGATGACAAGCAGGTTTTTTTTCTCTGGGTTTCTCTCTCTTTGCTCTTTTATCCTGCCTGTCTTTTCCCTCTGTCTCTCCTGCTTTGTTCTGGATACAGTGCACAGTCAGCCCCGGCCAGCTATAGTAATGTAATCTCTGAGGGGCCGAGGTTGGTGATCCAGTTTTGGGGTCTGATATAGGTTGAAACCTGTGTCTATATGTGCCGCAGCGTATGATGCATGGGTGGAGTCAGCGTTTATGGAGTATGCTTGTATCCTCATGATCGGCTACCCGTACGTACTATGTGTGCGCTGACAAAAAAAATCTGGTGTTTATACACAACCTAGGCTACGTAAACTGGTATGTTAAAAAAAAGGTTATGTAAACAAAGGGGCCCACGGTAGCTGGCAACACGCCCATTTACAGAGGCTGTGTATTAACACTGGATTCTTATTTAGCGCACACATAGCAGATCGTGAGGAGATATTCACTGATTTTGACAACAAGCCTTCTCTAGAATCTCAGACTCCACCTTTAAGTGCTACATTTCTTCCACTGTGTTGTGGGTTACAAGCGTGGCAGAAGTAGCTCACCTTGATTTAGACCAGGCTATTTTTGTTGAGTCAAATTCCATGCTGATCTCCTTATTACCTGCTCAGCTCTGTTTCCCCCCAAACAGCTAGTGCAGAGAAGCCACAGAAACGCATGTAGACCGTCAGACATCAGACAGGTCTCAGCTGAAAGCAATACTAATGAGCTTCTCTCAGGTGGGCTGGCAGTGTCTCAAAGCAGGCTGACACACCACATTCTGTGGCAGAAAAATACTGATGTACTCATGATGTATATTTAAATCTGCTCCCATCTGAAGTGAAATGAATTGAGAGATTCCACATCGTGCAGTGATGTTTGTTTTATGAGGAAAACATGGCTTCAAGCAGGACCTCCAAACATGAGAGAAGCCCCACTTTCAACCTCATAAGAAGCTGGTGTTGTTAACATCCAGTCATTGTTACTTTTTTTGCCACAGTAGCTGACCACCAATAGCTGCACAAGCAACCGTTTCACAAAACAGTCATTTAATTTAAATGTTTTAAATGCGCGAGGCTCTAATTAAAGCTGCAGTGTTTAATTTCAGCCGTTGGGAGCCGTTGGGAGCCGTTGGGATCCCAATGGCTGTTTTCGCAACGCTCTACCTGCTGCAGCTCCTCCCTCCGAACGACAGCTAAGCGCGTTCATGTTTTACCCAACGCACCTAGTGTCTCCCCCCATCCCCGATATATTTATTCCCCTATCAAGTTATCAACCTTGGCCGACCCGACACAACAGCGATCATGTCCGCACAAAAACAACAACAACACACGGCCAACAATTGTGCCAAAAGACAAATTAACAGCAACTAAACAGAACAAATAGCCTTAAAACAGCATTGCAGATTCACACAAACAGCAAGGGAGCACCATACCAAACACATTTACAGCACCATTGTGTGCACGGCAGTACAAAATAAAGGCAAGTATCCTACATTACCCTACCTGGCTGTGACGGGACCGTGGCTGGCGTAGATAAACCGGTGCTTCGTTGTACTTTTCGTGGAAGTTACTTAGCAGTTATGTTTCGCTTCATTATGGAGGTGGTGGCTGCACACACACCGGAGTGGAGCGTGTCGGTTGTAGCTTCGCTGGAGACGGGGAAGCCAGTTGGACGGCTCCGGGGTTTAGCAGCAGTCTAGCCGGCCAGCAGGTGAACACTGTCGGGTAGCGGTGTAGCAGGGAGGCGGCGTAGATAAACACCGGTGCTTCGTGGAAGTTCCCCGGACTTAGCAGTTTCGCTTCATTATGGAGGTGGTGGCTGCACACAACCGGAGTGGAGCGTGCCGGTTGTAGCTTCGCTGGAGACGGGGAAGCCAGTTGGACGGCGCCGGGGGTTAGCAGCAGTCTAGCCGGCCAGCAGGTGAACACTGTCGGGTAGCGGTGTAGCAGGGAGGCGGCGTAGATAAACACCGGTGCTTCGTGGAAGTTCCCCGGACTTAGCAGTTATGTTTCGGTTCATTATATGGAGGTGGTGGCTGCACGCAACCGGGTGAGTTAACTAATGCTATCCGACCGGTGCTAACTTGGTTTATCAGCTAAAGCACAGCCAAAGGAAGCCCATTCTCCTGGCTCACTTTCCACACGTCTTCCCCGAGCGGCTTCATACAGCAACAGCCGCCCGACTACATTTCCTCCTCGGTGTTTCTCAGTCTCTGTGTACACACTGTCCTCCCACCGTGTTAGTTGTTGGTATCCGGGGAATGGTAAATTGAGGGTTCGTTGCATAGATAGTATAGTATAGATAGTTCGTTGGTGAAGACATTGCTATTCGCTGTCTGCCGTAGTAGGACCAAACAGTAGTTTCAGACTGCTAGGGTCGTGAACGCGCACGCAACTGACGCATCAACGTCGTTGCCAAGTGAACGGACAGTCCCACAGCCAATAAGAACGCAGTATCTGAGCCTGCTCTGATTGGTCAAAATTAACATGAGCGGTGGCAATTTTGGGGGGCAGCACACAGAGGCAGGGGGGAGCAAAGTGATGAAAAAATATTTTCAGACCACTTCACCTACATATAGCTGAATGGCTATTATGACAGTTTTGCCAAATATTACAGTGAAAAAATTAGACACTGCAGCTTTAAAATAAATAAAAAATAAATTATTCTGTTCTTATTGGCTGTTGGGACTGTCCATTCACTTTTTCACCGACGTTGTTGGTGTAGAGAGCATGTCATGGAGGGACCATAGGGGATGGACCAAAGAGAACAAGTGGAGTGGTTTAGGTATTTGGATTCAAATCTCTATCCTAACTTCTGAGATTCAGGCGGGTTATGCTAGTAGCGACTAATGCAACCTCAAGCCGCAAGCCTCAACTCCACATGGCTAGAATGTTTTCATCTTCAGAGCTTTAATATTAAAATCCAACCTATACTGACAAGATGACATGAATTGAGTACATTTATCAGGCTTCACACGGCTCCCCCTGAGCCATAAACTTCTTTTCATCCAACTTTTTCATGTGTGCAGTAGTAGGACTATCCAAGGGCAGTATACAGACCTTGAGAAGTACAAGTTACTCTTTAGTGGAGTTGAAGAGCACATACTCTGTTATGTTCTGTTATACATATGTGCATCAACATTCCTTTTGTTTCAATTTAAGTGCAGTCTATAATATGAACTATTCAAGCTTGTTAAAAATAGTAAGCTTGTACTTACATTTGAACAACAAATGCTTTTACAATTGACCTGGCAAACCTGGTTGCTAGCTACTCATACTGCTAACAAAAAGTTATTTAGGGCAACTGAGCTGGCTGCAACTAGTAGGACATCAGCACAGTTAATTACGAAACCGTAAGACAAAGTGTTAAGCTAATGGAAGATGGATGGAAGATTTATGAACTGCCAAGATGCTGTAGCTTACAGGGGTCCACCTCATACTTAGAGGTCAAAAGATTTTAGCTTTGACCTTATTTAAAATGATCTACCAGCATGCTGGACGTGTGGAGAATAATCAGTATAATCAGCTGTGGGGGCGAAGCGGAAGAACATTTCTTGGGGGGAGACAAGTTTAAAAACAAATAGGGCTTCCTGGTGGTTTCAGTGTATCATTTTAGATGTGTTTGTGTGCGTACGTGCGTACGTGCGTGTGTGCGTGTGTGTGTGTGTGAGAGTGTGTGTGTGTGTGTGTGCGTGTGTGTGTGCTGTGTGTGTGTGTGTGTGTGTGTGTGTGTGTGTGTGTGTGTGTAGGTGTGTAGGTGTGGGTGTGCATGCGTGTGTTTTTGGTTCCAGTCTCACGCTGGGCTGTCGCGTCTCTCTGCTCCATTTCCTGTCTGCGGGCTGTGTGGGCCTGGAGGAGGGGAGGTGGGATGCCCTCTCTCTCCTTTAAAATGAAAGAGACGTGAACATGAATCAATCAGTGCTTGGTGATGAGGACAGGGAGGGGTTGAACCACTCAGTCCAGCAGCTTGGTGTCTGGTTCTTCATTAGGTGGTTTTTTACCTGTTGATACTAAATAAATTATAACCCTGAGAAAGAAGCGCTGCATACATCTTTTGAAGTTTTTTTTCTCGAAGCGTGATAATTAAGCAATGTCAATATTTTGTCGGGGAAAGTGAGGCTATAAAGTCATCCTTTGAAGAGCCTCTTGAGACCGGGATTCCATGCAGAGACAGCAGAGGTTGAAACAGTCAGTAAAAAAAACAAACTTCATCAAATCCAATTGATGGAGTGAAAGAGGAGAGTAAGATGAAAGGGAGACACGGAAGAAGGAAAGGGGGAGGAAGAAGGAAGAAGGGAATCTTGTCACGAGAGAAAAAGAGACAAAAAGTAGAAAGTAGAAAATAAATACAACCTGT
The DNA here is from genome assembly GCA_026122265.1 of Ammodytes dubius. Classification (NCBI taxonomy): domain Eukaryota; kingdom Metazoa; phylum Chordata; class Actinopteri; order Uranoscopiformes; family Ammodytidae; genus Ammodytes; species Ammodytes dubius. The sequence goes on along the minus strand of CM047511.1, from coordinate 8,717,450 downwards.
CCGGAAAAATAAATTACTCGAAGGTAATACACAAATATCTTGCCTTCTCATTTAAAGTTTGGTAGGGGGAATAAATTAAGCCGTAAGAACAATATCTTGTTATTATAGGTTCATGCGTTTTTTTGGGGAGAAAATTAATTATGAAACATTTTTTTAGACAACTGCATACCAGGCTGATGAGCAAACAATACGATGTCAAGTTTGAAATTTGTATTATTTGAACAAATATTTTAAAGATAAAATATAAACATCCTTATTCATGGCTAATCAAGACATCATTAGGCTGTCTATAGGGTAGAGAAGAAACAATAGGAGCTATCTGTCTGAGGAACATAAGGAATGAGACACATGAATAAATTACAATAATCTAAGTACACCTAGGATGACTCAAACAATGGAACTGTACGCACACACCAGGAGAAACAAACAGACTGCACTTAAATTCTCACGCGTTAGATCAGACAACAAAGTGAGTGGAGCGAGGAGGAATTCAAAAAGGGAAGAAACTTTGAAGCAGCAGGAGAAGCACAGTGGAGCTTGCTGGAGAAGAGAGAGAGAGAGGGAGAGAGAGGCACAGAGAGACAGGAGAAAGAGAGAGAGAGAGAGAGAGAGAGAGAGAGAGAGGCACAGAGAGACAGAGAGAAAGAGAGAGAGAGAGAGAGAGAGAGAGAAAGAGAGAGAGAGAACATGTTAAGCACCAGAGAACTTTCAACTGGAAACTGAAGGAGCCGAAGCAACAGAGACTAGACGCAGGAATACGCAGCGCGATGTAATTGAAAAAAAAGGAAAGAAAAGAATTCTGGAACTGGAAGGGATGAAAGACACGAAACAGGAGAGGAGTAGCGTGCACGTATGTGTGTATCTGTCAGTGTGTGTGTGTGTGTGTGTGTGTGTGTGTGTGTGTGTGTGTGTGTGTGTGTGTGTGTGTGTGTGTGTGTGTGTGTGAGTGAGAGAGTGAGAGAGAGAGAGATCCTGTATGAGCCGTGTGGAGTGCAGGCTGCATGGCTGAGCAATTCCTGTCCAGTTGGTTGGTTGGGCTGTGAGTGTGTACGGTAGGGGGTCCCAGGGAGAGCTTTGATCATTACCGAGTGTGACAGAAGAGTTCTGACAGAGAGGTAACCCCCCCCACACACCACCCCACCCTTCAACCAAATACACACACACACACACACACACAACCATTAATGTCACTCCTATATACGGGCATGGGCAGATATTTAGCATACGGTGAACCTAACGCCAGTTCACCTGCTTCTTTATATGAGCGGAGATCACACTATTTGCTATATATGCTACTAGTTCTTAAGTTGCTTCAAGGTTCATTTGACTATAATCTCCAATCGATAAACCTTTACTGAAGTTAACATATTTATCTATTTTATTTTGATGCTTTTTTCAATGTCTGAAGAGAACTCTGTGTATGGCAGTTTGTACCGAGCATTCTCAGAGGGGCGGTTCACACTGTTTTGCTGATATACTGGCTATGTTTATTATAATAAAGTAATATGTCACCCAAAAAAGATATGGCTTTTTAAGTGTTTTTGATAAAGTTTGAGCTCTGTGAAAGCTGCGGTACATATAGTCAAAAGTATGTGGACCATCCAAACATTGCACATCCATAATGTAACTGTGTAATCCATTCTTGTCTTGCCACCATCTGCATTCATTGTTCTGTGGCCTATTAGAAGCTATGCCACAACCGCGAGGCTTGGAGGTAATTAATTCCCCTAGACGTTTTATCAGTAACACACCTGCGCTGTGACATTGTTGAAGTTGAGTTCATTGGTAAACCCTGGGCTCTCCGCTCCTCTTTAAAAGGCTTTCCAAAGGAATCTGTGATCTGGCTACAGCGATTTGTTCCCATTCAGCCGCAAGAGTATTAGCCCAGTCAGTCACTAAAGCTGCACAATAAGGCCTGGCTCACAATCGACGTGCTGAAAATGAAGATGGGTTCCTAGGAATCCTTTTGTCTTATTGCGATCACTGACTTTGCTTTGCTCACACCGTTATCACCTGTGCAACAAGAGCGTCAAATATATATATATACAGTATATATACACACATATGGTAAGTGACGTATTTTTTCGTGAGGAGATATTCACAGATTTTGACATGAAGTGATTTTGACAACAAGCATTCTCCAGACTCGCTGACTCCACCTTTAATATCAGCAAATACAAGGCTAAGGGGTTTACCACTAGGCCAGATTAGTCATCTAAAAAAAAAGTCAGGAGTCCTCGAACGGCATTCCTTGTACAGATGAAACAAAGATCAACCTGTAGCAGAATGATAGGATCACAAAAGAATGGAGAAGGCTTGGAACAGCTTATGATCCCAACAGATACCATCTGTGAAATACGGTGGAGGCAGCATGGGCATGCATGGTTTCAAATAACACTGGGTCACTCACTACTAGTGTTTGAGATGATGTGACAGAGGGACCCCAAAACATACTACGAAAGAAAGGGGCGCCATGGAACTTTCATACATTCCTACTCAATAGCGGCGCCAGTGGTGGTAAAGTGAGCTGCAGCGATGCGTTCTCTCACTAAGTCCGGCCAAAACAGTGAAACAAGAGACGGTGTGATGAGTGGTTATAATAATGGATGAGGTAAATTGACTAACGTTATGATTCTGACATACAGTAACTACTCCAGCTGTTGTGGCTAGCCAGTTGAGTTTCTTCTTTTCCTGTTTCAAAATGCGGAACACACTCAGATATAAAAAAAAAACTCACAGCCATTTGATTTCTTGATTTTGCCGGAAAAATCCGACCGATTCTTTTCATAGAAATAAGTGTTCTGTTGTTTAAGGCAATGGATAAAGTCGAGAAAAGTCAAATTTCTCAAGTAACATTCCTACACATTTATCCATATGCATTATCATGTATATTGTAAATTGTTTTGTACATGTTACACACCTAGAAAACCTTTAAGATAAAGAAGTAGAATATTCTACAATGGCTGATCATCTGATCTCAAAACGATCAAAGCTTACATTATACTTGCCAAGGTCAAAACCAAAGGCAGAAATACCCAACGACTGCAGACAGCTGCAGTAAACAACCAGCAAAGCAGCACAAAGGAGGAAACCCAGCATTCTTAATGTTTTGATACGATGATGTACATTTAGCTCCTTGTATTGAAGTCAAAATTATGATACACTGATTTTTCTCTAGCACACAAATGCACAGCTACACATAAAACCAAATTAAGAAGAGAACGGTGTGCAGAAAAATATTCATAGACTTCTAATCCAAGGGGGACCAGCAAGACTTGAAGTAGCAGAAATGATTTTCTATTTTATTTAGTACACGCTTATTTAAATTTACAAAATCTTAGCCTAACTACCTCAGTGTTTATTTGACGATATACAGTGCAACAGTCTTATTTCTTTATGCCCCTGTGACGGACTGAAAGTGACCCTCATGGCCATCAAATCGTCAGACCCTGTAAAGAAATACCAGCCCACACACACACACACACACACACACTCCCTGTCCAATAATAGAACATTAATTTCCCAATTTATTTCGTCTCTAGTCCACAGGCTGTCAGTCCTTCAGGTGTTTTCATTGAGGTTCAGGTTTCTCAGACACACTGTGAACTGGTAATTAGTTTCCCCTGGCTTTCTGTCTCATAGCCTCTCTTTCTCTATGTGTGTGTGTGTGTGTGTGTGTGCGTGCGTGTGTGCGTGCATGTGTGTGTGTGTGCGTGTGTATGTGCACGCGTTTGTGTGTGTGAGTCACATCCAGACAGAAATCAATTTCAGGCGGAGATCTATCAGCTTTTGTAGCCAGCGATCCAATCATCAAATAATGCATCTGATATCACGCTGTCGAGGTGGTCTGTTCATGGAATGATTCACTCGCTCTCTCTCATTCACTTTCTCATTCTCTCTCTCTCGCCGTCCAAATCTTGTCTCCGCCACCCACACACCTGCAGTATTTCACACACACACACACACACACACACACACACACACACACACACACACACACACACACACACACACACACACACACACACACACACACACCACACACACACACACACACACACACACACACACACACACACACACACACACACACACACACACACACACACACACACACAGCGAGGTGACCAATGGTGTTTGGAAACACGTCTTTACCTCGGCATTATCAGAGGAAAATCCCTTCCGTTAGATATCATCAGCCTTAGGGTGTTCACAGCACGCCGGGGGATATTTTCAGATGAAGAGTTGAGATTGATTTATTGTTCTCCTACGCCTGCTTTGTCTATCCCCTAATTCAGTTAGAGATGTCCTACATTCCCCTAGAAGCACTAGAATTGCATCCAACTGCTGCTAACAACAGGTGGAAAGTGCCAACAGTCAGATAAGAGCAAGAAGGGCCATTTGTTTGAAAAGGTGACAGCGGTGCCTCTAATCTAAAACACTCTTGTGTTGCCGCAGCATTGCTTTGTGTTTTGTCAATGCAATCCTCACTCCAGACAGAGAATATTTACCTCTCCTGTGACCAATGTCTCCCTGCATTCAGCATCTGATTGCTGCTGATCTATCATCAAAGTGTGCCTGTATCTACCATTGACGTCACCCAGGTCCAGACATCTGTATTTCTTCTGAGGTTTAGATCATAAATGTCACAAATGAATGTAAGATATTGATCAACGCCGAAGTGTACCATTGTGCTCTCGTGAGTCTCACTTCTACGCTCTTGTGTTTGTGGGGAAGAGGATGATCTTGGCGTGAATACTTAAAGCTGGGGTGGAGGATTTGGGGAGAAAATGGCAGTTGGGATAGAGATCCAAATCCAAATACCTCAACCGCTCCACTTGTTCTCTTTGGTCCCTCCCCTGTGGTCCCTCCCTGACACGCACTACACACCAACAAAGTCGTACCAAAGTGAATGGACAGTCCCAACAGCCAATAAGAAGAGAGAATCGGAGCCTCGCTCTGATTGGTCAAAGTGTACAGCTCATGTTAACTTTGACCAATTAGAAATCACATACCCTGAGCGCTCCGGTGGCGTAGTGGATAGAGCGCGTACCACATTGGCTCAGGCCTTCATTGCAGTGGTCGCGGATTCGAATCCGACCCGTGGACCTTTACTGCAGGTCATCCCCCCTCTTTATCTATCTTCCCATTTCAACTCTGTACTATCTAATAAAGCTTGAAAATGCCAAAAAATAATCTTAATTAAAAAAATAAATAAAAAATCACATACCCCAGCTTTAACTCAACACCTTGGTTCTTTGATCATGTCAGCTGATTCTATGCAAAGCATGATACAGGAAATGAAATAACTTGACTAGCGGTCTGCTTGTAGTCCAATAACATTCATCCCCAGACATTGGATCGGATGGAAAGCTTGTGTGTGGTAAATGGTCGTGCGTCCTGAGGCCAGTTTCACTTGTGTGTATTAACTTATTCCACCGTTCAATGAGAAGTTTAAATGCTTTTCTTTTCCAAGTCAGTCAGTCTGGCACCACCATATATTTTCATTTTCATTGCAAGCTTATCCCAGTGGATATCAACTGACCCTGTTTACTTTCATCGCTCGAGACGGACCAAAATGAAAAGGCTCCGTCAATCAAAGCTCGGCTTTGTGAAGGACAGGACGAGATGAGGAGAGACTGAGCGAGAGAAAAGAGAAAGAAGTAGAGAGAGAGAAAGAGAGAGAGAGAGAGAGAGAGAGAGAGAGAGAGAGAGAGAGAGAGAGAGAGAAGAGAGAGAGAGAGACAGCAGTTAGTGCCCAGGATGGAATCAGCATTATGTTACAGTGCTGTTCAACACCAACACACACTGACCTCATCCAATTCAAACTGTGCCATTACTACAGAGGTATAAATGTTCTTTGGTGATTACAACAACACCTGAGCAGAGTTATAATGTATTCATATAATGTGATTGTATGAATATATTATTAGTCATGTACTGTATATACCGTCTGACACACCTTTCTTCTCAAATCCAGAATGATGTAAACTCAAACACCAAAATGAAATCAAAGAGGTGCATGTTATTGCTACTTGTTTATTAATATAATATTTCACACTGACAGAGAGGCTGTGCAGTGCAGCGAACGCAGAGGGTGAGAGAAAGGACAAAGAGTGGAGGACGGAGAGAAAATCAATAGAGATAATGTAATGTTGAAGGCAGCAAACAAATCCTCCCCGCTTAGACAAATTTATTCGGAAGAGAAAACGAAGGTTAACAGTAATCACTATTTTTACAAAACATGCTGGTTATATAGACACACATCCTGGTCCATCTTTTACGTTCTATGTGCACCTTTCCTGAGCATTGAGGGAATGTAACGTTGTCCCTATTAGGTGAGTAGAATTGTATCATAATGATAAATGATGGCCACAACCACATACAAAAGAGCTGAGGCGTGATTCACAATAGTAATCTTTATATTTCAGATGGCTCTAGGGACGTTAATGGTGGTCAGTTCATTGGTCCAACACTTTTGGAACATGTAAAATATCACAAAAACTACGGAGATGGATTGCCATGAAATTTGTCCTTGACCCAAATGATAAATCCGGTTTAATATATTCTATTTCCCCTTTAGTCCATATGATGAGATCACCTCAAAAACTCAATGAATACCTGGCAGTCTCAGTTGTACTCTGAGCTTAATACAGCACAAATTAACATTTCACATGTCAAACATTGCATGTGTATATTATCATGCTAGATAGGGATTTAAATATTGCATAATTTAAATAAAACATGCTTGCTCATCAAATGACATCAAATTAATAATGTCTCAAAATGTTCTATCAGTCAGTAAAACGAAAAGGATTGATGTATTGCATGTGGTCTCTTGGTAAGGAAATATGCTCAACAAATATGTAGAGGCAGAAATAAATGTAACCACACACACACACACACACACACACACACAGGCGTATTAAACTCTACAATGTGAGTAGGCTACTTCAGAGACCTGCACGCTTCCCTCCGAGTGGTAACAGGTTTTCTTTCGGCTCCACTTAAGTGTCTTCTCATTTTTGTGTTTGTGTGTGTGTGTGTGTGTGTGTGTGTGTGTGTGTGTGTGTGTGTGTGTGTGTGTGTATCACATTAGGACCTGAGTGTGTTTTCCCACTACAGCTTGGCATCATGTGTGTGTTTGTGTGTGTTTTATGTAAATGCACCGTTTGTGTGCCAAGCAGCAACAGTGCATGTCTTTACCAGCTGTAGTCACTAACACAAAGAGTATCTCATGTGCGTTTGTGTGTGTGTGTATGTGTGTATGTGCGCGTGTGTGTGTGTGCGCGTGTGGTGTGTGTGTGTGTGTGTATGTGTGTGTGTGTGTGTGTGTGTGTGTGTGTGTGTGTGTGTGTGTGTGTGTGTGTGTGTGTGCGCAGTGTGTTTTGAGTGGTTAAACATTGATGTCATAATGCATTGAGACAGACGGCCTCTCCCACTGTGACGTCGTCATGGTTACCACATGAAGAGACAATTCTGTAAATATCTCTATTTACCATCAGTTACACACACACACACACACACACACACACACACACACACACACACACACACACACACACACACACACACACACACACACACACACACACACACACACACAAATGCACACACACACACACACACACACACACACACACACACACACACACACACAAGCCATGAACATATGGTATGCACGCTCACGTACAATCACACCCGCCTTTTCCCTCCATCTCACTTGCACATTTTTACCAAGTGGCACTCAACACACAGAAACACATTAGCACACAGTCACTTTCACAGCCGTGTTCTCAAACAGAAGCAGACACAAACACTCGCCACCATCCGCCCTAACAGACTGTATCTATGGATGCACCTCTCCGTCTGACAACCCACAAACAATTACCGTGCCATTTCGGTCAATTATCATTCAGTCATTTCACCACACACCAGTGCCTCCCCCGCTTGCTTTGCTGCCTGTCTCTATCTCTCCTTCAGGAGAAAGGTCAGCTCCCACCAGGAGACCTACCGGCCTGTCAGGGAGACAGAGCGAGAGCGAGAGAGCGAGAGAGAGAGAGAAAGACAGAGAGAGAGAGAGACAGAGGGAGAGAGAGAGAGACAGAGAGAGAGACAGAGAAGGAGAGAGGGGGGGGGGGGGGAGTGAGAAGGGGGAGCAGTGATGGAGCACAGCCCAGGCTCACAAGGCTACATTTAAAAAACACCTTTTCAATTTGAGGATATTATAGTACATAGTTGTTTTCAATAAAGATCTCCCACCAAACCAAATTAACAAAACAATAGCAAAACAGTTTATCTTGATTAGCAAACAACACATTTGTATCAAACGTGGCAAAGAGTTGTACAGACAGGTGACAAGAGTGCTGAGTGTCAGGAAAACCCTCGCTTCTTGTTTCCTACTGCTCTTTGTAATCACCTACACTGTTCCAACTTGTTCTCATTTACATGTTTTCTCTTCAAGTGTCTACTCATCTGTGTGTTTGTGTGTGTGTGTGTGTGTGTGTGTGTGTGTGTGTGTGTGTGTGTGTGTGTGTGTGTGTGTGTGTGTGTGTGAGATTAAGAGCTGTGTGTGTTTCTCCACTTCAGTGCTGGAGTGCTGCACATCTGCCTTGTCTAGTGTGATTGGATCCAGAGTCTTACACACTACCTGTTAATCAGGTGAAAATGAGTTACCGTGCTGCACCACCTCAGTCACATCATAATTCCACCAGATGAAAAAACATGAAAACATTTGTGCTTCATGATCATCCAGAGGTCGACCTGTCCATAACTTTACCAGCACAGTCTACAAACAGTGTCGGTTTATGTCATCATCATTTCCAAAAGCTCTGCTGTTTCTTTCTTTCTATCATCCACTCTAAAACGCATTAATCAGATTGACCCACTCATGAGTTTTCAAAATCCCTCACTTAATAATAAAAGACAAAAAGGCCAAATCTAGCTAGTTTGGTATGTTGAATGAATAAAGGAATTACAGGTGGAGATGCTCTCACACGTTTCAATTCTTATTTTGTTTTAAATCTGCAGTCATAACAAGATACTGTACATCACTAACTGATGCCTTGGTTGCAAAAAAGTATTGGCATGGCAACCATCAAATCAAGACTAGTTTTATCAGAGGCTGATTGCTTGGAATGGGTGGGGAAGATGCATTTGGGCCCTTATCAGACTAATTATCTTTTACAAAATTAAGCAAACTTGAACTGAAAAACAATTTATTTTACTACACATTATTCCCTGCCTCTCTGAAATCACTGCTTAGAAATTTGAAGATACAAAAAAAACACTTGAGAGAAACACTGCTGTATTGATGAGCGTCATTTCAAATGAGACGGCTATGATCATTTTAGCGAACACGATTTCACCACACAGCGACTGTAATTACAAGTTGTGAAGGTTTGATGCGTGTTCATCAAAAAATACATCTTTTTTTTTCGTGTGCAGAGAATTGTCGGCTACAAGGGATAATTGCAGAACATCAAAACTAACAGAATGGAAAACTGTAGTGGGAGTGATGTGTGTACCCACTGATTCTATGAAGAAAAAACCAAGTCAAGTGAAAGCAGGATATGTGAGCCTACTGCTTCACAACTAATGTTTAACTCCCTTCTGCAACAGAAAGCAATAGGCGTCAGCCACAGGAACTGTATGCCAGGTCTCTCAAATACTCACAAAAAAATCAAATTATATATTTCCAAATGTTATTTTCTGATTTAGTGAAATAAATTTGGATGGATAGATTTACATCAGCTTGAGAACGACGGATACAATTTCATCATATACTGGAAACCATGTCTATTCATCCTCTTGGCATGAATTTTTTAAACATTGCCAGAGTGTCTAGAGATGTTACATGTATTCCAATATTAAGACACATGCATTCATACATAACATTTGCATTGCTTTCCGAATGAAAGTTCCCTTCTCGATCTTGGGGGAAAAATAATCCTAGCCCTCCAGACGTACTTATAAGCTCTGTATTCAAGGAGCGGAGCCTGCTGCTCAGCCTAGTGGAAAGTGTGGAACTTGGGTCACGTAATATAGGAGAGAGCGGTAACAGTGTTTTAACACCTAATATCATGTGGCAGATGCTTCACACCTGGCTCTTGGGATGACACTAGAGCCATCTCCGCCGGCTGATGAAGACTGACATGTGGGTGAAAGCTGTGAAGGCTCTCCAGTGGACCTTTGCTCTCATTCCATTGCTTTTTTTCCCCCCAGAAAAATGGCATCTCTTTGAATAACCCAGACTATTCAAGATATAAAGGTTATACCTCTCACCTGTTTTTTTTTTTGCCTCTTCACTGCCAACAGAAGCATGTAAAGGTGCTTACGGACGGACAAAAATTAAATAACACCAGCTGGTGAAATCCCCCTTTAAAATCTTCAAGCATCCTTGACTGTCCTCTACGGAGAGCAGACAGGATTGTCCTCTTTATTCATTCCGTTTCATCCCTTTTTTTTCTTTTTTACATTTTACCTCGTCCTTGTCTGTTAACTCCTCTGCTTTCAGTGAGATGTCCTCGAGAGAAATTCAGTCACATTTAAAGCATATTATTATGTCAGTGTGTAGATACTGAATAACAGTATTTCTTTTGTGTGTGTGTGTGTGTCCAACATAATTGGATGTAAATCAACAGCGATCATTCTACTTACTCAACAAAACACACACACACACACTACAGAGAGGAGAAGAACAGACGAAAGCATAGGACCTTGAGTCAGAGAGGGAACAGGAAGAATAAAAAGATGAATTTGAAGGTGGATTTGATTCCCTCAGGCAACTCCAAGGAGACTGACACAGGTGGAATATGAATGAGGAAAGAGTGTGTTTGTGTGCCTGTGAGTGTGAGTGCGTGTGTGTGAGTGTGTGCGTGTGTGTGTGTGTGTTGTGTGTGTGGTGTGTGTGTGTGTGTGTGTGTGTGCGCGTGTGTGTGTGTGTGTGTGTGTGTGTGTGTGTGTGTGTGTGTGTGTGGTGTGTGTGTGTGTGTGTGTGAGACAGAGTGCTGGTTGGTTTGGGCACAAGGAGAGCAAGTGATGGTAGAGAGCGCCTGAAAATGAAAAAAGGAGATTTTGAGAGAGAGTGAGGGAGAGAGAGAGAGAGAGAGAGAGAGATGTGTCAACGAGAGAGGCGAAAAAGGAAAAGTGGCAAACAGAGAAGGTGCAGAGAAAAGGGGGAAAAAGGAGGGGTCACAAAGCCTGAAAGGAAGACTGACAAGACGAGTGGAGAGACAGACAGGCTAAGCTAATGGTAGAAGACAATAGGAGAGAGACAAAAGGAAATGATAGATAAGAGGTAATGAAATAGTGCAGGCATTTAAGAGAAGGGAGAGAGTGAAGGGAGAGAATAACTAACTATGAGGCAAAAATGGTGGGAAGGTCGTTTAAGAAAAGTCATCTGGCGAGACAAGCCTGATCTCTGGAGCTTCACATGTGTTTTCTCTCCACAGATCAGTCGGGACTTTTTCCAATCTCTGTGGGGAGGAGCCTGGGCCTGTCCGTTAGTGGAAGGCAGCCCCTTATTGGTTCATCAATCTAGCCTCAATTAACAAGAGTAGGGAGGGCCCAGTCTGCCTGGAGGCTAGATTGACGACTATACATGAACCAATCAGAAGCTGCCTTCCTCCATGGTACGAACACGTGCCTTGATTGGCCGATCATTTTTTGACTCCTCCCCACAAAAGATTGGAGAAAGTCCAGAGTGTTCTGCAGGAGAGAAACAAATGTGAAGCTTGCACAATTGGGCTGGTCTCACCAGGATAGACTTAAGGACAATTTACAGCATTTTTAAAGCAAATATTTTGAACTAACAGAAAAAACTAAGGCACACACTAAAACTAAGCATCCCCGAACGTCGATTGGGATTACAATGACTGAGCATGCCTTCAAAATGGGAAAAAGATGAGAATTGTGGTTGACAAAAAAACAAACAATAAAGAAGTAAAAAAAGGGAGAAAAAATGTGTAAGGTAACAAGAGAACAGGAACTAAAGAGGAAGATGGAGTGAGAGAAAGGCAGCCCGATGAGCATGAGAATGAGAGAGAGAGAGAGAGAGAGAGAGTGAGGGGGAAAAAAGGCAGACAATCAGTATATGACAGAGCGACAGGAGGGAAGGCAAAGAGAGCCGGTCTGGGGATCAAACCGGTCTCAGAGATCATCTGACTTTAGATGGAAATGGAGTCGAGTTGATGAGGAACGAATCGTCGCAGATGAACAGACGGGGAAGCTGAATACAGACGAGGAGCGGAGGTGAAGAGATAAAAGAAAATCAAAAATTGCCGAAGACTTAAGTACCTGTGGTGTGTCACCTTGTTTGGTGCATGACGCCACCGCTCTGCAACGATATGAATGCAGAGAGCGTGGGCTCCCTTCAATCTCAAGATTACTCCTGCATTTCACGCAGTATAAATATATTTGGGTTCGTTTTTCTCAAGGTGTTTCAGCTTCATTAAAGGCCACAGATTGAGTGGGGATAAAGAAAGACGCAAAGAAAAAATGGCAGACACCTCTCAGGAAGAAAACTTTCATCTCGTTATACGAAGGTTTTAGATTACTTGACCTAAAAATGACATGTTTAACTTGACGTGTTCTCCATTTTCAGTTGAGCTATATGTGCTAGACATAACAATAACTACCCTGAAAAACCATTGACAGCAACGGTTGCAACATTATAAGCTTCTAACTTCCTTTACATCGCATTTTTTAATTCTGGTACGCGGTGTCGCATTTGGAAGATGAAGTGATTGTCGTACGAACAAACAAACGATAGACAATGATTGTTCGGATGGGCTATGCTTTTTAATTCCCTGCGAAGACCGATGGTGGAAGTTGTTAGGTGGAGATTGGAAAATCATTGCAATCACTTCACCTCTCTGAAGTTGAGCGAAACACAACAACACTGGCACACACTTGACAAGTGCAATGAATGTTGAGAGCTGGATATTTACAAAGGAGCATCCACAGATTTGGAGAGACTTTGGGTGAAGTAACCCATTTGTTTGTGATGGGACGTTTTTTCGAAGGCTTGAAGAGTTTGGGTAAACCACATCCGACGTGAGGAGAAAATCGATATTTTGGGCAATGGAGCGCAGCCTGAGTAGAGCCTAGGTGGCACAAGCAATAAGCAACCGCAAAGGCTGAAGGTAATAGGCTGAGACAATCACTATCTTCAAAACATTAAGCAAGTAACCCTTGTTTTCTTCAACTAAATATCAAACCATCTCCACTGAGACACACATCAAAAGTAGTTCAAAGTAGTAGTGTCACGTTTTCAAGTTGTGCTAAAGGTGTGATCATAAACGGGGGATTTTTAATAAATTTTTCCCCCCTTTTTTTCGGGGGGGATTTAAACAGTTATGAGGGAGCAGCCGAAGACAACAAAAAGCAACTATTTTGATTTGATTTGAAATGATAGCGCCGCTTATATTATACATCACACTTGATGCAGTGACAATGCTTATGTTGCTGCGTCACCAGCCCCTCTTTCATTCCGGGATGTGGAGGGCTTTGTAAAAGCACACACAGATTGGCCAGTATGCCAGCTTTACTTGGTCCACGAAGCCTGCATAGTAGTGGATTGTATTTCCATCAATTTGGGCTGGCCACAAAAGCACAAAAAATGTATTTCCTTGTGTCCACATTATACATTTTGGGGTCTTGTGAAGATAATTTTCCTTTTTTAACAACTCAATCAATTTAATTTGCTCATTATTATTTGTGATTTCAAAATTGCAAAATGAGACGTGAAAATATTTGTCTCATTTATAACAATCTTAATCAATATCTAGCCTTACATAATTTTTTTTTCAAATGTAAAATTCCTTCCTATATGTTGAAAACTGCACTCATTCTGTGTGAATGACGAATAAGTAAAAAAGACTAGAGCCAAATGCACATGGAAAGCTATCATCTTGAGCAGCAACTGAAAAGAGACTAGAGAATTGGGGGCTGGAATCAGACTTGGGGTGCTGTAAGGATACTGGACTTTAAGCACTGACATATACCTGGTACATCTACCGGTTTGTTCACTTTCCACATTCATTGTCGTTTCCACGTCACACCAACATAATGCTGTGAAGGATAGGTCAATGTTGTCAACAGATATCAACACAGCATGGACACACAGCATTTATGGTTTTAATTACTTACTATAAATCCTCTAGGACTACAAACTCACTGCTGTCATATGGTAATAGGCTGCAACATTAATTACTGAAACAACAGCCTAAAAAGGACACGCAACAGATAAGGTAAACAACAGGTGTAATGGAAGAGTTGTTCATTCTGCCTTTCTTTTGAAGGTGAAAATAAAGTCGCTGCTGCTGTTGTGGGGGGAAAAAAACTTCAGAATTTATTTTAGTTTTTTCTTCGATCTGGCTGGTTTTTCATGTGTTGTTTTATCGGTAGTGCATGTTTTCTGACCCTGGGGGCTGGCGAAATCCATTCACTATCCCCTTAATAAGATTTCAAGGATTCACAGTCATCAATCTTCAAACGAGCCTGTCTTTCTAAATTTCGGAAAAATTGACTTTCTTTCTGAAAAGCACAGCAAACAGCAGGTGAAGAGAGAGAAGGTGTTCACCTCTGCAGACACACACACACAAAAGGAGGAGCCCATCGGTCTTCCTAACAATTCAATGTAGGGGACAGCTGAGGAAAGACTTCTCTTACTCCCCCATTTATTTAACATTTGTTAGGGATGAATGCCGCTGATAACTACATGATAATGAGCCGTCCTCCACAGCCTGCCATGTAAGTAACACACCTCCAGGACATCCTGTCTGAGTGAAGGTCAGACATTACCACCCACAAAACTCCTATCAGTCACGTTAATGTGTACAGGCCGGGGAGTAGTGACTCAAGATGTAGTGACAGCTAAGTGTGGGTGGACCGCTTGTGTACGTGCGCAGGCAAAATAGTCACATGAGAGAGCCCATATTAACGCCTCCTAGCAATGGCTGTGATATTTTGTCTGTCACCGAGGCAATTTTTTATCAGACAACCATCCACATCCATATTGACTTAGACAACTGGCCCAGAAAAAGAATATCGATAAATTGAGATCACAGAGTTTTCCAAAGGATTTCATTACGTTGTGAATTAAGAGATTAAAACTGGACACACGATGTATCCCTATGATCCTGATCAAACAAACAGACACACTCAAATCAGGTCATTGAGAAGATTGAAAACTATTTAAGAACATGAAGGAATAAAGATAGTTAACCTGCTCTTCTTGTCAACAAATCCCCAAGAAAAAAAGACCAAAATCAACAGTGTGTTAGTCCGTCTCTTAACTCCATCCAACGTACCCTGTCTGTACATTCATTTAGCTCTAGGCCCATTATTAGAGTTAGGACCTGATTTAAGAAAATAGCCATTACAGATTAACAGTTCTTAAGTCAATGTTCCTATCCTATCCTACTTCAAGATTGGAAAGGTTACAAAAGCATCCGCAATTCCTGAAACCTTTTTGAAGTCGGACCTTTAGGCTTACTGTCAGTGTCGGACATGATGGCGTCGCGAGTACAGCGCGAGGCTCTGCGTCTCCCCAGTTTGTGCAAATTAATGAGTGTTTGTTTGTTTTTGGTTGCGATTTTCCCACATTACAACTATGGGAACATATTGTACAGTAGACAAGAACTTTTGGATATACGTGCCCACAGCACGAGCCACGTATATCAAGATCTTCAACTACCACTGGAGATAGCCAGAGCACCGTGGTCCAGCATACCAGCTCTCCCGGAAAAGAGGGCCCGGAGGCGGCGTCGGGAACGTAAACAGAAGCGGGGAAGCGGGGTGGCTTACGAGCTAGGTTAAGGCTAACCCGCATAAGCTACCACTACCAAGCTTGTTCCTAGCTAATGTGCGGTCACTGGCGAATAAACTGGATGAAATACGACTCTGGATTACCTCTCACAGACGGATTATGGACTGCAATATAATGATCTACACTGAAACATGGTTGAACAACCGCATTCCGGACACTGCAATTGAACTACAGGGGCGGACTATGTTCAGAGCTGACAGATCAACTGAAGATTCCGGTAAGACCAGAGGCGGTGGTTTGTGCATTTATATCAACAACGCATGGTGTATGAACACTGTCATGATCGGAAGTCACTGTTCTGAGAACGTGGAATATATGTCCGTTAAATGCCGGCCTTTTTACCTACCAAGAGAACACTCATGCATTGTTATTATGGCCGTTTACGTACCCCCTGATGCTAATGCCAAACTAGCAATGAAGGAGCTACATTCTGCCATTAGTATACAACAAACTGCTCACCCAGAAGGGGCATTTATTGCTGCAGGGGATTTTAACCATTCAAACCTTAAGTCGGTACTCCCCAAATTCCACCAACATGTATCCTGCCCAACCAGAGGGGACAGAATTTTGGACAAAGTGTACACAAACATCCCCGAGGCCTACAAGGCTATACCACTCTCCCACCTGGGTCAATCTGACCATATTTCCCTGCTGCTGCTGCCCAGATACACAGCCCTCATTAGCCGGGTGAAACCCACAGTGAGGAATGTGAAGATCTGGCCCGAGGGTGCAGAGGCCGCTCTACAACTTGGGTTTCAGCGCACAGACTGGAGTCTGTTCGCCACCAATGCCACCTCTGACTCTCAGCTGGACATTGAGACATATACCTCCTCTGTTCTGGAATATATTAACACAGGTGTAAATAATGTCACTACTCATAAGCAGATCAAGATATACCCCAATCAGAAGCCTTGGATGAACAAGGACGTCCGTCTACTGTTAAAGGCCCGCGACATTGCTTTTCGATCCGGCAACGCAGAAGCCTACAGCACATCCAGGGCTAACCTGAAAAGGGGAATAAGGATCGCCCAACACAGCCACAAACTACGGATTGAAGAACACTTCAATAACTCAGACCCCCGACGTATGTGGCAAGGGATACAGGCCATCACTGATTACAAAAGAGCAAACTCAACCCCCCTTACCACCACTACTGACTTTGCTAACGAGCTTAATCACTTTTATGCCCGCTTTGACCGTGACAACAGCACTACGCCTGTCAAAACTACCCCACCACCTGGCGAACAACCTCTCAGATTCACCGTCTCCGACGTGCAGTCAGTGCTGAGCAGGGTGAATGTAAGGAAGGCAGCTGGCCCGGATGGCATCCCTGGGCGCGTGTGGAGAACCTGCGCTGAGCAACTATCCGGAGTCTTCACCGACATATTTAACCTGTCACTGGCCCAGGCTGTTGTTCCCGTGTGCCTCAAGACCACCACCATCGTCCCTGTGCCCAAGCAATCTAACCCAGCGTGTCTGAATGACTATCGTCCGGTAGCATTGACCCCCATCATCACCAAGTGCCTTGAGAAGCTAATCTTAGCCCACCTTAAGCCTAGCCTTCCTCCTGCACTAGACCCCCACCAGTATGCATACCGTGCCAACAGATCGACTGAGGATGCCATATCCACAGCCCTTCACTCTGCCCTCACTCATCTGGACAATAGCAATTCCTATGCTAGGTTGCTATTCATCGACTTCAGCTCAGCTTTCAACACAATCACACCATCTGATCTGATCTTGAAACTACACAAGCTTGGCATCAGCATATTCACCTGCAACTGGATTTTGGACTTTCTGATCAACAGACCACAGACGGTGAGGTTAAACAACCTCTCCTCCACTACACTTCCTCTTCACACTGGTGTGCCACAAGGGTGTGTGCTCAGCCCTTTACTGTACACCCTCTTCACCCATGACTGCTCCCCCATTCACAGCACCAACTCCATCATCAAATTCGCGGACGACACAACAGTGGTCGGCCTGATTAGGAATAATGATGAATCAGCCTACAGGGAGGAAGTACAGCACTTGGCAGCTTGGTGCGCTAATAACAACCTTGCGCTCAACACCACCAAAACCAAAGAGCTCATTGTTGACTTCCGGAAATCAAAGGCAAGCATCCATACACCCATTCACATCAACGGGGCTGAAGTGGAACGGGTCACCAACTTCAAGTTCCTGGGTGTCCATATTTCACAAGACCTCTCCTGGTCACTCAACACCTCCACTCTGATCAAGAAAGCTCAACAACGCCTCTTCTTCCTCAGAAAACTGAAAAAAGCCGGACTCTCCCCCCAGATCCTCCGGAACTTCTACCGCTGCACCGTTGAGAGCATCCTTACCAACTGCTTCACGGTGTGGTATGGTAACTGCACAATGGCTGATAGGAAAGCCCTACAGCGAGTTGTAAAAACTGCTCAAAAAATAATTGTCACATCACTCCCTGCCCTCACTGACCTTCATCAGTCACGGTGTCTGCAACGTGCAAACAAAATCATCAAGGACCACACACACCCCAGTCATGCACTGTTCTCTCTCCTCCCGTCCGGGAGACGTTACAGGAGCCTCGGGAGTCGCACCAGCAGGCTCAGAAACAGCTTTTTCCATAACACTGTAACACTGCTCAACTCCAAGCCCCTACACTAGCACCCCCTCTCCCCCACTTGGACCATGGTCTGTCTGACTACCTCTACCACTATGCACTTTACTTATGCACTTCAATAATGCACTTTATATTCATACTGCATTCTATGGACCCTTCAGAACTATATGCACTTTAATATTGATATTGACTGGATATTTTTTTTAACTTTGTTGACCAGCTGCAATCTGTGTATTATGTATTATTATTACTATAGCGCTGCTATAACAATAGAACGTTTTTATTGATTGCACTACTGGTTAGATGCTAAACTGCATTTCGTTGTACTGGTTGTCTTTACTTGTGCAATGACAATAAAGTTGAATCTAATCTAATCTAAAACTGTGTTATGCAAGACTATATGTTGAAAACTGATGTTGGATTGAGCAGTAAAGATGTCTTAACCAGACTCTGGATCAGATTGGGTAAGATAAGATAGGATAAGGATTCCAAAAGTTAGTTAGGATGTATTTTTGTAAAACAAAATCAAAAAAAAAAACTTTCTTAAACGTTCCTATCTTAAAAGAAGTTTCTGTAATTGGCCTACACCCCCTGATGTGTACTCACAGATGGTGTACGTGGGATTGAGTTAAAGTTAACTACTGCCCATGTTCACAAAGCAACGTGTCACCTGGTACACCTGACTCGTGTGATGAGGATCGGATGATTTCATTGGTGAAGAGAGAGAGAGACACAGAGGGAGGTGAGCAGAGGGGGGAGTGGGGGTGGGGGGGCAAGAGAGGAGGAGGAGGGCGAGTAAAGGGAGTAACGGTCGTCTCCATGGTGAAGCAGTTGTCGTCATGGTTACCCACAGAGCCCGGGTCAGCGGCTCCAGGAATGTGCATGCTGTTTGCGCGCACACACACACATACACACACACACACACACACACACACACACACACACACACACACACACACACACACACACACACACACACACACACACACACACACACACACACACACACACACACAGGTCATTATTTTCTCCCCCTCTGTTGTATGATTGTGTGTACGTCCGTGTGTCTGTGTGTGTGATGACAGATGAGTCCTGTTGTCAGAGTCACCAAGGGGTGTGAATGTCTGCACTTCAGGAGGTAAGAAAAGAGGTGTGTAGGTAGGTGGGTGTGTGTGTGTGTGTGTGTGTGTGTGTGTGTGTGTGTGTGTGTGTGTGTGTGTGTGTGTGTGTGTGTGTGTGTGTGTGTGTGTGTGTGTGTGTGTGTGTGTGTTTGTGTGTGTGTGTGTGTGTTTTCAGTGTGTGCCAGATGAAATAGAGCCATGGATTGCATGTTATTTCATCTCCTTTACTTTCTTTTGCAGATACAAATACATGTTTGCATCTGGTGTGTGGTGTTTTGTTAATGTTGGTGTGTGTGTGTGTGTGGGGGTCAAACAGGTTCATAGCGAGGAGGGCTGTGACAAGACAACTGTGACTCAACTGAAGCGACCACATGCAGGCTCCTGGCTGTTTGTGTATGTTTGTGTAAGCGTGTAAATGCCGGTGTGTGTGTCTTAAACACAGCAAGGAGCTTAAGTTAACCAACGTGCACTGCTGTGCTGCCATTTCTGTATCAGAAAAACATTGAAATCCTTTTGCGAGTGCTGGTTTAGCCCACTGAGACAGACAGACACACAAACACACACGCACACACACACACGCACACACACACACACACACACACGTCTCCGCCTCCAGACATGCTCACCCGAGCACAAAATTTCAAAGTTGAAGCAGGAAATTCACTTACTATTTTCCCAGTCCTTCCATTACACTTAGACTTCAACTGCGATGCACACGGTTACCATGACATGCAGGCATGCCATAGACACGCCACGGCACACTGCTCTAACGTGCTCTAATGTGTTTGGATGCATGTTGCTGTTTGCTTCTTATTGATGTGCCTCCCGTCTGAACCAGTGCACCACCGCCTCTACTTTATTCTAACCCCACCTGCTCTAAAGCCCCGGGATCCACTGAAGTGTGCAGCTGAAACAGTGGATGGCACACAGGGTTTAAGGGCAAGAAGCATTTAGGTCTGTTCAGAGCTGCTGAGTAACAGTAGTGTACGTGCAGAGCTAGCAGCCATCTCAGTAGCGAGGCAAAAAGGGAATTCTCCACAGTGTTACAGTGTGCTATGCATGTTAACTTGTATTGTCAGTATTAGCTTGTCATTGTCAATGTTGCCTTTGTACCATTAATGTTAGCAAAGCTTGCCAACACAATTACATGGATGCGTTCATATGGTACTGGACTATTTATAGATGAGAATGGTAAAAGTTAAGCCAAGTTTTACTGGTAGAGATGAGATGAGTCTGAGATGTCCTCAAATGGCTTCTGTACAGAGGATAAACTGTACTGAATTACTAACAACACAAAGTAGCTGTTACTTTGGCACTCTGGACATTTTTCATTAACATTCTTTCAAACAACTCATCTCTCCATTTCCCATCTACCCAACTATCTAGGTGTGTGGTCCGACGAACATAAAAGATTCATAGAGCTGCAGGCATAGACACACACTTCTACAACTAAAGCCATTAAAAAATATGATTCCCCAGATTATTATGTTCAGTGACTGCATTTTTAAATAGATTTTTCTTTACAAAATCTGTGCATGATACCTGCAGAATTATACTTGGTTAGTGAACCAGGGTGTCCAAGGCAAAAGCATTACACATAACATACTTTCTCTACTATATTCACGTCATTACTTCCTGCTTTACACTGACTTAAGCACTGGTGTGTGGATGTGTGTGTGTGTGTGTGTGTGTGTGTGCTTGAGCGTGTACGGCAGAATGGCAGAATATGTTCGCAAATCTGGAGCTGAACCGTCGATGGAAATCACTGACAATCTACCACAGATTGTACGCTGCTCAGAGGCTGGGCTGCCAGACACTTTGCTACCGTAGCTCGTACAAATCAGTCTAAGAATGGCAGTGTGCTGTTGACGCTTGAGTGCTGTAGTTAAAATGCACCGCCTCATGGTAAAAAATCCCTGAAGTGTGTAGGTCTGAGTGACAACCTAATGCTAAAGTGAAGCACTGATGAGCAGCAGCAAGTAACGGGCCTGACCTATGATCCAGTGGATGGGGCCTTGAAAGAGAAGGAGAAGGTCCCTGAAAAGAAATGTTCCTAAAAAAATCTGATGATCTGTAATAACAGGTTTGGTGACCTGAGGGCAAAGCAGACCTACAGAAAAGGTTTTGCCAATAAAGGTCATCAACTCACAGATATCAGCATGGGGACTGGAACAGTTTCACCAGTTCCAGGACAGTGCCATGGAGGTCTGAGGGGTGGTAAAGGTCACTGACAATGCACAGCATGCCTTGTTGAGCCAGCCAGAGTATAACTAGTACTCAACCTGCTGCCCTTTACCGCTCTGACTGAACACGCAGGAGGAATTTCTACTTCAGTTAATATTGCATTGTTCACCAAATAGCCACCTCAATTTCACACGCCAGAAACAGAAAGTTAACTGAGCCTTTAAATAGCTCCTAAAGAGCCAGAGGGGCGGGAAACAATTGTGTTACCAACTGAATAATTGAACTATTGTGTGATTTACAGAGAACTATAAAAAGAAATGATGAGGGCGTTTATTGAAGAATATTTCCAATATAGAATTCTTCATTGCTTACAATTGCAAATGAGAGATTAAGATCTCAGATTTTGAAGTTTGTAAGACATTAGTATGTATTAAGTATGAGAAAGTTTTAAGGGAGCAACATTTAAAATGAGAGCAACAAATTTGGGATCATCTATCTTCTAACTACATAGATCAAGGACAATCTGTCTGAGTGTCATACCTCATTCTCTTCAACGCTTGACCTTTCACGCTGAAATGTCACATGGCCCTTCAGTACACTGAGGCCCTGTTCTCACGGTGAAACGTGACAGTTTTCCGTTTTTTTTTTAAAACCCCGTTCAGACACAATTTATCTGACATCTTCACCCGTACACATGTTTCGAGAGGAAACGGGACGAAATCGATGTAGTAAGCATGCCAGGCCAGCAGTTGGCGGTACAAGGTAGTAGTAAATAGCATTTCTGGTGCATCCGGTGTCGGCTGTAAGAATTGAATAAAAAGGCGCGCCTGCGCAAGAACGATTCTTTTTCTCAGCTCTGTGAAAAACAACAACAAACATGGCGTGTCCGCTGTTCACAGCATTGGTGCAGCAATTCCATATTTTGTTGTAGGAGCGATTGTCGGCAAACATCATCAGCAACGCACAGCGAATACAGCTCGGTGATCCGCCATTGTTGTTGTTGTTTTCCAACTGGCGCACATGGACCTACAAAGACGGCGCATGCCCATTTATCTCCAAACGCAATGCGCATGTGTGAGGGGGAGCCGTGGCGTCAGCATTACCAGGGGAAATGGTTTCGGTGTTTACAAGAAACCAAAACTGTTGTGTTTTCCAAAAATCCTCCCTGGGAGGTGATCTCAAAAACTTGTGGTTTCATGCCTGCGTTTGCTGTTTTCATGTACATGATATAGTGCAACCGCGGGAATTTTTCTGTTTTGCACCGTTTCGTGTTGCCGTGAGAACAGGGCCTGAGAGAGTCATTTTCCTCATTTGCCATTGCAAACGTTGAATAAAGCTTGATTTGGAGCACTTGTGCTGCGACCGCAGCCGAAAATATGCGCATGCCCAGCTGGGCCGACTCATTTCACGGTCTGTGTGGCTTCAGTTGCTGTCCGGAGCAACAGGAGGAGCCATATTTTCTGCTTTGTTTTGTGCAAGGGAGGAAACAATCTCCTGCATGTTGTTGTGTTATTGTGAGGCAACGCAATCAGAGGGTGCGGCAGAAACCCCAGCACCCTGTGGTATGAAGAACATAAGACATCTGCGAGAAAAAAAAGTGGGTCTGATTTACCACAAACAAACACACATGGACTGGTTTAAGGTTTAAGGTTGGTGAAATGTGTGTCTTCTATATCATGTCAACATGAAGCAGTATCCAGCAGTGAGGGGTTCCCACCTTCCCCAACCACACGCACAATGCTCCATATTGTTTCTCACCCCTAATTTCTGTACTGATAACCCTCCCGCTGTTAGATATGACTATTTCTACCTCCCACTGTTTCATTCAATAATCATACTTTTATCTTGCTCTTTTTGTACCTTTGCTAGCCACATGAAATAATTGCTTATAAAATATTTGCCTGTGATCTTCACAAGATTCTAACCACAGGCACATCCCAACATTGATATGTAGTTTCACTGCACATATCCACAGGTAAGGACTAGTTTGTATGATGTTCAAATCCCCACAAACACAAACTGTACTTTACTTATCCATGCACACAAACTGCAAAACACATTTACACAAGACTCTTCCTTATCAGTATTGGTTTATATTCTCAAAAACCTTCCACGATTGCAAAGTTACAGGTTAACTTGACACTCACGATCTTGATCTTGACCTTGACCCAGCTCTGACACACGACTCTGTGGCCCTACAATTGACCCCTGACCTTCGTGACATCATCAGTCATCAAACTCAAACCCTTGGTGTGTTTTGCTGAAAGGACCTTTTGAATGGACCTGAATGGACCTCCCACTCCACCTTTATTCGCTCTATTCACTCTCTATCAGGCCTCTCAGTGGTGCGTCGGGCCCCATCTGTGAATACCTTGGGCCACGCCACATGACCACACTGAAAAGCATTATATACATCAACACAGACATCAACAGTCTTTCTGAAAATGCCCCGGTTGGGCGAATAATGCCACTTGAGGCTCCTTCAGTTCAATTTTGGACAAGGAACTCAAATCTAATGTATGTGGTGGCGCCGAGATGGCCCCACCGCCAGCTTTTTTTTGTGTTCCTAGGGTCACAACGCTTGTCTTAGTGACAGATATTGTGAATTATTAAACACACAAGACACGTGTCCACATGCTTTAAAATAAAAGACAAATCAGAGATTTTCAGTCAAATGTCATTTGTGGCGCCAAGGGGACGCCATCTGGGCCCTCGCCTTTCATCAAAGAAAGATAGAAAAACAGAAAAGAAGAATTATTTAAAGCCTATCAACCATTCTTGTCACGTACACATAAAAAGGAGTTAATACACATGCAGACATTTAATGATCCTGCTGACATTTTTTGCAGGGCCAAACAGCCCTCCACTGTTGGCTGTGTTAATTTAACATGATTGATCTTTTCACTCTGACACTGTTTGGCGAAGTCCTTGATGACAGCACACAGAGTCTCTGCATGTGCCCAGAGTTAAATCCAAATCCCATTCTGAAGCCGCTACACTTGGTTTACTTTTGTTTTGTCCGGAACAAATTGGTGCAAATTCAAATCAATTATATTTTATCTGAAGGTATCAATGAGATTGTTTTTGAGTGTCAGATTCCTCTATTGTGATGTTTTTTTCTCTCTCTCTTCTGTGCGGAGGCATGGTGTGTTTGAGGTAAACAACATTCCGGTCCATTTTCAGCCCAGAGAAGAGGGCATGAACCATTAGCTTCCGGGAAGGATAGCTGGCTTCCCTGGTTCATTGGGCTCATGGATGGCTGGCTGTTACACTCAGGTGGACAGAGAAGCCAAGGAAGTGGGCATGGAGAAGCCTCAGGGGGGCCAGACAATAACAAATGACAGACAGAAAAAAAATAGCGACCTTGTAATTGAAATGCCATTGTGAGTTTCTCAGTTTTATCTGAAATATACTGCCGCCGCGCACAACAGCAACAACAGAGAGCGGGGTCTTGTCTTCAGGATGTAATGACTTATGCATTTGAGCTCCACAAATCACTCAAAGATGCAAAGAAAGCCCCTAGCTACGCCCAAGAACTGCATTATTATTCATTTGTCAACACTTGAGCGGAATATAATTTCTAGCCAATTTTCCAAATTGTTTGTTCCAATTTTGTCACACACAGACTTGTCCTCTGCTACATTTGTACAGCGATAGATAATTGGATTCTCTTTTTATAACCAAGTGGTGGAGGAATGCAACATTTTCAAGGTAATACACTAGAGAGAGAGGGATGAGCAGGATTTTAAAAAAGCTAGTAAATGATGTGTGGCTTGTCAGATGATGATCCACAAAGACAAAGAGCTAAAAGAAAAACCAGATTTTAAACCTGATCAAGGTTCATGTTAAGTCAAAATAATCAACTAAAAAGCCTTATAGTTAAAAAATAAAGGTATCGCAATGTTTTCGCTCTTTGCAGTCAACCTTGAATGTATTTTTCTTACTTTTTGTGAAAGCAGGTGGAAATACTACAGAATTGAACACCCACAACAGCCACACACTGGTGGACTCAGCCATGTCTGGTGCAACGCCCTCTTTGGACTCAACCAGTTTTGGCTGCGACACACCATGGTTAGATGTTTGGTGTTTCCAGCCCAGCCAACTGGCACAGAGACACACGTTACTGAGCAACATCCACAGAGCATGACTCTGGAGCTAAGATGGCTGCCGTGCGTAAAGGCCAAAGTGTGGGCGCTTCCACTGACTGGCATGAAGAGGGCTGGGCCAGTCTGCCTTCTGGCCCCCAACAGCGGACTGTTTGTAATGACAGAACTGGGCTCAGAGGTGCCACATGGCACTCTGGCCCAACAGTAAAGAGTTTCAAAGCATTTGATTGTTGCCAAAGTCCCAGAGAACATTTTTGATGCTTCTACAGCACGGTGAAAGTGTGCGGCTTTTTTTTCTGTTCACTGGCCAACAAGTGGGTTTCATTTTCATTGTCTATCCAAACTACTCATACACGGCACTATCATTCTTCCTCTCACTTTTTTGTTCGTCCCTTTTTCAAATAAAGGCTGGATAGGTTGGCTGAAAGAGCACATTTTATGCATCTAGGAGGGTTCTATAGCCCTGCCTTTTCATCCACAGTATAGCCTAAAGAAAGCCATTACTTTATTGTTGACATTGTATTTTGTCTTTATTCTCAACCTTCTATATTCACAGAATTGTATTTCCACTTTTTTCTTAGCGTGCATAATAAAAAAAACGTTTTTATTCCTCTACCATGGCCCAAATACTATTCCATATATGCAAAACATGGTAAAAAGTGAATCTACTTAACAAAGCATTTTCTATTTTAATATATCCTTTATGAAGAGTGTTTTAGTCTACAGTATAGTTTGTACTGGTTCAACAGGGACAGTATGATAGGAATGTGTGTAGTCATTCACAATTCTGTGTGAGTACTGCAGGAAAAAAACAACACAGGTGACGCTGCATCCAGTATGTACAGGGTATGGTGGTCTCTAAACATTTCTATTGCAGCTGTAACAGATGCAGAAGCACGACTTAGCTTTTTCCTGTCTGACCTTTTGGGGCTATAATACTAGAAAAAAAAAGTGCTGCATTGTTTACTGATAAGTGGTTTCTGACCGACAACAGCGATGGGCACTGTGGCCAAAAACTGCAAATAGCAGCAGAGGAAGGGACATTGGCAAAACAAGCACTTTGGAGCTGAGCTGCCCAGCCTTCATGCTTCTCTCTGTGAGTTGAGTGCTAGATTGTTTATTTCACTGTGAAGGGAACCACTTTGGGCACCTATCTGCTAAAAGTAACATAAAAATGTGGCAAACTTTCAAGAAGAATCTTTAAACTTATCTCGGTATTTTTTATTATAAATGAGTTAGATAAGACAGCCACACAGCAAAACGGTCCACTGGGTATTCAGCTTAGCATACATCGATTAAAAAACAACAACCACTCTTCCACAAATGACATTGGAGTGCAGCAAGCAAGCAGTATGTGACAGAAAGTTTTGCTGTGACTGTTTTCTGTTTATTGCTGTTGACACACAGATTGGGTAATAGCCTGCCTCCGTCTTCGAGTGCTCGTTTCTTAAAAGACCACCGCCTCTCGAATCTCACAGGACGACGGCTATTGAAATTCATCTCTTCAGTTCATCTCTTTTTTCTCTCCCCTCTGAAAAAGCTTTTTCCATTTTTGGTGTGAATAAAATTTGAACATTTCAGACACCTCATCTCATCCCACAGTGTCTCAGATCTGTGGGCTCAACTCAGGGAAGACTACTCTCGGCCACTTCAGAACGGTTCAGAACAGTTACCAGTTTCAAAATGATCCAAGTGGTTAAGTTATTTTCATGTGACGCCCCGTTGGTTCTCATCTTGGTTAGACCGCTCCCGTGGACAGTTTGTCTTCTTTGATAACAACTGCCGTGTAACAGTTGACTTTAGAGCATTTGTGTTCTAATTGCCAATAGCAGGTGACTCACCATGATGCATTTTACATTATTAGTCAAATATTTGAACCTTCACTTTTGAACTTTTTGCTGTGGCAGCCCACCACATGAACAGCAGGAAATACTGGATACATGACATGTAATACACATTCATGTTTCCCTCAGGATAATTTTTCATAATTTTGGTGATCCTCATCATACGGTCTTACTTTTTCTTTGTCTATCTCTTGGTTTTATCACCAAAAATACCTTCAAATCTTATATCATTCTTATTCGCCACATTCTTGTGTTCTTAATAGAATACCAAGCATTGTAAGAAGCTTAATTAAAAGACTTAAGTTGATAAAAAAATAAATCTGCTCAACATCAGTATATTATAATATTCATTGTGAGCATGTTAGCATTAGCATTAAGCTCAAAGGTCAATGTGCGATTTGACAGTCACCCTGCTATATACAATTAGTCTCTATAGGGTGCTGGTTGCTTCCTAGATGTAGTATTAAAGATAAAGGTGTAAATATGTCCGAAACTGTATTTTGTCCATTAGCCTTGACATCAAAGCTAAAGTGTATCCGTGTCACTTTCCTTAGTGTATCAAACTTCACCAAAACTAAACCCCTCGCCTTCAAACTGCATTGTCCTCGCCTGGTTTCATAAATTGAACCGATGATGCAAACAGTTGAAAATTGAAAAAACTCCGAACATGCTCTGTTTATCCAGTGATAATCCTTTAGCCTTGTTTCCCTCTCTTTCTGTCTGCGTCTCTCTCTCCCTCTGTGTCACTTTCTCAATTTAATTTCTCAGCTTGAGTCGCTGCACTGGCTCGACTGTTAACTAGATGAAACACTGCCAAAGTGGTTTACGGAATGTAAAAAAAACTTTCTGCCAGGCTTTCTTTCTTTCTTTCTCTCCCTCCCTCGCCAATGTTCTTCACCCCCCTGTTTACCCCCTGCCAGCTGCACCCCTCCTCCTCCTCCTCCTCCTCTTCAAGACAGCGTTGCGTTGCGGCTCTGTGCTCCTAAAGAGCTGAAACTGTCGGCCGGGGGAGCGGTGAAATGGAAAAATTTAATCGCATTAAGAGAAAAACCTTCTCTTTTCATTTGTAAATTCCTGGGACACGCTTTTTTTTCTCCATTCCCTTTTTTCCCCTTTTACACCTAACTCTCTCTCTCTCTCTCCCTTCTTGTCCTTACCCCGACACGGCTGCTGAGCTCAGAAAACATCCGCCTAGGCTTCAACACACACACACACACACAGAACTACAGACACACATACAGTACATTTACACACTCAACTCTTCACTTCTACCTCAGTGGATTTGACAAACCAGAATGGAGGCCTGTTGGATGGGTGAACGCAAGCACACACCACACACACACACACACACACACACACACACACACACACACACACACACACACACACACACACACACACACACACACACACACACACACACACACTGTGAGGACATTCATTAACATAATGCATTCCGTAGCGCCTTACCCTAACCCTCAAAACTAAATTCCTAAACCCATTCCTTACACTAACCTAGACCTATTTGAAATCGGAACATTAAACCGTAGTCTTGACCCTCTAACAGCTCCTTTAAAGGCCTGCTCCAAAGTGAGAACTGTCCAAAATGTCCTTACCTCTTAATGTCTTAAACTTAAATTGATTCTCACAAAAAGAATTGTAGAAGCACACACACAAACACACAAACTGTAATTCCCTTCCTTTTCCTCCTTAAACGAGACGCAGATCAAAGACCGTTTCACGGACTCCTCCTCCGTTCCCTCCCTCCATCTTGCTTCAAATCAGTCAATGTACCTCGACAGTTTTTACTTCCTCCACTCTTCCTCCATTTCTTTCACTTTAACCTATTATCTCCTTCTTTCTTTCCTTTTGGTTCCCTTAATTATTTTTCGAAAAAAGCACTGTTCCGGTTTCATGTCGTGTCCGCATCCGCCTCCATTGTCATTCAGCTCCACAGCAGCCCTTTCTCCGTGACGGACACACGCACACACACAATCACATACGCACACATAGACACAGACACACACACTCTTCATTCCAGCTTTACCCACCATCCCCACCTCTCTTGGATTATTGACCTCTTTCGCCTAAACACACACACACACACACACACACACACACACACACACACACACACACACACACACACACACACACACACACACACACACACACACACACACACACACACACACACACACACACACACACACACACACACACACACACACACACACAGCTTCCATGGGGATGAGCCACCTGAAGAGCGCTGAAGATTAACGGACCAGTTTAAACAATGTCAAGAGCTTTTTCTCTGAAACTGCACTGAAGAAATCCCCTACACACTCTCACACACTCTCTCACACACACACACACACACACATACACAGACGACAACACACACATAACACACACGCACGCACACACACACACACACACACACACACAGATTGCATTTTAGTTGTTTGCAAATGTGACTCAACGAAAGTGAGTTGCACAGTTACAAAATGAATCTCCGACGGAAAATTAAACTCCTCAGGGATTAACAGTTTAAGGAATTTGCCTGTGAACTATCACCTTTAAGTCTGCTAATATTTGTCTTCTTCTTGCAATTAGGATTTGCAGCTTAAATCCAAGTTAAATTAAAAGAAAAGTTTCCATGCGAGGGACTTTAGCGGATGCACCCTTAAAGCAGAATAAATTATTTAACTGCTATCGCAACAGCTGGGACTTTTTTCTTCTTCTGCATCTTGATTCTTGTTAGTTTGAGATAACAACACAGAGGCAGCAGTTTCTCCCCTCCGCTTTCTCTCTTTTTTCTAGCCTTTTTTATTGTACGTCAGCTCTAAACTCTGCAGCTAGTGTCCCCGCTGAACTCGATGCTATCTATTGTGTGTAAAAAAGGCTGGTTAGCTTCACATTCCTACCCGATACTGTCACACCAAAAAGCACAATAGAGGTGCTTTCACACTGCAAATCTTTTAGTTCAGAGCCGCAACGTCAGCCAAACTGTAATACAACTCAGTCTGCTGTGTTGTGTGTTGTGTGGTGTGTGGTGTGTGTGGTGTGTGTGTGTGTTGTGTGTGGTGTGTGGTTGTGTGTGCCTGCTATTTCATTTGCTCTCTGTCCTTATCTTTCTCTCTCTCTCTCTAGCCATCAGGGGGAGCTCTCATGCAACCTCTTCACTCAACACCACTCCACCCGACTGACAATTAAAACATGAGCTTTGTGGAAACACAAATCACTAGCTTCCATGTGTGCCTTTTCTTTCAGTGCTCATGAAGGTGGAGAAAAAGAGAGCGTTGTTTTTTCTAATACTTTAACAGTCTGTAGACACTGCCGGGACCCATTAATGTTGAAAAAACC
This sequence comes from Ammodytes dubius, assembly GCA_026122265.1. NCBI lineage: Eukaryota > Metazoa > Chordata > Actinopteri > Uranoscopiformes > Ammodytidae > Ammodytes > Ammodytes dubius. Next base: position 8,686,392 of record CM047511.1, on the reverse strand, counting down.
ATGAAAAAGTGCAATTTGCATAAAAGGTGACCTTTAATTGACCCTTAAGACACCAAATCTTCATCTTTATGTGTGAAGTGATTCACACATAGATATCAGTAACATTCATTTTGTATAATGGCTCTTTTCAAACATTACGGAGCCCGTGCTTCAATGCTCTTGCGGTATTTGGGATTGGTTCCACACTGTGGGAAAATAGCTCTGACCTGGAGGATAATGATGAAAGGGAAGAGGAGTATTCCCTGCGCTCTCACAGATTGCATCAGAGACGGTTTTAAAACTCATTTTGCACTTGAATGACTTGTTCAGTGGTTTAATTAATAGCCATCATTAGTGTGAGGGCCGCCCACGAAAGCTTCTTATTAGGCTAATGAACACACCTACATCACTGATACATTTTCACACCAGTGTCATCTTTTATAAGATTAAATATATAATTCTACCGCCTAAAATATAAAAGTGTCCACGCATAGTTGAAATTAAGAGAATGTAAGCTTTTGACCAACATTTTGAGGATGTACAGTATGTTAAGAGTTTTGCTGATTAAACATACTGTGGGCTTTAGACATGGCTGAAATCATAAAGGGAGACTGATGATGAGGAGGTTTCACTGACAACATTGCTTTATGAGACCTGGACTGTGCGATGCAAGGGGGGAAAATGAACGAAAGCACAATGCTATACAATGATCTGACAATACGAAGAATCTCCTATAGGACCGGTAGTCTGTGTCATATTTCACACAAAGATAAGAAAGTGTTGAGCCAACATTCCAACAAAAAACATGAATTGAGGTAATACAGCTGCATTCAGACCCTGCAATAACCTCCAGAACTCACTCACTGAACACTGTGGTTGCGTTGGTAAGCAAATGAAAGGAGTATCTGCAATGATAGTGAAAATCACAAATATTAGTCAAGGCTTCTGCACATAACACATGCCTGCTGGCCTGCCTTCATTTAAAGGTGAAGTAAGTGATTTATTTTTGTTAATATATGTTTATGCCCCTACAATGGAGGAACAGGTAAAAATCCTTCCCAATGTCTGTTTTGATAGTTTTTATCATGTTTTATCACACTTACTTATCTGAGATGATGCTAGATAACTCGCTGTTTGAAGACCGCAGTGCATTCATTTGGTGACGTGGTGACGAGGGAGGGGACTGCTAACTGCAGTCAGTGACAGGAAGTTAGCTTAACTGACCATTCCGCTTACTGAACCTTTAATTGATCCCATTCGTTTGGTTTTTGAACTAATTCGCAATTGCGGTGATCTATCACAGACCTGAATCGGGACGAGATACACACAAAACAGAAAAAATTTCAATTAATAAAGAAATAGGTGGTGTTAAATATTAAACAATTTTTTTTGCCTGTTTTTGCAATTTCAATATTTTCTTACCTTTTAATTTTTTTACATTTATTTGTATGCCCCTGTAAAGCACTAATGTGGACAAAATACAAATGAGTTAGCAAGCTATCTGTTATCATTCACCGAAACAAAGACTTTCTTTGCAAGTGTGATTTAAAATGAGTGGTCCTTAAACGCTGTTGGACACTACAATTTTTTAGAGACCAAACCAGGTGTTGAGAGGCAGGAGTGGAGAGAGAGAGGGGCACTGGCTTCATGTGGCTGGTACTAGGTCATGATGCATTTATGGTAAAACTATTGCAAACCATTTTCTAGCATGTAGGTTAGCCAATATGGCACGGCAATGCCATTTCCTTCACAACACCCTAGAGGTTCCAGCGTTGCACTTTCTCCACTGGAAGAGCACCCCAGAGTGCACTTTATCAAGCTTCCATGTACATATGGGCACTGTGGTGCTCGTAATGACATCAATGCTTCATCAGTGACATGCAAGGGCTCAAACAAATCGTGTGGAGCTTCCAGTGGTCTAAACGCCAAATAAAAAGGTCTTGACGAGCAGGTTGCAGCTCAGCAGCACCAACTGAGGCATCTGTACAGACTAAATCTTACTATTGAACCGTAATAATTCAGGATATGATCCAAAACACTGATAAGTCTTCATCCGGCAATGGGGAAATTGATTTATTGTACGAAATGCCTTGTGGGAATCCTTCCTCCTATAGCTGTTCCATGCCTGCTGGCTCCTTATCATCCTCCTCCCTTCTTATCAGCTTCCTGTCTGCTTATCTGCTCCCACTGTGTCCTATTTCTATTCACATACGCCGGCTTTAGAGACCACCACAACCATCATGGTCATCATCATCCTGAGGCTGATCTGTTTCCAGGGAAACGTGGCCTCAGAGAAAATGAGATGACCTGAGGGTATCAGGCATACATATATCCTGACCAGGGTGTGCTGGTGTGTTGTCCATATGTGTTTAACCCAAAGGTATTGTCGGTGACCTTTGAATAATCCGGGAACTCGTGAGTGCTCCATATGCTCAACCTTGGAGAGGTTCAGAAGACCTCCTTACACCAACATGACAGTTACAACCTGCCATACAAGCACAGACACCTCTACTGCAACATGCAACACAATCAGACCAGAACCAAGAGAGATAATATAAGTGCACACACACTATATTCTAACATGCATCGTGTGGAAGACGTACACCTATTTGGAACACCATTTTACATGAGAAAAAGTTATTTCCAGGGGTTTTTCAGATATTTCACATGTGAAATTAGTCAAATATGCTTTCTTAGCTCCCTGCGCATGTTTGCATTAAAGCTAAAGTGTGTAACTTCTGTCTCCCCCATGAGGAATTCTGGGTAATTAAAACCCATCTAAATCTTGGCACATCTACATGAGGTTAACCTTCAATGATAGCATAGGATTTTATTCGTTCTGCTTCACGTCCAGGTTTTTTCTTAGCAGTAGAATCAACAACTGAAACATGAGTTTTTAGGAGCTGATAGGCTTAATCACTTTGTGTCAACTTATTTGGCAATGGCTTGAATTAGGGCTGTACGGTATGGTCTAAAATGTATATCACGGTATTATTTGAAGCATAGACGGTAACAGTATTATATCACAGTATATTCATTTATCTTTAAATTAATGCTTGTGAAGGGTAAAATACTTGCTATTACTGTAGGCCTATATTCTTGCATTAATAGGACATCTATTGCTTATAAAATAAATACAACTTATATTAACAAGTAGAGCACAGTAATACAACATAGAATAAATTATCCAAATTGTTCAAGATGTTTTTGACTAATCAAAAACCAAAAAGTGTTACACTTGCCCCCGGTTTCCCCTACAGAGGGATTTAAACAACATTTATTGTGCAATCTGCAATGTTCTGCTCTGTGGATGGGTATGGGGAGGGGGTCAATATGTTTGTATATGTAAAGCACTCTATGCTGACTTTTTGTGTATGAAAATTACTCTATGTAGTAAGTTTGATTTGACTATGACTCACTGGGAATGCTGATGATGCTCTGGTGGCTGCCTTTTCTTTTACAATCGGTTTCTGATTCATCTCTTAACTTTAATTTCAGTTTAAACTCCTTGTGTGGTGTTTAATTTTATAAAAACTGACATGAAAACCACGTGCGCACAGAACAGTTTACGCGAGTGGACAAGCTTCATCACAAGGACACATTTTTCACCAAGCTGTGAGTGAGGAGCGCGGCCTGGCCCTCTCTGGGCGCGCACAAGTGTTCAACACTCACTCACGTTTGTAGTTTGTCAGACTGATCACTCTTTATGTCATGACTGGATGAAGCTTCTCCCCTCGCGGATGCTGTTCTGTGTACACCGCAAGGAGCATTTCTCACCGGGCTGTGAGTGATGAGAACGAGCCCGACCATCTTGAGGCAACACTCGCTCACGTCGCAGTATGAAAAACTGATCGCTCTTTATGTAAGACTTGTTTTGAATGGCAATGCAATGCATTTCTGTAGAAAAGGCCACAAAGTTTATAGATTACAGTGTTTGTTATTTTCTTATAGTGTTTTAAGATGTGAGTTGTTCAGTGCGGATAACTGTCAGTTAGCGGCCGTGACGTCAGTCACCCGGAGCCTCTGTTTAGTGAAGTTTCCTTATCTTTCTCCCTCAGTTGTGTGAGCGTGCAAGTTGCCGTTGTAAACTATCATTACACGGTTAAAACGTGCTTTCCCTGAGTTTGTTTTGCATCGCCTGTTTGAGTAAGTACATGGAGTTCTCGATCGATGTAATAAGGTATATATATATACTTTATGCAAGTTATTAAACGGCCGGGATTTGCCGGTTGCAAAAGCTGTTTAATGTGTCACCACAAGCGTATTGCTATTGTTCTTTTCCCGGGATCTGTATGCTGCTGTGCATGTTAAAGAAGGAAATAAACATAGGATAAATCCTTACTCCTCGTCTCATCGCCCCATGCTTCATATTCTGACATTTTGGGCGATGTTTTGGTCGTGTTTTGGCCGACACTTCTGAAGTAAAACTAGTGATATTAGCCGATCATCATGCACGGTAACAGTACATCCACCAGTTTCCTCTACTACAATTTCTTTTTGTGAATGACACGGAATCTAGCAGCATTGTCATGGATGTATTGGGCAGTGCTGGCTGACGATGACGCAGCGGCCGCCCGCATTCATTGTGTGGTAGCGCTCATCACTGCTTTATAACTGCTATACCGGTTTACCTTCTATACCGTTTATACCGTACACCCCTAGCTTGAATATAACCGACATTCATTCATATGAAAAAGTGACTCACTATAGCTTTAACACCCATCTACCCCGTTTGCTTTACACAGAAACAAATATCACAGCAGGTAAACCAGATGCACACAGGTAAGTAAGAATAACTAAACCATATCAGGAGTGCAATTCAACATAGACAAAGAACACTGATGCCTCAAGAGAATACTCACTCTGTACTATGACTGGAGAACTGAAAAGCCCACCGAAAGAACACAGACGCTGACATAAAGATACACAGAACTCACGTACGTATAGCCGGCAGCTTGGCGTGTGCTGCATGCTTTCATCCAGAACTCCCTGCGGTGCGATGCATGTAGTCTTAGTGCAGGGGGTCTCAGTGGGAATAAAACAAGAGGAGATGGAAAATGAACTAACTACAAGCATCAGCAAGATGCAGATAATGTGAGGAATGCATTGAAGCCCACATGAAAAAGCATTCGATAGTTGTAAAGGGCACAAAAAGGACGCTTTCACAAGAGATTATATATGCAACATTTAAAGCAATACATCGTTTCCATGGTCAGAGCATTGCCAGCCTTTATATTGCACTTTAAATTGTTATAACTCATTTATGTGCTACAATGTCATATTTTCTGTAAATATGTCAGTATTGCCTAACAACGAAAATTTGATTTTACTTTGAAAGTAATACTGAATTTAATACTGCTATGCCCACAGCAGGATAGGGTATGGTGACATGAAGTCACATGCAATCCATTTCATCTTAATTTAACACAAACTATTGCAAGAAGCATTCAGAAAAACAGAAACTGTGACAGTTAACAGGGTAAAAAATATAAAGAGACCAGAGCAAGGCGGAAGGAGAAAAAAGGGAATTTATAGAAAAGGCATGAGAGCACAGGTGCGGTTCTTTGACCATGTTATTAGCTATTGTGTGCAGTGACAGCTCCAATGGAAAAAAATGACAGGTATCCGTGAATGGAGGGATGAAATGCGAAAGGTATTGAGTCTAAATAAAGGACTGGGATGGAAACATAAGAGGCAAGATGGAAAAAAAGACACAAACAATGAAGATGACGAGTGAAGAATAGAATAAAGGTGTCACGAAAATGGCTGGGCCCTAATGTTCTTTCCTTGTGTTTCCCTTTCACCCCAGTGCTCCCCATCTATATCTCTGCATATGGGCATGGTGTGTGTGTGTGAAGCTGGAGGCAGGTTTGCAGGTGATCATGGATGGCGCCCCATCTATATCTGTGTGTGTGTGTGTGTGTGTGTGTGTGTGTGTGTGTGTGTGTGTGTGTGTGTGTGTGTGTGTGTGTGTGTGTGTGTGTGTGTGTGTGTGTGTGTGTGTGTGTGTGTGTGTGTGTGTGTGTGTGTGTGTGTGTGTCACCTTCCCCGGCTCCATGATCACCCGCAAACCTGCCTCCAGCTTCTCATCACAATGCAGAGTATCAACCTCCCATTCTTCGCCCTTTCATATAGCTACATTTGTAGTGCCATGCTTCAGGCTTCTCCTTGCAAATCAGATTATTCATAGTGCTATCCCAAGCCAGTATCTAACTGTTTTTTCCTCTTGCATTATGATCATCTCTGGCCCGTGTCCCTGCCTACTAACCTTCATGCAATTCCAGCCAGCAAGTGGCATTCATCCTCGTACCTCATACCTTTTGTTCACACCAGCCATCTTGCCTTTCTATCCCCCAGTTACTCTACAATTAAACTTCCTAAACTCATCATCTCCATATCAGCGACTGTGATTAGATCTTGGGTCCACCCGGGATCATTTTTTTGAGTATTTCTTTTTAACTTTGTGTAGGTTCACCAGTCTCCAACAAAATGTAGGTCAATGAAATATGTAGGATCAGCCCAGTCATCCATTAAACCTGCAGCATGCATAATCCTGAGGGAAAGTAAGAACCATTCAAATAATGACCTGTATGCAATTAAATGTGGCAGTACCAGATTTTGTCAGACAGTGCTTTTGATCGCATACTTTTGTGAATATATTTACAGTAAATTAAAAGGCATTTCTTTCTCTTATAAAAATCAAAGTTTGAATATGGCCTATCTTGAAGTACTTCAAAGACCAACACATGTAACAGGCTTTAACCCTTGTGCCACCCTTAAATTTTGGTTACACTTGACACCCTCGCGGCCACAAGAAGCCACTCCCAATTAACTTCCATAAAAACCTTATACAATAATGTTTTTTTTTACTTTTTTTTTTATAAACCATTTACCCCACTCGTGCTCTGTACATACATATTTAATATTAGTTGATTTTCATTTGCTTTTAATGCTTAAAATGATTGTTTTTGTGTCAAAGTCAGTATTTTTTTTCCCCCTAAAAACGAAGAAAATGATTTTTTTTCTATATAAAAGATGCAGAGTTGATTTTTTTAAGTTGAATAACTAGAGTCTAGGGCATATGAATGATTTACACAAAAAAAATTTTTGAGGCATGTTTAGTTTTTGCGCATGCTCAGATGCAAATAAATTGTTACACTTGACACCCTCGCGGCCACAAGAAGCCACTCCCAATTAACTGCCATGAAAACACTATACAATAATGTTTTTTTTTACTTTTTTTTTTATGAACCATTTACCCCACTTGTGCTCTGTACATACATATTTAATATTAGTTGATTTTCATTTGCTTTTAATGCTTAAAATGATTGTTTTTGTGTCAAAGTCAGTATTTTTCTCCCCCTAAAAACGAAGAAAATGATTTTTTTTCTATATAAAAGATGCAGAGTTGGTTTTTTTAAGTTGAATAACTAGAGTCTAGGGCATATGAATGATTTACACAAAAAAAAATTTTGAGGCATGTTTAGTTTTTGCGCATGCTCAGATGCAAATAAATTGTTACACTTGACACCCTCGCGGCCACAAGAAGCCACTCCCAATTAACTGCCATGAAAACACTATACAATAATGTTTTTTTTTACTTTTTTTTTATAAACCATTTACCCCACTTGTGCTCTTTACATACATATTTAATATTCATTGATTTTTCATTGTTTTTTACCCTTTTCAGGCTAGTTTTTGTGATGAAATGACACTTTTTCTATATATAAAAATGATAATAGCTGAACCCTTTCCATACAATAGATGCAAGATGGATTTTTTTTGTGTGGATGTTTACGAGATAGGATCTATTAACGATTAACAAAAAGATTGACATTCTTGCATTTTTAGTTTTTGAGAAACAACAACATTTATATCACAAAAAACATAAATCGAACAGTAGAACAGGCTAGAATAGATATATATGCAGCTAAAAGGTACTATTTTGGGGCTTTCAGGTGGCTGCTCACCCAAAAGTTCACTGACACTACCAAAAGTGTGTGTGTGTGTGTGTGTGTGTGTGTGTGTGTGTGTGTGTGTGTGTGTGTGTGTGTGTGTGTGTGTGTGTGTGTGTGTGTGTGTGTGTGTGTGTGTGTGTGTGTGTGTGTGTGTGTGTGTGTGTGTGGTGAGTAAGTGAGTGGGTGTATGTGCGCGTTTGTGTGTGAGCATGAGTGAGTGTGTGTGTGTGTTTGTTTGTGTGAGAGAGAGAGAGCGAGAGAGAGAAAAAAGACATTCAATGGAAGAAGAACACACTTCGCTGGCAATTTTTGCAATTGTGTCTGTGACATTGGTAATGCTTGGCCATGCTGTAAATGAGCAGTGTGCCCTACACCCATACTTAAAACATTGGTCAATGTTGCACCTGTGTAAACAAACCCAGACTTTCCCAGACTTTTGTTTTCACTTCATCGGCATCTTTGTAGCGCTGCAAGATGCAGGAGTGCGCATCACTTCAAAGAGTATTTACGAACGAAGGATTTTCCATTATCAAAGAGGCTCTGAGCTGTTCTTTATTCTTATCCACATGAATACAATCTATATAAACTACTAAAAATTATTTGTTTTACCACAACAAATGTGGCCTTATTATGCACACACACACACACACACACACACACACACACACACACACACACACACACACACACACACACACACACACACACACACACACACACACACACACACACACACACACACACACACACACACAGTTTTGGGAGAGTCTCAGTGAACTTTTGTGCATGCTGGGTGAGCAGCCACTTGAAAGCCCCAAAATAGCACCTTTTAGCTGCATATATATGGAAGCACACAAAGACACACACATACGCACACACAATAATTTCACAACAAACACACAGACACAACCCTTAGGTATCCATATGGACCCTAACCTTTCATGTGTTGCTCATTTTTTTATGTATAGGTCTGCAACTCTAAAAAATTACAAAAATTATAAAAAAATCATGTTTTTTTCTTGTTTTGTTTTAGGGAGCAATTTGACTTATCAGTAAAAGGTGAAGTAAATGAATAATTCAGCTAAGTGGGGGTAAAAAGTGTAATTTTGGTGTCTTAAGTTTGGGATGCATGCCTAATATCATCACATTTACTTATGTATGTCAACATGGCTATGGTTTGAAAAAGATAGGTTTTTACAGATTTTAATGCTTTCAAATTGAGCCATTTTTTACATACAAGTTTGGGTGTTTGAAGTTTGGCTGTCTGTACACACACACACAAACCATAATTTCTCAATATCTACATATACACCACACACTGGTATCCCTACCAACACATCAACACCATTTAGGTTGAAATATTTTTTGACATTGACCTTTGGGGGGCAACACTATTGCAGGACTGACAACCAGGAAAATAGCCTGTCATTCAAGCCCATGTAAAATATACCTAAAGGGCACCAACTAGTAGTTGGGGTGAAAATCACAAATTTTGATGCCTTTTGTCAAGGATGAAAGCACAAAATAATAGAAAAATATATTTTATGCTGGTTTGTCAGCAGGATCAAATTTTGAAAAAACGGCCGTTTTGAATGGAAGTGAATGACGGCAGAAAATGGTCTGAGGGTGTCAAGTGTAACAAAAAAATGTCCTGCCTTTATTATAGGTGCTATGAAGTTGCTGAGTAGAAATTCAGAAATGATCTGCATAAAAATTAACCCTGGCCAAAATGTATTAGGCTAACATAAGCACAGCCAAAGTTATTCAAAAAACAAAACAAAAAAAAAGGCCAAATGGCAGAAAATGGTGCGAGGTGTATGATTACATAAAATAATAATAATAATAATAATAATAATATAATAATAATAATAATAATAATAATAATAATAATAACAATAATAACAATAATAATAATAATAATAATAATAATAATAATAATAATAATAATAATAATAATAATAATAATAATAATAATAATAATAATAAAGAAAATGTTTTTATAAATTTGAATCCTGTGTCCCTGTTTGTCCATTGGTCTTTTAGACAAAGTCAAATATATGTCATACAAATCTTTTTTTAAGGTAGTGTAACAGGAAATGCCTCTATTCTTTTCCTGTATACCATTAAACTATTTTCCATGTCTTATCATGAACTCAGGACAGGCAAATACCATTGTCCAATCAAATTTGTTATTATCATATCCATCATAGAAAATAATGGTCTAATCTTTATCAAAAATGTCTGCAATTGAAAAAGAAAAGTAAGTATCAATGGTACACTGCCATGCAAAAAGAATAGAATAACATATGATTATGAGTGTTTGAAATGTCAACACTAGTAAACTTTTTCTGAGAGGAGTTAATGACAACATATTTTGCTTTGCAGCTCCGCATCTGGCTGTGTTTGCTCAGCCACACACACTTTGAGCAACCTAATCAATTGTATTTACTGAAGGTCCCTTTGGTAACAAAATAACCCTGTCTTTTTGTCCTTTTGCGCAACCAATAGGTCAAAACCACCACTTGTTGAATTCCTCCCAGGGGTGCTAGTGTGGCTCTACATTTTCGGGTTTCATGGTCGTTTTTTGCATGTCCTCCCCTCTTCGCCCCATTTCAACTCTCTCTCCAAATCTGTCTAATAAAGCGGAAAAACTCAAAGCGAAGAGAAAAAGCGAAGATCATTCAGGCCCTAGGGAAATCTGGATCGTGACTACTTTGTGAAATAAATGAGAGAGAAGTGTTAAAGAAAATGACACAGGAGGACACGAGAAAAGATGCTGGTAATTGAACAAAGAAAGAATGTTTTGAAAAAAAGGACAAAGAGAAATGACGGAGCAGTGGTTTACTGCTGTGTCACACCAACCCAGAGGATGCTGGTGTTTTTATGTTGTTTTTTTTTGTGGCTGCTGAATTCTTGAAAGAAAAGTTCAACATAAAACAACAGAGTCAAGTGTGGAAGAAAAAGAGATTAGGGAGAGAGGGATTTGGGTGGGATGAGAGGAGCTGGAGGGAGGGGATTGGAGGGAGAAAAGAGAAGAGTATGAAGAATTGTTGGTCTGAACTGGGCTAAGGAAGAAAAAAATGAAATAAATAAAGCTAAATGAATGGAAGGTGACGTTGGAGAGGAAGATGAGGAGATAAGAAACGGAGAAGTGGGAAAAGGTGAGGGAGTGGAGGCAGGATGAAGAGGGAGGGGGAGTGACAGGTGTGATCCTCCACAGCTCTAGGTGTTTGTTTGGCCGAGAGCAGCAGCGGTATAGAGCAGAGGATTATGGGATTACGGACAGTTCCGTTTTCGGTCATGTGAGTCGGCGTGGTCAACACTGACCCCGCTTACCGTCTCACAGTAAGGAAGCTTAGCCTGGCTGTGAAGGTGAGGTCACACACACACTCACACCTACACCTACCTGACTACCCTTCACAGACAGACTCTCAACTCCTCCCCAACCTCTCTTTCTTCTTTTTTTTTCTTCACCTGTTTTTAGTTTCTCTTCCTCTTCCTCTTCCTCTCCTGACACACTTTTTGTCTCTCTTTTTAATTCTCTTGTCTATTCCTGTCTCTTTATCTCCCTCCCTCTCTCCCCCTTGTCTATCTCTCCTTTCCAGATGTCAGGTTTTTTCTTTTTGCTGCATGATATACATGCACAGCTTATCCATGCCCTCTAAAATCCAACAGGATTACTTGATTTTTCGACTTGAAAGAGTAACGAATAAAAGACGAGACAGAGGGACAACTGGTCGCAGTATTGGGAGCCGTAAATCACACCATGTCCTCACTGTGAGGAGTAAATACAGGAGCAACCCCGGCCTTGGTAAGTTTGGCTGCTCGTCTTCACTTGACATGGTGGTATATATTGTATGGCATTTATCCAATTTTCGTATGCTTTTTGGTCAGTTTTATTGAGTTTACCAAAATACAATAATTAAGAAAATTGATACAGTCAGTGGTTTACAGAAAACACATTATAAAGAAAATGACAATTATTGAATATTCAGCAAAGTATATAAAAATGTGAAATTAAAACATATCCACAACGGAATTAGATGTTGGACTACAAATGACAACACAACAGATCTCTTCAATCACACCAAACACAATCGCATTGCCCTATTGTTTTGTTTTGTGTTGTTTTATTCATGACAGCTGGTCAGGGACGAGCCATAATCAAACAGAATTATTCATCATTGAATCTGTTTGAATCACTGAAGAAGAAAAAAGAAATCTGAGGTGTGGCGGCCATTCAGAGTTCTGTAAACAGGCTCACAGGGATTGTAAAAGAAGCTTCACTTTGTTTGGCTTTCTTTGTAATTTTTTGAGTGGGCTCAAAGGAAAATCTAACGTTTACTCCTTTTAATCAGTGGCCTTTAAATGAAAAGAATTGTTTCAATTAAAGAGAAAAAGAAAAGTTCTACATAGAAATATTTGAGCAACTAATGAATAAAAAAAAACCTTACATGTTATAAATGTAGCTGGAATGGTGATTATGTCTTCAGAACAAATGGTAGGTAAAAATGGCAAATAGACATTTTTCTCTGTTTTCTATGCTTAGCATAAACGTATAATGTGTTGAATTTGAGCTCATAATTAAGTGCTTTGAGGACGCCAAACTAAAGTCCATTCGCATCCATTGTATTGCTGTGGATACTTTAAAACCTCAGCATATTTTGTCTGTTTCTTTCTTTTTTTGTGGGACGGTGCACATTAATCAACACTGACATTTAACAGCATCGGTGTAAATGTGCTGGGGTTAGCTCAACAGCTAAATTGCACCCAGAGTCCCAACAATCTGCAGGGCGATAAATCAACTGGGGTTGCGAAAAAATAAAGATTTCTTTGTCACTTTTAGAAGATTGATTGTTTGATTTTCTTTAAACTAATAACTGTACATCATTAGGTTTACTTGCCTCACTAACTAACTATAAGGTTAAATGTTTCAAAAGAGCTATCAAAAATTGTTATGGAATAAATTATTAAAACTGTAACTTTATAATATAAAATGGCTGGTTGTGCTGTATCAGTGGATGAACTGCTGAACAAGTTGAGGCCAGGACACACCAGTTAAAGGTTTTGTCACATCTATGGCAAGACATTTTTTATTGGTACTATGTACAACTGTATTAGTTGTACAACTGTAGACATTTGTCACTATTACAGCAAAACATATTATTGAGACCATATAATATAATATGTTGTTCAGTATTGTATCTTTTATAGCTTTATAGTATGTCATTAAAAGTATCTTATATACACCATCCATAAATCCACGCATATTCTAATATTTAGCGGGTCAGGAGGGAGCTGGAGAGGAACCCAGATGACATTAGGCGAGATGTCTTATTTAGGGGGCACATCTTATGGAAAACTGACTCTTACAGTTTGTGATACCATGCCAAGGACCGAAGTGCTAAACAAGGGGCAATTATGATCTGACAGTGATGTGATGAGTGCTGGACTCTGATACGTCTTCTCACGCTATAATATAAAACTATATTTTTAGTATAATTATTGTTACTCATTATTTCAGAATCACTAGGGCTTTTGCACACCAGTTCCTTTGTTGAGTGTCCGGCAATCTTCAGTGGCTTGTGCCTATCTGCACCAGATTTGTTTTTTTGTTGTTATTAGTACTTATTGTGTGCACTTTGCGGCTGCGCAATTTTAATTTGGCTGATACGAAAATAGGATGTATGTGACACAGTCAGTCAAGGCTTGAAGGAATGTAGACAGTGTCACTATTACAGCGAGAAACAGTATTGCCACTATATAATACAATATGTTGTTAAGTATTGTATCTTTTATAGCATCACAGTAGGTCATTAAACGTATCTTATATACACTGTCCATGCATCCAAGCATAGTGGGTCATGTGGGGGGTGGAGAGGAACCCATTGACATTATGCGAGATGTCTTATATAAGGTGCAAATCTTATGGAAAACTGACTCTTACTGTTTGTTATACTATGCCAAGGACCAAAGTGCTAGACAAGGGGGAATCTAGTAATATATACGTATATATACACTGTGTATATATACAATATATATATATTGTATAGTATATATAGTATCTATATATATGTAAGCAAATTGGAGGCAACCGTACGTGTTTTTGAGAAAACAGAGGGGGCTAACAAGTTCCTAACTATGTCCAAGCTGTCTAATATTGCAGTTAACATGCACATATACTCTACACACACTGCTCAGAAAGACTGCACTGCTGATCCAATTCCAGTTCCCAATGAAATATGGAAAGCAATAGCAGAGACAAACGTGTCATATGTTATAAATGATAAACACCATCTTCAGACTGTGAAGACTACCTGTCCATAATCACATACAATGCTTTAGACCAGCGGACTGTATTTTGAACAGTGACTTGCTGTACCATGACTGTGTTGCTTCTTTTCTGGGCATGAGATTGTAGTGACGCATTTATCGTCCTAATCTCAGCCGATTTCACGTCCTGATTGGATCCTACCATGGTTTGCTCTCGGTACACTGAGCAGCAGAGCAGACAGTATGGTCACAGGGCATGCAGAGGTAGAATAACAGTTTTGTTTAGCCCTAATAATAAGTCATCAATCTATCAATCTACTGTCTCGGAAAGAGAAAATGTGAAAGTAATCCCCCAGTTTAACTTTTGAAGTGTTTGAGGGTAAAAAACGCAGTATTTCAATTTACAATATAAGAGATTGACTGAATATCGTAGCGTAGAAGAAAACCAGATTGCAACACTCTGTAGTCAAAGGTAGAAAGCAGTGGACAGTGCAGTCGTAAGCTTGCGGCTTCCGGTTGGCAAGGTTTTAAAACGAGATCTCGTGGTCTAAATTTAACATAATAGGGAGGTGTGTTTTTCTCCTATAGTGTAAAATCAGATTTTCTTAACACTGTTTGATGATGACGAGATTGAATCAGAGTCCCAGCGGCTTCACAGAATAGATTTAACTTTGCTTGAGTTATTGGCACAGCGTGATGGCTTTCATGGGAGGGGAACAAAGAAATGAGGTGGGAGACACAAATCAAAACGCATAAGAAAATTAAATAAAAGATTATACAGGCCAGATTTGTATACTCATTATTTCCTTTTTCCTTCTCGGCTAAATGAGAGCAAATACTTACATGAATTATTGATATGTTTTATTAACAATCATCTAAATGTGAATTTAATCAAAGTTCATTTGACACATTTTGTTCTATAACTAGAACTATGAATCTATTTTTCAAAGGAAATTATTTAACTAATGTTTGATGTTGTATAGTTCTAAATAGAAATGCTAACATATTCTAATATTTTACTATTCTTATATTTATATATTGTAAAAGCGTTAAGTTTGAGGTGTAGGGGAGGGAGAGAGGTGGAAAATTGCTTTGAGGAGCGGGGGCGGTGGGCTCAGGATCAGCCTCGGCACCAGACAGACAAGTAAATACAGACCAGAGGCTTCATCTGAACAGATTAGCACGCCATTACGCTAACCATTCAACAGACTACCAGTGAGTGAGGGATTACACACCTTATGACGAGATTACAGCTATTCCAATGAATAAAAATGAAAGAGATGGTAGCAGTTACGGCATCGGATTAAAGGAAGATTTGCAAACACACACAATGATTGTAATACCTTGACATAATAATCAGTGATCGCTTGATGTAAGTTAGATAGTAGATGATCACAGTAAAACCTCAGATTTTTATGGGAAACTCTTGATAAGGGCACCTCAAATTATGCAGGACTTCACACATGTACAGTAACTTTTGGGAAAAGGACAAAGGTAAAGTTCTTCTTTCAATGAAGTGGACAATGACAGTAAGTCTTAAAATCTCTCATTCAAGACAATGGCCAGTAGAAATATAATTATAAAGCAGCTATCTTCATGTTCTACACTTACACACAATATTTAAAAAAGACCAAATGTCATCTCCTTTGTTTTTTTGATTATCATTTAGAAACAGAGGGTATCTGCAGGGCACTGTGCATTCCATGACCCTTGACCTCCTTAGTACTACTAGATTATAATGTTGGCCATTCTGGGATCTTATAAACCTGTCGTTGGGAAGAGGGCGTGGATAAAGTATCAGTTTAAGGCTTAAAATGGAAACGTGATGGATTACTGCAAATACATTTTAAATAAAATCTACTAACTTTACTGTTGATGTTGATTTTGTTTTCCTGTTTAAATCCAGTAAATATTAACATTTTAGTGTTCTTAAATGCTGACATTAAATAATGTGTTATAATCAGTCCATTGGGCATCATGTTGAAGGTATAGAGTTGAATTGAAGTTATTTTGAGATGACTCTTTAGAGTACCTACTAATAAAATTTAAATGTTTAAGAAACAGTCTAACTTGTCCTCTGATGATCATAAATGACCTGTAACAGTCAATAAGAACATCAGCAAAAGCAATATTTTTTTTTAAATACTCATTATTAATGCCTTTGCACAGGTCTGAATCCCTGTTAAATTAGACCAAACGATTTATGGTAGGCACTAGGCAGACATAAGAGCCTGTGTTTAGAGTACTCAATCGAAGTTTACTTTGCTTCACCATCATCATATTACCATCATTATTCTTACAATCACATATAAATACATTACATCATCGCAGAGCATCCTGCAATTTCTTTCACATTTTTCTTAAACAAACGTTGTAACCTACCACTTTTGTCAAAAGGTGCCACTAGAAATCGACAGAAACTGAAAGTTCCTCACAGCTACTATAATCAGTGATGCTCACGTGTACTTTGGTTATCACTGCTCACTCTGTCTCTATTTTTTTAATAATAGGGCAAAGTAACTGAATTAAACATCTAAGTCAAATAATGGTGTGAAAAAGCTTTTAGCAGCTTTGCCTTAACATACCGTACTATTATTGCATAGCCTACATTCATAAGGTAGCTCTGGTGTCAAACAGTGCATTACTCCTGTACACCCACACACAGGTGTTTCCACTTTAGCCTGATTAGAACTCTTCTCAGGATTGTGTGGGCGTGTACTAGCAGCACTTGATTGACAGCTCCTTCACTCTGCTTTCAGTTACGTTGATGACATCACACATTTTCCAGCATAGCTCCACAGAACTTCTACTGGACTACACGTCCAATCAACTAGGGCCTTTAAGATGTAATGTAGAGCTGATGTTCTTATTCCCTTTTATTTCCCTCCTTTAACTGTCTGTATTTATGTGCACATAGTATTATTGACTTTACAATAATCCTCTTGGCATTATGAGTTGGGCTTTGGTGACACAGAGTTAAATTTGCCTTTTTAATAGCTCGTTAGCCCCTTCAGACCCGCATTTTTTCTGCTGGGCAAATAATTTTTTTTTTAGCTGATTCAGACTACTCTTGAACATAAAAACAGAGTGGATATAATTTTTTTTTTCAAACTCATGTTTTTATGAGTTTTTTTTCATGTCCATTCCAATGGACGCCAGGACACGATGCACGTAAAATGCCATAAAACATTAAAAATAAAAGGCATATATGTCCTCAGGTATGGCCCAAACATCTGGAACTGGATGTTTTTGAGTCTGTGTTAGGTTCTGAACATGCATATCAACTTGATAGGTGTATCACAGCGAGGGTAGGGAACAGCAGTGGGGTCATCACCAGGAAAGCCCAGTGCCTACTAGAAGAGAGGGAAATGCTATGACGCAATCTGAACATGCACATGAAGACAATATATGTAGGATTGACATAAAAAATAAATCAGTTTTGCCTTCAGTAAAGGATCATGGAACTTCCAACACATAACCATGCTTTTTATAGTAGGCTAATTAACCTTTAACAAGGTTATTCGCCCAACTCCTGATGTCCATTGCAATGGACATCGAACTTTGAAAAAATCCTACAAATTAATTACGTGACATATGTTCAAAATAACTTCAAATATTATCACTTGTAATAGTTGAAATTATACTGAGAGCACCTTTGTTTGGCTAGCATGAACATAAATGTAGATTTTAGATTGAAAATGGGCAGTTACTCTTCCCTCTCTGGATCGGCTCAGCCATACTTGTCTTGTCAGATGTCTGTCACTCTCTCAGAGCATGCTCAAAGTCATTACATGATTTTGATTGGATAATCAGGATCCAATCAGTAACCAGCAGTGCTGACATCATCCAATTACAGAGTATTTATTGGTTTAGAGAAAGAAATATGTCATGTCCATTCCAATGGACGCAGGGTCTGAAGGGGTTAGGGAGCTTGCAGCTATCTGCGCAGTTGAGAAGAGTTGCCACCGCTAACAAGCAATTTCCGGAGCTTATTCCACAAAATGTGACAAGTTCCCGGTGAGGAAAAATAAGCTGGGAAACATTAAACATTAAAATGCTACAGGTCTTTGTTAACACCCAAGGAAAAGCCTGAATAACATATGGAGTTGCTTCCAAACAGAGCTGAAGTGTTAGACCACGATCATCATCAAAATGGTTGAGGTGAGAGGGACAGGTGCATGTAGGTGTTCTGGTGACAACAGGAAGCTGGTTATTGTAGTAAACCCCCCACTGACTGACATGGTCAACAATTACAGAAGAAGCAGCTGATGTGACACACAGCTCATGGAGGGAATTAAGGTTTTTAACAAACTGACATGATACCCATCGTTTTTAGGTCAGTGTGACCTACACTTTTCCAGGATATCATTATCTATGAGTGCATCGCAGATAAACAAGCATTAAGTCTTCTTAGGAACCACAGATAGAACATGGTCATTATAAATTCCAAAACTTTTTTGTTGTTGTTGTTGCTTCAAAATTAGTAATCCTTGCATAGTTGTCCGTACATTCATGGGTACACTGAATACAAGAACCACTAAAAGATAATTTGGCATGGTTTTGAACTGTCAAAATATACAGGCTGAAAAAAGGGGGCTGAAGTTACAGCCTAACACACGGAATCCATTGCAACATGGCAGATGTAGCTTGGATACTGTTAACATCCCCTAATGTCATCTTTAAGCATGATAAACCATTGGCTTCAGACCATATGTTTTAAGGAGCCTGGTCTGTTGTTTAAGTAGCCTTTGGTGATGATCAAAAATGCTACTCTAAATGTAATTTAGCATGAACATTTTAAATAAAATATTTACATCGGTAATGCCAGTGATTTGTAACCAAAGTGAGCCTCTCTGTCTTCACCCTGCGCAATCACTTTTTACATAAACAGCAAATTAATCCCTGGTAACAAAAAACATCTGCCGTTTTGTCTTGATTTAACATACTATGCAAAACTGCCAAACATTATTCAAAAAGAGTAACATTTATTGCTGATTCTAGTTCTAAGTAGATCCTATGTTTTCCATAATCTCCTAACTAGAGTAGTGCGATCCGGAGTGAAACACACAATCTAAAAGCTTCATGATCACACAAGAAGCAAGTGCTCATTCCTATTAGCTACACGAGTCATACAGTGGTCAGCTGTGTGCCAGTCTCATGGCAATGAATGGAATATTTGAATATGACTCATGGTGGTTAATTGAAACAGAAATAGTGTGGTAAATGTGACAGTAATGCTACGTAAACATTTTCTTAGAATAAATGGCAAAAGAGCTTTGGTTATGTACATAGCCACAGTTCTCTGACTGGCAAATATTAGTATCTCACATTGACCTTGAGCCGTTTCCTAATAGGGGACACAAAACAAGTTTTTCAGTTTCACACATAAGCTCTTTAGTTGTTCTGTGTTTTCTTCAAAAGCTAAAAAGTAAAAAGCTCAATCTAAATTTCTATTGTTTATTAAGTGCAACATGAAGTTATATCGAGAACTTGAATACAATGACAAAGAAATAAATGTTATTCCAAGGCATCATATTCAAATGTACAACATATGGTTTGTGTGAAACAGAAAACTGTCATGGGAGATTAGTGTGCAAAAGAAAATAAAGTGGAAAATGTAAAGTAGGTATCGTTTTTCGTCGTTTGCAACCAATGTGTATCTGCTTTAGATGTAAGAAGAGTTAACGATGGTTAATATTAAAATTTAAATGTGAGGTGGGATCATTGGTGCTTCTGCACAGCATGTATCCTTCTTTACCACGGTGTACAGCCTTGTACACAATCTGTAACAACTCTTAAACCTGGACCCCAACTGAGTGTCTGCTGCCTCCTACATCATTGAGCGTATGAAATATTAATTAGACCAGCTTCTTCATGGCGTGTGACTCAGGGAACCCTTTGAGAAATCTATAAGCCGTCACTGGTTTCAGTGCACCCACTTTAAGCGGGGGTAGATGAAGGCTCGAAAGGAAGAGAAGAAAATAAAAGTTGAGTAAGGATTGTTAATCTTTTAAAACAAGAAGTTGTAGTGACAAAAAAGGGTGGGCAGCTCAATAAAAGAGTATATTGAAGCAAAGATCAAGATATCCTAACTGTAAAAATACAGTAAATCAATGGCAGACAGAATCATGAGGCTTTCCTTGTGGTGGCCTTTCAAGATTCAATATCCAAGTTACTCTAAACAGTGTATTATAACATTTTCAATCCAATGGCAGAACGTGGCATCATTTGGAACAAAATGAGAATATTGGCTATACACTTTAAGGTGCAGTCAGCAATTCTGGAGAGCTCTTTGTTGTCAAAATCAGATAATATCTACTCTACATGATCCACTTGTCCGTACTGTGTGTGCGCATATACAATGGTGGTGGTAATTCAACCTTCTCTAAGTCATAGCTCAGTTTAATGTTAACATAAAGGCAGTGTGATTTACCTATCAAATCACCTCCATTGCGAATAAACAACCATAAATCTGCTGACCTTTACATTGGTTTGCTTCTAATTATTTTATCATAACAATGTTTAGTGACTATTTCACACAACAGACGGG
Organism: Ammodytes dubius; assembly: GCA_026122265.1. Taxonomy (NCBI): domain Eukaryota; kingdom Metazoa; phylum Chordata; class Actinopteri; order Uranoscopiformes; family Ammodytidae; genus Ammodytes; species Ammodytes dubius. Next base: position 8,665,632 of record CM047511.1, on the reverse strand, counting down.
AGAGACTTAGACTTCTGAAATGTGTTTTACAGGAACATGATTGGCTGTGAGGGCCTGAAGAGGTGAGAGCCTGAGAGGTGGCCGCTCCAATGGCGTGGACCGAGCCACGGTTGCATCCAGACCCAAAGCCAAAACGGAAACCTTACAATCCCGGGACTAGGATAACTTTTTTACCAGGCATCCTTCAAGTCCAGCTTCATGTTTTACTGCCCATCCTTGTCCTACTTGCTGCCTTTGCTGACCTTAGCTATTGCTGGTCCTAACCAGCCAGCTCGTCCCCCTCTCCTTTCTGGACAGCCTTTTATCATCTTCTGGGGCATCCCTGACTCTTCCTGTTCCAGTCGGCCAGATCTTAGGTCGTTTGGGATGGAACCAGAGGGCCGAGTGGCTGTCTTTTATGAGGACACACTGGGGAGCTATCCATATTTTGTGGACAAAGACACACCTGTCAACAGGGGGCTACCACAGCATACGAAGCTGGAAAACCACATCCAAAAGACACAGCAGGACTTGGAGGCAGCTTTACCTGCCCTGAGGTACCTTGGGCTGGGGGTGCTGCGCTGGGCTGAGTGGGTCCCCCAGTGGTCAAGGAACCGAGGGAGGCAAACAATGTATCTGGAGGCATCAAGGAACCTGATGAAGAATTTCTTTCCGAGCTGGACCCCAGAAGAGGTGGAGAAGTGGTCAAAGGTAAAGAAAGTTTGGGGTTAAGAAAGGTTAGGTGGTGGGAGATGTGGACAAAAGAGGGATTGGGGGAACATAGGTGAAGAGGAAGATTGAATCAGTTGTTGACAAATGCTAGAGAGTGCAAGATGCCGATGATGAAAAAAAAACGTCCTTAAATGTTTCTCCTCGAGTCAAGAAAAAACATTTGAGGGAAATTATCCACTGAGACTTGGTAATTTATAACACCACTATGGTACCATTTGCTTTGGGTCATTTCACCAAAGTATCGTAATTATGTTGCCAATGATAATTCATTATGGTGTAATGATGTGAACGTTTTCCAACAGGTGCAAAAATACTGACATAAAGCAGTCCTGCTCACTGCTTTGAAACATTGTCCACAATGATCTTATAAAACAATAGCTAAAATGATATGTGCATCCATATACAATCTTGAATTACAACTGATACATTTAAATTATCTCATGATGAGTCCTATTCTAATCCCCATACCATGGTGCATAAATTGCATGATTTGGGCATTTCATTTGGACTATTCACAAAAAGCTTTAAGATCACAAAATAGAAAATGCCTGGTGGGGTGAAAGGTGATCTATTGATCTTGTCACAGGTGGACTTCGAGGCAGCTGCCCAGTCAGTAATGACGGAGACTCTACGGGAGGTTCAAAGGTTAAGGCCCAAAGCATTATGGGGGGTCTCCCCTCAGCCCAGCTGCTACAATGGCGATCCAGCCCAAACCATGTTAGCCAATTACACCGGCCAGTGCCCTGCTGCAGAGATGGCCCTTAACGACCAGCTTCTGTGGCTGTGGAAAAGATGCTCCGCCCTCTACCCTCACCTCACCCTGGAGAAGCTGCAGGTGGGTAATGCTACTCTGCTGTTTTTCCGTGCATCTTTTCACATGCTTGCTTCTGCTTAAGTTCTTAAACCTATAGTGTGTAACTTATGTCGCCCCCATAAGAAATTCTGAGTAATTAGAACACTGATGTGCATCTACATGAGGTAAGCCTTCGATGATCGTGCATGGATTTGATACTTTCTGCTGTAAGTCCAGGTTTTGTCTTAGCAGTACAATCCACAACTAAAAAAATTAAGTGGGCGCTTCACAAGTTCCAGCGCCAGTGTCGGGGGGCGACACCAGTTTGTAAACCTTGCCACACTGAGAAATGCAGAGTTTTTTTGGAGCTGATAGGCTTACTGAAATTTGTGTCAACTCGTTTGGCTATGGCTTGAATGTAACCAACATTCATTTATATGACAAAGGTATGCACTATAGCTATGAACTTGGCTAGATATAATCAAGAACAAGCTGTGGGGGGACAGCAAGACAGAGCTTAATCCCCTGAGCAGTTATCATCTACATGACTACAAAGACTCTGTGTGATACATTAAATATCCAAGTTATCTAAGTTATTAAAATGTTTTTTTTAGAGAGGTTTTGAAAAAGCTACAAAACTTCTCATCAAAGCCAGTGAACCAAACAAATCTCAGAGATTCTTGTATTTGACAAAGACATTCTGGATTGAACTAAGCAGGCTGATGCGAAACCTTGTGATGTAAACTCATTATCTATGAAAGAGAAAATATTTTTAAAAGGAGTTTTGAAAAGCATTTCAACAGTGTAAAGGCCAGGGGCCTCATTTATAACGGTGTGCGTAGAAACCATCCTAAAACATTGCGTCCGCACAAAGCCAGAAATGTGCTGCGCAAAAAAAAATTCAGATTTATAAAACTGTGCGGCGCACAGTTGCACGCAATCTTCGCTTTATAAATACCCACCTGCGGTGAATTGTGCGCAGACGATCTCCACCCCGTGTCCTCCCACTTCACCTCCCAATTTCATCCCACAATCTACCATACATGGCGAATGCTAAATAGCTCCTGAATATGATGACGCTCTTAATAAGCACTGAATTTTGACTGACATGAGGAAAGAAGGGAGGTAACCGGCTGCAAAGAAAGCGACTAGGAAGGAATAAAGCCCGTGACGTGCATGTGCTGCAGTAACTGTCACACACACACACACACACGCGCGCGCGCGCTTATCACATATCATGATTGGCACAGTCGTTATAGTCTTTGTAAAGCAGTTTCGCCCAACTTTGTGCTGTATGCAATATCACGTATTAGCGTACCTGTAGTATATGTAGCTTATATAGGCCTAACATATGTTGTGACAAGTGAAATAATGCCTATAGTCTATTCGAGAGAATTTTTTATCTCCCGTGAGATCCACACATTTCCAACAACGTCAGATTATAGTTTAATCTTCCAGGGTGAATTGTTATGGGAAAGAGATGCGTGTAATGATTTGCTAAATTCCTAACATGATTTTATCTAACGAAATATACAGTTTTAATTCATATCTGTTGGGCTTAACTTTGTACAAAACTACTTTTTACACACCTCTTAAAATTTGCTCTCCCGCTGGCCACTCACGGAAACACCTCCCGACGTATAGGATATTATTATAAAGTAGCGCTATAATATTCAACGTATAAAATATAACCAAAACATGTAGACCTAGGCTACTTGATAACTAATTCAACCTACATCACAACTGCATGCCATAGACTACAGTAGCCATATATTCGCAACTATAGGTAAGCTTATACATTTTATTGACTAAATATATTGGGTGCCAAACATCATTTGTCTGTGTTTTTCTGATGACAGAGCTTTATTTCGTGGTGTTGCCATTGAGTGTCGCTGATTCCCCGAGTCAGGAAAACCTTGCGGTAGCTCTACGCATGGTCGAAGGTTGGCGTAGGAATACGCACACTTCTCCGCAAATAATGTCTTTATAAATACCAACGTTTGCCACCGCACATTTTCCCGCACATTTCTTCCCGTCTACGCAAGGTTTTCGTGCGCCGCAAGCTTTATAAATGAGGCCCCAGGACACACCAGTCCGACTACCCGAAAATGGAGACTGCCGATTCAGGGAGCTCCATTGTCTCCATAACAGCAGGCGGCGCTAATCTGTATTGAAGCCGGAAATGATGGGACGACTCTCTAGACCATAAACATAGATAGAAATACGTATTTATATTTATGGACCATAAAGAGCACCGTTTTTAGCAGAGAGTGTTGAGCATGGTGTCGAGCAGTCAACAAGGGTTGACACTTGTGAGTACTCGCTGAACAAAACAAACAAACACATTATAACGATGGCTAACTGTTGTTAGCTGTTTGTGCTACCCGCCTCACTTATGGGCTTCACTGATTCGCTAGCCCTCCACAAATCAAATTGCTCCAACTGAAAGACTGCCCGCCGCTGATTGAACATGTTCAATCGGCTCAAAAGAAGCCCGACGACATCTACGACGACCGATTTCACGGCACACCACCAAACAGATTCGTGTCCCCGCCCCCTCCCGACTCTACGACGGCGATTATCGGGCCGGTGTGTCCTGGCCTTTAACCATTGGGTCATATTCCACTCATCAAAACTGTTGTACCTGATTTATGAGTAAAATGTGTACAATCTGTTCCTTTTTTTAATAGGCTGAGTCTTCTGGAGCCAGGCTTTATTTGTCCAGTCAAATCAGAGAAGCACTACGAGTGTCATCTCTGACCGAGACACCGTTTGATCTTCCTGTATTCCCATTGGTCAAGAGTCTCTACGCCTCAACTAACACTTTCCTGTCACAGGTGAGACATCGGAATCTGTTATTTGAACAAAGCGGCCTTCACACAGATCAATGATAAAAACAGAACAAGTGGAGACAAGGATTTCTTGGTTGTAACGTCTCCTTTTCTTTTGGGAAAGAGAATAATTAGAAAAGCCTAAATGCGTTTTTGATCTGCACTCTTATCAACAGGTGTAGGAGACACATATGACAAGTGAAATGGTGATCATATTGTAAGAGACTATTTGAAAACAAGTGTGCTGTGTCTCTTTTAAAGCTTCTTTGTATATTTTTTTTTTTCTACAGGCAGACCTAGTCAACTCCATAGGAGAGAGCGCTGCCTTGGGCACAGCTGGAGTTGTCATCTGGGAGAGAAGTGAGACAAAGACAGAGGTACACAACTACACATAAACCCATAAATGTGTCTTCATGCTACTGATATTTATAGAGTGTACAGTAATACATAGCTTTAACAATTCACTGTATAGATCTCCAAAGATTGCTTTTTGCTGGGGAAGGTACACAACATCTATTATACGTGTCAACACACCCCACTGTCCCTGCTTTCTGTTTACATTAAACTGTTGCGGGTCTTTCTCCCAGAGAGAGTGTCTGGACCTGGCAGAGTTTGTCAGCAAAGTCCTGGGACCCTACTCAATCAACGTAACCACGGCAACTCGACTCTGCTCGGCCTCACTGTGCCAGGGAAAGGGTCGATGTGTCCGACAAAATCCAGAAAGCTCCACCTACCTCCACCTCCCACCCCACCCATCCGAGGTGGTGGAGAAGGTGACGGAAAAGGTAAGAGAATGTAATTAAGTGCATTTCAAGCCTAATCTGGGATGGATTACAAAGAAAACTAAAGCCTTCTTATGAATTGGTATTCCACTTTTCATTAATCCTGTGGACAAGCACAGGTTTGCTGCCCACCCCCACAATAAGCCATTAATAGATGTTGACATAGCCTGTTTAAACGTGTTCAGATAGAAACCAGACTCTGTGTCCTTGGTCTAGCAATGGCAAAATCATTTATCTAATTGACCAGAATAAAGATTAACCTAGAATTATATAGTTATAGTTGAACAGTTGTCTATTGTATAGTATAGAATAAACAACTGATTACAATGTGTTCTAGGATCAAGCTTCTGCATCATTTGAGGACCAAACTGTGCAGTAACTACTGTTAAATCATATTTTATAAGGTTAACACACAGATACAGTGAGACCTGTGAGCTTTAAGAGGCTAGGGCTAGAGTGCAGTGTTCTGAAAAGAAAAAAGCTCCTTATGAATAGCTCTGATTGCCTTTTTCACTTCCCCCGCTTGCTTCTGAAGAGTTGACATGCCTACGAACTCACGGTGGAAGGCATCAGTAAAGACACAAAAGAAATCAACTCATGTGGTTTCTATGGGGAAAGTGGAAGACAGGAGAACTCCCTTTGAGTCAGGAGTCACATGATAACAAAGACTTTCAAAAAGTTTATATATTGATACTACAGGAACGCTGCGCTTCTCCGGGAACACTCTGCACTTTTTGGGAAATCTCCGCATGGGTCTTCGGTCATTTAGTGTATAACACACAATAAAGTATGAATGATGCCGCAACAGCAGGACTCTATGAAATGTAATGTAGTTTTGAATTGGACCCATGTAATCTTCTTAGTATTTTTCCCTTTCTAATATTACTATTATTTTCTTTCTAATGTTTCAGGAAGAGGCAGCAAAAGGCACAGATCAGCCGGACACAGACACAGACACAAACCAGTGGAACCAGACCCGGCTGAGATCTGGAAGAAGGACTTCCAGTGCCAGTGGTACAAGGCTGCAGACGGGGACGTCTCGGACAAGCAGTCTCCCAAAGACGGAGCGTCTGCTGTCAGGGTGAAAGTAGAAGAAAACTGCTGGAGATGTAATGAGGACCACAACAATGTCCACGACAACAGTTTCTAACTGTTGCTTCTATGACAAAAGGTGCCTCTGTACCGGAGTCAACCGCAAGCAGTTCACCTGGTTCTGGCAGTCCAGCAACAGTCCAACTACAAGCATCTACAGAAGGTGGTACCAATTCCTGAGTGCTCCAAACCTGACTTTTTTGTTGTTGCTGGTGGCTGGAAGTCTTTGGCTGGAACCTTAAAATATGAACAATCCAGCCTCTCCTAGAAAGTGTGGGCTATAACTGCAATATGAGCCCTTCTGAAGTGCCTTTCAGCAAGACATTGAAGCCCTGCTAGCTGCAGGTGTGCTGCCTGATGTATCATTAAAAAAGGACAACAAACTATGTCCAGAACTGTGCCAAGAGACAAAAGGTTCAAACACTTGTCACTTTTTTTCCGGTTTCTACTTAGTGTATTTTCAGAGAAAAGAGATGTTATATACTAGATTAGACTGACCGATCAGTGATGATACAAGCTAATTGTCAGCTGTGTCAGCCACACAAACATAACAGCAGTCTGTAAAACCTGCACAAAGTTGTTGTTTTTTGCACATTTTGTTTTATACATGTACTTGTCAGTGCTTTGTTACGTGGAAATAATTTCTATATTTCTATGCCTAATGTACTCAAGACGCTCCCCTTCTATTATGTAGATGTGCTGGGTTAAAGAAAAAGAACAAACAAAACAAATAATGCAGCTTTCAAATGGGCTTCTTCTTCAGTTGTTCCACTGTCGACATTGAGGTTTGTAGTTAATCCAAAGTAACCTGGTAACACGGTTTCTGGAAAGATGTGTTCACACTTCTGTGAGCACTACAGATTTTAAACAACCTTAATTATCATGTGTGAACTTTGGCCTTTAAATGTTGCATATTGTCAAAAAAACATGCAGGCTTCCCATTGTGGCTTCTGTCATACATGTTAATATTTTCTTCGAAAGGCTATCTGTTGAATAGCAGCACATATTTACTGAGCTCTCTAGCACCCTCTGACTGGATTTTGGTGAAACTGCACCATTGGTCAAAGTCATTTTATGACTTGTCACAGTAGGGAGAGCCCAGGTGTAAATATATATATTTGTTTTAAAAAGATGGCTGAATTCAATTTAGCAGGTTCAGTGGAAGGCCCTGGTGTTCTGTATTTTTGCTCCCTGGGAAGCTTTAATGGTATTAGTGACACCTGTGCTTTTCCTACTGAGAAAAGTCAAAATATTGGCTGTGAAGAAGACCCACTGGTATAACCAGCATGTGACCAAAGCCCCTTCAACTGTTACTGTGGTTAGAATACCTGTTGTGAATGCAACATCTGTACAGTCAAAGAACATACCTCGGAATAATTGAATTCAGTATTTCAGTCCACAATAGATAAACCTTCATGTGTATGTATATGTAAGTCAGTGGTGTTTAGATCTGTTTCCTCCCTATTAATGCCCTTCACTGCTCCTTGAGGCAGAACACTGCAAAAAAAAGACAATGACGTTTGTTTTTGCAGCTCTTGTAAATTTTATTTGTTATTTTTCATTAAAATATACACTCAAGACGCAGGGTATCTAAATCCTTTTTTAGTTACAGAAAGAGATCATATGTACACAGGTGCATCTGATTGTACAACAGAACTTTAATTAATCATACACTTGTATATAGATCATGAACAAGAAAATGACATCTCCTCTCACATCTGAAGGATCCTTTCCATCCGTTCCTCACCTCAAAGAATCTACTTAGTCTGCCAAACGTCCCCTCTCCCAATCTCTCAATTTGTACCGCCTGCTGCAAAAGAGCATTTACAACTATACAAACATGGGCATGTTTGAGTGAATTTAAGTATCATCAAGGGGAACCGAGATCATTACATTCTCTATTATAAGCTTACCTGCCTCCTCGAATTATTCACAGACTATTCAAACAAACTTTTGCTAACAAAGTTGAGGAAAATGACAAGGAGACAAAGAGCAAATTTTACAATGAATGCAAAGCCTTCATGATCATTTTACGTGGTGGTAAACAGACAAAGCAGAGCCATGATTTTAAACATATACTTCCTTTGCTTGCAGTATTGCTCTGATAAGGTTTTGTAGATGAAATATCTAATCTAATAAATCAACTAAGTACACTACTCAAGCAAAATAACATATTGCCTGCCATCAGTAATAGATGCACGTTAGAGTATCTGTATGATAATCTAGTACACGTAGTACGTACACAATAATGTACTACAAGGCAACCCACCAGTGCAATGACAGAGGTACCACAGTCTCTTCACTAAATCAAGTATAATGCTCCATCAAAGCGAATGGCTTTAAGTTGGTATTGGTAAAGTAACAGCCATGTGAAATTGTAATCATTCACTGGCTTCATCATTGGGTTAATCAATACATACTCACTTTGTGATAAATTAAATATGAGTCAACCTTGTTAGTTCACATCCGAAGGCTGCGTCCCGACTTCGTCCAGCGATGTTTCCAAGAGTCCAATCTTTTCGGTGATGAATTGAACAAAAGCGAGAACGTGCTGCATGGCAATTTAACTGATATTTGTGTAAATTATTTTCAGTACAATCAGAACTGAACTGATTTGGATTCAAATGTATAATCCCCCCCCAAGGTTTGTAATGTGACTGCAGTTAAAGAGAAGAAATGTGGAGTTTTTACCAAATGTAATGGCATCCACCATTTGACAAGAGTAAAAGTTAAAGCCAAACCCTCAAACTAATTTATATAGATTGTAGATTAGCCGCTAATGCAGGTCCTGAGCCTTGAAAGAAGAATGTAATTGTTTCAAAATTGAGCTCTTGCAATGCATATATCATTTCTAACTGGCTGTTTTAAAACTGAAACAAAACGATCAAATTATCAGGGCAGTTTGTTAGCTACTTTCATGCCTGGAAATAAATTACTTTTTGAATGCTTTAGTAAAAAATCTTGGCTAAATGACTCTTTCTTGAGCCGCTGTGTAGGCTACAAAAGAACATTTTCCAGTTATTTTCAAGAAAACATTTTAAATGCATCAGAGGCAATATGACACTAGATTTTAGAGAAGCAGACATGGGATTTCAAGTTAACAGTCTGAGAGAACGTGAGTAGAAAAGGTGAAAGACTTTCTTTACCGTCATCAACACCTATCCGCAACCAGCATTGGGGCTTCAACTCCAAATGCTTCCATTCGGGGTTCAGTGTTCAACATGTGGCTGTGCTGGTCAGTTCCCAGTGTCACAGATTAGCAGTGTAAGTGAAAACGCAAGCATGCTGAGAGAAGTGAATAAATAAACATAAAAAAGACAGACAGACGGACGCTCCCCTTCCCCGTCATTTAGCCCCGCAGTGAAAGAATCTCATCTTCGTTGCATAAGATTTTTAAAACAGACTTTCCGTTCCGGTGCAAGAGTCACTGTCATCTGAGCTCAAACGGGCCTCTCCCATGAGCCAGGAGAGATAGAGAGAGATAGAGAGAGAGAAACATCGCCCCCACGTGGAGAGGAAAGGTTAGTGCAAACTGAACCAAGCGGGCTGGACGGATAATAACACACTGTTCCTCCATGGAGTGTAAAGTGGGGAAAGAGGGCATCTACACAAACATCGTCAAGGATCTCTGTGTGTGTGTGTGCGTGTGTGTGTGTGTGTGTGTGTGTGTGTGTGCGTGTGTGTGTGTGTGTGTGTGTGTGTGCGTGCGTGTGTGTATACGTGCGTGCGTGTGTGTATGCGTGTGTATGCGTATGCGTATGTGTCTTTGTGTGTTTCCAGGCGCTTGACCAAGTGTCTCGAAAAACGGGTTAATTTATGAGATTTAGTTTCATGACACTTCCATTAGAGGAAGTGAGGTTGCTTTAAATAAAATGTTTTAAAAAAAAAAGAGAAAACAACCCGGCCCGAGCTTTTCAAGCCCAATTCAGTTGAAATCAACACAAATGTGGCCATCCTCAAATGATGGACGAGCCGAGGGACTATGCATTATCCAGCATGCCTAGTAGCAATGGTTCCAGGTATCCAGAAGTGCATCTAAAAAATCTTGGCTGCAGTGTGTGCGTGCTACCTGCAGAAAAAGCCGGGTTTACTCGCAGACAGCCTCGTTCGGGGTGTGCTTGATGTCGGATCTTTGCAGCTGGGATGTGCATTCGTAACAGACGGGCGGGGTTACTTGCAGATGGCCTCCAGAGCGTCCAGGGTGCGCTTGATGTCACGGATCTGTGCAGCCAGGGTGTGTATGGGCTGCATGGAGCGGTCCAACTCCTCGCAGCGAGCCATCAGTGTGTACATGCCCTATGGTAGGAATATAAGCCAGGTCATGAAAAGAGCTGAATAATATCTTCATTTTAAAAAGTTTTCTGGCATACAAGAAGTGGATTAAATGAAGGGGACATGGTTTGAATAACTGTGGTAGTGCTGCTCACTATGGACCTGATATACTTCCTATATCAGTGGTTCTCAAAGTGCAGCCCGTGGGCCAATGGCGGCCCGCAGAAATATATCTGGCGGCCCGCATTGAATTATGAATTATAAAAAAATAAATAAATAAATAAAATCCAATTTTAATTGAAACGCACGGAGGGGATGCGTCCCCCGTAACAGTAAAAACAGTACAGAGGTCGAAACACTTAAATATCCCTCCTAATATTCATTCTCCAATTATTAATAATAACACCCCTACAGTGGACCACCATCTTAAATTTGCCGACGTTCGGCTGGCCTCTGCCTCTCGTTGCAGACGGCTGGTCAGCCTCCCGCAGTGCAACAGGCAGTGTAGTGGTCCCAATGTAAGTTGTTAGATAGTGAGCTTGTTAAGCCCAATACGATGCACTTTCTCACCTTCAAGGTGAATTAGATTAGGTCAAGTGTCTAAGGATGGATGCTAACATTATCTGGTTTCTAACTCTTTTGCCTAAAGTTCAGCTAACAAGCTAACGTTAGCTTGCTGCTGATAGCCATGGAACTATCTGCCTAGTTGACTGCTGATAGCCCACCCTGTTTATTTCCGATGTATAGTGTCATAATAGTTAACACTGCTGCTGCATCATGAGTAGTGAGTCCTACAAAAAAAAACACTCCAAAAGGTGATACGTTTTCAATGTGCAGAAAGTTTTTAACAATAAAGTAGAATAAATATTTGGATGCAATACAGAATGCCTCAGTGCCTTACTGATTTATATTCCATTAGATTTGTGTCAATGGGAGCTAGTTGTCTTTTCCTTAACATGTCCACCATAAATAAATACAGAAGACACAAATTACTGCATAAAAATTAACCAGAATGCACAAAATGAAGTGTTTGAACCTCAAATTTTTAGTGTGTCCAATGTTGAAATGAAACCTAGCCCTTCATTAATTAATTAAAATCTGTTAATTACACATTACTGGATGCAGACCAATACATGTAAACTGTAAAGACGCAACCTGGCCATTGAAATTATTTCAGTTTTTAAAAATGTTTTCCTCGCAGCCTCGTCCAATGTTGGGTTCCTAAATTGGCCCTCAGCTATCAAAAGTTTGAGAACCCCTGTCCTATATACATATATTATGTAACTTTATTATTACAAAGCTCAATTGGTCTGGTGGCTTACAAATACTGCATGTATCTGCTTCATGGTTTACTTATGTTGTTTTCGTCAGGTTTCCAGTTATTAAAACTCACTCTTATAGCCAGTACTCATGTAAAATGACCCAAATGTTTCATCATTATGATTGGATATCCAACAAATAATGCAGGAAATAATCACATTTGGACAAACTGACAGAACAATCGAATTTCTGATGTCATGACGGTTAATAATTCACGTTCTGGTGTCACCTTTATACTCATGTCCACAGACTCTCCCAGGCTATCAACTGAATCTCTGTATGTCTGGATGTATCCCACACTCAGAGCTGTCATCTGAAAGAAAACAGATCAGGGTTGGAAATATACCAGTGAGGAAATAACTTTTGAGAGCTCACTGAAATCAAAAATGAAATTCCCTTTTATTTTGTATTGTCCAATTTATCATGTTTTGAGACTAATGTTAATCAAGAAAGTCAACGTACAGGAAGTTCCTTATATGCAGGATACATACAAGTTAGCTTGTTTATTTGAAAACAGAACATAATATGTAATTGCTGACTATATTGAAAGAGTGTGGTCTAAGAGAAAGATGTCACTTTAATACTTAGTTTCAGTTCATCAGGTGACAGAACATTTAGTTATTACTTACAAATATTTGTGTTGTCAATGTGTGTGTACTACACTCTTTGTGTTGTATTATATCACCGTCTTGTAATCCCTGTGTGGGATGGGACCCCTTGAGTGGCATGGCACGAAAATAAACTTTTCATTCCTCCTTTCATATACATTATTAGAGTGTGAGAGAAACTAAACAATATATAAATACAAGATAAAGTTACTTCACGTGGAATATAAGTGATGAAGAGATTTAATAATACTGCAAAAAAAAAGAATGGATCATCCTAGCCTGAGAAAAGGCAAATGTGTTATGGCTCAGTCTACTACATTTCTTGTGGTCACATTTATATTCATAGGATCTCGATTCAATCACCTTCAAATCCAACGGTGATGGCCTTATAGCAGACAGGCTCATTTGGTTCCATTGAGGCTTCTCATCATCAGCTCCACACTGTGTGCCACGTCCTGGTGTGTTTCTGAAGATCCAGTAGGACAGTGGGATCGATGGGAGGGATGTCTGCTGGTCTCCGTGACGAGCCCCGGCTTCGGTAGATGGGACCAGAACAGTCCGCTGGAGATAAATGATTAGGAAAATGAATTGATATTATGAGAGTAGTGATAGGAACTTTTTAGGAATGTTTTCTAAATAATTATTTTAGTTATGCTATAAATAACATAATCTAGAAAGCTTTGAAAGTAAATAGTAAAAAGCCAGACAGAAGTTCATTGTTAAAGTAACAGAGGACCAGCCAAAGATAACAAAGCATCTCCAATGATTGAAAACAGATAAAAGCAGAAAGTCATCACATTGGACAAGCTGGAACCAGTAAATGTTTTTATATTTGCTTAATTAATGACAATTTTCATGAACACCCACACCCACCAACACACACACACACATTCAAACAGCAGTCAAGAGTGATGCAATCCACCAACAGGCCCTGCCAAGCACAAGCTACCAGCACTACCTCAAATACAATGAATTGAAGGGGGCGCTCGTGGTGTAGTGGTTGAAAATCAGGCGAATACATTACACACAAGAGTAACTGAAGAATTGTTCCTTTTTGAAGAAACACCTGCTCCTACAGACCGACTGCCTGCACCACTTTAAACAAATGACGCCACTTAACCAAAAGAACATGTGCACATGCAGTGGCTCACTCGCGTGTGGCCTGTGGGAAGAAAAAAAGCCTTTTCCATCTCTGAAAATGATTCCTGTCAGGCTGCAGTTATAAATCCCTCCAGACTAAACAACGGCTGTGAGTCATCCATGCTAATTGAATGAGCAGGTAGAGGGAATGAGCTGCCACAGAGGGCGTATTGACTGCGTTCCTGTGTTTAATATGAGAGGCCAGTTTAGTGGAGGCTCTAATCCAGTGTGTGTGTGTGTGGGGGGGTTCTCTCTGAGTGAAGGGCAGCGGTTCAGTGATTTCCTCCTGGAAAATTGAACATGCTGTTGATGGACAAGTTGGACTGGGTCAAGCTGCTGCACTTATAGAGATGATTGGATTTCTTTATGTGTAACCTGGAAAGTTGTGTCTGTGGCTTGACTAGTGGGGTTGAGTCTCCGCTCCATCGTTATAACAGCCTGAGGCTAAATTAATGAGCCAGAGAGAGCAAGGGCACATTTTACATTTTTCATCTTAAAATCTCACCAAGAGAGCAGGAAATGACAACGCTGGGTGGATTTCAATGAGCAAACCAGGAATTTTTATAGTTTGAGGGAGAGTTTTTCTAACCAGTCCACCTTTTTATGTCCTTCAAATTATGCCGCACTATTCAGGACAACAAGATACTTAACTACATCATTATTACAATGTAGCGTTACACAAACTGTGGCTCTAAAACATGACGAACAACTGTGGTAATTGAAGTTTTCATGCGACCAACAAAAAGCATTTTGATTTTGACTTTTGCACTGTAGAGTTGCTATTGTTGTCAACGCTTGTGTTCAACCACAGCTTTCACAAGTACACTTTGGACTTCCTTATTGAACTGATGAATCAACTTTTCTTGTATGTGTTTTCACATATTTGCCTGCTTCCTCAAATATATACAGCCAAAAAAAAATAATAATGATAAACTTGACTTTTACCACAGTTGTATATGCATTCTATTTAACCATGTTTCCAAAGCTAGCACATGCTACTACAAAGTCAAGAAGAGGTTCACGCAAAAACTACTCAACATTAGAAAAGAAACAAGGAATCTTACGCTTATCTCCATTGGGAATATCCATTGTGACCAAGTTGAAACATATTATATATACACTGCACTTCAAAAGCATAAGTTGATTCAAAAGTAAATGTAACGAACAAATACAAAATAAATGTAATCACATGAAAAGCTATTTCAAATGTAGTAAAACAAACGTTGCCAGACCGCAGTTACATAACAAAGCTGCTGCACTGTGAACACTTGCAGGGTGGTAGATGAGTCATCCGTAGATCATAAGACCCAAAACATAGCAATTCATTTGCTAGGTATAGTGCATCCATTCTCCATTACTTTATATGGCTGGGACATGACCACAGTAATGCATAAATGATGAGTAGTGGCTGCCTGAGCCTGTTAGCCTCTGCAGGGAGAAACACCCTGTGATTCAGCAAGCCAGGCAGACGCCCTGCACTGCAGTTTTACTTCCACTACCAATCACAATGCTTTTAACCCTTTGACACCTCCTTCTGCAGAGGAAAATACACATCTGTTAGAGCCTCCTGACCCTCACATATAAATGCAGTTATGAAAGCAACCCACATGGGAACACAATGTACATCCTCCACATCTTGAACATACACCGAATGCACACGTTTCTTCTCCACAGGTCAAATACAACACAAGACACACACCTGCAGTTGAACACATATTTACTGCACATGAAAATCATACACGGTTACACGTACAGGAGGACGCATTCCTGTCCCTCCACAAATACTACATTGATGTTTGCTTTAAAGCCTCTGGAAACCAGGAATAAATAGTAAAAATTAATATATGATATAATTTTTTTGTTGTCCCAATAAGATCTGATTGAAAATAAATTATCATAATTTTGTTATGAACGTAGTTAAAAAGAAATGCTTTTTAACTATCCCGGCCATTTGATAGTACTGGGTGGGCGTGGCCGTATCAAAAGGTCTCCAAGGCAACAACGTCTGGGCAAAGAACTGCCGTGATTGGGTCCCAATACTTAATGTGTCATATAAGAGCATCTCACGCCTCATCTCAACCTAACTACATGAATTGACTTAGAACTTAGATCCCAAAGTTAGCGTCAGCCTCATACTCACAGTCACTGCAGTCCAGACTGGGCTTGGAGCTGCTCATCTTGATTTTCTGCTCCAGGTTCTCTGTGATGAAGTGAGTCAGCTCTCCATCATGGCTGACTGTGCCCTCTAGCTCCAGAGCAGAGGAGATGGTGGCCCTTCTGCCCTCTGACTGGCCACCTCTGCCCCCTCCCCGGGCCCCAGAAACCCCTGTGAAGGATACCAAAACATCAGCTTAAGAAAGTTGTAAAACAATTCAAGGTCTCCGATTTCTGGATTCAGTTCAAAAAAAGAGGATTACCGGATCTACTCCAGTCCACTGTGTGCTATTTTCTCATTGCTCATTTATCTTCAATTAAAGCTGGGGTGGAGGATTTGGGGAGAAAAATGGCAGTTGGGATAGAGATTCGAATCCAAATACCTCAACCGCTCCACTTGTTCTCTTTGGTCCATCCCCTATGGTCCCTCCTGACACGCTCTACTCCAACAAAGTCGTGACAAGTGAACAGAGAATCGGAGCCTCGCTTTGATTGGTCAAAGTGTACAGCTCATGTTAACTTTGACCAATCAGAAATCATATACCCCAGCTTTAAGTCTATTTTAATGGGAAGCTTGAAAAGCATTTGATTTTAATATATATGAATCGCAATTTTTACATGAATCGGTTATTTTCACCACCCTTGTATGCACATACCAGGAAATCATGCAATATGTGATAGTATTGTTGAATATTGCGTTGACAATATCACTTGTGATAAATAGACAAATACTTAAATAAACAGTGTTAATGTCTTTCTGCTAGCCTATGCATATTACTACCCCTAGGCCAGGCGTAACAAAGCACATCAGTTTAGTCTGACCCAGTTGGTGAGGTCATGGCCTTCACGCGGTTAGCATAAGCATTGTTGTCTGCAGTGAGCTACACACTTTCTGGTATTCATGTAAATCCCAGCTGGCTAACATGTAATCCAAGAGCTACATTTTCACATCCATGCACTTTACCACCTCAGCCACTACATGGGGGACATGCATCTAGAGCAGTAGGGCTTCATCTGATTGGCCAATGTATTGAGATGCAGAGTGTGAATGCATGGCACATAGAATAGGCTACCACTTGTTGCAGTTCAAGTAGTCTTTGCGATACGTACCGCAATATCAACATTTGTGATAACAATAAATGTTTGATATATTGTGTAGCGCTAATGTAATGCTTAAAACAGCCATAATGATAATGCCCACCATTTTGTTCTGTTTAGCGAATGCTTTACATAAAGAGGTTCTACACAAACTTCATTGAGCACAAAATCAAAGCAGTTTGATTGAACTCACCTGCACATGTTTGGCTGATCTCATCCAGGCTCTTGCTGTCCTGCATGCCCCGGACGTTGCGTACCCAGACCTGGGCCATGACGTGGGGGGGACAGGGCACGTCATCAGAGGGCAGGAGAGGAGGTGGAAGAGAGGACGAGGTGCTGGAGCCGGGGGCTGACGACGAGTAGTGTCTGGAAGGCTACACAGCAGGAGAGGAGAACAAATCATTATGAAAGCAGCCTAGGAGCTACGCAAGACAGCTTCTTGTCTTACCTTACCTTAAATGTAGCCATTTGGAAAAAATGATGATCAAGGAGTTTATTTAAAAGCAATTTGCACATTAACTTAGATTAAATTACTTTATTGATCCCAAGAAAGGCAATTCCTTTTTCAGCCAACCTCATCCATAATCACACAATCAACATCTACATTTAAAACCACAGATCAATAATTAGACAAATAAGTGTCGCCCGATTTTTTTTTTTAAGTTGTTGATTCTACTGCTTAGAAATAGATTGGACGTACAGCGGAATGAATGGCAAGGCTTACCTCACCTAGATGTGCACTGCAGACAGTGTTGTTGTAATTACACAGATTTCCTCATGGGGACTACAGAGGTTACGCACTATAGCTTTAGCTGGCACTGCCTTTATTTCACACTAACTACCGTTTTCTGATTCCCATGATGCCCTCCACTCTCACTGATTCCCATAGCCATATAAAGCTGAACATAATCCTTCAGTCCACTCACCTGGACCTCTGTTCTCCCCGCTGCACGCGGATGGATCCACTGTTTCTCATCCTTCTCGTCCTCCTCCTCGTCCTGCTTCTCTTTCTCTCCATCTTCCTCCTCTTCCTCCTCCTCCTCCTCTTCCTCTCTGCTGTCAGTGCCTTCAAACACAGTCTCTACCTCTGTGTGCAGTGTGTGTGTGCTGGCGTGGCCCCTCGATGAGTTGAGTCTTTGGTTTGTGGGACCCACAGTGGAGCCACACCAGGAGGCTCCACAGTGTCCGAGGCCTCAGGAATGTGTGTGTGTTTGGAGCCCGATGGTTCAGAGTCTCCAGTGCATGTCGCAGTGGGCAGCGAGGGCTCCGTCACATGAGAGGGGTGTGATGGTAAACTACTAGACGTTCTCTCATCACTGTATGTCTCTGTGTCCGAGTGGCCTTCACCGTTCTCTGTGTGTTGGAGATCTCCATGCTCTGAAGCCTCCTCCTCAGTACAGGCCACTCTGCTGCCCACACATTTAACAGAGACCGCTACCTCTGAAGAGACGGGGGCCACAAGCCCGTTGGCTGTGTCTGGCACCTCTGTGCCAAGCACAGGGGAGAGACTCATCCCTCCACCTGCTGGGAGAGAGTTTAGGATGAGAAGATTCTGTTTTTATATTCCTATTCAAAGGTCACCTATTATGCAAAATGCACTTGTTTATGTCTAGAGACTCCCAAAGTATGAGAAAAAAATTATTTTCTCTTTTTCTCCACCTCCACCTTTCCGAAAACCTGTGTTATAAACCCCCAGTCAGATGTCTCTCCCCTTATGACATCATTAGGGGAGAAGCCACAAACCCTTCATTACCAACCTTACTAAGCAATACCGCCACCTGTAATGTGTTTTGGATGTGTTACATCTCTTTTAAGCAACAACAAATAAGAACAGGGATCTGTGGCGTACTGGCGTTCATGAAAACTGGAAAATGTAGACGGAAACATATGGCCACTGGTTTGATACACACCTGCAGTGGGTGTGTTCGTGTGAGGAGCTCACACTGTACCATCAAACGCCTTTGTATCATATTATTAACACCGTGGTAAAGTCTATTGGGTCACGAGAGCAGCTGTGGCTCTTATGCATTACACATTTCCCCCTGAAGTGTGAAATGACGTAATTTTAGGATGCTTAGCTTAGCACTAGCTCAGGCACTACATTAACTTAGTGTGTTGACACTAGCCTAGGCCTGCATGCTTTTTCAACACTTTATGTTAACAACACTCGCTAAGAATGAGTGTGCACAAAGACAATGCATTGCAGAAAAAGAGGAACAAAGACATTTTAGAAGACGTGAATAAGATCGAAGCAGCGTTGGGGAAGTTGATGTGCTGCTGTCATTAGCCGCCTAGCTAGCCCGGCTAACGTCAGCTGTCAGGGCCTTAAACATAAAACAACGTCTCCACAATTTTCCTGTCACACACTTACACCGGGAGGGTTATGGTATTCCAAAATGTGTACTTGTCCGTTAATGCACGCATACAGAGGTGACACAGAGCTTTAATTAAGAAGAAAACACTCACCCGTGTAGTTTCTGTTCAGAAAGATGTAAGCTGTAACCGAGTCCGACGTGAAAATCCTTCCCCGCTGCGAGACTCAGCAGAAAAGTTCCGCCTGACAAAAACACAAGCGTTTCAAGCGAAATAGTTCTAAATGCATTATTTAGCTTTTTCATATGGACACATCAACATATGATGAAGTAAAATATTTATTTGAATTAAATTAAATTAAATTAAACGATTCTGACCTAGACATATAGGTAATTATTGTTTATTTTTATTTAAACAGACCTCATTTCTAGTGCTGGGCTTTTTACATCAATATTCTTCATGCTGGGCAACATTTAACTTGTGCATGTTATAGCTGTGTGATTTGTTATTGGTTAACCAGAGTGCCATGGCTTATCCTGCATGTATATCTGTTCCCCCACAGATGGAGACAAACACCACAGCCCCTCAGGCAATATAACTTATCTAAGAATACAAGTTACCCATTGGTTGATTTCATAAGGTATAGAGCAGCAGACAATAGACACAGGACGACAAAGGTTCAGCCCCCATGTGTGTTGGCAGGTGAGCTTGAAGAATACATTCAACCTTGTATACACAGAGCTGAGTCCGACCTTGTAGTGAGGGCAGTAAACAAGCAACACCTGCATCAACAACATCTGGAAAACTGAATGCTTGATAACCCTGAAGACATTGTGTGTCTCCATGGTTGAATAAAAACACAGTTTGAGTGAAACGGGAATCTTTTGTATACATTGCTTATTCAACAATATATAAAAAATAAAAGTGTGATTGCACATTGTGCAGAAACTAATGGATCCACCAATAATCCACAAAAGGGGAAAGCAGAGAAAAGGTGTGAACAAACAGACAAGGAAATATTTTCTGACTGCAACACATTAAACAATTTCCTACGATTTTCAATTTTGAAATGTATAATGATATAATTTAGATCGATAGAAACACAAATTCTTTATTTTATTTTACAAACAGATGTCTTATTATTCACATAAATCCCAGTTCTCATTCAAATACACTTCCTCAGTGCAAAAGGACAAGTCGGGCAAATGTTAGTTTCAACATCAACAACTGTTGAATTCAATATGTTTGTTTGAAATTATTTAAATTGATGGTTATTAAACAGAAGAGGCGGCTGCAATATGTTTCAGTTTAGCCAGTTTAGCCGGGCCAACGTCTGTGGCTTTACTAAACCCTTGGATGTGGCCAGAAAATGTCAAACACTGCTGTAGAGGAGGAGAGGGGATTCAAAACCACACTGTCACCGCATCTAAAGGTCTTGTAAAATTTCTCATCTGCGCCATCCTTTCAGACCAGCTGCTCCCTCTCTCTTTCTCTCTCTCTCTCTCTCTCCTCTCTCTCTCTCTCCATGGTTATTTGGCTGTTTCATCCCATTCGTTCCCCTCTCCCTTTGTGCCAAACTTCAAAGCCTGAGGCGTTTACCTAATGACAATTAGACCTCAGAAATACGCCGATGGTTTCCAGAGTTTCCAGACAAAACTCCCAATAACCGCTATGAGCCTCACTGGGATCTCTTTATTCCTTTTTGAGGATTTTAACAGTCACAGTGAAGCTATTTTAACAGACAAGTCACCACCACAACAAAAGTCAACATTTGGGAAAGTAAGGGATACAGAGCCAATTGAAAGCACGCGCCCTCAAACACATGTGGTTTCTCCATAATACAAACCGGAGACTGCGTGTTGCACACTGGCAACCAGAATGACAGTGAAGGCCAATGAATCACAAATATTAATCACATCCCAGTTCAGGAGCAGGTCGACCGTGTTCTTTAGTTGACCTGAGATAAAATCTGCTTCTCCCCAATGAAACAGTATATCTTAACAGAACTACAATTAATGCTCAATTCAGGTGCTGCTCATCAACTGATAATAGCAGGAACGGCGGACACAGAAGTATGTAAGGAAAACAAGGGCAAAGCTACACACTCTAATGCAATCTCTTTGTTTTAAATGATCAACTTTTCAGCAGCACACTCTCTCTTCAGACAAAGTGGAATATTAAAGACCTACTTCACCGGTGAAAATGAAGGTGTATTGAACTCTGAGATCCCATGTAGTATAAATGTCAAACATTTAGAAATCGGTTCATCCTAGCTAAAAAAGGCAGAAAGATGTTTATGTTCTCACTGTCTAACCTACATTTACTAGTGTGACATACTAGTAAAATGTAGGGTTAGGATAACAGACAGCTGGCCAAGGAAACTGAGGAACTGAGGGAAGAAAAACCTCATTCTTATATCATATAGCGATTTATATGAAGGCCGTTCAGTATGGGTGAAGTATTCCTTAAGTACATTTCAAATGGAACTCAGGAGTCTGTTTTATGAAAATGTACTATGATGTAAGCACTAAAGTGGCTACCACACATGAGTCCAAAAGCAAGACAATCGTCAGCAGTGACATTTAGATATTCACAATTTATTATGCCCATGTCATAGGGTCGACTCTGAAAGGAAATTACTTTACAGTGCATGTTCCAAAGGTTGTGCTTTGCTGGTGTGGAAGAAAATGTATCCATCAAGAATAATGCCAAAATGGAAGATCTGGTGGTTAGTTTACAAGTCAGAGGCAGGGAGTACATGCATGGAACAAAGGAGTCTGTAGAAATATGTGCATATTCAACAACCATCATTATTCCCTGAATGTCCAGTGGAATTAGGTTGAGATTCACAGAGACCCGTCTGAGGCGGTTATAGCTGTAAAATTCAATTAAGCAAGAGCGGACATATTCATCCAGCATGAGGACTTGACTGAAAGGGATACTGCAATGAAATGCACAAACCTTTCATTACAGCTGAAAGACACTTTTATGAGTCAAATGGTGAAAAAGGACGTTCTGGTGGAGTGAGCGCTATGGAAAATAAAGTCAAATGAGTAGATGAGTCACTCTGTTTGGCAAATGCCAAAAACTTCCTGTTTCCTACTTTATGTTGTTTTGTGCATATTCTGACCATGCTGTAGCCTATATTTTTATTGAGTCCTTTGGAGACAATATAAAAACCACTGTGGGTCACCTCTCCTGTCAAATCGAGCTAACACGACATCTTGTCATCCGGTTGGTGCTTTATTCCTTTGCTTCGGTTGCTAATTACTGTTATGAAGTCCAGAGGCGGTTTGGTGAATGGTGTCATTAAATGACAGAAAATACTGGAGACAACTGTTGAAATTGTGTCTGTGGGTTCCCGAGTGTGTTTTTTCCAAATCTTTTGCAACTTGTGGTTTGAGTCACTGCCTCAGTGTCTTCCTGAGGTGCAGGATTGGCGTTTACAAGTTACAAACTAGCTCTGTTGTTTAATTGTTCCCAGCTTCATGTGCCCAAACCCACCGCAGCGGACATTTACAATGTTGTGAATGACTGGCTCTGCAACAGTAGTAAAAGGATAGTGTTCTCTGAGAATTTTCAAATCAAGCCATCTCTGCCCAGTTTGACCTTGAGGGTCCCTTTTAAAACGACTGAAGTGAACACATTTATTTTATTTTGTCGCTAAAGTCATCTGTGAAGGCCCTTTTCTTGTTTGCTCCAGTGCTCCACTATATGGAGTTATATTTTGTGAGACCATACAGATACAACATTGCTTATTATAATAACATTAGCATAACTTACACTGACCATGTAAACATGCTATTTAGCAAGTCAACCATGTTCACCCTCTGAGGAGAGTGTGCTAGGATGCTAACATTTGCTAATTAGACTGAAAAACAAAGTAAATCTGGGGGTTATGCTAATGTCATTGGTTTTGCAAGAATTTGGGCATGAACCTGAGCATGGGACCTGATGGAGGGGGGCAGATGAAAGTATAAGTGATCGGCGTTTGAGTCATTATTCATCTTCTTGGAACAACGTGCCAGTTCATCTTAGAGATATTTCCCTTGATAGTTGAAAATGTTGACCTGATTCTAATGCTTGAGGAGAAGTCTGGGGATCACCAATGTCATTAGGATCTTTCCTCTGGGGACCATGACTGTCTGAAGCACATATATATTGCAATCCATCAAAGTATTTGTTGAGATTTTTCAGTCTGGTCCGACCAAGATTATTCCTAGTGTCAAGAAACATATAGCAGGCCTGGTAACACACTATTCCCATAATAATAATATATGTGGGTGTGGTGAAAAATCCAAATGACCTCATGATGGATTTTGTTATAGGTGTTCTCATTATTTACTCATTGGGTACACACATTTTGAAAACTCCTTTATATAGAGAACAATATTTCTGAATTTTGGCTGTACGCACACACACATCTTCCTGTCTAAAAGTATCTCTGATGAGCATATGAAAAATTAAGTCTATGCTAAGTTTCCACTGCTCACATGCCAAAACAAAAATTCCCCTCCGGAGAGCGTTCAGTATATTTTGTAAGTCCATAACGGGTAAATTGACACCAATCAGTCAGAAAGTTTGTTGAAACAATGTCTAGTTTGCCAGGCTAGGTGGTAGCCCTTGGGTATATACCAGTATAATATATATTGATTATATTCTATACAATATAATTATAGTATCATATCTTTGTGAGGCCGAACACTTGTAAGAAACACTGGAGAAGAAATGTCTCAGTCATTCCTAACAAAATACAGCGTTGAGTTACACTAATTTCCTTTTAATGAACGGTTTTCAGTTTTACCACGATATCCTGTTTCTCAGACTGAATCTCTAACAGTCCAGACATTACCTTGAGGAGATTCCTGTACGTGATTATGTTTACAAAGTGAATGTCAGCAATAAGAGAAGAGCCACAGTCAACTCACAATTCACCCAAGCTTGTCGAGTTTCAAAAGTAGCGTTGTGCTGGTAAAGCATATCATTTTTTTAAGTTCATGTATTATTTCATGGGGTAGTGCTCCCTCTAGTGGTCACCGCTTAAATAGGTATTGCATCAGCCTTTCAGTGTCAGTTCTGTACATGTGGAGCTAGAGAGCAGTTGACCATTTTTCTCTCCGTGAAGTTTCGGAGCTATATGTCTGTGAGTATTGTGTGACTTGTTTGTTGTTCAGTCACGTTAGTTTCATGTTAATTGCATCACTTTTAAGTTGTTTTTGTATGTAATTAAGTAACCTTGTCAAAGCTAACTTTCTGCTTGCTAACGGTATTTTTAACGTTAGCCTATTGGTTAAAAAGGGTAATTCATGTTGTGTTTGTATATGTGTACTTACCTGTAGTTAATGTTAAAGTAAAAAATAGACAGCATTCACGTTAATAACTGTTTGTAATAATATTTATTCTTTTATACATTTTGTTTCAGTTTTACAATTAAAAAAGATGGAAAGATGGGAATACGGACAAAGTAAAGAACCTAAACCTACTCAAGCCTCACGTCTTTCTTTCTTGGATGTTAGCTATCTGTCTAGTTTGACACGTACTCATCAAACGAGGACAGAATAGTAAAAAGACATACTCAGCAAACTTTACGTACGGAAAGTGTATTACAACTGCATACGTCATGTCTTCTACACCAAATGGCAAAACGCAAGAGGAGCAACGCCATGAGGACACAGAAGACTGTCTCTCACTCCATACACGTTCCCGGAAATCCGGGTCCGCAGCCTCAAGACAATCCAGCAGGTCATCAGCCAGCGCAGCAGCCGTTCGGGCACGTGCAAAGGCTGAAGCTGCACGAGCGGAAGTATCATACGCTGCAAAAGAAGCAAATGTGATGAAAGAAAAAGCACGACTTGCTGCAGAATCAGCATGCAAAGACGCAGAGTTGCAAGCACAGTTACATGTCTTGAAGCTAGAGAGAGTGGCAGCTGCCGCCTCAGCAGAAGCAAACGTTTTCGAAGCTGCAGTAGATTTTGAAGATCAATCCCTTCGAGATTATGTCCTTCCAGTGAGCTCTCAGGATCCTGTGCAGCGTACCCGTGAGTACGTGCAAAAACACTCCAACTCTTCCGTCAGTGAAAAGCTGGAATCAGGCCATCTGGACCCACCACAAGGTTCAGAACAGTTGAAAACAGGACCAGCTGTGCACCATGTTAAATGTGAAGGTCTAAATTCTGCTGTTTCATTTAAACACGAAGAGCTGAGCTTCATGCCTCTGCCATACAACCAGCAGTCTCAAGAGCACACTCTACGTCATAATGAAGTTGTGGAACCTAAACAGCCAACTCTGAAGCAGTATAGTGAGCGATCAGAAACATGTGATCAGACTTACCGTAACCCATCCAGTGAGACGTCTGTCCTCTCAGATATGGTCAAATATCTTATGCGGAAGGAAATGGTAGCCTCCGGTTTGCAGAAGTTTGATGATTGCCCACAGAACTACTGGGGATGGAAATCTTCCTTCATAGGCCTCACCAAAGACCTGACTTTGACACCAAGAGAGGAACTCAATCTTCTGGTTAAATGGCTGGGGCCCCAGTCATCTGAGCATGCGAAGAGGATAAGTTCCGTACACGTTAACAGCCCAGCAACAGGCCTCCATATGGTTTGGAAACGTATTGAGGAAACGTACGGAGCCCCCGAAGCAATAGAACAGGCCTTGTTCACGAAACTTGAACATTTTCCCAGACTCTCTAACAAGGACAACGTGAAACTTCGTGAACTTGGAGACTTACTTCTGGAGCTTGAGCTTGCTAAGGATGAAGGTTATTTACCCGGCCTTGCATATTTAGACACAGCTCGGGGAGTCAATCCAATCGTCGAAAAGTTGCCATACGGATTGCAAGAAAAATGGGTTAACGTGGGGTCACAATACAAAGACTTACACAATGTTGCTTTTCCACCTTTCGCCTTTTTCTCACAATTCATCCGCAAGCAGGCCCGGACACGAAATGATCCAAGTTTTGTTTTTTCCTCATTCAGTCCCACAAACGTCACAAAGACGGACACACCGGAGAAAAACAAAACCCAAGTTTCTGTGAGAATGACTGGGGTGGAGAGCACATCTGCTACCAACTATGCAATTTCCACAGGGAACCAACAAGAGGACCCAGAGAAATATTGTCCTCTCCACAAAAAACCGCACCCACTCAGTAAGTGCCGTAGCTTCAGATGCAAGCCACTCAATGAACGTTTATCCTATCTCAAGGAGAACAACTACTGTTTCAAATGTTGTGCTTCGACTAAACACATGGCGAAGGACTGTCCAGTGACACGTAAATGTGCAGAGTGTGACAGTGACAGGCACATAGCAGCTCTACACCCTGACCCTGCACCCCCAAAAATGGAGCCTACAGCAATGGTACGACAGCATGGCGGGGAGCAAGAGGTTGAGGCGTCTACAGCTGTTACATCAATGTGTACAGAGATATGTGGCGAAACAAGCCGCTCAAGATCTTGCTCGAAAATATGTCTTGCTAACGTTTACCCGTCAGGACATCCCGAAAAGGCAGTCAGACTGTATGTGGTTATGGATGATCAGAGCAACCGTTCGTTGGCGCGGTCCGACTTCTTTGATCTTTTCGGCATAAAGGGAGGCACAGTGACCTACACACTCAAGACATGTTCAGGTGTGGTAGAGACCACAGGGAGATCAGCGCCCAATTACACAGTTGAGTCTCTCGATGGATGCACCAAGGTACCTCTGCCGACCCTGTTAGAGTGTGACCTCATTCCTGAAGATAAGTCGGAAATCCCGTCTCCAGATGTGGCACGACATCACTCCCATCTTAAACATTTGGCAGACAAAATCCCACCACTCGACCCTCAGGCTCAGATACTTCTGCTCTTAGGTCGGGATATTTTGAGTCTTCATAAAGTGAGAGAGCACCATAATGGACCCCGTGATGCTCCATTCGCTCAACGCCTCGACCTGGGGTGGGTTGTAATAGGGGACGTGTGTCTGGGACGGGCCCACAAGCCTTCAAATGTGACGGTCTACAAGACAAACCTGCTGCTCAATGGAAGACCATCTTTCTTCAATCCTTGTTCCAGCAGCATTCACGTCAAGGAGACCCAGCACTCTAATGACAGTCTAGTCCAAGGAGAAACAGACAGTCTTGGTTCAACAGTTTTCGACAAGACAAAAGATGATTATCGTCCTGCACTCTCTGTTGACGATGAGACTTTCCTTAACATCATGGATGATGAGGTATTCAGGGATAGCTCAAACAACTGGGTAGCGCCTTTACCTTTCCAGACACCACGCCGCCGGCTACCAAACACCAGAGAACAAGCTCTCACACGACTCTATACTCTCAGACGTATACTGGATAAAAAGCCAGAAATGAAGGAGTATTTCATCGGTTTTATGCAGAAGACCTTCGAAAGCCAGCATGCAGAACCCGCACCACCTGAATGCAGTAGGAACGTCCATGTTTTCGGAAACAGCCCCTCGCCAGCCATAGCAATATATGAGATGAGGAGAGCTGCTCAGGCTGAGGAAAAAGAGCATGGCTCCGACGCAAAGCAGTTCGTCATCAGGAACTTTTACGTCAATGACGGGTTGACCTCCCTTCCTACAGAGAAAGAGGAAGTTGATCTCCTGAAGAGAGCTAAGGAAATGTTAGCCAAGTCAAATACTGTACAGGGGAAATCTATTATCCGAGAACTTACCTCTGAGCAGTGCGACTGGGATGATCCTCTTCCACCTGAAAAAGAACAATACTGGAGAGCTTCGAAAGAGTCCTTTGAGGATCCGGAGGAGCCAAGCGCCCTGACACCGGCAATGCTCCTGACCAGAAAGATGGACCCAACATCTGCTCCACTTGGGGAATTCAGTCTAACAGATCTCTATAAGCAACAGTGGAAGCAGGTACAGTGTCTTGCTGATGCTTTTTGGAAGCGCTGGAGACAAGAATACCTCGTCACCCTCCAACCTCGCAGAAAATGGACCGAAGACAGACGCAACATCCAAGTTGGAGATGTTGTTTTGCTAAAAGACAGCCAAGTCAAACGAAACGAATGGCCTACCGGGTTGATTGTGAAGACTATCCCCAGCCGTGACAACAAGGTCAGGAAGGTGGAAGTCAAAGTGGTGAAGCAAGGGACTGCCAAGACCTACTTACGACCAGTTTCAGAACTCGTCCTTCTTCTTCCTAAAGAAACCTGAAGAGATACTTACCTTTTGTTTATTGTGTATAATAGTGGTATTACAATTAGTATACCAGACGGGGAGTGTGCTGGTAAAGCATATCATTTTTTTAAGTTCATGTATTATTTCATGGGGTAGTGTTCCCTCTAGTGGTCACCGCTTAAATAGGTATTGCATCAGCCTTTCAGTGTCAGTTCTGTACATGTGGAGCTAGAGACCATTTTTCTCTCCGTGAAGTTTCGGAGCTATATGTCTGTGAGTATTGTGTGACTTGTTTGTTGTTCAGTCACGTTAGTTTCATGTTAATTGCATCACTTTTAAGTTGTTTTTGTATGTAATTAAGTAACCTTGTCAAAGCTAACTTTCTGCTTGCTAACGGTATTTTTAACGTTAGCCTATTGGTTAAAAAGGGTAATTCATGTTGTGTTTGTATATGTGTACTTACCTGTAGTTAATGTTAAAGTAAAAAATAGACAGCATTCACGTTAATAACTGTTTGTAATAATATTTATTCTTTTATACATTTTGTTTCAGTTTTACAATTAAAAAAGATGGAAAGATGGGAATACGGACAAAGTAAAGAACCTAAACCTACTCAAGCCTCACGTCTTTCTTTCTTGGATGTTAGCTATCTGTCTAGTTTGACACGTACTCATCAAACGAGGACAGAATAAGCGTGCATACTTAACATTAAAGACAAATAGCAGAAAACAATGAAATACCATTGACCTCCTCCTAACCTTAAAGGATTGAAACATGAATGCAACCAAAGCTAAGGCTGTTGGCTGACCGGCTGGATAGGAATGTATCATCATCTAGCCATCAGATTGCTCAGCAGAACATAGCTGTTGTTAAACATTTAATGAGAGAGCAGTGTAGTGGTCTCTTTGGCAGGGATGGGCTGGTGGTTTGTTTGGTATGTTACTGCTTTTGGATTAAAGGCAGTGAAGGACAGTGTGCATGAGACATAACGTCGCTGGAATGGAATGAATCCCTGTAATATAACATGTGCACTGATATGTGACCGAACCTGGATGAATGTGCGTTTTTGATGTATTTAAAATAAATGTAGCTGGCCTGTACTAGGAACATAATAGACTCATACAGAACAAAAAAAATATAACAGGAAAATACTTTACTACGAGTTAAAGTACTGCATTCAGAATTCATAAGTGTCAATTATATTGGATGATTCTGGGTTATTATTCTGGCTGAATGAATGTAGGCCTATATGTTGCATTTTACTTTTGCACCTTTTAACATTGGAGCTCATTTTACCTTATGTATATAGGCTACTGTTGGGTAATTGAATCTAGGCCTACAGCAATGCATCATATTTCATGAGCTCAGAAAGTTTTAGCTTGGTGACGATGCAATTTTTCAGCTTATCCAAAGGGCGTCAAAATAGTTTCTTTGGCCTAAGAAGAGGGAGAATTTTCTCAACCCCATAATTGAACACATTATCCTTCAGTTTATCACCAACATTCAAAATCCCCACATTTGGAAATGTGTGGTTTTACACTGGTATGAGAGAACTGTAATCTGTAAGTAAAGCTGTCAGAAATGCTGTGGAGTAAGAAGTTCAATATTTGAGACGTTATTATATTCAAGTTAAGTACGAAATGTGTACTAAATTAAGAGGAAATGTTCCCTGCACCCCTGACCATATATTTGGCTAACAATGTATTGACTAGAAAGTGTTCTACATTGTATCTGCTGTAGGGAGTACCATATTTATTATATAGGCATACACAATAAGTCACACCACAGAACGTACTCATTTGAGAGCAGACCTTTATACATATTTACAAGAAGAAAAAACAAAGTCTCCACACATTAAAGGAGATCAGTCAATGACAGTTTCATTCCATCTGCAAAGAAGTCGTTCTGGAAAATCACATCAACTGAAGAATATTGACACTGTGATGTAAATAGGTCTACATCCTAACAGAGTGAAACACATGAGTGTGCTGTAAAGAACCAGGAGAAGCTACGCATCACAACTTTCAGGGAAACGCTTAATGTTTACAAAGGGTCGGCCATAGAAATGTCTCGTAGGAGTTCTGCCTCCTACTCGAGTGGTGTTTGGATCTGACACTAATACAGACACGTTCGCATACACACAATATCTGCAAGCCATATGTTTTTTTGTAGGGTGAGTGGGGATACTTTTGTGAGAGCAGAGACCAAAGAAAAACTCTTAAGAATGGCAGCGTACATTTCAAGTAAATGGAGTTTGAGAACGAAAACAAGCATCATATTAAACTTTGCTTTACTAAGGGTGTGCATCTGTTTATACCAACAAAGTTACCATCATTTTACCTTGGGTAAAGTAACAATGTTTGTACATTGGATTACACAAATGGATATACATTAACAGAAAATACCAGTATCACAGTTTACCTTTTCAGAAAGGTCGCTGTAAGCCAACAAGTGTCTAGCTAGCTAGACTTGCTTCTTTAGACTCTTTTCTCAGCCCGTCATCGCTTTTAATTAGTTAGTGTTTTGTAATGGCCAGTAGGCTCCATTTTGGTTTGTGCACTCTTACAGTGACTCCCAGGTGTGTAAACAACATTAAACACACCTGTACTCAAACAAAGTTCACTTGTCATACTGTTTGACAGCAGTCTGAGAACACACTACATCCTGATTTCATTGGGATTATACTGCCAGCTTCCCACTCACCAGACACCCTTTCATTTTGGACTTGGCTGCACATCACACTTACAACATTCAGTAGTTACTCAGGGCTAAACTCTCTTTATTCAGACACACACATTCAAAAGTAGCTAAGGGGTGGTTTGTTCCTTTCATGTGGCCAAAGCAAAGAAGCCAAGCCCATGTTCATTTTATGTGGGCACTCCCTGCTCTGGGTCATTCTGGTTTATTTTTCTTTCAGCATTAAAAGTGTCTCAGATCCATTACTGAGTGCCCCATTAGGCAGATTGACTGTCCTGGCCTCTGAACCTCCTCCCACTGATGTCACACACGCACTCACACACACACGCACACACACACACACACACACACACGCGATTCTGCAGGACCCAGCATGGGATGTATTAACGCTAATACAGGCGGCAGGCATTGCGTGCTCAATATGATGGTTTCTGGATGGAATTAAATGTATATATGAAAGGCTGATATTATCAGATTTAACCCTGCATGTGAATGCATGTCCTTCCAGTAAACCATAGAAAATAAAGTTAACTTTTAATGAAATTAGTCTGTCTGTCTGTCTGGCTTACTCTCGTTCCCACTCTTTTCTCTTGCATGAAAGTATTAAACGTCAGTAACATTAAATATTTTCTCAATCCCAATCTGATCTGGGCTCAGTTCTGATGTTTCCACGTTAGGTTTGTATATATTTTTCCTGGAAACGACATAAACCATGAGAGAATTTTAAATTGACTTTTGCTTACTGCTGCCTAGCGCTGAAGCCAAATATAACCATGAACACGGGCAGAACTGATCTGAATTTATACAGGTGGGAGTGGGAAGGTGCATCAACAGAAGCAGATGGTAGCAATCGGAAATTGAACGTAAAAAAAAGAAAAGTACCACTCAGACTTCAATGGGTGGGCTCACAAACATACGTTACTTGCATACACAAAGACACAAAAACGGACACACACAAGTTAACTGAGTGTCCAGTTTGTGAGACATCGTGGTCGATGAAGAGCATTAAGTGTTTCCCCGAAAAATCCAACCTTGCGACTTCTGAAAGAAGCAGTTCCACTCCAGATTATACAAATAAATACCATGAAGAAGAAAGTTAAATAGAGGTGGAACAAGTTGTGTTGGTTAAACATTTTTAACATTAAGGACATATCGCAATTTACTGCCTTGCAAAGTCACTGTCAGGAGCTTCCTCCCTCTGCCCTGTTAACAGCACTAATTGCTGCCGCTCCAGTCTGCTCAGCCACACCTGTATCCACTCCTGCACTAATTAACCTGCCAGCTGCACTGCATTCCCTGCCCATCACCCTCTGTATATAAACCCTGGCTTTCAGTCACTCCTTGTCAGATCGTCTGCTCACCAGCACCAGTTACTCTGCCTGTTTCCTGCTAACCAGCACCAGTAACTCTGCCTGTTTCCTTACGCTTCTGACTCCTATCTGCAATACCGGACCTGCTCTACACTCCCATACACTCCCTTTCCCCCAATCCTTTAATAAACTGTTGAACGTGACGCAATTGTGGTCCTCGTCTTGTTTGGGTTCTGACAGTACGATCTGACCAAACATGGACCCAGCGCACGTCTCACCCAGCATTGAACTCGACAACCCTGGACAACCCACCGCCATGCAGCGCCTGGAACATACAGAGAGTAAGCTTGACCGCATGACTGATGACGTCGCCTCTCTGCTCCAGGTCAGCCAGCAGCAGCAACAACAGATGCAGCAGCAGCAACAACAGATGCAGCAGCAGCAACAACAGATGCAGCAGCAGCAACAACAACTTGCCATGGTTATCCAACTTCTCACCAACCTTACTCCTCCGTCAGCTTCAGCCAGTCTGCCCACCGGCCCAGCCCCCGTGTCATCTGCCCCGGTCACTGCCGCCGCAGTTGCTGCATTCCCCGAACCCAAGATTGGCAATCCTGAGCGGTTCAATGGTGACCCCACTCAGGTACGAGCATTCCTGACGAGCTGCCGTGTCCAGTTTAGCCTGCAACCCCGAACCTTTGCCACTGAGGGGGCTAAAGTAGGTTATGTGATCACTCACCTGACGGGACGGGCTCGACTGTGGGGAACGGCTGAGTTCGAGCGCCAGACCCCTGCATGTGCTGCCTTCAACCTGTTTGCCGAGGAGATGCTTAAGGTCTTCGACTTGGGATCCACAGCAGCTGAGGCATCACAGACCCTGATGAGTATTCGCCAAGGCAGAAGGACCGTGGCGGATTACTCCATTGATTTTCGAACAGTGGCAAGTCGGAGCCCCTGGAACATGGAGGCGTTGGTGGTTGCGTTCCTCCACAGCCTAGCGGACTACATAAAGGATGAGTTAGTTTCCCATGATCAACCCTCCACCCTCGATGAAGCCATTGCTCTGGCTGTCCGCATCGACCGCAGGATCCAGGCCCGTCGTCGAGAGGGGGGGCGCAGCAGGCCATCCACCATCACACGGAGCAGCCCGACCGCTCTCCCGTCTTCCCCTGCCCCACCATCTTACCAGCCAGACCAGCCTGAACCGATGGAGATCGGCCGCGCCTCACTAACCCCTGCAGAGCGACAGCGACGCATCACCTCTAACCTGTGTCTGTACTGTGGCGGTGATGGGCATCGAGCCGCCACCTGTCCAGTAAAAGCCGGAGCTCACCGGCTGTAGGAGGAATCCGGCTGAGCTCATCGACCATTCAGTCCTCCACCAATTGTAAAACTCTGATCCAAGTCTGTCTTTACCTGTCTGATACAACCCACACTCTGGCAGCCCTGGTGGACTCTGGTGCAGAAGCAAACATTATGGACACAGAACTTGCTCGTCAGCTGGGCTTAGGAAGCCACCGCCTGTCCGCTCCCGTTCCAGCCCGGGCCCTGGACGGTCACATACTTGGCACAGTTACCAGCATCACAGCCCCCATCTCAATGTTGGTGTCAGGCAACCACCAAGAGACCATCCGCTTCCACCTACTCTCCTCCCCGGGCCAACCCTTAATCCTGGGCCACCCATGGCTCCGTCTCCACAATCCTCACCTCGACTGGGCCTCCGGAACTGTCAAAGAGTGGGGAGAGGACTGCCACCTGACCTGTTTGCGTGCTGCCTCGCTGCCCACCCGCTCTTTACCCCCCAGCACTGCCCCTGACATTTCTAACATTCCTGAATGCTACCATCGCCTCCGGCAAGTGTTCAATAAGACCAAAGCCACATCTCTGCCCCCACACCGTCCGTACGACTGCGCCATTGACCTTCTTCCTGGATCTACTCCACCTAAGGGTCACCTCTACTCACTGTCCCCTCCAGAAAGAAAGGCCATGGAGGATTACATCGGGGACTCCTTAGCAGCTGGTATCATCCGCCCGTCTTCTTCTCCTGCTGGTGCCGGGTTCTTCTTCGTGGGAAAGAAAGACGGTTCTCTTCGGCCCTGCATTGATTACCGAGGTCTGAACGACGTCACTGTGAAGAACCGGTATCCTCTGCCCTTACTCACCTCTGCTTTTGAGCTGCTCCAGGGATCCACAATTTTCACTAAACTGGACCTTCGTAATGCGTACCACCTAGTGCGCATACGAGAAGGCGACGAGTGGAAAACAGCATTCAACACCCACACCGGCCACTACGAGTATCTGGTAATGCCATTTGGCCTCACCAACGCACCAGCGGTATTCCAGGCTCTGGTGAATGATGTGTTACGGGACATGCTGAACAAGTTCGTCTTTGTGTACCTGGACGACATCTTGATTTTCTCCAGAACTCTGTCTGAACACACTCGTCATGTCCAACTGGTCCTCCGTCGTCTCCTGGAAAACTCCCTCTATGTCAAAGCTGAGAAGTGCGAGTTCCATGTTCAGTCTGTGTCATTCCTGGGATACATCGTGGCTGAGGGAAATATCCAGATGGACCCCGCAAAGGTCTCGGCAGTTTCTTCCTGGCCAGTTCCGGAGAATAGGAAGAAGTTGCAACAATTCCTTGGCTTTGCCAATTTCTACAGGAGATTCATCCGGAACTACAGCACCGTCGCCGCTCCCCTCACCACTCTGACCAGTACCAAACATCCCTTTGTCTGGACCCCAGAGGCTAACAAAACCTTTCAGACCCTCAAGGCCCGCTTCACCACGGCACCCATCCTCCTGATGCCGGATGCAGACCGACAGTTCATCGTCGAGGTGGATGCCTCGGACATGGGAGTCGGGCCGTGCTTTCTCAACGGGCAGAGGAGGACAACAAAGTGCACCCCTGTGCATTCTTTTCCCGCCGGCTTTCGCCGGCAGAGCGCAATTATGACATTGGTGACCGTGAGCTTTTGGCCGTCAAACTTGCCCTGGAAGAGTGGCGTCACTGGCTGGAGGGGTCCACGGTCCCGTTCCTGGTCTGGACAGATCACAAAAACCTCGAATACATCCGCACTGCCAAGCGCGTGAACTCCAGACAATCCCGCTGGGCCTTGTTCTTCACCAGGTTCAACTTCACCCTGTCATACCGCCCAGGTTCGCGTAATACCAAGCCGGATGCTCTCTCCCGCCAGTTCCAGAAGGAGGACGCCCCTTCCCAGGAACCTGCCCCCATCCTGCCTGATCCCTGTATCATAGCTGCTTTGACTTGGGATGTCGAGGAAGAGGTTCAAGAGGCAATCCGTGACCATCCCGGCCCCAGTGCATGCCCTGATGACCGTCTCTTCGTCCCTGAGATCTTAAGATCCCGGGTCATACAGTGGGGACACAACTCCCGCCTTGCCTGCCATCCGGGTTCAGCCCGCACTTGCCATCTCCTTGCCCAGCGCTTTTGGTGGCCCTCCTTGAGAAGGGACGTCAGAGAATTTGTCCGTGCTTGCCCCACCTGCAACCAGAACAAATCCTCCAATCAGCCACCCGCTGGATTACTCCAGCCTCTGCCGGTGCCCTCACGACCCTGGTCCCACGTCTCCCTGGACTTTGTAACAGGCCTGCCCCCATCGGATGGTATGACTGCCATTCTCACTGTGGTTGACCGGTTCAGCAAGATGGCGCACTTCATTCCCCTCCCGAAACTGCCATCTGCTAGAGAGACAGCCCAGATTGTTGTAGATCATGTCTTCCGTCTACATGGGCTGCCCAAGGACGTGGTCTCAGACCGAGGCCCACAATTCACCTCTACATTCTGGAAGGAGTTCTGCCATCTTCTAGGGGCCACAGTAAGTCTCACCTCTGGATTTCATCCCCAGTCCAATGGTCAGTCAGAGCGGGCGAACCAGGAACTGGAGAAGGCGCTCCGTTGCATGGCTTCCCGTAAGCCCCAGACTTGGGCGCAACAATTGACATGGGTAGAGTACGCCCACAACTCCCTCACCTGTTCTGCCACCGGTATGTCTCCTTTCCAGTGTGTATATGGCTACCAGCCCCCTCTGTTCCCCAGCCAGGAAGGAAAGGCTTCCTGCCCGTCTGCCCTCGCCCATGCTCGCCGATGCCGCCGCACCTGGTCACAAGCCCGTGCCACACTACTCAAGTCAGTAACCAGCTATGCCACTGGGGCTAACCGTCGGAGGACACCAGCACCCACTTACTGTGTTGGCCAGAAGGTCTGGCTGTCAGCCAAGGACCTGCCGCTGAGGGTGGAATCACGTAAGCTAGCACCTCGGTTCCTCGGCCCATTCCCTATCCAGAGGATCATCAGTCCAACCGCAGTCCGGCTCCAGTTGCCAGCTTCCATGAAGGTGCACCCCACTTTCCATGTTTCAAAAGTCAAACCAGTGCATGTAAGCCCGCTGGTCCCAGCGGCACCTCCTCCTCCTCCTCCTCGCCTCATTGACGGTGGGCTGGTGTACACCGTTCGACGCCTGCTTCAGTCCAGACGGAGGGGTAGGAGCCTCCAGTATCTCGTCGACTGGGAGGGCTATGGGCCTGAAGAGAGAATCTGGGTGCCGTCCAGCCGAATTGTGGACCGGACTCTTATCGCCGACTTCCACCGTTTGCACCCGGACCAGCCTGCCATCCGTCGGGGTCGTCCTAAAGGGTCCCGTCGCTCCTCCTGCCCAGTTCCTGACCCTGCCCTGGCCCCTGATGGCACCTCTCAGGCCCCCTCGGAGGATGAGGCCAGGGAATCTGACCGCTCAGAGGAGTTCTGACCCTCCGCCCGCCCTGTTTGACGTTTTTTGGGGACTTCTGGGGCCGTCCCTTAAGGGGGGGGTTCTGTCAGGAGCTTCCTCCCTCTGCCCTGTTAACAGCACTAATTGCTGCCGCTCCAGTCTGCTCAGCCACACCTGTATCCACTCCTGCACTAATTAACCTGCCAGCTGCACTGCATTCCCTGCCCATCACCCTCTGTATATAAACCCTGGCTTTCAGTCACTCCTTGTCAGATCGTCTGCTCACCAGCACCAGTTACTCTGCCTGTTTCCTGCTAACCAGCACCAGTAACTCTGCCTGTTTCCTTACGCTTCTGACTCCTATCTGCAATACCGGACCTGCTCTACACTCCCATACACTCCCTTTCCCCCAATCCTTTAATAAACTGTTGAACGTGACGCAATTGTGGTCCTCGTCTTGTTTGGGTTCTGACAGTCACTGAAGTGGCTCCAATCCCACAGGCCGGATTCCACTTGACGCCGGTCCTTTCAGCACTTTTCTCAAGTTCCAAATCTGTATAATAAAGGCTTCTTTCTTTATTACACGTCGGGTCTGCTTCATGATTTACAGCCAGATGGCATTACAATCCACTTCTTTAGTTGGGCTGGAACACACTCAAAGTCACTAACGGCCCATTTTGGGGTCTCGAGCCATAGGTTGAAAAACATGCATGTCCTGTACAGAGTCTCTTGGCAGTTCAGTTCATAGTTAGGTCCTCTTTGAAACGTGCTTTCTTGTCCATGTCATTTGAAACACAACTGAAAAGTCAATTTAAGTGCATCTTGATGCGTAAAAATACATGTTGTGTCCAATACACACACCTCAAAACAGTTTTACTTGCAAGAAATGTGAATTTAAACACTGCCAATTAAAGTATCACTGTTTGTTTTCCAACATTGTCTGGTAGTAATGTCCTTGGATGTAACCCCTGGACTCATTAAAACCATTTAAAACACATTCTATCATGAATGTCAAGAAGACATTTTTCTGAGTTACTGGAAAGGCTTGATTGTGCCTCATCTAATAGCAGCTAAACAAATTGTTTCCATGAAACCTGGGAAGCAATGAAGATGGGTAGACTTATCAGCAAACTGGAGCTGATATGCAGAGGTTACTTTTTCCTATGTAACAGCAAACCTAAGATATTTCCTTAATCTGTTCACTCTCTACTCGTATGGGACTCCTGGCAAACTAAACACAAACCAGTTCCATTGTGTCTTTACTTCGTCTCAATTTAGCATTTCTTCCAACACCTATGCTACGCTCTCTTTCGCGTGGGCGTGTAATTGGTGCCAGATACGTCAGTGAATTTGTAAAGCTCGAGGAGAAAGAAGATAATGGAAACATCTCCTGCATTGTGTGTCTGTGCGGCTGCAGCGTTCCTGGGAAAGTAGATCCGTAAACCTCATCAGAGCCGTGGCCTGGCTTCTCTCTGCCTTTCATCTTTGTGGTACGATCTCGCGGTCAGACCACACCTATCTAAAGAGACCAACAAATATGTCACTGAAGGTGAACAGTTGTTAAGGACTACAGTATATAGGGAAAAGAATGCATGAAATTCATCAGCGCTATTTAGTTATTATTTAGTGCTATTCACAACCTACATTTGAAAATCATCCTCTCAAGAACTATCAAGAAAGGTTTTTTAGATAGATAGGTAGACCATCACAGAGCACATTTAAACACATGTGTATGTTTAGCTGTGGTCGTGCTGAAAACAAACTGTTTTAAGAATAGTCTCTGATGTGTACAAAGATGCTCCGACATCTGAGACTTCACATTATACATATTGTAAAGTTTGAAAGAAATGCCGCTTGCAACTGCAAGTATTGTTCATTGTAATGGATTTTCAAAGCACACAAATGGAAACCAGTGTCTGCCTGGAAGGTAGGAAATCAATCTCAAAACATCTGCTCTGC